>JAHMTN010000003.1:6115000-7335000 GCA_019915205.1 Eucalyptus rudis | reverse complement strand
TCACTAATATACCTGGTAAACCTCCCCGAATCCACCTCGGCCAAGCTTGTTTTCTTGAGAAAAATTGTTTGTGGCGGCAAGCAAAGTATCCCAATCGAATTGCAAGGACTTCAAGGATGTGATCTCGCTTACACCTTCATGAGTGAACAACAAAGTCGTTTAGACTTGGACTTGTTTTTCGTGTCTTCCGGTCATAGCTTCAAAATGTTTTGAGTTTCTCATTGGAAAGTTTCATTTTTGTGTTTATTTTTATAAAAGGACAATCATTACCACTTCCTTCTCGTACAGCTTCATATTTCTTCTCTGCTGGCCTCCTCCGAAGGTAACAACAACTGATGAAGAGAAGCATTACAAAAACAGGACTGAAGAGATGATAGCAGCCAAGGTGCCTGATCAGATGACTGTTTTTGTCAGCATAACTAAAACCATCAATTAAATTGCAATCCTGAAAGAGTGAGTGCCCAGCACACCTAGCAGGGAATATTATGATTTCCAAAAAGTGTTGATTACACTTAAAAAGAGAAAAATATTGTATAGTAGACTTCAAAGTTACTTTAAATGGCTTGTTAACAAGTGCCTTGCAGGCATTCTTTAGCAAAATCCATTAGCTATTAGCCCACTCAAATAAATTGATGAAGGTTTACATACACTTATGACCTTGATACATAAAAAATTTCATTTAGGTTCTCATACTTTTTACCCTTGCAATGC
Organism: Eucalyptus rudis; assembly: GCA_019915205.1. Lineage (NCBI taxonomy): Eukaryota > Viridiplantae > Streptophyta > Magnoliopsida > Myrtales > Myrtaceae > Eucalyptus > Eucalyptus rudis. Next base: position 7,334,289 of record JAHMTN010000003.1, on the reverse strand, counting down.
ACAAATTACCCATATTAGCCAATGAACATAGGAGGATATTATTTTTTCCATGAGCTTAAACGCCGTACCTTTGGCAATATCTTCTTTGGGAGACGGCAGAGTAGCTGGATGTGATGGAGAAGATGGAGATGGTGGAGAAGACGAATATGGACTGGGGCTTGACTCGAAAAACTTGTGCAATTCCCATCGGAAATTACAGCTCGGCTTGTAAACATAACCGCCTTGCCATCCGTGGCAACACCTATAGTAATCATGAATGGCTTCCCTCAAGCAACTCTTGCAATCGTTTGGCAACAAGTCGGGACTACACTGTAACAATGAGTGGATCGTCTTGTTGTCCGGCAAGTTGTTCTGTCCCGTGGCGTACTTGAGCCTTGAAGTGCCGTCTGAAGCTTTGTTCACTAGTCTTTCCATCAAGTTCCTCCACACCTCATCGAACTGGTGTTGGTCCATGGTGATGCGGTGGCCATGGTTGAACATCAAATACTTAGGACTCGTTTGCCGTATCCCATAGATTGGAGTGTCCGAGTATCGGATAAAGCATGGCGGATCTCCGTTTCCCCAGGAGAAAACCGCCTTCTGGTAAGGGCACTTCATGACCAAATCTCGGACTGCGGAGCTCACGCAGCTCTCGCAGGTATCTGCCGATGAATCCCCTCGGCAAAAAGCGATGGCATAGATGGTGTTTGGGTTCTCGCCCGTGCTCGTGGCGTAGAACCCATCATGTGCAGCCACATTAGAGGCTAGAAAACTGAGGACGGCATCGCGGTTCTTTGCGTAGGGGCAGCTCGACGTGAAGTTTCCGATGGTGTTGTTGCAGTATAGTGCATGGGATGGGTAGGTTCGGAACAAAACACTCAAAGAAATAAGGAAATAAAGGGTGGATGATGAGTGAGCCATGTTACGGTTTTGGTGCTGGTGGTGCTTAGGATGGTTTTGCTTGATGCAGGGTCGGAGATTGTCAGGCTAAATACTGCAGAGGTTACGTGGTTGGTGTTTGTGCAGTGGAATTCCCTTGTAAGTGGACAAGGCGAGGGGTAAGAAAAGAAGAAGAGAGGAAAGTACTACATGTCGACAAGTCAAAACCTTAAACAAAATAGCTTGATTTAATAAAAACTACTTTACAAGACGATTTACCAATAGATATACTAGATTGTTGGTGATCCTTGACATAATTTAGTCATATTCAAAAACCCTTAATAACCCGACATGTCATTGAATAAATTGATTATATAGAGCAGTCTTAATACCTTAAGCCCAGGACAAAAACCCGTGATGCTGGCTTAACAATTTTGAATTTTGGTTTGTCCGTATGGATTAGACGCACGTAACAAATTCGATTCCTCGCACAGATTATCATTCATATAAGTAAAACCGGACTTTTTTCGTCATTAGAAAAGGGAGATATCTCAACAGAAGGAATAGTCTCAGGATCAAAAGGTGTGGCGTGCAGTTGGGGGAAGCCAATGCCGTCGTCTTGCACTGATCACCTCACTTGGACTCAGTCAAGAATAACGAGAATGCTCGCCCGGCGCCCCCAAACGAGGGCAAGGTTGTCTAGGGTTTGGATGACCGACAAATCGTGTAACATGGTTGCTCAATTGACCGAGTAACTACTTGAAAATAATGTACATGATTAATATCACAAAAAACTGCAAAATGATATATAAATAAAACATTTATCTCAAATTAATTTTTTTATAACCAAAAATCTCAAATTGTTATCTTATTTACCTTTTGTTAATTTCCGTTGAATTTTATTGTTGAATTTTTGAATTGAATAACACATTACAATTGACAAATGTATCAGTTTGGGTTTACGACCTGTAGTTTTTGTTGGTATTAATTTAACGAAAACTATTATAGGGTAAATTTGTTATAAAAATACTAATTTGGAGTTTTTATGGTAAAAAAAAATTGTTTAGAGTAAATTTATTACAAGAATACCGGTTTATGGTTTTTTGTAATATCAACCCTAATGGGCAGTAATGGTTTTGATGTTACTATTAGTTGCAATGACAACGTCACTGTCGTATTACATAACGTCTTCTTATGTATATAAGTGATTTGTGTGAAATGATTGCCGAAGAACTTGCATGGGGAGTCGCTCCCGATGCCGATGGAAACACTAGCAACTTTGATTGAATTAAGGGCGTGATCTAGTTCATTCGGCTTGGGAAAAAAAAAGAAAACTATATGAGAAATTATTACTGATGTTACTATGTTGTGTAGGTAGTCACATCCCAATACTAATATCTTTTACATGCAAGTGTTTTCTTTCCCCTCATTTTCTTCCTCATTTCAATAAATCAATTATTAACATTTTTCACTTTTTTTCTCAAGCCTTTTATTATTTATTTTAGAGAAAAAATCATAAAAAAAATTCAAATCATACCCTCACAAATTTACTTTGAATTTTTTTGTGATATCAAGAATTTTAAATTATGCCTACCATAACATGTACTATCAGGATCAAAAGATGTTGCGTGCGGTTGGGGAAATGCAATACCGCCGTCTTGTATTGATCATCACTTTGACTCACGCAAGAATAACATGAATGCTAGCCTGGTGCCCATCAAACGAGGGCAAGGCTACCAAGGGTTTGGATGACCATTGGATGGCGCAGCATGGTTGGCCAATTGACCCAGTCCCACCGTCTAAAATAAAGTGCAACAATGGTTCCAATGTTACCGTGGCTTGCTAGCGACGATGTCACATCAACGCGCATGACCATCACATCAAGTAACGCGTTCAATCATGCGAAATGATCGCCCAAGAACTTGTACAGGTAATCACCTCCCGATGCCGATTAAAATGCTGGCGAGATTGATTGAGTTAAGGATATGAAGCACTTTGTTCGGCTCAAAAAAGGATGTAACGAAAAATTACTACCGATGTTATTATGTTGTATGGATAGGCATGTCCCAATGCTAATATCTTTTCGATATAGATATAGAGTGTTTCCTCTCAATTTCATTTTATTTTCAAATAAATCAATTCTTAACTTTTTTTCTGGCCTTTTTACTGTTTTATTTTTCGGCTTGTGATATTAGAAATGCCAAACTATGCTCATTGTGATGCATTTATCATAAATTTGTAGTTATGTAAAAAATTTACCCTCCGTAAAAGGTTTCATGAGATGATTTTTTAATTAAAATAACATTGATTGTATTTCTTTAAATTACATGAGCATCATATTAATAATGTTTGTTTTCCGGCAACAATGTAGGCAAATTTTTAGCGGTTCTTATCGACAGATGGTAAATATGTCACTCAAATATAAATTTAGAATTTTTCCTGTTATCAAAAAAATTTAAGATAAAATAACGGGTATATTTCAAGAACTGTTGATGATTTTTTGCCTTTTATTTTATAGAAACCGTGGGGGCTTTGCTACGGCTAGGTCTCTGTGAAAGACTTCCCTCCACCGACAAAAACAAAAGAAAAGAAGAGTTCCCTCCGACGCGGGAGTTGTCGAGCCTTGTCCCATTCGAGGCATAGTGACTTGACTCCACTTGGAAGTCTCGCCTCCCTCCAAGGACTTGAGTAACATCAGTTCATTTTTTCCGTTGACTTGACCACCAGATGGCCCGTTGGTGTGATTATTGCACAGGCGGAAAAGTAGGGTCACGACCATTTCACTCTCAAAATTGCTTCTCGATACACATTTCAATTATAGTCTACCTTATTTAAAAAATTGTGCAACTCTGATAGGATTGGGTTTGCAAATAAAAGGGAAAGAAGTTGCGTAAAAAGCGCATACACTCTTTTCGTGATCGCTTTGACTTAAGGTGCCCAAAACATTACCTTATCTAAAAAGGTGTTAGCATAGAGGGAATTAAATTAGATATAGACCAATTCTTTCCAATGACTAGGTCATAGGAACGAGGGGGACTGATTCTTCCATTTATATTAAATCGGCAAAAAAGGGAAAAGATTGAAATAAACATTAAGAAAGAGATTTATTTAAAGATTTCAATCTATTAAGGAAGCAGTAATTTAGATCATCATAGATAAAACCAAACTTCAATTTAATCAGAAATTGCATTCATGTTTTATTAACTACGATGGAATTACAATTTTATCCATTGCAAATATATATTAGTTCCAGTTATAATTGAGAAAGTGCTACGGATCCAGCCTCCTTTTGAATCTTCTTATATAATAGAAAGATTAGAAAATAACTTTTCATGCGCATTGTTTTCTCTTTTGTGTTTATACATACATACATATTTGATGTTTGATGTTTACTTATTACTGCACAAAGCACAGAACTTCCATAGGTCTATTCTTTTGTATATGTGCATAACCTTTCTTAGGAAGTGGTCCGCGAAAAGAGCTGCAGCCCCTGGGAAATACACATTGCCAAAAATAACTTATTTCAGATTGTCGGTGATCCTTGACGAAATTTGGTCATATTTAAAAGTCAATAATAGCCTAACATATCATTTAATAAATTGATTATATAAATCGGACTCAATAAGTTTAGACCAAAACAAAAAGGCATGTTATTAGCTTAACAGTTTAGAATTTTGGTTTGTTCATATGGATTAGACGTTATTGTTGCTTGCAAGGGACAATGTCGCATCAACGCACATGACTATCACATTATGTAATGCGTTCATGTGTATATAAGTGATTCATATGAAATGATCGCCACAAAATTGTGCAGGGAATTACCACCCAATGCCGATGGAAATACTAGCTGTCACGCCCCGAACCCCGAGGTCGCGCACATCCCACTGCGGTCAATCAAATATGTGACATCCCAGGATACGTCGCCGACCCATTCATTTTATTACGCATGCGGAAGCGAAACAAATCCCCTGACAACATTTAACTTGGGATAGAAAAGCAGGCAATCAATCACAATACCAAACACTCATTCACAAACACATAGGTTTAAATACAACTCTAGACTGTCTACAAAATAGACCAGTTCAACGAATGGGGAACTATCCTAAAGCCAACTAGCAGGACACGTCCACCGATACTTCAGTCTCCACCTTTCCAGACTTAGGGCTTCGGGTCCTCCACGACCGCCATCTAGGGACCTGAAATTTTAATCCCACAACCGGGATGAGACGATGTCTCAGCAAGTTCAATCCCCTAAACCCCTATTAGAAAGAAAATACACCCCGGGTGGCTTAGTCACATCACACAGAAGACTTACCTCGCCTCAGTTCCTTCCTGCAGGTTAGCACAATTTCAAATCACTCAATCACAGATAGTAATATGAACTTAAACAACCAGAACGCATTCACTTTCATATAACCAACAACCGCGGGGGTCCTGATTATAAGACTAAATTGTTATGACACGTCCCATTTCATGCCACATAATTCCGTCTCATAATCCGACACATCAACAACGCTCAACATGCATTCCAGTTATTATTCACTGCCACACAAGGGCATAGCCTACTCGCTGTTCGGCTATCTACTGACACTAATGCCAGACATCGCCTCCCCCCATGGAGCGCGGCTTCGTCAGTACGTCGACGGCATTCCCGAAGGAGCATGGGCCCAGAATCTACTGCGACCCGCAACCACCACGTGGGCATCCCATATAGGGGCAAGTCCGGCTCAACAGCCCAAGACGGTTCCTCTTAGTTATCACACAGCCAAAGCATACTCGGCCCCAGGACACTTTATATTTAAATCAATGCTTCCACTTAAAATAGTGATCCCGGCCATTTTTCTTCATATTAAAAATATTCCAGAAATTACTCACGCGTGTGGGGACACGCTAATTCCAAATCAAAAAGCCAATATCTCACTTTTTTTCAAACCCCACTATTTAACATAATCTTTAAAATTCAATTTTTGCATCAAAACCCGACACTTGGGTTTTTATCAATAAAATCTCTATTTATCACAATCAACACTCAATTTGCCACATACATTCATCAAATTTAAATTCTAAAGGCACAGCAGCGATCAGCACGAAATTCTGAGAATTTAGGGTCCCAATATAATTTTTCGAATTTATTAAATAATTAAATTTATTCCGAAAATTAATTAAATAATAATATCCATATTTTTCGCAATCCACATTGAATTTATAATATCCGACCATCAATTTCAAAATCCGAATACACAACAGTGATCGGCACGAAATTCTGAGAATTTAGGGTCCCGACAAAATTTTCGGAATTTAATAAATAATTAAATTTATTCCGAAAATAATTAAATAATCATATTTTAATAATTTCGAATAATGATATATTATTAAATTATTAAATAATTTCGAAATGTTTAAATAAATCAAAAGTAAATTCCTTTATGTCACATCAAGGTTTATTTTAAAAATAAACCTACTTAACCCTTAAACTAAACATGTTTAACTTTAATTAAACAAATTAATCTAATCCATATTTAAATAAACTAATCTACCAACCTAATCTTACTTAACTTAGACTAAGCACACTTAGGGCATCATTAACCCTCTAATCAAGATTTAGTGAGTTAAACTCACCGGATTAGCGAACCGAACGGACCAAAACGACGAGGACGACGCGAGGATCGACTTTCCTCAAAGCGGGCCGAGCATCCGGGCTCGGGAAGGCGGCCAAAACGGGCCACGAAGGGGCTGCCATACCCATTTTCTGCAACTGCTGGCCATGGCGGTTTGAGGCCGAGGAAGGGTAGATCCGGCGGCGATTCGGCAGAGGAACGGCGGAGGAGAGACCGGCGGAGCTTGGACGGCAACCGGTGGTGGCTCACGGCGGCTAGGCGGGCCTCCGGCGGCCTTGAGGATGACGAACAGGCAGCTGGACGGTGGAGGGACGACGGCTGGGTGGCGGACGAAGCAAGAACAAGAGGGGCGGAGCAACTCACATGCGGACGGGCGGCGGTGGCGAACGGCGGTGTGCGAGCGGGGAAGGAGGCGGACGGTGAGGGGCTGCTTCGGCTTCTTCCTCTGCAATTTTCTTCCCATTTTCGCACAAAGGAGATGGAGGAGAGAGGCAACGAGAGAGAGGAAGAAGAGAGGGAGGAGAGAGAAGGAGTGGGGGGCCAATTTCTGTTCTTTTTGCCTTTCTTTAATCCCACAAAATGGCCCACCATGACATCATCCATGATGTCATACTCCACTAACTTCAAATCCCTCCCCACAACAATATTCAATGGGTCCACTTCCATTTTCCGCCGGGGTCCAATTCTTGTACAACAAATTCTCCAATTTCGCTTGATTCTCTTCCAATTGAATCAAATTGAAGTCCATAAAATTAATCCAATGTCACCACACTTTAATTAACATCTTCACTTGTCCATAAAACCAACTTAAGTCCCAAAAGCGCGACCAAAAGCGGCTTACTAATTTCTCGAGCCAAATTAGCCATTTCTTGATTATTTTGCTGAAAAACTCGGCTTGCATGAAAAATCTTCCAAAGATGATTCAATGATCTTGAAATGATTTGTGACGCACCCAGGCTTCCAATTTCTGAATTCGATCTCAATTCCACGGTTAATTTCACTTTGGCACGATACTAGCGCGGCCCAACCTACCGGGTAGCCTTTAGAAATTTTCATGCATTCGACCTGTGGTTGATCATCTCAAGCCACAATGTACATTTTTGAAACATTGGCGACTTTTGGCTGTCGGGGTAATCTCAAGGTTTCAAATACGAACATAAGGTACCCAATCGATAGAAAAGTCGGTCCAGTGCCGATCGACAAGAATTGTGCAATCTGGTGGAATCACCCACGCTTGATCACATGCCTCTGTCGAGTCGACCTATCTCCGGTCTCTAATCGACTTTTATTTGTGCCGTAATGACCCTTACAGATTAGCTCGGTCGAAAGGTCGCTTTCTGGTCAAATTCTCGAGTCTGATGCATTAGAAACTCTTAACAGCTTCACCCGATAGACTAGTTTTCACATGAGTGGCCAACTCAAGGAAATGAACTATATGCGTGCCAACGAAATGCCCGTCTCAATTTATTGAAAATAGGATTGGAAAATCGGGATGTCACACTAGCAACATCAATTGAGTTAAGGGTGTGAGTAGTTCATTTGGCTCAGAAAAGGACGTAACAACAAGTTAGTACCGATTTTGCTAATGTCTTTTCAATACAAATGTATTATTTCCTTTTTTCAAATAAATCAATTCTTAAGTGGAAAAGCTGTCAACACATTGGTGTGATTATTAGGGATGAACGGTTCTAGATTTCACTTGAAATTTATAACCTACTCGTCAGAACAAATCTCCTATTTTTTGGAACTTGAACCTATTTTATCACAGATTCCAGAGTCAGTTCAAGAGTCTAACTAAGTTCCACATGTACTCTTAATTGAACAACTACAATAAATTATTGCCTTCAATGACCATCATTTCCAAATATCCATTGATCATAACTCATATTTAGACATATGAAAATTATGAAATATTAACAAAGTAAAAGTCTTATTCATTGAAATTGCTGCAAATGGAAGTTCAGACTAGAAGTTTTATATTACATATTCATCATTGAATGCTATGGAATGCTGCAAGATCGCATGAAAATATAGACCAAGAAAAACATAAGGACTTATTTTAAGTTCTAGGTGGACTTCAGAACCTATTGTCAGAAAAAAATTTCCCAAATTTTGAAACTTGGAACTCACTTTGCATATCCTAAAACTTAGAACTGGTAGAACCGAACAGTGGGAATTAGTCTGATTCTAAAATTCCTTAATTTACCCTGCAAGCATGCGTCTGCCAAGTGATTATTGCATCCGCAAAATAATTCTTAACGAGAAATTAATACCAACGTTGCTTGTCGGTTTCATTGTGGGTGTGAATGTTCCAGGGTTTCATTTTATTTTCTTTTATTGTGATTTTTCTCTTTTCCATGAATTAGTAATAGCAATTGACATAATATAAATAGTGTCGGCATGGTACCACTCTCTCATTTCGCCTTCAATCACAAAGGGAAGAGTATTTCCCATGAAGAATAATATCCTTTGGCCGGAAGAATTCGAAAGGAAAGAAGGGATCTAAATAATTACGGGGAGAAGAAAAGAGATAGGGTTTGTGGAGATTGAGTTAATATTTTGTTTGGATGCTAATGAGAGAAAATAAAGGAAAAGAATGCATTGCGACACAAATACCTTTATTATGTATTTAGAGAAAGATGTAAAACTAGGATACGACAAGAGCATCATGAATTCTTCGGCTGCACACCAAGTGAATAAGTTTCAGCATCAAGATTCTAATCCAGTAAGAACCGAGCATGGTAATCACCGATCAGGCAAGGACAAGCGATGAGTTTTAGGTGAAGCACGTCATCGTAGACGTCACTACGAAAAGGGAGGGCGTGACAATTAATGCTGCAACCGAGCTCAGCATTTTAAAAGGCCTGGGGCATTCCAGCAAAGAAAACAGGAAGTCAGAGAGAGAAACGAAGGTATAGAGAAACGAAAATGGCTTCTATTAAGAGAATCGTGGCTACTACCATGATCGGTCTTCACTATATCTGCTAGATTGCGAAAGCCATGCCGGATAAAACCGTGGTGCAGCAAATATGCAATGGAGTCAAATACAACGAGGGAGATGATTACTATTACTGTTAGATCTACGGATCAATACCGCAGAATCTGGATATAACTACTATGGACATAACACGGTTTTCAGATTTCAGTGCTATGGTCATGCGGCTTGCAACGGCGCCCCTGCTGATTATGACTGTACTAGGTGCTTGGAGTATGCTCTTGAAGTGCTCTTTACACAGTGCTTGGGAGTCGGGGCTCAGCTCCAACTCAAAGACTGCAGAATGAGATACCAGGCATACTCATTTACTGAATAAATCTTATCTCTATGAAGAAATTGCTCTTTGTGCATGGTCATTACTGTACTTCCTTCAATGAATGTAGGCGATATATTCTTGCCAATCCCAGAATTTTCTAGCGTTCCATAATTAGAATTTATTCAGTTCTGGGGGTGTGCGTGACTGAGTTCGTGCAACTTAAGACTACGAGGACTACATTACAATACCTTGGTTTGCAATGTTGTATTTTCTGAACATGTATTGGCAAAAATGTTGCGAAGAAAATAGAAGTCGACCATTAGAAAAGGTCGATAGAGTCAACTTGGACGATTTTCTTAGTCCTAGTTCCCAATAACTTTTGGACCAAAGTTTCTGTTGTTAGTCGTGAATATGGCACCTAAAATTTCCATGGCTAAAATCTAGAAAACATTAATGGAGAAAAGTGATTTGTGCACTAGATTTGAGATCATTCATTTTTTATGTGAAATAGCAATGATCCAGAGCTCAAGTGCTTCTCATATATTACCCTTCATCTCATTGGCTTAATGAGACTGCTCCTCACCGTCAGCATTCAGTAAATGCTCCTTATATGCATTGAGGTTAAAAGATAGACTTAAGTACTATTTATAAAGTTATAAATCATAGACCCTCTCATCACAGGCTTGGTTTCACAAAATAAATGATTAAAATAATCGAAAATATAAGATGTTGTCTCACATGTCAAATTAATGATTATCATAACCCTAATTATCACGACAAAGAGATCAAAATAATAAAAACTATGATTCGAAGTCTTACGGATCAAATTAATAATTATAATGATTTAATAATTAAAATTCTACCAAAAGTCCAAAAATTAATATAATTAAAAAAAATCCAATGTCTCTCGGATTAAATTAATAATTACATTCATTCCGAACAAAATCCTAGCGGATAATGCCTACAAAATGCATAAATATTAACATTGACAAACCATATTCTAACTTAAACAATAATAACAAACTTTAAAAAGAATAAATAAATGACAATAAAATAAAAAAATGAAAAATAAACTACCTAGGGGAGGACAATAGTGTCGATAGAGGGCCGGCTCGGATGAAGGACACGACTGGCGTCGGAACTCCAGCGAGATCAGGTGAGGTCCGGCGAAGGTAGACCTGCAACAAAACAAGGGATCGCTTCGAGCAGTAGGTGGCTTCGCGGGTTGCTGGCGTGGCGGCTACCAGCGTGAGAAAACGAGCGTCGATCGGGGGCGTCGCACAGTGAGGCGGAGTAGGGGTGTCGAAGCTTCTGGTGCTGCAGATCAGCGACGATAGAGGCGAAACAAGGGCGTCGGGGCTTCTGTGCTACGGGTTGAGAGACAGCAACGCGGGAGCTGCAGCAGTGGTCGTCAGGGAAGCTCGGAGCCGGCGGGTTGCAGGCGTTGGATAGATCCGACTAGGGTCCGGTTTCGGCAAAGCTTCGGCAGGGGGGAAGCAACGGACCGGCGGCAAGAGCAAATGTTGGGTCGTCGCGGGTCAGTCGCAGAGGTTGCAGTGGTACTCATGGGTGGAGAGTAGTGGCGCCGGGGACACGAAGGTCACTGAGGTACGGCGTCAGGCTCCGGTGGTGTCGGTGTGTCGAGACGGCGGGCAGGGGACGGAGCACAGGCAGACGACAGCGGGCACCGGGGAAGAAGAATAGTGTTCTTCTTTTCTTTTTATTCTCTCTCTCTCTCTCTCTCTCTCTCTCTCCTGTCTCTATCTCTCTCTACTGTACCCTCACACGTCTCCCTCGTTCTCACTTTTCTGCTTTGCCTCACGTCATCTCTGTCTGTATCTTCTTTTCTCTCCACCTTTTTTCTTTTGACTTTTCTCCTTACCAAAACTCTTTTTTCTTTTGTGAACTTTTCAAAAACCGAATGAAGAAGCCCCCACACGGTTCCGAAGCCTCGCATTTCATTTATAGTGAAAAAAAAAAAACTCAAAGTTGTTGAAGATTTCCCAGTGTATTTGCACATATTCACTTAACCACTCAACAATAAAAAGGCTCCAAAATCATATAAAAACTGAATTTTTTTTTGTTGAATTTTGAAATGAGGATATATTTTCAACAAGAAAGATTTTCAAAACCGAATTTTTATTTTATTTTTTATTTTCTAAAAGATTAGGTGTCAATAATTATAAGCTATACTTTCAATTGATCACTTGAGTCCATGACCTTTAAAAAATTATTTAGTTAAATACCATTACTTTTCAATGGGAGAATAATAAAAAAATGTCATAAACCTATTGCAATTGTATTAATTTAGTCATAAACCTTTTTTTTTGCCAACTTAGTTCTAAACCTTTTACAATTATATTAATTCAGTCCATCCGATCAAATTTGACTGGCCGATGCTGATGTGGACGCCACTCGACACCATTCGTCCGACGAATGCTAATGTGGCAATTTTTGAATGGCCCTCACCTAGTGGCTGGCAAGCCCCACCGGAACCTCGATTGCCGCTGCTGGGGAGAATAAGCCAAAGAAGAAGAAGAAGATAAAAAAGAAAGGTAAAAGGAAAAATAAAAAATTCAAAAAATGTAGAATATTATTAAAATTGCCATTGCAATGTTTGCCGACGGCCGATGCTGACGGCCGATGATGGCAGGCGTCCACGTCAGCATTGGCTGGACAAATTTGGATGGATGGACTAAATTGGCGCAATTACAAAGGGTTTAGGTTTAGAACACCCTTGAAGCCTCTTGACAGCAATGACTTGTCCATTTTCAGGCTTGCCCTACAGTCAAGTTTTCATTCAAAAGAAACAACGTTTATCTCCATGTGATGATGTAATTCCCAGGCAACCATTGAATAAATTTTCCAGCCACTTGATACACTTTTCCGAATGCCTCCTCTCCAAGCTTATTGGCTTCTGAAAAGAAATTTGTAGCAGTCCTGATCTTGCTTATTTTGTACTGTGAGGTTTTGGTGGTTTCAGCCATCTTTTACTGAAGAAAATGCAGAGCAATCAACGTGAGATCTCAATAATCCAATCAGAAAAAAAGGTTAGATTATTCTTGTTCTTAACATGCCATTTGGGCTCATTTTAACAAAAATTTAGGATTGGTTGTAGTTCTGCGCCATCTCTCAGTGAGGGAATGTAAACCAAAATTGCATCATCGTCCCTCCCACGCTATTTAATCCTTGTGCTAAGTTTGCTAACAAGTCATTCAATAACAACTCAAATGCAGAACACTAAACAACCAATAAATCCACTAACCAGATGAGACCTTCCATGGATTACTTCTTCTCCATCTAATAAAGCAACACGCAGAGACAATAACCATCGTGAAGAGAACTGTCGAACCTACCCCAGCAATGATGATGCGTAATGAGTTCGACATATTACCTGCCAACATCAAGCAACGCGTTTAATCCAATTTGACATTGAAACTCATCATTGCTAGCATTGTAGATTCAAATGATTCTTTTCATAGCATGCAAATCCAAACATTTGGCTCGACTACATGGAAACTAACAAGTTCATGGGTATCTGATAAGGCTTTTTTTCCACATAGCAGGCACGAACTCTGGATAAGCATTATAATTCATGATTTTTAAATCACTAGTAATTGTCAAATTGAACCAACTGCTGGTGACTGGGGCATTTGCAGGCAGAGGAGCAGGAGATGTCTCGGTAGCAACAGTTGACGACCGCAAAGATGGCAGTAGATTGCTGGGATTGGACTCGAGAAATGGGTACAATTCCCATCGGAAAATGCAGCTAGGCTTGTAAATAGACCCGCCTAGTCTTCCATGGCAACATCCTTGATAATCATTGACGCATTCCCCAAGCAACTCGGGCAATCACCTTGAGACAAATCGAGGCTGCACTGCAATGACGAGTACTGTTAGCTGGATTCACTCCTATGTGGAGGAAGCCCAATGAATTACAAGCCCAAAAAGGGCTTGAGCCTGATAAGTTATATGAGGAAATAGGATTTTTCACTATCTATATAAAGAGGTAGTTGCCAAAAAAAAAAAAATGAAACAGTAACAAGAGAAAAAGAGAAAGTAGAAAATCTAGGATTTGGGGTAATATCTGATTTATATCAAGCTGGCGTCGGAGGTCGATTCGTGGTCCGATTGAGCTGAAATTTTGTCAGCATGTTCGTGGCGCAATTTTATCGAATCTGAATGGTTTGATATTTGTTTGAGACTCCATACATTAGGTTTTTCGTGGATTGATCAAAACCTACGTTTTTTGTCAGATTTATCCTTGATCTCTTGTGAAGTTTATGTGTATTGCCAAGAATTATATTATTGAGGTTTTTGCTGCTATGTACTTCGAGTATTTGCTAGAGAAAAATAATTTTGTTGATAGTGAAGAATTTCGGGTGGACTCCGATCCCATGGTTTTTGATCTCCTCATATCGAGGAGGTTTTCCACGTAAAAAATCGTCTTTTGTTCGCGTGCTTGGTATTTATTTTATTCTACTATATCGATTCCTATTAGGTTTACACAAGAGGGGAGATTATTTTATTCTGCTGCGTTGATTTGATATTGTTCGAATTGTTACTGTTTTCCTATAAAGTACGTGGTTTGGTTATTTGGCAACACTGTGCTCCCTACTGCAAATTTGAGGTCCAACGTCCCCATAGAAGCCCTTGTCGCCAGTGCCTCCGTCAAGTTTCTCCATATCCAATTGAACTGATCCTGATCCATCGGGATGTCGCCGGTGTGATAAAACTTTAATGTCGGAAACGTTTTCTTCATGCCGTACATTGGACTATCAGAGTAACGGATGAAGCAAGGAGGATTATATGTCCCCTTTGAGTATGTAGCTTTCTGGTTTGGACACTTGATTATCAAATCTTCAGCAGTAGCACTTATGCACCTGATGCAAGTGTCGTTTGAAGAGTCGCCTCTGTAAAAACTGAGCATGTAAATGACATTCGACCCATTCCTGACATTCCCGGTGAAGAACCCACCATTTGAAGCCATGAAGCAAGGGAGAGAAGAGATGACAAGTTCGCAGTTCTTCGAGCATCTGCTGGCAGCCGTGAAGTTGCCCATGTCATAGCAGTGTTCAGCATTGGATAGGTCGAATGCTAGGATGTGAAGACAGAGAAGGACGGTAGGAAGATGAAGAAAAAGGGGAGGGAATGAAAGAGGCTGTCCAGACATGGCGGTTGCAGGCTGCTTCAGCTCCGTTGTTGAAGATGAGACGTAGTCGTTCACTATGGAGGTCATGGTTGGATGGCTGTAATGCCTGGAGAGAAAAAGTGGATGATAGAGATTGAAGTAAGTGGGGACCATAAAGGCAGAAGGCCATCACAAGATCTTCAAATTTAGTTGTTGATTTTTTTCCCAACACAGGGCACGGTTCAAGTCAAAAGCGCGTTTTGTAATCAAGAAATTATGCCAATGCCAATGATGGTGCTTCAGTGTGCCGGGGGCAACATTGGGCAAGGGGTAGCTAGAAGAAATGTATGAAGCTCAAATGGTTTAATGCACAAATCCCTCCAGTCGATACACTAATTATTAGCGAAATGCAAGCAACAAATTTGAATGTCCAAGTTCATACCAGAAATGAATCCAGTGCGAACTCGAGAATAAGAAAAGGGAAAAAGAGTTGGAGAAAGAGAGCATAAATATCTTATAATGACTTAAAATTTTTTTCTAAGAGACAAAAGTTGTTCATGATACAAAGAGAAAAGGAAACAACCGCTTTACTACCAATTTATTAGTGACTACAACCGCACTCATCAAACAGTTAATGTAAAACTAAATAGTACTTCTGGACGCAACATCCACATAATTAGCTTGAGAAGCAGATGAAATCATGTCATGAATAGATGTTCATGTGCTTCATCGAGCGGAGAGTTCAGTGATCGACACTCCATTGACCGACAAAGGTGTGGAGCCGCTAGTATTTTGATCATGTCCTTGGTCATTTGCTATGATGTTCTTTGGTGGTTCCGTCCAGCTTCGGAGGAAAAAGGCAGGTTCCCGTGGCATTGGCAGACTAAGAGTTTGGCTGCTCAGCATAAGAACTATGCTTGCCATGGTGGGTCTATCAGCCGGATCTTCCTGAACACATAGAAAGCCAATGTGTATGCATCTTAGCACTTGGCTTCTGGAATAAGATTTTCCCAATACCGGGTCCAAGATTTCCCAAGGCACATTGTCTCTCCAATGTTTCCAAGCCTAGAGCAATTCAATTGGACACAACAAGTGAACCATAGAACAATATCGTTGCTTGTGAGCACAAAACAATTATATAATTTAAAAAAAGAAAAAGAAAAAAGAAAACTTACATAGCTTGCTAGAGCTTCACCTCCATCAGATTGGCAGTAGTAGTCATTCCTCTTGCCGCAAATGATCTCGAGGAGGAGGACACCGAAGCTGTAAACATCGGACTTTTGAGAGAATTGCCCATGCATCGCATATTCCGGAGACATGTAACCGCTGAAAACCACCACCAAAACCATAAATGTATGGATAACAGTCATCTATACTAATATCCTTATCAATTCTTAACCAGAAGAACCTAGTAGTAAACTTGGAAAAATGCAAAACTTACTAGGTTCCTACGATTCTTCTAGTGCTTGCGTTAGTTTGATCAACTCCAAAAATCCTTGCCATGCCAAAATCCGAAATCTTTGGGTTCATATTGTTGTCCAGCAAGATGTTGCTAGCTTTTAAATCACGGTGAATGATTCGAAGCCGAGAATCTTCATGAAGATAGAGCATCCCTCGAGCGATGCCTGATATTATGTTGTAACGTCTTGGCCAGTCCAGTTGTTTGCTTTTCTCAGGGTCTAAGTAGTGATTTAAGGATGTGAACGAGAGTAAGTATAATCTAGGAAGTCTAGAGTTAGATTCGAAATGTCATACAAGATATAGTAAACAAGTATTTGCTCAATCATCTATATTGGACATTAACTTAAGAGCTAAGCATAAAGCCAGTGAAGTGGAACTAACCGAACATGAAGTAGTCAAGACTTTTGTTGGGCATAAGCTCGTATATCAGTAGCTTTTCCCCTTCTTCGAAGCAAAATCCAAGCAGTCTCACTAAATTCCGGTGTTGAAGCTTCGCGACCAACACAATCTCATTCTTAAATTCTTGGAGGCCTTGCCTTGAGCTTTGTGATAGCCTCTTCACAGCTATTTCTTGCCCGTTGGGAAGCCTACCCTGAAAAAAATTGTTAATGGTGGCAAGGTCTCATGAACTCTTCACGTCATTTCCTTTATTTGTTAATTTAGGTTAATGACTTCTGAACTTTTAAGCGATATTCAAAATTTGTTTACGTCGTCCACACAAGAGTGCCGTGGATACCTTTAATGATAACGAGGAAGCGCTGACCAAAGTCATTCTTATAGCTAGAGAGACAAAATTAGAAACTTTATCATTAAAAGTCTTAAGAAAAAGAGAAAGATATAGCCCACTTCTTATACCCGATACACTTTCCCGAATCCCCCTTCTCCAAGCTTATTGCCTTCTGCAAAGGAATTTGTGGCGGCCCTGATCTCGCTTATTTTGAACTGTAAGCTTTCAGCAGTTTTGACCTCGTCTTTTGCTGAAGAAAATGCAGAGCAATCAACATGAGACCTCCAAAATCCGATCAGAAAAAAAAAGTTAACATTTTATTATTCTTAACATGCCATTTGGGTTTTCGTAATTATTTAACAAAAACGTAGCATTGGTTTTAGATTCCGCACCATCTCTCAGAAGGCGAATATAAATCAAAATCTCGCAGTTCTCCTTCCCACACTACTTAATCCTTATGCTAAGCTTGATAAGAAGTCAGTCAAACAGAACTAAGATGAATAACACAAAACTATTAATAAATCCACTAACCAGATGAGACCATCAATGGATTACTTCTTCTCCTTCTAATCAAGCAACAAACGGAGACAATTATCACAACAAAGAGAGCTGCTGAACCTATCACAGCAACCACAATGCGTAATGACTTCGAGATATTACCTGCCAACATCAAGCAATGCGTTTAATCCAATTTGAAATCGAAACTCATGATTGTTAGCATTTCAGAATAAAAATGATTCTTTCTATGGCATGCATATCCAAACATTCAACTCTACTAATGCCCATTGATTGATACATGGATAGGAAATTTCATGTGTCTCAGATAAAACTTTATCCCACCTAGCAGGTGCGGACTTTGAATGAGAGTTGTGATTCATGAATTTAAAATCAGAAGTAACATTGAAATTCAACCAACCATTGGTGACTTGTGCATTTGCAGGTGGAGGAGCAGCAGGGTTGGCCTTGGTGACTGCAGTTGGTGGTGGCGGAGATGGCAGCAGATTGATGGGATCAGACTGGAAAAATGGGTACAAGTCCCATTGGAAAATGCAGCTCGGCTTGTTAACACCCCCGCCTCGTTTTCCATGGCAACAATCTTGATAATCATTTATGCATTCCCACAAGCAAACCCGACAATCAATCTGAGACAAATCAGGGCTGCACTGCAACAGCGCGAACATGGTCTGGGTGTTCGGCAACACCGTTCTCCCTGCTATGAACTTGAGCTCTGACGTCCCCATTGAAGCCCTTGTTGCCAGCTCCTCTGTAAAATTCCTCCATGTCCGATCGAACTGATCCTGATCCATCGTGATGTTGCCTGTGTTATAATAAAGTAGTGTCGGAAATGCCTGCTTCACGCCGTACATCGGACCATCAGCGTAACGGATGATGCAAGGAGGATCTCCTGTCCCCCAGGTGACCGCAGCTTTTTGTTTTGGACACTTGATCATCAAATCTTCAGCAGCAGAGCTTAAGCACTTGAAGCAAGAGTCGTTCGAAGAGTCGCCTCTGCAGAAACTGAGCACATAAACAACGTCCAAGCTGTTCCCTACCTTCCCAGAGTAGAACCCGCCGTTTGAAGCCACATCGCTAGGGAGAGAAGAGAGGACAAGCTCCCGATTCTTGGCGAAGTTGCTGGTAGCTGTGAAGTTGCCCGTGTCATAGCAGCGTTGAGCGTTTGAGAGGTCGAACATTAGGATTAGAAGACAGAGAAGGACAGAAGGAAGACGAAGAAGAAAAGGACTGATTGGAGGAGGCTGTGCAGACATGGTGGATGCTGGCTTTTTCAGCTCCATTGTTGAAGATGAGACGTATGAGCCGTCCTCTGTGGAGGTCATGGTTGGATTTTAGTAGTGCATGGAGCCAAAAAAATAAAAAATAAAAAGTGGATGATAGAGATACAAGTAGATGAGAACAATAAAGGAAGAAGACCATTACAAGATCTTCAACTTTCATCGGTAGATTTTTCCCTACGCAGGGAGTGGCCGATGATGACGGCTTAAGGTGTGCATGACAAAATTTTTGGAATATAAATTGATTTCTCAATTTTTTTTTTTATAAATTGAGAAGTTAAAAATTTTAGATTTTGATTTCTTCTTCGAATTTATTTCAGAAATAGAAAAATCAAATTGCGTTACCAAACAAATTTCTGTTCCAAACCTGTTCCAAAAAACAGAGAAACAGATAAATAGATAAGTAGAAATTTTATCATATGCGCCCTTTAAATAGCGTGGAATACTAATCCTTCCGCAAAGAGTGGTGCTAGCATCATTGTCTCACTGTGACGGTCAAAGAATGTTTCCCTTCTCAAATGCAAACACTAGGAAGTTTTCCGAGCAAGACACAAGTCTCCTTCTCTTTCATCGAAGATGTGTGGCTGAGGATTGACCTTCCATTTTCCAAGCTAACGGTACGGTTAGCTAAGCATTTTCCACAAACACGGGGTCACTCTCATCGAGGCCAAAGTTGGTTGTAGGAGCGACGCGTGCATCTAGCTTTACACGGATGAGTTTGGAACTTTGGGTCGGACCACGTGAAGAAACGACTTTATAGGATCGCATGGTGCATTATAAGTAAAGAATCCAAGCTTTGATAAATTGCACATATACAATGGAGTTACATATTCTTAAATTCTCTCTCTATTTTTTTATTTATTTGGAAAACAAAATAATTATCTCATGGCCATAGCGTTAAATGAATTACATGTACAAGAGGTAGCTTCACTGATATTTATCATATTAATTAGCACATCTAGCATTACTCGTTCTCAACGATTAACTTGAAACATTCAATAAATTTAGAGAACTTTTCAACTTATCACCTAACAACAATTGAAAAACGTTTTCTTTTATTAAAATTATATTCTCAATCTCGTACTAACCAAGATTTTGAATACTTGGAAATTCAATTATAAGGATGAAAATATAACAAGTGCCATCCCTCGTATACAATATTCATTAGAGTGCTATATCTTTTAATTGATTACATGAATGCTATTACTCTTAAAAACATTTACTTGAACGCCATAATTTTAAATTTATCACATGACATCTCATGTTGGATTTTTGACATTTATGGTGAACAATTATCAAAAGCTATGGTATTAAAGTGAGGCTCGTAAGTTAATGATTACTTAGGCATGCTTTGTTTTGTTTTGTTTTTTTTTTTTTTTTTTATGCTTTGTTTTGTTGAATATAAACTTTTTTGCTCCTCTTGAATTGTTAATAATTTTTCTTGTCACGTGAACCGTACGTAAGACTGTTGTCTTGGACATAATTGATTTTGTCACAATCATTTGACCTTGACTTTTGCCCAGCGTATGTAAGACTGTTGTCTTGGACATAATTGATTTTGTCACAATCATTTGACCTTGACTTTTGCACGGTCGTTTGACCTTGACTTTTGCTATAAATCTTGGTCATCGCTTTGGTACGAAGTTTCAGAGAATGTCATAACCCATGATAGAGGTTAGGGTAGAAAAGTACAGCAACGAAAAGTACATGGTAGAATATTCAAAGTTGATCTTTTCCAACACAGGCTCCTATGGACTAGGTCGAAGTGCTTTTGCGTGACGTGGCTGAATTGTGAGTGCATCGCTTTCTTTACAGAATATTAAATTATGATGAAAAAAGTACAAAAAAATATTTTTGATGGTATGTCAATAATCTTTTACTTTTATCATTTTGTGTTCTATTTTTTACATTTTTTATTAGTTTTTCTTTCTTCTTCTTTTCCCTTCATTTTGGTTGGTGAGGTGGCCCTAGTCTAGATTTGACAAGGGTCGCAACCCTTACTAGTGGCTAGCGAGAGCTTGCTAGGCATCACCCAATGGCTGATGAGGATTGTTGGTGACCTTCGCCGACCAAAATGAAGAAAAAATAAAAAGGAAAAAAAAGAAAAAAAGAAAAAGAAGTTCTGAAAAATTCGAAAAATTATTAAAGTATTATTGAAAATGTCTGCATTAGCAACTGGTGTGTCACGTAGGATGATCAACATTCATATTAGTGACTTTTTACCTAAATTAACTAGATGGATTAAATTAGTACAAATATAAAATAGTTTATGATTAAAATAATTCAATTAAAATGTTTAAGATTAAATTGATACAAATGCATTAAATTTATGATTTTTTGGGTACTTTTCCCGATTAAGTTATAAACATCCGGATTGGAATTTACTTTTCCTTACTCTTAATCTTGTTAGGTTCACACTTTAATTTTTTCTAACTATAAAAATATGAAATTTGAATAGAATATACTAGTTGACATATAAATTCGCTCATATAATATTATAATATTTTAAAAAAATTATAACATTTTAATTTCAACGGGTCAAAAAAAAGTACTTTCTGCATCGGAGTTAGATTCGAAAGATGATATATGATATAATAAAGAAGTATTCTCTCAATCATCTATACCTAAGAGATGAAGATAAAGCCATTGTAAGTGGAACTAACCGAACACAAAGTAGTCGAGACTTTTGTTGGGCACAAACTTGTATATGAGTAGCTTTTCCTCTCCTTCCAAGCAAAATTTGAGCAATCTCACTAGATTCCGGTGCTGAAGCTTCACCACCAACACAATCTCATTCATAAATTCTTGGACGCCTTGCTTTGAGCTTTGGGATAGCCTCTTCACAGCTATTTCTTGCCCGTTGGGAAGCCTACCCTGCAAAAAATTTGTAAAAGGGGACAACATCTCATGAACTCTCCACCTCTTTTTTTAGCTTGTAAAATTGTTTGTTTACGTCGTCCGCACGATAGGGGCGCGGCCATCTCTTATGATAATAAGAGACGCTGACCACAGTCGTTCGTAGGGCTGAAGAGACAAAATTAGAATAAATTCTTCATAAAAAGAGAATGATATAGCCCACTTAACGTCTATTGCGATTTAAGTGAGCTGAAAGTTCACGACATGGGTTTGGTTCAATAATGGTTGAGTTGTCAATGTACACAGTAAAAATAAACCGCATCTAGCACTATTCAGCGAAGAAGCACTTCTAAAAAAATTTCAGGTACCCTACTGGACCAAAATAAAGTTCACTGACGACATTATATCACCGTCATTTCAATTTCAAATTCAAACCGAGCATCAAGTGACTTCTGAAAGCATTTGACGTCTTTCATAATCACTAACATACCTGGTAAACCTTACCGAATCCACCTCGGCCAAGCTTGTTTTCTTGAGAAAAATTGTTTGTGGCGGCAAGCAAAGTATCCCAATCGAATTGCAAGGACTTCAAGGACGTGATCTCGCTTACACCTTCATGAGTGAACAACAAAGTCGTTTAGATTTGGACTGGTCTTCCGGTCATAGCTTCAAAATCTTTTTAGTTTCTCATTTGAAAGTTTCATTCTTGTGTTCATTTTTATAAAAGGACAATCATTACCACTTCCTTCTTGTACAGCTTCATATTCCTTCTCTGCTGGCCTCCTCCGAAGGTAACAACAACTGATGAAGAGAAGCAATACAAAAACAGCGACCGAAGAGATAATAGCAGCCAAGGTGCCTGATCAGATGACTGTTTTTGTCAGCATAACTAAAACCATCAATTAAATTGCAATCCTGAAAGAGTGAGCACCCAGCACACCTAACAGGGAACATTATGATTTCCAAAAAGTGTCTGATTACACTTAAAAGAGAAAAATATTGTATAGTAAACTTCGTAGTTACTTTAAATGGTTTGTTAACAAGTGCCTTGAAGGCATTCTTTAGCAAAATCCATTAGCTATTACTCCACTCAAATAAATTGATGAAGGTTTACATACATTTTTGACCTTGATACTTAAAAAACTTCATTTAGGTTCTCATACTTTTGCCCGTGCAATGCACAAATTGCCCATATTAGCACATGAACATAGGACGATATTATTTTTTCCATGAGCTTAAACGCCGTACCTTTGGCAATATTTTCTCTGGGGGCCGGCGGAGTAGCTGGATGTGACAGAGAAGATGGAGGTGGTGGAGAAGATGAAAATGGACTGGGGCTTGACTCGAAAAACTTGTGCAATTCCCATCGGAAATTACAGCTCGGCTTGTAAACATAGCCGCCTTGCCATCCGCGGCAACATTTATAGTAATTATCAATGGATTCGCTCAAGCAACTCCCGCAATCGTTTGGCAACAAGTCGGGACTATGTAACAACGAGTAGATTGTCTTGTTGTCCGGCAAGCCAGCCTGTCCTGTGACGTACTTGAGCCTCGAAGAGCCGTCCGCAGCTTTGTTCACTAGTCTTTGGGTCAAGTTCCCCCACACCTTATCGAACTGGTCTTGGTTCATGGTGATGTGGTTGCCAATGTTGGCCATCTTATATGTAGGACTCGTTTGCAGTATCCCATAGATTGGAGTGTCCGAGTGTCGGATAAAGAATGGCGGATCTGCGTTTCCCAAGGAGAAAACCGCCTTCTGGTTAGGGCACTTAACGACCAAATCTTGGACTGCGGAGCTCACGCAGATTGCGCAGGTATCTGCCGAAGAATCCCCTAGGCAAAAAGTGATGGCACAGATGGTGTTTGGATTCTCGCCCGTGCTCGTGGTGTAGAACCCATCATGTGCAGCCACATTGGAGGCTAGAGAGCTGAGGACGGCGCCACGGTTCTTCGCATAGGGGCTGCTCGACGTGAAGTTTCCAGTGGTGTTGTAGCAGTATAGTGCAAGGGATGGGTATGTTCGGATCAAAACACTCAGAGAAATGAGGAAATAAAGGGTGGATGATGAGTGAGCCATGTTACGGTTTTGGTGCTGGTGGTGCTTAGGATGGTTTTGCTTGATGCAAGGTCGGAGATTGTCAGGCTAAATACTGCAGAGGTTACGTGGTTCGTGTTTGTGCAGTGGAATTCACTTGTAAGTGGACAAGGTGAGGGGTTAAAAAAGAAGAAAGAGAGGAAAGTACTACATGTCGACAAGTCAAAACCTTAAGCAAAATAGCTTGATTTACTAAAAACTACTTTACAAGACGATTTACCAAGAGATATATTAGATTGTTGGTGATCCTTGGCATAATTTAGTCATAGTCAAAAACCCTTAATAACCCGACATGTCATTGAATAAATTGATTATATAGAGCAGTCTTAATAAGGTTAGCCCAGGACAAAAACCCGTGATGCTGGCTTAACAATTTAGAATTTTGGTTTGTCCGTATGGATTAGACGCACGTAACAAATTCGATTCCTCGCACGGATTATCATTCATATAAGTAAAACCGGACTTTTTTCGTCATTAGAAAAGGGAGATATCTCAACAGAAGGAACAGTCTCAGGATCAAAAGGTGTGGCGTGCAGTTGGGGGAAGCCAATGCCGTCGTCTTGCATTGGTCACCTCACTTGGACTCAGTCTAGAATAACGAGAATGCTCGCCTGGCGCCCCAAAACGAGAGCAAGGTTGTCTGGGGTTTGGATGACCGACAAATCGGGTAACATGCTTGCCCAATTGACCGAGTAACTACTTGAAAGTAATGTATACGATTAATATAAAAAAAA
The DNA here is from genome assembly GCA_019915205.1 of Eucalyptus rudis. Lineage (NCBI taxonomy): Eukaryota > Viridiplantae > Streptophyta > Magnoliopsida > Myrtales > Myrtaceae > Eucalyptus > Eucalyptus rudis. Next base: position 7,309,765 of record JAHMTN010000003.1, on the reverse strand, counting down.
AACTTCAAAATGATATATAAATAAAAATTTTATCTCAAATTAATTTTTTTATAACCAAAAATCTCAAATTGTTATGTCATTTACCCTTTGTTAATTTCCATTGAATTTTATTGTTGAATTGTTGAATTGAATAACACACTACAATTGACAAATGTATCAGTTTGGGTTTACGACTTTGTAGTTTTTGTTGGTAATAATTCAATTTAACAAAAACTATTATAGGGTAAATTTGTTATAAAAATGCTAATTTAGAGTTTTTGTTGTAAAATAATTTATTTAGAGTAAATTTATTATAAGTGTATCATTTTATGATTTTTTGTAATATCAATCAATCCTAATAGGTATTAATGGTTCTGATGTTACTATTAGTTGCAAGTGACGATGTCACTGCCGTATTACATAACGTATTCTTGTGTATATAAGTGATTTGTGTGAAATGATCGCCGAAGCACTTGCATGGGGAGTCGCTCCCGATGCCGATGTAAACCCTAGCAACTTTGATTGAATTAAGGGCGTGAACTGGTTCATTCGGCTTTGAAAAAATAAGAAAACTATATGAGAAATTATTACAGATGTTACTATGATGTGTAGGTAGTCACATCCCAATACTAATATCTTTTACATACAAGTGTTTTCTTTCCCCTCATTTTCTTCCTCATTTCAATAAAATAATTATTAACTTTTTTCACTTTTTTCTCAAGCCTTTTATTATTTATTTTTGAGAAAAAATCATAAAAAAATTCAAATCATACTCTTATATATTTACTTTGAATTTTTTTTGTGATATCAAAAACTTTAAATTATGTCTACCATAACATGTATTATCCGGATCAAAAGATGTTGCGTGCAGTTGGGGAAATGCAATACCGCCGTCTTGTATTGTTCATCACTTTGACTCACTCAAGCCCGCCAATCGAGGGCAAGGCTACCAAGGGTTTGGATGACCGTTGGATCGGGCAGCATGGTTGGCCAATTGACCCAGTCCCACCGTCTAAAATAAAGTGCAACAATGGTTCCAATGTTACCGTGGCTTGCAAGCGACGATGTCAGATCAACGCGCATGACCATCACATCCAGTAACGCGTTCAATCATGCGAAATGATCGCCCAAGAACTTGTGCAGGTAATTACCTCCCGATGCCGATGAAAATGCTAGCGAGATTGATTGAGTTAATGATATGAATTATGAAGTAATTTGTTCGGCTCAAAAAATGATGTAACGAAAAATTACTACCGATGTTATTATGTTATATGGATAGTCATGTCCCAATGCTAATATCTTTTTGATATAGATTTAGTGTTTCCTCTCAATTATATTTTATTTTCAAATAAATCAATTCTTAAGTCTTTTTTTTTCCAGCCTTTATATTGTTTTATTTTTCGGCTTGTGATATTAGAAATGTTAAACTATGCTCATTATGATGTATTTATCATAAATTTGTAGTTACATAAACATTTACCCTCCATAAAAGGTTTCGTCAGATGATTTTTCAATCAAAATAATATCGTTTGTATTTCATTTAAATTACATAAGCGTCATATTAACAATGCTTGTTTTCCAGCATCAATGTAGGCACATTTTTAACGGTCCTTATCGACAGATGGTAAATATGTCACTCAAGTACAAATTTATAATTTTTCATGTTACTAAAAAAAATTAGGACAAATATATCATAACGGTTATAATTCAAGAACTGTTGATGATTTTTGCCTTTTATTTTATACAAGCCGCGGGGGCTTGCTAAGACTAGGTCTTCGTGAAAGACTTCCCTCCACCGACAAAAACAAAAGAAAAGAAGACTTCCCTCCCTCGCGGGAGTTGACAAGCCTTGTCCCATTCGTGTCTTGACTCCACTTGGAAGTCTGCGCCTCCCTCCAATGACTTGAGTAACATCAGTTCATTTTTTCCGTTGACTTGACCACCAGATGACCCGTTGGCGTGATTATTGCACAAGCGGAAAAGTAGGGGCACGAGCATTTCACTCTCAAAATTGCTTCTCGATACACATTTCAATTAGAGTCTACCTTATTTAAAAATTATACAACTCTGATAGGATTGGGTTTGCAAATAAAAGGGAAAGAAGTTGCGTAAAAAGCACATACACTCTTTTCGTTATCGCTTTGACTTAAGGTGCCCAAAACATTAACTTATCTAAAAAGGTGTTAGCATAGAGGGAATTAAATTAGATATAGACCAATTCTTTTCAATGACTAGGTCATAGTAACGAGGGGGACTGATTCTTCCATTTATATTAAATCGGCAAAAAAGGGAAAAGATCGAAATAAACATTAAGAAAGAGATTATATTTAAAGATTTCAATCTATTAAGGAAGCAGCAATTTAAATCATCATAAGATAAAACCAAAATTTAATTTAATCGGAAATAGCATTCCTGTTTTATTAACTACGATGGAATTACAATTTTTTTTTTTATCGTTAGGATCGTGTGATTATGATTAGTCTTACAAATATTAAGCTACGAATCCGGCCTCCTTTTGAATCTTCTTCTTATATAATAGAAAGATTAGAAAATAAGTTTTCGCGCGCATTGTTTTTTTGTGTGTTTATACATACATATATATTTGATGTTTGATGTTTACTTGTTACTGCACAAAGCACAGAACTTCCGTAGGTCTATTCTTTTGTATATGTGCATAACCTTTCTTAGGAAGTGGTCCGCGAAATGAGCTGCAGCCTCTGGGAAATACACATTGCCAAAAATAACTCATTTCAGATTGTCGGTGATCCTTGACAAAATTTGGTCATATTTAAAAGTCAATAATAGCCTGACATATCATTTAATAAATTGATCGTATAAATCAGACTCAGTAAGTTTTGACCAAAACAAAAAGCCATGTTATTAGCTTAACAGTTTAGAATTTTGGTTTGTTCGTATGGATTAGACGTTATTGTTGCTTGCAAGGTACCATGTCGCATCAACGCACATGACTATCACATTACGTAACGCATTCATGTGTATAAAAGTGATTCATATGAAATGATCGCCAAAAAATTGTACAGGGAATGACCACCCAATGCCAATGGAAATACTAGCAACATCAATTGAGTTAAGGGTGTGAACTAGTTCATTTGGCTTATAAAAGAACGTAACAACAGATTAGTACCGATTTTACTAATGTCTTTTCATACAACTATTTTTTTTTTCCTCTCAATTATTTCCTCTTTTCAAATAAATCAATTCTTAAGTGAAAAAACTATCAACACATTGGTGTGTTTATTAGGGATGAACAGTTTTAAGTTCTACACTACCGCCCTCAGCGGTGTAGCTGGCTCGGGCTCTCTCCCCCTCACAAAGGGGAGAAATTCGAATTTCAGAGGCGTCGTTAGGGATTCTTACCTGGAGTATTGTAGTGGTGGATCCTGTAGTCGCTCCCTCAGGGTTTGCTCACCGGCTGTCGGCTTACGAGATTTCCTGGGTTACCAAAAAAAAAAAAAAACAGTTTTAGGTTCCACTTGAAATTTAGAACCTACTCGTCAGAACAAATTTTCTAATTTTTGGAACCTGAAGCTATCTTGTCACAGATTCCAAGGCCGGTTCAGGGGCCTAACTAAGTTCCACATGTACTCTTAATTGAACAACTATAATGAATTATTACCTTTAATGATCATTATTTTCAACTATCATTGATCATAACTTATATTTATATATATGAAAATTATAAAATATTAACAAAGTAAAAGTCTTATCCATTGAAATTGCTGCAAATGAAAGTTCATAATAGAAGTTTTATATTACATATTCATCATTGGATGCTATGAAATGCTGCAAGATCGCACGAAGATATAGACCAAGAAAAACATAAGAACTCGTTTTAGGTTCCAGGTGGACTTGAAACTTAGAACCTACCGTAAGAACAAATTTCCCAATTTTTGAAACTTGGAACTTATTCTGCATATCCTAAAACTTAGAATTGGCAGAACCGAAAAGTGGGAATCAGTCCGATTCTCAAATTCCTTAATTTACCCTGCAAGCATTCGTCTGCCGAGTGATTATTGCATCCGCAGAATAATTCTTAATGAGAAATTAATAGCAACGTTGTTTGTCGGTTTCATTGTGGGTGTGTATGTTCCAGGGTTTCATTTTATTTTCTTTTATTGTGATTTTTCTCTTTTCCATGAATTAGTAATAGCAATTGACATAATATAAATAGTGTCCGCACGGTGCCACTCTCTCATTTCGCCTTAAATCACAAAGGGAAGAGTATTTCCCATGAAGAATAATATCCTTTGGCCGGAAGAATTCGAAAGGAAAGAAGGGATCTAAATAATTACGAGAGAAGAAAAGAGATAGGCTTTGTGGAGATTCAGTTAATATTTTGTTTGGATGCTAGTAAGAGAAAAGAAAGGAATAGAATGCATTGCAACACAAATATCTTTATTATGTATTTAGAGAAAGATGTAAAACTAGGATACGACAAGAGCATCACGAATTCTTTGACTACACACCAAGTGAATAAGAAGCTGTTTGGTAACCATCCAAATAGTACCCAATTTTGATTTTTTGTTCACGAGAGTAATTTTGGAATAGAATCACATTTGGTAAAATTTTTGTTCCTAGGAATAAATTTCTATTTTTTTTGTTCCCGAAAGTTGATTTGGAACAGAATCAAGAATATAAAAAATAGTTGATTTTTGTTCCGAGAACAAATCTAATAATCAAAACCAATTCTTCTTCTTCATCTTCTTCTCTCTTTTTCTTCTCCATCGACCGCTATCCCATGGCTACTATCTACCGTCATCCACCATCACCTGCCGCTGTCTGCCGTTGATGTGGACATCGAGCCATATCGAGGAGGAGGTGCTAAGGACCCATTGTCTATTCCTACTGGTTCGATCACTCGAGCGTGGGCCAAGCAATTCAGGCAAGCTGTTGGCATCATGGTTCATGATCTTTGGCGTGAAGATGACCTTGGATCAAATCTTGAAGAATCTTGGAAATCTTGGCGCAATTTTTTATCTGGTCACCAAATATTTGACCAAGTCAAATAGGAATATTCTTCTTGTTTAGGAATATTCTAGAATAGGAATATTCTAGAATATGACGCATTAGATTTTTAGGGTTTGTGCGGCAGCTAGAAAGCCTATATAAAGGAATTGCCAAATTTCTTTTGGGGATAGATATTTTATTTTTGAGGAAAAAGTTGAGAGATTGTCTTCTATTGTTCTTTTGAGGACTTGACCTAATCAAGATTCTCTTGTGGCGGTCGATTCGACTTATCGAGCAAGATAGCGAATTCTTTCGCCCGTGGCGTCTATAACGTTGGTTGGTTGACACGCGTTCGTCAACAAGTCACGTTCATACCGAGGTTGCCAATCACAGGTTTGATTGGAGGTCGAGGTTTGCAATTCACACCATCTGGGCTTTCGTAGAACGATCCTTCCGCAACGATTCACATCAGTTAGTATCAGAGCTTGCTTCTACAAGGTCTATTTATCTTTAATTTTCTGTTGATATTCAGAAATTTGAGATTTATTGAGCTAGGTTTTCGGTTCTAGCTAATTTAGGGATCTGATTGCTTTGCTTCCATACGTAGTTGTTTGCTGCTAGTTTTAAATTTTCTTTTCTAGCATCTTAAATTGTATCTGAGTTCGTAAAAAAAAAAAAAGAGCAAAAAAAAGAAGAGAAAGAAAACGCACACAAAAAAAAAAGTGTGCAAGAGAAAAAAAAAAACAGATTCGGCAAAAAAAAAAAAATTAGCCGAACAAAAAAAAAATCAAGAAGGCGACTCGTTTGTTAGTAGACCGAATTGAAACAAAATCAATAGTGATTTGCATTTCAATTGGAATTTCGAAAGTTGTACTTGTTGGTTTGAAATTGTTACTCGCTGAAACAAAATCAATAGTGATCTAATCTTGTTTGATTAATTTGATTGATTGTCGTAAGGGGGTTGAGAGATAGGTCTTAAGTCCCATAAAGAGCTTGTGAAAAGAGAATACGAGAGGAAAAAGGTAAAAGTGTGTAAGCTTAATTGAGGGTGGAAAAAGCCTAGACTTGAGTTAAACACGAGGGGAGTGACAAACACCTTGAGAGAAACACGTAAGGGAGCGATTGGTGAGGATTTTTGTGACTAACGTTTACTTGCAGGTCTAAAATATGTTGCATGAAGAAAGTGTGAATCAAAAGGAGGTTGACTCCATACGAAGGGATGAAGCGCTTGTGGAAAGCATCTAGCAATCGAAGGCCGTAGTGGAGGAGCTTAGTGGCCGAATGATGGGGAATGACATGAGGGTTGATGGTGACTGAGAGCTACCCCGGGGAAGGCCGCAACATCAGCGAGACACCTCTAGATCATGACATAGAAGGCAGCGGCATTATGATAATGATGAGGCCGACATGGAGGATGATCGAGATGCTCGATTTGGAAGGTGGAATGGAGCCTGAGGATTTAGACATCAAGAAGATAATGAACTTGGAAATATCAAGATGAAGATTCCTTCTTTCCAATGGAAGAATGATCACGATGCGTATCTAGAATGGGAGAAACGCATAGAGATGGTATTTGATTGCCAACGATACTCCGAGCTCAAAAAGGTAAAAATTGCAGCTGTTGAATTTACTGATTATGCTATAATTTGGTGAGATCAACTTGTGACTAGTAGGAGGTGCAATGGTGAAAGACCGATAGATATGTGGGATGAGATGAAAGCGGTGATAAGGAGGTGTTTTGTACCTAGTCATTACCATCGAGATTTGTTTCAAAAGTTACAAAATCTCACACAAGGCAATAAGAGCGTGGAAGAGTATCACAAGGAGATGGAGATTGTCATCATATGTGCTAATATGGTGGAGGATCGTGAGGCCACAATGTCAAGATTTTTTAGTGGTTTGAGCCGAGACATAGCAAGGGTGGTGGAGCTGCAACACTACGTTGAATTGGAGGAATTGGTGGACAAAGCCATCAAAGTTGAGCGGCAATTGAAATTGGACCGAAATCACAAGAGTGGAGGAGGTTCAAATCAGAATTGGAAATCCAATTGGAAGAGAGATGAGAAGCCAAATTGGAGAGGAAACAACACCAAAACCGAAACCTCATAGGAGAAGAAGGGGGACGGTAAAGTTGGAACGAATCCGACTTCAGGTAAAACCGAAAACCCTAACACTTGAACTCATGAGATTAAATGTTTTAAATGTTTGGGCAGGGGTCATATGGCGAATCAATGCCCTAATAGGAGGGTGATGATCATGACCGGACATGGTGTTATTGAGTCCGAAAGTGAAAGGGAAGAAGAGGATGATGAGATGCCACCATTGGAGGATTGTAGTGATGGAGAAGTGGCTATAAAAGGAGACTTATTAGTGGTTAGGCGTTCTCTGAGTGTGCAAGTAAAGGAGGAGGAGCATCACCAACAAAGAGATAACTTGTTTCATATAAGATGCGTGGTGAATGGTAAGATCTGTAGTATGATAATTGATAGAAGTAGTTGTGCAAATGTGGCAAGTTGTATTATGGTGGATAAGTTGGGTTTGAAAACGACAAAGCACCCTAGGCCTTATAGACTTCAATAGTTAAATGATAGTGGTGAGGTGAAAATATCGAAGAAAGTTCGAATTCCATTTGAGATAAGGAGATACAAGGACGAGGTAGAGTGTGATGTTGTACCTATGCAAGCGGGTCATATCTTGCTTGGAAGACCATGGCAATATGATCGAAAGGTACATCATGATGGATATACTAATCGTTATTCATTGGTGATGAATCAAAAGACTTATACATTGGTACCAATGACACCTAATGAGGTGTATCAAGATCAGTTAAAATTACAACGAGAAGCCAAGAGAGAGAGAGAAAATGTGAGAAATCCAAGGGCTTGCGTGGTGTGTCTGAGACGCAAAGAAAAGGAGAGGCCGAGAGAAGAATTGTGGTAAAAACCAAGGGAAAAGAAGAGAGGAAAGAAAAGAGGCAAAATAATTTTTATGCAAAATCAAGTGAAGTGAGGAAAGCTTTAGTTCTAGATCGATCAATGCTTGTACTTGTGTACAAGGAGGTTTTGTTTTCTACTAACGATCTTGACCCAAGTTTGCCTAGTCCTATTGTGTCTTATTGCAGGAATTTGAAGATGTCTTTCCTGATGAACTTCCTCGAGGGATATCACCGATTCGAGACATAGAACATCAAATTGACTTGATTCCTGGTGCGCCATTACCTAATTGACCCACATATCGAAGTCATGCCATTTGGATTAACTAATGCATCGAGCACGTTTATGCGACTTATGAATCATGTTTTGCGTGCTTTTATTGGTTGATTTATGGTTGTCTATTTCAATGACATCTTGATTTATAGCCAAAGTCCTGATGATCATATTGAGCATGTGCGAGCTGTCTTGCATGTTTTAAGGGCCGAGCAATTATATGCTAATCTAAAGAAGTGCTCTTTTGTTACTAACAAATTAGTATTTCTAGGATTTGTTGTTAATGCTAATAGTATACAGGTTGATGAAGAAAATGTTAAAGCAATTCATGAATGGCCAACGCCTAAGACCGTAGGAGAGGTGCGTAGCTTTCGTGGATTGGTGAGTTTTTATCGGCGATTTGTGGGAAATTTCAGCACCATTGCTGCACCTTTAACTGAGGTTATCAAGAAGCACGTGGGTTTCACGTGGGGCGAAGAGCAAGAGAAAGCATTAAATTTTTTCAAAGATAAGTTGACTACTGCTCCTTTGTTATCTTTACCGAATTTCAATACTACTTTTGAGATAGAGTGCGATGCTTCTAGTATAGGAATTGGAGCTGTGTTGATGCAAGGAGGGCGTCCCATAGCTTATTTCAGTGAAAAATTAAGTGGAGCAACATTGAATTATCCTACCTATGATAAGGAGATGTATGCTTTAGTGCGAACTTTGGAGACTTGGCAACATTATTTATGGCCAAAGGAGTTTGTGATCTACACCGATCATGAGACCTTAAAGTACTCGAAAGGGTAGCAAAAGTTGAATAAAAGACATGCCAAATGGATGGAGTTCATCGAGACTTTTCCATATGTGATCAAGTACAAGAAAGGTAAGGAGAATGTGGTAGCCGATGCAATTTCTCGAAGGTATGCGATTCTAACTATTTTAGAAGCAAAGTGTCTAGGTTTTGAGCATATCAAGGGCTTATAGACTGATGATGATGACTTTGGGAGAGTGTATGAAGCATGTGAACACGCTGCATTTGATAAATCCTATAGGCATGAAGGTTATCTTTTCCGTGAAAACAAACTATGTTTGCCTAAGTGTTCTTTGCGTGAATTGTTAGTGCGAGAAGCACATAGTGGTGGTTTAATGGGGTATTTTGGCATTAATAAGACTTATGAAGTGCTGTATGAACATTTTTATTGGCCACATATGAAGAGAGATGTCATACGTGTCTGTGAGAAATGTATTGCTTGTAAGCAATCTAAGTCTACAACTAAACCGCATGACTTGTATACACCATTACCTATTCCAACGCATCATTGGACTGATATTTCTATGGATTTTGTGTTAGGATTGCCTAGGTCTAAGAATGGTAGAGATTCTATTTATGTGGTTGTCGATCGGTTTTCAAAGATGGCTCATTTTATATCTTGTCATAAAACTGATGATGCATCTCATGTTACTGATTTGTTCTTTAGGGAAGTTGTACGTTTGCATGGCATGCCTAGATCGATTGTTTCAGATCGAGATTCTAAGGGGTGCATGACAACCCAAAATTTCTGTTCCAAACCTGTTTCTGGAACAGAAATCTATTTGATAAACCTATTCAGTTTTTCTATTTCTGAAATAGATTTATATTCAAGAAATAGGTTTGGAAGAGAAATCAGAAGCTAAAATTTTCTACTTCTGATTTCTGGAAGAGAAATCAGAAATAATTTCTCTCACTAAACCTTAATTTTGGTAAGTCCTCCCTCATCTCCTCTACGTCTCTGCCTCCTCCTCCTCCTCTGCCTCTCCTCATTTTATTAAAAATAAAAATAAAAATATTCATTTTATTCATTTGAAAATAAAAATAAATTTATTAAAATAAATAAATTATTTTTATTTATCATTTTATTTTTAATTTATTAAAAATAAATTTATTAAAATAAATAAATTATTTTTATTTATCATTTTATTTTTAATTTATTAAAAATAAATTTATTAAATTTATTAAAATAATTTATTTATGATAAATAAATATAAATTTATTAAAAAAAATTTAATAAATTTATTTTTATTTTCCTTGAGTGTTTTGCCAAATAATTTTTTTATATTTTATTTTTATTAATTTTAAAATAAATTTATTCGTAAAATAAAATAAAATAGCATAAAAAAATTTATTTTTAAGGATATTTTTATTTTATTTTTATGATTTATTTTATTTTATTTTATTCATTATTTTTTTTTACTAAATCATTTTTATTTTTATTTTTTATATTAAATGTCGTTGGTTGTCGCCGCCATCGTCTGAAAGGAAGAAATTTTGTGTCGTTATCAAACGAATTTCTATTTTTAGAGTAGAAATTTTGTGTCGTTATCAAACGGTTATTTTTGCTTAGCAACTCTTCTAGAAATAGAAATAGAAAAATCTATTTCTGTTCCAGAAACTATTTCTGAAATAGAATAGTTGTCATGCGTGCCCTAAATTTCTTAGCTACTTTTGGAAAACATTGTTGAAAAAATTAGGAACAAAGTTGTTATTTTCTACCACTTGTCATCCACAGACCGATGGTCAAACTGAGGTAGTTAATAGAACTTTAGGGGTATTGTTGCGTGCTATTATTAAAAAGAACATAAAATCTTGGGAAGATTGTCTGCCACATGTTGAATTTGCATATAATAGGAGCATGCATTCTGCTACTAAATTTACACCAGTTGAGGTTGTCTATGGTTTTAATCTGTTAACTCCGTTAGATTTAACCCCTTTACTTGTGGATTTAGATGGAGCAAAGAAAGCTGAATTTGTCAAGGCGTTACATGAGAAGACGTGTGCAAATATTGAGCGCAAGACTAAGCAATATGCAAGGCAAGCCAACAAAGGGCGCAAGGAAGTGGTGTTTGAACCTGGCGATTGGGTTTGGGTTTATATGCACAAAGAGAGATTTCCTGAGCAGCGACATTCTAGGTTATTACCGCGAGAGGATGGACCATTCATGGCTTCGGAAAGAGTTAACAATAATGCCTACAAACTTGATCTTCCAGGTAAGTATGACGTTAGTGCCACATTTAATGTTTATGACTTGACTCTTTTTGATGCCAGTGATGATTTGAGGGCAAACCCTTTGCACGGGGGAGGAAATGATGTGGACATCGAGCCATATTGAGGAGGAGGTGCTAAGGACCCATTGTCTATTCCTACCGGTTCGGTCACTCGAGCGCGGGCCAAGCAATTCAAGCAAGCTGTTGGCATCATGGTTCGTGATCTTTGGTGTGGAGATGACCTTGGATTAAATCTTGAAAAATCTTGGAAATCTTGACGCAATTTGATTATCTGGTCACCAAATATTTGACCAAGTCAAATATGAATATTCTTCTTGTTTAGGAATATTCTAGAATATGACCCATTAGATTTTTAGGATTTGTGTGGCGGCTAGAAAGCCTATATAAAGGAATTGCCAAATTTCTTTTGGGGATAGATATTTTATTTTTGAGGAAAAAGTTGAGAGATTGTCTTCTATTGTTCTTTTGAGGACTTGACCTAATCAAAATTCTCTTGTGGCGGTCAATTCAACTTATCGAGCGAGATAGTGAATTCTTTCGTTCGTGGCATCTATAATGTTGGTTGGTTGACACACGTTCGTCAACAGGTCATGTTCATACCGAGGTTGCCAATCACAGGTTTGATTAGAGGTCGAGGTTTGCAATTTGCACCATCTGGGCCTTCGTAGAATGATCCTTTCGCAATGATTCACATCACCGAGGACCTTCCACCGGATATTCTGAATATAAGTATGTATTATTGACTAATATATGTGAACTAGAGTGCTTCGCAGAAGTAATAGAACATGAGTGCAAAAGCAAATGGCTTGATGCTATGAAGGATGAAATGCAATTACTTTATGATAATCATACTTTTGAATTGGTGAAGTTGCCTAAAAGAAAAAGAGCTCTAAAGAACAAGTGGATATACTAATTGAAGCAAGATGAACATATTTCACAACCACGATATAGAGCTAGATTTGTTGTTAAAGGATTCAGTTAAAGAAAGAGTACTGATTTTGATGATATATTATCTCTAATTGTGATAATATCTTCTATCCGTGTGGTATCAGGCTTGGCAACTAGCCTAGACTTGGAGATTGAGCAAAAGAATGTCAAGACAACCTTTCTAAGTGGTGACCTGGAGAAAGAGATATATATGGAATAACCAAAGGGTTTCAAAGTGAAAGGAAAAGAGGACTCCGTGTGTAAATTGAAGAAGAGTCTCTATGGCCTAGAGCAAGCACCAAGACGGTGGTACAAAAATTTTACATTAGTCATGACAGAACAAGGTTACAAGAAGACTTCGTCGGATAGCTATGTGCTCGTCCAAAAATTTTCTGATGATTTTATTATTCTCTTACTTTATATTAATGATATGTTGATTGTTGGTAATAATACTTCACGAATTGAATCATTGAAGAAATAATTGAGCAAGTCTTTTGCCATGAAAGATTTGGGAACAACGAAACAAATTCTAGGCATTATAATTACCCAAGACAAAGATGCTCAGAAGTTGTTTTTGTCGTAAGAGAAGCACACTGAGAAGATTCTTCAGAAATTTTACATGGACAAGGCTAAAATACTTACTTGCTTCCCACTTTTAAGTTAAATACAAAGAAAAATCCTATGACTGATAAAAAGAAGAAAAACATGGAAAGTGTTCCATATGCTTTAGCTGTAGGAAGCTTGATGTATGCGATGGTATGTACACATCCAGACTTAACACATGCAGTTGGCATTGTTAGTCATTATTTGTCAAATCCATGTAAAAAGCACTAGAATGCAGTAAAATGGATCATGAGGTATCTTTGGGGAACTTCTAATTTGAAACTCAGTTTTGAGATTGGGAAAATTTAGTTATTTGAATACATAGCTTCTGACTTGGCTGGAGATATTGATACTCGTAAATCTACTTTTGGTTATTTCATTTCTTTTGCCGGTGGGGTTGTATCATGGAAGTCAAGATTGTAGAAGTGTGTTGCACTTTTTACAATAGAAGCTAAATTCATTCGGCGACCGAAGCTAGTAAAGAGATGCTATAATTGAAGAAGTTCTTGGAAGAACTTGGATTCAAGCAAAATAGGTCTTCTGCATTATTTTGCGACATTTAAAGCGCGATTCATCTTGCTAAGAATTCATCTTTTCATTTTAAATCAAAACATATTGATGTTAGATATTATTGAATAATAGATATTTTAGATGAGAAGTTATTGGAACTTGAGAAAATTCATACGGACTATAATGGTTCTGATAGAATGAGGAAAACTCTACTAAGAGAGAAGCTTGAACATTGTCGATTGATAGCAGGGATGATGAATCCTTCCATATCGTCGTGAGGGTGAGATTTGTTAACTGGGTTCACTCCCATGTGGAGGAAGCCTAATGAATAGCAAGCTTAAAAGGATTTGAGCCCATATGATAAGTCACATAAAGAAATAGGGTTTCTCACTATTTTTTAAGTGGTAGTCGCAAATAACTTAGCAGAGACACAATAACAACAGAAAAAGAAAAAACAGAAAATATGGGGTTTATGGATCAATCTAATTTACATCAAGCTTGCATTGGAGGTCGATTCGTGATCCGATTGAGCTGAAATTTTGTTAGTCTATTCGTGGCTCACTCTTATCAAATTTGGATAATTTGATTTTTGTTTGAAGCTCCCTACACCAGTTTTTTTCAAGGGTTGATCAAAACTTACGTTTTTTGTCATAATTATATTTGATCTCTTGTGAATTTTTTGCGTATTGCCAAGAATGATGTTCTTGAGTTCTTTGCTACTATGTATCTCTAGTATTTACTATAAAAGAACTTTGTTTACCCGATGTTTTTGATAGCGAAGATTTTTGGGTGGACTCCGGTCCCATGGTTTTTTATCTTCTTACACTGATGAGGCTTTCCATGTAAAAAAATCGCCTTGTGTTTGCATGTTTGATATTTATTTTGCTCTACTCTATTGGTTCCTATTAGATTTAAACAAGAGGAGAGATTATTCTATTACCCTGCGTTAATCCAATATTGTTCCGGTTGTTATTGTCCTCCTATCAGGGACCACCCTACCAAGGTCGCGTGAGCATGGCAGCCATCCAATTGCCGTCTCAAGCATGGTGGTTGCCGTCTAAAGTTGACACCCTTAGCAATGGCTGTGTCTTTGACCGAAAGGACCACTTTCGTTGCCTTCTCCGGCCACAGCTTAGAGGCCATCGTCAAGCGCGTGTTGTCACCTTCCTCAGTCACGAGGAAGAGAAAGAGAGAGGCCGCCCCCTAGAATGGAACCATCTTTTAGCTTCTCCACGGGGTACATATCCGCAACAATATACACGGATCGATCTTTTGGTGGGGAGAGAGAGAGAGACAATCAAAGATCTTTGGTTTGTCCACCGGCAAATTACAAGGATCATTGCACATGTATAGGGGAGTTCGAAATCTTCAACTTTGTTTTTACTTTTTTACTTTAATATTTGTTGGTCAATACTTGGAGATCTTTCGGTGGAAAAAACATTTAAGATATTTTCTTAATTCTTTTTTTTTTCAGATTTACTATTTTTTAAGTGGGTTAATACCTTAAAAAACCCCAAACTGGTACACATGTGATAAATTTACCCCGACTAACGATAAAAAAACCCTAAACTGGTACATTTATGACAAATTTACCCCAAAACTAATTTATTCGACCACAAAAAATCCAAAACTGGTAAATTTATGACTAATATACCCTCCGAAAAATTATATTAATACCACAAAAAAATCACAAAAATTATAAACTATGACAAACATAGTGTAAAATCCCAAATTGATATACCGGTCAATTGTCACGTGTTATTTAACTTTATAATTTAACAAGAAAATTTAACTAAAACTAACAGAGGATAAATTTGTCACAAGTGTTCCAGTTTAGGGTAAATTTGTCAAAAGTATACCAGTTTTGGGTTTTGGGTGGTCAAAAAAATAGTTTGGGGTAAATTTGTCACAGTTGTACCAGTTTGGGGTTTTTCAAGGTATTAACCCTTTTTAATTTACAAAGTTTCCTATGTGCTGATGGTGGTAATGATGATGGTTGAGTAATGGCATCGATCACTTTGTTAATGCATTCAAGATACAGATTATTTGACATGTGGAGTGATCCATAAGTCATTGAATTATATAAGATGAAAATAGGTGAATATGACTTAAATGGGTCAATATGATCCTTCTTTATATTTAATCCTCCTAATCCCGATCCCACCCACCCACTTGCCATCCCTATATGTGATTTCACCACATATTGGGTCAGTATTAATATCCACAACAGTTTCATAAATCGGACATTTAGAATGTGGAGAGAAGCCTTCACCACCCGCAAGTGTCCATCTCTTGTCCCCATTTGTAGAACCGTTGGATATACACTGCGTTTCTGTTTATATCCAACATTTTGCTTGGAATTTTATGGTACCATTGTCAGTTCTAAAAGTTTAAACTTAACATCTAAGAACTTATATACTTCACCTCATGTGGCTACATTGGCCTAAGAATGAGGGTAGAAATCATAATTTGGAAGGAAGCAACTAAGGGGCCTAAAAGACTTGAATTTAAGACCTTCTAATTTGATACCGCATAAGATTGTGGGATCACCACTAACTATTTAGAAAGTTAAGGTAGTTGATAAAAATGTGATTTTTAATACTTAAATACTTATTTGGTCAAATGAGTAAAGGAATGGTATACATAGGAGCAAGCATGGGTTTTGAAAGAAAGTCTTCAAGAGCCAAGGTCCAAGGTGATCCTTTTCTGGAAATTAAGGAAAAGATAGCTCGTTAAGTTAATGGATACTATGACAACAAAACTGTGAGATTTTACGGGACTATTACTAAGAGGAGTGTCAGAAGAGTCCTAAACCTATTATATTTGTACAAATTTGGTCATAAATATTTTAATTATGCCAATTTAGCTCTAAACATTTTGATCTATTGCCAATTTAGTTATTTCAATTAATTTTGGTAAGAAAATTACTAACATGTATGTCGACCAACCTACATGATATGACCGCAGATGATGTGGACAATTTTTAATAATATTTTAATATTTTCCAATTTATTTTATTTTTTTCTTTCTCTTTTTACCTTTCTTCTGTGATTGGCCATTAGTTGTAGGTGATGGCTCAGTGGGCTGGCCTAACCTAAGCAAGGGTGTCACCATCGCTACCACAAGTGAGGCTCAAATGGGCGAGGGTGAGCCCCAACGAGGGTCGGCCTTACTTAGGCTAGATCTAGTGAGGGGAGCCCTTGTTAGGGCTCACCCTAGCCTGGTCAAGCCTCACTTGTGGTGGGCGACAACAACCCTTGCCAGGTGAGGCCAACCCACATAGCCATGGCCAGTCATTGGCAAAAGGAGGAAGAAAGGAAAAGAAAAAAATAATAATTAATATATTAAAATATTATAAAAAATTATCTATGTTAGCATCAGTCATGTCACATGCACTGATAATATTCGGGCAAAATTAGCTAGAATGATTGAATTAGCTCTAGGCTAAAAGGTTTAAGACTATATTGACACAATTAAAAAGTTTATAACTAAATTGGTACCAATGCAATATGTTTATAACTTTTTCAACACTTTTCCCAACTACTAAGGTTCTAAAAGCTTAAGTTTATAGATGGAAAGTGACCATATGAATATAATGAGCATATTGGACATGTTGTCGATCAATGTGGGACAATATTTCAACATCTCTTCTCACATGTAAGCCAAACTAGGAGCAGCAAATGAAATGATGGAGGTGGATGCATATACATAAGCAATAGCACTATTTCCGATACTATGTTAGAAAGCTCAATCTAAAAGTTTACTTTTAGAACAGTTTACAATGGTATTCCAAAATCCGACATCTTTATTAGATGATTTTCTAAGTTAACATATCAATCAAGGATATTCACAATTAAAAGAAGATATATGTGAATTCTTGAAAGATACAAAGAATCAAGAGAAATATCCTATTTGATCTCTAACTTAGGAAAATATTCTAGAGCAAAATCTTTAACATCTCAAGCTCAAGGTGCATAGAAAATATTGACTTGAGTTTGAATATAAAATCTAAAAGGCGCTTAAATGGATTACTGAAGCGGTTTGATGTGATGAAAAGCAAATTGGCTGACGTTTTAACGTGGCCGCTTACATGGCTATTGTGTGTTGTTGTGGATCGGAAGTTGTTGTTATGGTAGGTGGCCACCATTGCTACGAAGTTTCAGGATTTGTGATGAGTCTGGTGATGGTGTTCATTTGAGGACAATAACACAGCTAGTGTTGTTAGCGCTGTAATGAAAACTTAGGAGAAACATGGCCAATGTAGCTAACGTTATTACAAAATAAACTTGATGGGCGTTTTCTCGAACAACAAGGCTCCACAGACTATGCAACAACAGAACAGGCCAGCATTGGATATTGGACCTTCAAGGTAGTAACTCTAGTCTCCTCAATCAACGGCTCTGAGACAACTGCCTCAAGACGAGGTAGTGGGTCTCCATGTAGAAGTGAAGCTCGCATTGGTTCAAATTCATCATTAAATGCCATGAAAAATTGCACAACACGCATGCAATCGCGATATTCAGCAAACTTGCAAGCATCAGAGTATGTGTCCCATCGTGCTTCAAATAATGCTAGTTGATTTCAAATAACATGCATTGGTGATAAAAAAAAAATTATTAATAAATTGACCTACCTCCTGATGCATGCAATGCAGATTTCCCCAATAACTAACACTAATGGGTAATATTTGAAGTGGAATATCGGCTAGCAAGTAAATCCCATGCTTCCTTGGCCATATTGAGACGACCAAATTGAAGTGTGATAGAGGGAATCGAAGTATTGCAAAACCATGTAAGGATCTTGGTTTTAACTATCTCAATCCTGCAAAAGTTAGTAAATTTATCCCAAATTTCATTAGTAATCTGAGTAGGTGCACAAATATCACCATTGATATAAAGCCAGAGTCGGCTTCCCCTAAAAAAATTGGATATTTCCTGAGCCCATAAAATATAATTGGAATAATGGTTTGAATGGTTACTGAAACTTCTATTTTTTTCATGGTATCCAATAGACTGGTATAAACCTAGTAGCTTATATACTGAGTTCAAAGAAAACTAGTACTTCGAGCACTGATGTGCCGAAAATAAGAACACAAATAGATTCAGGACTCATCATTTGATCAAAAAACATGAAGAACCGATCGGAAAGGTAAGTAAACTTTTCTGGTCAATGCAAGTCAACGCCGGTCAACGGAAGTAAACGATGGTCAACAGTTAAGGTCAGAGGCTGATGTGGCGTACATGTGGCAGATGAAGTGGCAATGATGTCACTTGTCAGCAAGCACGGCGGATCAAGTAAGATCCACGGGGTGAGTCAGGGCCACTCGTAGAAGCTTCCGGCGACGAGTGAGGTGTTGTACGGCAACAATCTTCGTAGGTCCTGAATCCTCGGGCAATGTAGAGGCGGATGGTGGTTTTGGTTGGGTGAATTATCTTATTTAAGTGTCTGAACAGCACCGGAATTTGTCGGGGTCGGTGCCTCCAAGAGGTGGCAGCGCGTGGCGGAGCGTAAGAATTTGTCTGATGGCTAATGGCGATGAAATTTCAAAGTTTGGCTTTTTTGAGGGCCATGAGTTGAATGGTGGTGTCGATTTTGCAAAACAAGCAATAGAAAGTGGGGGTGCAACTCTCAACAGTGGTGGATATAACCAAATACGAGTATCGGGCAGCTAATAATGTTGTTGCAGCCACCAACTTGTGTTTTTCAATCTATAATAACGTTGATGCCATGATAAGTGTACAGTGGAAAATAAAGTTGTGAAATTTTCTGTATTTTTTTATTAAATTATATATGAGCCTATTTATAAGTTTTACAGGATAGCTATATATAGTAACATACTATTACAAAAGAAATTATAATCAAGCAAAATAACGAGGTAATAATCTAAGACATACTAAGAATTATATTATAATCCAAAAGATACTCAGAATTAGACTGGTACTCAGAATCTGGCAATATACTTTTAACCTTCAGAATCTGGCCTTATACTTCTAACCTCTATGAAGAGAAAAGGAAATAGTCGCATCACTACAAGTTTATTGGTGACTATACAAGCGCACTCATCAAACTATTCATGTAGAAGTAAATGGTTCTTCTGGACACAACATTTACATTATTAGCTCAAGAAGCAGATGAAATCATGTCGAGAATAGATGTTCATGTGCTTCATCGAGGGTAGACTTCGGTGACCGACGCTTCATTAATCGACAATGGCACAGAGCTGCTGGTAATTTGATCATATACCTGGTCTCTCCCCATGAAGTTATTCGGCATTTCCCTTTGGAGGAAAAAGGCGGGTTCTCGTGGCACTGGCAAACTAAGAGTTTGGCCACTCAACGCAAGAACTATGTTTGCCATGGTCGGTCTATTGGCTGGATCTTCCTGAACGCATAGGAAGCCGATATGTATGCATTTGAGCACTTGGCTTCTAGAATAAGATTCTCCCAATGCCGGGTCCAATATATCCAAAGGTGCATCGCTTCTCCAATGTTTCCAAGCCTAGAGCAGCTCAATTGGACACAATAAGTGAACCACTGAACAACATCATTGATTGAGAGTGCGAAGAACAATTAAATCATATAGGAAAACTTACATAGCTTGTGAGATCCTCGCCTCTATTAGATTGGTAGTAGTAGTTATTCCTCTTGCCGCAAATGATCTCGAGAAGGAGGACACCGAAGCTATAAACATCTGACTTTTGGGAGAATTGTCCGTGCATAGCATATTCCGGGGACATGTAACCGCTGAAAACCACCACCACAACTACACATGTTGGGATGCCTTTCATTATACTAATTCCGTTATCGATTCTTACTAGAAGCTAACTTAGGGTAAATGTTGAAGAATGCGAGACTTACTAGGTTCCTACAATTCTTTTAGTGCTTGCGTTACTTTGATCAACTTTGAAAATCCTCGCCATGCCGAAATCCGAAATCTTGGGGCTCATATCGTTGTCTAGTAAGATGTTGCTAGCTTTTAAATCCCGATGAATGACTCGAAGCCGAGAATCTTCATGAAGATAGAGCATCCCTCGAGCGATACCTGATATTATCTTGTAACGTATTGGCCAATCCAATTGCTTGCTTTTCATGGGGTCTGCAATGATTTAAACGAGAGTATCATCTAGGAGGCATATGAGTTAGATTAAAAATGTTATGAATGATCGAGTAAATGAGTATATGATTATTTGCTCAATCATCTATGTCATACATTAATTTAAAACCAATGAAGTAGAACAAACCAAAGAAGAAGTAGTCCAAGCTTTTGTTAGGCACAAACTCATATACGAGTAGCTTTTCCCCTCCTTCCAAGCAAAATCCAAGCAATCTCACTAAATTCCGGTGTTGAAGCTTCGCTACCAGCATAATCTCATTCTTAAATTCTTCCCCGCCTTGTCCTGAAGTCTGGGATAGCCTCTTCACTGCTATATCTCGTCCATTGGGAAGTCTACCCTGTAAAAATTTGTGAAAGGTGACAAGATCTTGAGAACTCTTTACTTTCTTTTTTTCTTTTTCTTTTTTTAGGATAATGACTTTCTGAAGTTTTAACTGGTATGCAATGTTACTTTTGAAACTATGTTTTGATTCAATTGGGTTCCCAAAGATTTAAAATTGTTTGGTCAGGTCTTCACGCTATTATAACATCTACACAATAGTGCCATGGACACTATATACCATTATAAGTAGACATTGACCACAAGTCATTCTTATGACTAGAGAGAGAAATTTAGAAACCCTTTTATTATGGAAATTATTGGGAAAAAAGGGATGATATAGCTCATTTAACGTCCAATGCGATGTAAGTGAGCTGAAAGTTCATGACATGGGATTAATTCAACAATGTTGATGTTACAACATTTAAATATCAAATCACACATTTATTTATAACTTTAGATTTTGAAATAGTTGGCAAGATCTCATAAATTTCATATGATATCAGAATAAGAGATTCTAAGTTCAAATTTTTCATTACTCTATTTGTCTCCCTAAGATTTTTTTATGCTTATGAGAAGAGTGATAGAATCTTTAAATATTAAATTACACCTTCATAAATTGCTTAAGCAAAAACTTATTTAACTGTAAAAATAAATAAGTGAAAGTACACTGCATCTAGCTCTCTATTATGCGAAAAGAGCACTTTTGAAAAATTTCAGGTACCCCATCGAATCGGAATAAAGTTCAAGGAGATACTATATATCATCAATCTTTTCAGGCTCAAATCCAAACCGAGCATTAAGCGATTTTCGAAAGCATTTTACGACGTTAATGATCACTAATGTACCTGGAAAACTTCCCCGAATCCACCTTCGCCAAGCTTGTTTTCTTGAGAAAAGTTGTTCGTTGCTGAAAGTAAAGTATCCCAATCAAATTGCAAGGACTTTAAGGATGGGATCTCGGTTACACCTTCATGAGCAAACAACAAAGTCGTTTAGACTTGTACTTGTTTTTCATGTCTTACGGTCATAGCCTCACAATCATTAAGTTTCTCAATTGAAAGCTTCAATCTATTTGTTTTTTCTATATTTATTACCACATTCTTCTTTTGCCGCTTCATATTTCTTCTGTGCTCGCCTCCTCCGAAGCCAACAACAACCGATGAAGAGAAACGTTACAAAAACAGCGACTGAAACGATAGTTGCAACCAAGGTACCTGATCAGAAAATGGTTTTTCTCAGCATATCTAAAACCATCAGTTAGTTGCAATCATAAAAGAGCGGGTGCCCAGATACCTAATAGGGATCGATACCATTTCCAAAACAATAACGCGTTATTTTAACAAAAACCATTGGCTGTTACTCTACTCACATAAACCCTTGAAGGTTTACATAAACTTTTGACCCTCATACTTCAAATTCCACTTAGGTTCTCACACTTTTGGCCTTGAGGTTAGGGATGTGCAAAGGAAATTGCCCAAACCAGGAACCGCCCAAACTAGCCGGACACCCAAACCAGACCAAGTCGGCCGGTTTGGTCCAACTCCCGGGAGTCTCCGGTTCCTAGTTCCAATGGAGGAACCGGACTGAACTGGAGCGGTTGCTTTTTACTTTTATTTTTTATTTTTTATTTCTTAAAGGTAAACCTAATAATCCTAACCTATGCCAAGCCTGCAATAAGCCTCATCCCCTGAGATTGTCATAAGGAAGTAGCTGTATTGTCCTCAAAAGTCTTCGTCAAGTCACTTCACCTCACTTGCCGACTTTTTTTCCCATTTGATTTCACTTCTTTTCATCACTCGGAGATTTGCGCCCTTCCCCACCCCCTTAACACAAAATCCAGCTACACTTCGAGAAGGTCCTCTAGAAGAAGCGTGCCATCAACTAGCGGAAGAACGAGCTCCGGTGCTCCACCGCCTCTTCCTTCTCTTCTTCATTTTCCTCACCCTCCTCTTCAATGCCTTCCCCCAGCTGTCGTCCCACCTCTAGTGTCGCCATGCTAGGCCCCGATCTCCCTAGCCCCCCCTCTTCTCTTTATGTCTCCATCACCCAGACCCTCCACACCATTGACGACTTCAAGTACTAGTGGTGGTGCCCCAAGATCAGTTCCACAAGACTGCTCGAGAATCAGACCAGTCCGGTTCAAAGCATCTTTGGTCTGGTCCTCGATTCCAAAAACTAGGAATTGGTTCCTCCAATTTGATTCCCGGTTCCTAGATGGAACTAGATCAGACCAATAACCGATCATCCCTACTTGCGATGCACATATTACCTGTAGTAGCACATATAAATAGGACGATTCTACCATTGTGTACAAGAAAAGACTTTTCTTTTGTACTGATAAATTTCTAAAAGAGTTGGTAAGTATAAAAAAATTGTTGGGGGGCAAAAGGAATTTACCGTTCACATGATCTTCCGGTGACTTATTGATAACTTACCAACGTTACTATGAAATTATCAACTATTTTTCTGAGGTTGCAAATTTCCGATTATTCAGGAAAATTATCCAAAAAATCTTAAAATTATTGTATGACTGTCAATTCTATCCTTAATTTTTCAATTTGGCCATTGTAGTCATAAATATTTCGATTTTCAAATATAGTCCATTTAGTCAATTTAGGCTAGAAAGTGCTGATTTGGCGGTCCAATTGGCCCTGACCAACTACATGGCACAGTCAATACATGTGGATGATCTTATATGAAACAATGTAGTTTTAACTTTATTTGATCAGTTTTTTCTCTTTTTTCTTTTTGCTTTTTTCCCTATTCTTTCCTACGCCGGGGCCTTGGCGATGGCCACGAGAGACACGTTCTCTGGGGCACATCATATGTTCACAGGGCATTCGGTGGGAAAGAGCATGGTTGACCGACCAAGAAAAGCAATAGCGTTGAAGAAGAAAGAACGCATACCAACGGCTCTTTAAAAAAGACAGGGTTTGGGAGATTTTTAAGGGGACAAGATCTGGGCAAGCGGTGATCTTGGGGAACAGAATTTAAAAAACGTTAAAGGAAGAGGATCAAGCAGACTGTGAAGCGAAAATTTTGTCTTGCTTAGTCGAAGAAAAATCTGAGCATTAGGTGATCTTTAAGAGGGACAAGAAGCAAGTGACGCACGCAGGAGAACATCAACGCACACGCTTGACCGCTTTCAGTTCAGGGGTACACACTTGAAGGCCAAAGTGTTGGGTGTCCATCAAAGTTTCTCTTCACTAGCGAGGGCCTGCAAGCCCTTGCTCGAATTTGGGCAAGGGTCATGACCCTCGCTAAGGCTTTGGCCACCACTACTGGCCTTGGTGGAGGGAAAGAAGATGAACAGAGTAGAGAAGGAAATAATAGGGGAAAAAAAAGAACAAAAAAAAATGAAGAATGAGAAAATAAATAAAAAAACTCAAAACTATGGTGTTTCATCTATGATTGTCCACATCAGACAACAATTGTGCCATGTAGGATGACCGGCGCTAATGAAATCACCATGTAACGATTTCCAACTTAAATTGGTCGAGTGGACTATATTGGAAAATTATTAAAAAGCTTAGGATTATATTGACCAAATTGGAAAGTTTAGGATTGAATTTGTAGTTGTACAATCAATTTAAAACTTCTTGGATAATTTCCCTTCAAATGTTCTTATCATTTTACTAATTGTTATTTTCCCTAATAGAAAATGTCCTAGACATACCAACTTTAATTTTGAAAATGTGTGTCGAATTTGAAGGAAAGTTTCATTTTCAAGTAGGTTTCCTAGTTTGACTAGATTTCCTAAAAGACATTTCCTATTTTGGATCCAACTCTTATTTATAAATGAGAAGTGTCTTTGTGAAGAGTATCAAACAGGTGTCTTCTTCATGAATTACATCCTCGAGTGTTTGAAGCCATGAAAATCATGGGTTAAGATTTTATCTAGTTCCTTTGTAAAATTAAAAGATTTTTTTACAAGAAATTGCGAGGCTAAACATTGTGTAAGTTGTTGTAATTGGGGTTGGGAAACTTTGAAAGTGCTTGACTAACTCAAGCATTGTCATAATCTTCATTATATCGCTTGGTCTATAGTGGAATTTTATGTTACTCTCCCTATAGATGTAGGATCATTCGCTGGAATCAGAAGTCAAAATTTTGCACGTTTGAACCACGTAAACATGGTGTCTAGTTTATTTCCTAATTTTGTTTATATTTTTATTCGATCACTTACTTTCTACAACAATTGATATAAAAGCCAGACTTGGCTGAGTCAAAGTTAATCAATAACGATAGGAGGAAAATTGAAAGTTGATAGATTTGATGGGAAAATTTTGATCTTCGAAAGGTACAATTTGAGGATTATTTACACTAGAGGAATTGGCATGAAGAAGTCAGAGTTGATGAAGCAAGCAAATTGAGAATTGCTAGATAGATAAGCATTGTGTTATTTGGTTGGCTTTAGCTCATCATGTTGTGCTTAATATTGTGAAAGAGAAGATAATTGTGGGCATGATCAAGGCTCTATTGGACATGTATGAGAAGTCCTCTACGAGCAATGAAGTTGATTTGATATAATGAGATGAGCGAAGATGCATCGGTCATATTAATGAATTCAATGTGGTTGTTAGTGTTGAGAAAACCTCGCATAGAAAAAACCATTCATGTGTGTTTTACGAGCTTGATAAATGTAAATGTTGTCTATGTTTAAGGTAAAACTAAAATCTGCATTAAAGGAATTTAGATGTGCAAAATGAAAAGATTCGTGAAAACTAGAAGAAACAATGTCGAAAGGTGAACAAGTTTACAATTACAGGAAGTTCATAAAGAACCTGAGGTACAAAGGTGAGCCGTCTATAAGATCTATATCGCCAATGTACTTACAATTACCTAGCACGATATTACTGAGAACCGCTAATACACGCATGCGCTTTTATTACCTACACACAATAGTGTATCATGTGCTTTAGATAAAAATATCCAATGATGACTTATACTATCTTAACCTTTATAACATCTAGTTATTTGTCCTAGATTCCTAAAATGAAGATGTTGATTGATCACCAATTTTCGTGGAAAGATCTAAATTGATTATGCAAGAAGATCCTAATTGTGCTAAAGCTTAGTTGATTGACAGTTACCCAAAAGACAAGTTGTTTCCAAAGTTGAGCTACTCTATTTATGAAATTGGAAAGTTCGATTGTATGGGTGAGTGAATCTTCGAAATCTCAGCTTAATGATTTCAAAGGCTAAATTGATTTGCTCAACAAGTGTCTAATGGATAGCTTAAAGATTGATTCCGGTGAAGATTGTCCCATCAGAAAATTGGATACTGAGGAGTACGAAAGGAGATTAAAAAAAGAAAAGCTAAAGAAACTAAGAAAACAAGAGTTGAGCTATATCCAATTGACATAAAATTTTTCCTCTTTATACTATTTTTTATAAGGGTTCAGAAAGTGTAATCTCATTAAGAAGACTAGCAGTGTCATAGTTTGTTGCTTAGATGTGTGATAGTGTGATCTATCAAGGCACACACTGCTATAACTACTCGAAAGATCACTAGTTGGATCTAACTAGTTGCCTATTAGTCTAGGAAAGTGGATGTAGGCTTACACCAAGTCAAACCACTATAAAGCTATGTGGTATACATTTTTCTATTTTTGTGCTTAATTCTTTGTTTGATAAAAGCACACTATACTCAATATAATCACCTTGTCCTACATATACTAATTTACTTATATTCATATTAAGTTATTCCACTCAATATAACTTGATGTTCATAATTCCACTATAAGTTTGTTAAGATTCTTGAAATCACGTATTCATCCTCCTCTATATGATACTATTAGCCACAATAGTTAGTTAATTAAGTTCAGTTGAGATTGACTTTGACAATGAGGTGCATGCTTTGATTCTATTATCCTTATTACCTAATAGCTAGAATACCATTGTTATTATTATTAATAATTCCTTCGGGTCAATAACATTTGATTCAGAATGAAGGCATCTAATACTTGTGTTACTAAGAGAAATGCAAATCTGAATAGATGAAGTCATTCTAGAACTAGTGGTGCTATCTATTGGAGCTATGGCAAGAGGGTGGTAGATCGAAGAAGGGATTGCCTTAACTAAAAGAATGACAATGGTAAGAAAATTAGAGTTGAGTCTCTTGATGATATTGCTTTAATAGCTGACAATAATTTGGATAGTATTGATTGTCTTGTTTATCATTGAGGATTCTTCATTCGATGAATGGATTATTGATTTTGGTTGCTTGTTTCATGCTACACCAAACAAGAACTAGTTTACTATAAATAAATGCATAGATAGTGGTAAAGCGCAGTCAGGGAACAACACTAAGTATGATGTTGTGAGTGTTAGTGATGTTAGAAACTAAATGCATTATGATGCAGTGAGAACATTGATTAGAATGAGGCACATTCTAGAATTAAACAAGAATATCATTCCTTTGAGCTGTTGAATTTAGCTAGGTCTCAGTATACTTAGATATGTGATGTTTTGAAGGTCATTCAAGGTGACTTGATGACAATGAGATGAATCAAACACAATGGCCTATATGAACTTTTAGAAAAGACAATGATGGGTTTCGTCGTAGAGATGTCGGATACATCTATTCAAGAGTATGAATTATGGCATATTATGTGTTTGGGGTGCATTGCCAAAACAAGTCTGAAGGCTTTAAATGAAGGAATTTGGTGAGTGGTTATGTGCTGAAAAATTGAATGTATGGCAAGTGTTATGACTTAAGCAAAACATTGAAAAGTGCAGTTTGGTACCATTGTTAGAGATACAACGAAAAATATAGAGTTAATTTGCTTGAATGTTTGCAGGCTGTTGCAGTTTCCTTCAAAGAAGAGTGCCAAATCTATGCTAATAGTTATTGATAATTACTCAAGGAGAAAATGAGTGTTTGTATTGAGGCACAAGTTTGATGCCATTGTTAGGATTACGCAATAGAGAGTTTTGATTAGAAAGTAGATTGGTAAGACAATTAAGCAAGTGTGGATTGAGAGTAATGTGGAATTTTGCTCAGAATTGTTAAACAAATTCTACTTGAAGGAAGACAAAGCGAGACTTTGCACTAGTGCCAGTGAACTACAATAGTTTATAGAGTTGATGAGCAATATTATATTATAGATGGCTAATGAAATGCTCTCTAGTTCTACTATGGTTAGAAAATTTATAAGGGATGCACTTAGTACAACGAGTTACCTAGTGAATAAATTCTGATCGATTATAATTGGATGTCAGACTCCTAAGAAAGTATAGTCAGGTAATGTTGTTGATTATTCAATTCTTAGAATATTTGATTGCACATGTTATGATTGAGTGAGTGATGGCAAGCTTGATGAGAGAGCAAGAAAGTGTATATTCCTAAACTATGCAAAAGGAGAGGGAAGGCTATTGATTATGGTGCATAATATCAAATCTGCATGTTATCAATAAAGAAGTTCCATTTGACGATTGTTTATATATATCTGGATGATGTTCAACTCAAGATGGAGTTGCAACCAAGAACTCCTAAGATAGAGAATATGACAGAGTAATCAACATAAATGATGTTAATAACAAGGTCAAGCGTCTAAAAACAAATGTTGCTATAACTGATCAATCTCTAGATAAATATTAATGCAATGGTGGTTTTGGTTTATTTGTGATTGATGAGGTTGAGCTTAAAAATCCTTGTGAAGTAGTTAAAGGCATTAGTGGAGTTGGTATCTCCTTAAGATTCATGGTTGTGGTGAAGTCCAAGCACAACTTAGACGTGGAAGAAGTTTGTGGTAACTAAGTAGCAACAAAGATCATATCCTAGCGAAGCGATTGTAACTTGGCTCAAATGTTGAGTTGAGGTAGAGATTGTTGATCTCAAATTTGACATTAAAAAAAAAGGTAACTTCCCTATACAAGTGGGATTCCTAATTTGACTAGGCCTCCTAAAAGAGATTTCCTATTTCAGATCCAATTGTTAATTATATATGAGAAGCGACATGCATATTCTTTGTAAATTACGTTCTCGAGTGCTTGAAGCTATGGAATTCTTGTGTTAAGATTTTGATATGGAAGCTAGACATCCTTTGTTGTTTAATTGGCTTTAATGTGAATAATATTTAATAATATTTATATATATATTTTTAAATTTAATTTATCTTAGTAATTTATTTTTTCTTTTTTTCTTTTGTTTCTCTTTTTCTTTTCTTCCTTTCTTCCTTTGCCCTTGCTGGCTAAAGGAGGAAGGGAAGGGAAGGGAAGGATAAAAGAAAGAGAAAGAAAAGGGAAAAAAAATAAAAAATAAAAAAATTAAAATATTTTTTAAAAATTGCATATGTAGGACGTTTAGTATCCATGCATTTTTTTTTTATTATCAAAATTGACTTGATTAATTGAACTTATAAAATTATAAGAGACTTATGACTTAATTGACAAAAAAACAAAATTTAGTACTGAATTGGCCTAATAACAATAAGTTTAGGTTTTCTACTATAGTGCATGTGTCGCAGTTCAGGAGTAAATACGCGTGGTAGAGTAGGAGGATGCAATATTTTATTCTTAAAGTGCAATTTTTTAAGAGCGACAATTCAAAATGATAGGTACTCTAGAATTAAAATAAATAAAAAAACCAACAGTCTCGGTCAAATCAAGTTATGTCACTTTTTCCACGAGCCTCAACGTAACGTACCTTTGCTGAAATTTCCACCAGGAGCAGCCGGAGCAGCCGGAGGTGGTGATGGACTATGGCTTGACTCCACAAACGGGTACAAATCCCACCGGAAAATACAGCTTGGCTTATAAACACCGCTGTCTTGCTTTCCGCGGCCGTGCTTATCATCATAGTCAATGGCTTCGTTCAAGCAACTCCGGCAATTGTTTGCCGACAAGTCAGGACTGCACTGCAACAATGAGTAGATCGTACGGTTGTCCGGCAAGGTGGCCTGCCCCGTTGCGAACTTTAGCTTCGAAGGGCTGTCCACAGCTTGGTTCAATACTCCTAACGTCAAGTTCCACCATACTGCTGGGCTCATGGTGATGATGTCGACGCTATCAATCAAAAGGGTAGGTTCCATTTGCAGTATGCCGTAGATTGGAGTGTCCGAGTATCGGACAAAGCATGGCTGGCCTCCAGTTCCCCAGGAGAAAGCCCCCTTCTGGTCGGGGCACCTCTCCACTAAATCGTGGAGCGCAGTGCCCACACAGTTCTCACAGAGATTTGCCGACGTATCACCTCGGCAGAAAGCGAGGGCAAAGATGGTGTCTGGGTTCTGGCCCGTGCTCATGTTCCAGAACCCATCATGTGCAGCCACGTTTTCAGAGAGCGAGCTGAGGATGGTGTCGCGGTTCTTCACATAGGCACTGTTCGACGTGAAGTTCCTGGTGTAGTTACAGAATTCTGCATGATGTGCGGAGGCTCGGATCAGAACAGCCAGAAAAATGAAAAAATAAAGAGTAAATGATGAGTGAGTCATCTTAGGGTTTGGTGTTTTTGGTGCTTTGGATGGTTTTGCTTGATGCAGAGTCGGCGATTGTCAGGCTATATATTGCAGAGCTTATGGTTCTGGTTTGTGTAGTGGAATTCACTTGCAAGTGGTTAAGAAGAGAAAAGTAGTAGATGTTGACAATTTAAAAACCTTAAACCAAGTAGCTAGATTTAATAAAGTTAGTTTACATTTTCGGCGATCCTTGACGTAATTGGGTCATATTTAAAAGTCAATAATGGCTCGACATATCATTTAATAAACTGATAATATGAATGCGGCTTAATAAATTCAGTAATTTTTAGAGTAAAAACTGTGAGGTTGGCATAATTAAAATGAACTTTTTCGTCGTTCAAAAAAGAAAATCGTAGAAATGGGAGGAAAATTATCAGGATCGAAAGGAGTGGCGCAGAGTTGGGTTAAGCCAACTCTTTCGTTTTGTATTCATTGTCACTTGACTTGGTCAAGATTTGGATGGGTTAGTGGCCGATGCATTCTATCATAACCTGCAGTAATGTCTCCGATGTTAACATTGATTATTTCGCATCAGCCTGCTTGATTAGTGCATCACGCGACGCAATTGCCAACCCATCCACACCAAGAGCCTCGAGCCCATAAAGACTAAAAAGAGTGGATCATCTAAGCTCTCTTGAGGAATCTCATGTAAATACCAATGGGATAAGATTTGATCATATTCATAAGGATTCCATGAATATTCCATTCCAAAAATAGAAAGTTCGAAACAATTGGAATATTTTTGGAGAGTTGCAGAAAGGTTCTTTCTGGAACAACCCACGTGGATGAGAATTTATAATATGAAATGACAATTTCTATTTTTAATAAATATGGAAAAAAATGTAGAACCTAGAAAATAAAGAAATTTTTTAGGCAAAAAATGTAGAACCTAGAAAAGGATGGAA
Organism: Eucalyptus rudis; assembly: GCA_019915205.1. Taxonomy (NCBI): domain Eukaryota; kingdom Viridiplantae; phylum Streptophyta; class Magnoliopsida; order Myrtales; family Myrtaceae; genus Eucalyptus; species Eucalyptus rudis. The sequence continues at coordinate 7,278,747 of JAHMTN010000003.1, read as the reverse complement.
ATTTTTTAGACCTGGAGTGAATATATATTTTTTTTTGGGGGGATTCAATAGTGATGTGTAAGAAGTAATTGCAGGAGAACTTGGACCGATAATTATCTCAGGTTATGCACTCGGTCAAGATTTGGATGGTTAGCCGCCGATGATAACATAACCTGCAGTAATGGTTCCGATGTTAATGTTGATAATTCCGCACCAACTGCCTTGACTATCGCATCACGTGACGCGTTTAGGCGTTGTCTAAGTGATTTGTACGAAGTAATTGCGGGAGAACTTGGACCGATAATCCCCTCCCAATGCCAATGGAAATACTGGCAACGTCGATGGAGTTAATGGTGTGAACTAATTCGTCCGGCTTGGAAAAGGACGTGACGAGAAATCGTTACCATTGTTGCCATGTGCGGGTAGTAGTCACATCCCACTACCAGCATCATCTCTGGCTCCAGGGCAAAGATATCATTCGGACGCAAGCGCGAGTCTTATTCCCCAATTTATAGCAGTCGGCATCTTCCGTCACAAACTTGAATAACGCCAATTCCTTTTCCCGTCGACTTTTCTTCGAGATGGCGCATTGGTATGTTCACTGCATCCACAAAGAAGTTGCTTGTCCAGGGTTTTGATTGAGTGGTGTATGGTCCCAGTTTTTTTTTTTTTAAATGTGAATTTCTCGTTTTCACGAATTATTAATAGTAATTCCCATAATTTAAATTCGTGGCTTGTTGCGACTTGCTTATTTTCACCTTGAACTGCAAAGGGAAGAGTATTTCTTAGAGGAAATAATCTCACTTTGGTAGGAGTAATTCAATAGGAAAGAAAGGATTTAAATAATTATGAGAGAGAAGAACGGAAGCAATTTAAAGGGATTGAGTTAATATGTTGTTCGAATGCTAGTGAGGGAAAAAAAAAGAATGTATTATGACCTAAGAACGTTTGTTATGTATTTAGAAATATATGTAAAACTAGGGTATTAGTGAGAGAAAAAGAATGAGCTTGATAGATGTAGGAACAGTTTGATAGATGCAAAACTAGATTGATAAGATCAAGTGCAAACTACTTCTATCATGTAAATAATAAAATAAGTAAAGAGATAGAAAACATAGATCTTTATGATGATTTGACTTAAATCAAATCTATGTCCGCGCTCCCAAATTAATAGCCACCAATATGCTAGAATCCATCAGTAATTGTGTGAGAAGTTACAATTAAGCACGTACAGATTCTACTCAAAGCTGATAGATCCCATTATCAATATACAAGCATTGCTTACACCTTTACACTTCTCAAAATCAAGATTAAATCCAATAACAAATACTCTCGGGAGGACACAAGTGAATAATATTTATGCCCACCTGTGTTGGTGAGGGCCACTCTTGCTCAAGCGAGGCCAGCTCTCGTTGGCCATGGCCGTGCTAGCCACTAGAGGAAAGATGAGGAAAAAGAGAGAAAATAAAATAAAGGAACAAAAGAAAGAGAAAAGTAAAAATAGAAAAAAATCATAAATTATCAAAATATTATTAAAAAAATATATACGTCAACATTGGTTGTGCCACGTTGGCTAGTTGGTGTGCATGTAGGCATTATTTGATTAAAATTAGCCGAAAGGACTAAATTAGCTTTAAGTCAAAATATTTAAGATTGAATTCGTACCATTAAATGACTTTTGACTAAATTGATACTAATACAATAAGTTTATGACTTTTATGACACTTTTCCAACACTTTTCCAAGGTGATTTGTATTGGAGAATTGTAGGATTGTCACTTCCAATGCCAATGGACATGCTTGCAATGTCAATTGAGCTAAGGACGGGAACTAATTTGTTCAGTTCGGGGAAAAAATCATAACAAAAAACTACTACACAAAATTTTTATGGTAATTACCCAGCAGGCAGCAATTAGCATGTAATGATTGAATAGACGTGTACAGGTCTCGGACACCCTGCTCTGAGAGACATAGAATCACTTCATTGAAAGTAGTTCCCGGCCATTACGATCCTTTTCTAAGAGCATAGTAATTCACAGACCAGGGTAGTAGATTAAAACAACAGTTTAAATTCAGGGAAGTGGCCCGACGTAGACGGCGCCAATGGAGATGAATTTTCTTTAAGAGAGTTGATTTACGTATTCATCCATCGAATAATGAATTCGTAGTAATTTGCAAGGATATAACTATTATGGACATAACATGGCTTTCAATTTGCAGTGCTACCGTCATGCGGCTTGCACTGGTGCCATTGTAGATTATGATTATACTAGGTGCTTTGAGCATGCTCGCGACGTGCTCCAAAGGCAATGCTTGGGAATCGGGGCTCAGCGCGACTCGAAGATCGCAGAATGAGATACAAGGTTCACTCATGTACAGAATAAATCTTCTCTCTCTATATTCTTGCGAATCCAAGAGGCGTTGGCTCGCGAGCGGGAACGGTGTTATGTTGTCCATGTGCATGGCGATCACCCAAGATATTTCACGAAAGATATACCAGTTGGTCATGACAGAGAAGTTTTTGGCAGCGAGTAAGCATGAGAGTAAGAGTGACTAGACGAGATGAGCTTACGTATGAAAAACGCCTTTCGTACTTGGCCACGGGAAAGTTTCGATAAAGATCGATAGGCGATGGGCAAAATTTTATTGGAAAGAAAGGATCTGAGAATAAAGTCAAAGCACCAATTCTCCAACCCCTAAAACCTCAATGATGTAGCAAATGTTCAAAGTACAAATTGGTTGGAGGTTCACCAACACCACGGCTCAACTTATGATATCTTGAAGACAACGTACAATGTTGCAATTGGATCATCGCACTCGGTGGACCACAGCCCAGTCCTTTAATGCAATATCAATAAGGCAAATAGGTTCATTTCAACAAAGCTTTAAGATCAATTATAAAAAAAATTAAAAAAAAAAGCTGCATTCTTGGGTAGTCATGAAATCTAGCCGATTTGGTTCTAGATTGGTTCAAGTATAATCAGTTCGATCCCCAATTCCTTCTCTTCGAAAATGTCGCGACCTAATGTCGGGTGAACCACCTAGGGTTTACTAATGGATTATTAAGCCTAAAATTAGCTTGAGCTCTCCTAAGCCCTAAGTAGTACCGACACGGACACGCGACACGCCAACATGTCACTTTTCAGAAAAAGAGAATTCTGACACATTGGGATACATTGTCTATTAAAAGAATATTTTTATATATACATGATAAATTATTATATTTAAATTAATTTATTCAAATTCATAAATAAATAAATAATAAAAAAGTGCATATAATGAATCTATACCAATAACATTAATAAATTTATTCATAAAAAATTAGAAAGACATTTTTTGACTTTAACAAAAGTTATTGATGAAATAAATAAGTAACGAAAGATTAGAGTGAAAATAATTTATATTTTTCTGCGGTGATCAAAATTTATCATTATTTAATATCTAGTGCTTTTATTTTTCGAAATAACTTTTTAACCCACCTATTTATTTATTTTTTAGCCTTACCATTTATTAATATAGTTATTTAACACTCCATATTTTTTTTGGAGCTAAATGGGTCCCACCCATTTTTTTCACCTTATGCTTTCTTCCCCCACCCCACCCACCGCCCGTCACTTCCCAAAATTGAAGTCACACTGCACGAGGATTTCATTTCTTCTCCAAAAACCGTTGTCTCCTCTCCCTACTCTTCTTCCTTAAACTGAAAAAACAAGCTCAGTAAACAGTCCAAAAACCCTAGTAATCGCCTTTTCCTCTCCCTTGCTCGGTCTCTACGTCTTGATATGTGCTCCCGTTTGGGCACCTCATCTAAGTAGTACCGACACGAACACGTGATACGTGACATGATACAACACGACACATTGACACGTCATTTCTTAGAAAAAGAGAATTCTGACACGTTGGGACACGTTGTATATTAAATGAATATTTTTATATATACACGATAAATTATTATATTTAAATTTAATTTATTCAAATTCATAAATAAATAAATAAAAGAGCCTATAATGAATCTACACTAATAATATTAATAAATTTATTCATAAAAAATTGGAAATATATTTTTTGACTTTAACAAAAGGTATCAATGAAATAAATAAGTAACGAGAGATTAGAGTCAAAATAAATTTATATTTTTCTACGGTGATCAAAATTTATTATTTTTTAATATATAGTGTTGTTAATTTTCGAAATAACTTTTTAACCCACATATTTATTTATTTTTTAGCCTTACCATTTATTAATAAAGTTATTTAACATTCAATATTTTTTTGGAGCTAAATGGGTCCCACACATTTATTTCACCTTCTGCTTTCTTCCCCCACCCCACCCACCACTTGTCACTTCCCAAAATTGAAGTCACGCTGAATGAGGCTTTCGTTTCTTCCCCAGAAGCCGTCGTCTCCTCTCCCCTACTCTTCTTCCTAAAATTGAAAAAACAACCTCAGTAAACAGCCTAAAAACCCTAGCAATCGCAATCTCCTCTCCCTTGCTCGGTCTCTACGTCTTGATTTGTGCTCCCTTTCAGGCGCCTCATCATAATCGCTCGTTGCTACCTCGCCTTTGTTCCCCCCTTTGCCGTCGTAGCCTTGCATCCCCTCCATCGCAGTGTTGCAGTTCTCCATCTTGGCGTTGTAGTCCTCACCTCCGTTCCCCCCCTTGCCGTCGTAGCCTCGCGTCCAGCCCTCCATCGCAGCGTTGCAGTCGGCGGTCACAGCGTTCTCAATGGTCTTGGTCTTTGCTCTTCCTCTACCCTCCCTCACCGTCGCTCATAGCGTCGCCTCCACTCCCTCACCCTTGCCTCCACCCTCCATCACCTTCTTCCCTTCACACTTGTAGACCCGCCCACAAACCCCCGGACACACGCATCAGAGTGTGTCGGATAGAGTTGACCACGTGTTGGAAACTCCATCATGTGTTGACCGCATGTCTGACATGTGTCAAGGTGTCAGACACGACACGGAGGCCCTCTGAATGTGTCCATGCTTCATAGCACCTCATCATAATCGCTCGCCGCCGCCTCGCCTCTGTTCCCCCCTTGTCGTTGTAGCCTCACGTCCAGCCCTCCATCGTGGCGTTGCGGTTCTCCATTTCGGTGTTGCCGTCCTCACCTTCGTTCTCCCCTTTGCTGTCGCAGCCTCATGTCCAACCCTCCATCGCGGTGTTGCGGTTCTCCATCTCAGCATTGCAGCCGGCAGTCACAGCCTTCTCGATGGTCTTGATCTTTGCTTTTTCTCTACCTTATCTCACCATCCCTCGCAATGTTGCCTCCACTCTCTTACCCTTATGTCATAAGCTGATCGATTTGGATCGTGACCACGTAGCAACTTGGGCTATTTTTGATCACCCAAGTCAAGCCTTACTCGATCAATCGCACACTCACTTGCACTCCCGGATCGTAGAGAGAGAAAGCTTCTAGAGAGAGGAGTTCTGGAAAGAAATGAGCTTTGATATTATTGAAAGGATTAGATGATTCCAAATGAGGGGAGGGCACCTCTTCTTATACTTGAGGCTCTCGGCTTACATCTGTTGATCTAGATTTTATCTGGGGATGAGATCGCACCGCTTCAACTACCGAAATTAATGGCAACTACTATCTACCAACATAAATAAAGCTATAGTCTTCTAGAATCAGACATAATGATGGTGTTGCCCACCCTTGGAAACTTCAGGAAGGAGACTTGTTGGGAAGCCAAGCGAGCACGGGAGGTCCTTCACGGATGAGTCACAGCTGTCCCCTAGGAACCTCTTGGATCGGCTTTCTTTCGGGCCATGACATTCTCCCCCACTTAATAGAGCGACGTCCTTGTCACTCACAGCTCAACGGGCGGCCTTCCTAGCTTTGGCGCGAGCTCGCTTCTTTTGTTTTTGTTTGGTGCAGACGCTCATAAACGACGAACCACATCCTTCTATTATCAACTCGAACATGGCACATAGCTCCATCTTCGGCTTGGGCGTAGCACACGGCAAGTACTCAACCTTGGGGAAGAGCGCTTGAATTGGCATGGGGTGAGTTGGAGTAGGATCCATCTCTACCTTCAGCTTCTCCTCGACCAGATTGTGCATGCGCTTCTCGGCCTATAAACTCTTGTCAAGACGCCGGATCGTCACGATGGTCTTTGTATTGATCACCCCTTTGATCATAGGGATCATCGATGGACATTTTGAGTCAAGGATCATGATGCATTTGGTCCTCATGTCAATCATGGCTCTCACGTTATGGAAAAACTGCATTCCAAAGATAAGATCATAATCGTCGAGAGGGACTACCTCGAATGAAAGCTTGCCATTCCATCCGCCGATTTGGACGTCCACGTTGGGAGTTGATCCAACGCCATGGATGCCTTCCGAGTTGATGGGTTTGAACGAATTCTCGGTTGGCTCTACGCGAAGTCTTAAGGCTTTTGCCGCTTTGGTCGACATGAACATGTTCGACGAACCCGTGTTGACCAAGGCGAAAAGCGTTCAGCTACACATGTCGACTTCCACAAAGACATTTTCGAGTTCGACGAAGCTTTTTCTATGGATGGCGATTGAGCTTGGATGGAGTTGATCCTCTTCACGCCTCCAAGTTGGATTTTCCGCCTCTCTTCTTTGGGTTCCTCCTCCACCTATTCGATGGCAAGGAGGGCATTGATCCTACCCTTCTTCGGGCACTTTTGGGTCAAATGTGGACCTTTGCAAATAAAGCAAGGAGAAGGCAAGGGTTGATCCAACTTACTCATATAGTCCGTTGGTGGTTGACCCCTTTGGAAGGACGGCTTGGAAGTTCCTTCTGCCCATGTTTTGACTCGGCCGCCTTGATCATGCGCACCTCGAGGAGTGCTTCTTACTTCATCCTCGAATCGATCCAACCTCCATTCTCTTGCCCTACTCCTTGGTTCGGCTTTGGTGAGGTCGACGAAAGATTCGGCCACACTTAGCGCTCTCGCAAGACTACTCATGTCCCGTCGCTTTAGCTCAAGTTGTGCCCATGGCTTTAATCTATCCATGAATGCTCCGAGAGCCTCCTCCTCACTTAGGTTGCGGTTGGAGTTTGAGCTCCGTGAATTCCTTCACATACTCTTGGATTGGACCTCTTTGTTTGAGGTGATGGAGCTTGCTACGGGCTTCTTGTTGAGCAAACTCGGGGAAGAAATAGTCGCGAAACTCCCTCATGAAGTCATCCCATGTGTCTACAGGATTAGTGCCGTGCCTAACTCATAACACCTATTGCACCACCAAAGCATTGTCGTATCGATAAGGAACATGGAAGCAGTTCTTACCTTGATCGACTCGTCTCGGATATTGACGGTGCCAAAGTATTGCTCCATGCTCCAAACGAAGTTATCCACCTCTTGGGTGGATCAGTTGCCTTTGAACTCTTTGGGTTTCGGCACCTCAATTTTGGGCACCGCTTGAGTAGGCACCGCACCGTTGGTGATGCTCAACTTGCATAGGGCAAGCTCAGTCTTGAGCTCTTGGATCTCCGCCTTCATGGCTTCGACCTCGTCCCTACACGGACTTACTTCCTCGATCACTTGGATGCACTGGTTCAAACCATCGATTGATGCTTCGAGAGCTTCGTCCTTGTCGTGCAATAAAGTTGTAGCTTGGTCGATGCCAGTCATGAAGTCTTCACGGAGCGAGCCCTCAGCCTCCATGATCTGATCTCCCACATTGTCAAGACCTTCTATTAGCTCGAGTACGGCACTCCGAACCTTCTCGATCTTCTCATCGAATGCAGCTATGGCATCCATCGAGGCATCTCTTTTCTTTGCTTTGCCGCGAGTCTCCTTGACTTGCATAGCCTCTCCATCCATAATAGCATATTGGCTCGACATTCTCTCGAACAGTTGGCTCTCTTCAGCTCTGGAAACGGATCTCTCTTTTGTTCTAATACTACTTGTCATGGGCCGATCGATTGGGATCGCGACCGTGCGGCGACTCAGGCTATTTTGGATCACCCAAGCCAAGCCTTGCTCAATCAATAGCACACTCACTCGCACTTCCGAATCATAGAGAGAGAAAGCTTTTAGAGAGAGGAGCTTTGGAAAGAAATGAGCTTTGATATTATTGAAATGATTGGATGATTCCAAATGACGGGAGGGCACCCCTTCTTATACTTGAGGCCATCGGCTTACATCCATTGATCTAGATTTTATCCGATGGACGAGATCCGTGGCATCCCAAAATTCATGACGACCTCTAGCTACATTAAATTCTATGAATAGGTGATGGAAGTACCATCAAATTATTTTATGGCCATTTAATCCATAATTTGCAATAAGATATATGGCCAAGCTTTTAAGGGATAATTATGTGATAGGAAAGAAAATTCTATCATTGGCCGTGTGCATCATAAATTGGAATTTTATGGATTTGTGACTATAAGTTTAATGGCCTTATTATTTATGCAATTAGATATTTATTTAAATGATGATTAAGATATATTATAAAAATAAAATAAAATAAAATAAACTTGGGCCATTTAAGTTTGGACCTAGGGCCCAAGTGAGATGGGCCTAAAGTGGGCCATAAGCCCGGCCCATTGTCGCATGGAGGGGGAAGGAGGAGCCGCATGGCTTCCTCCAAGTGCCTTCAACCAAGGAGACACTTGTCTCCTTCTTAGGGACAAGTGTCCCCCATGCAAAGAGGGGGTGCATGCAAATATATACAACCAAAAAGAGAGAGAGAAAGGGAGAGAGAGAGAGTGGCATTCGGCCAAGCCAAGTGAGAGAGAGTGAGTTGTGAGAGAGAAGAGGGAAGCCGAGGAGGAGGAGCTCGCCCGTCGCCGCCCGCACGCCGTCCGTCCGTCGCGGGTGTGCCGTTTGTGTGTCGATGTCCACTTGGTTCTAAAGGAAAGTTGGGGTCCTTTGCTGCTCTTGCATGTGTGTGTGTTACATGTATGTATAGTGTCGAATTTGAGTGATTGGAAGGGAGAAACCGAAGCTTGGATGGCTTGTTCTAGAGTGGTGTTGCTGTTTTCGCTTGAACAGTTTGAGTCAGAATGTTGCGTGAGCTTGCATGCATGTTTAGAGTTCGATTTTGGATTTGATCTCTTCATGAAAATTGTAGCTAACATCTTAAAATACAAAATACTAAAATTTTGGTGGAAAATTATGGAGATTTGAGGGGTCAAACTCTCATCTTATGGAGATGTCAGATCTGGAACGTTTTCGCATGAATCCGCTCGAGTCAGAATGTTGTGAGAGCTTGTATGCATGTTTAGAGTTCGATTTTGGCTTTGGTCTCTTGACAAAAGTTGTAGCTAACATCTTAAAATACAACATACTAAAAGTTGGTGTAAAATGATAGAGATTTAAGGGGTTAAAATCTCATCCTACGGAGACCTCAGATCTGGAAAGATTTCACTGACCTTTTGATGGATTTGTGGTTACATGTTGAGTTTTGCTAAGAATCTCTCTTCGATTTCTTCATGAAAGTTGTAGGGGACATCTTAAAATACAACATACTAAAATTTGAAGTGAAATGAACAAGTATAACCTAGTAAATCGACTAGATCTTGAAGACGGTAATTCTGGAGATGTATTACAAGACACCCGAGACTTCATGGACCTAAATGACGACTATACTCTGGATATTTGACTTGGATCTCTTCATGAAACTTCTAGAACATCTTGATGTAGAAAATATCCAAATTTCAGAGGAAACGAAGAAGAATAGGTAGGTGAAAATTCAGTATTTCGGAAAAGCATGTACTGGACGATTCGGTGATGGATCCAGAAGCTTTGTGAGACTCTAGAAATTAATCTAGAAAGAATCTGACTTGTAAGTCTTCATGAAAGATGTACGAAAATGTCTTGGCTATAACTGGGTGAAATTTCGTAATTTTTGGAGGTTGTATGGATATTTTGATCGAATTTCTTCAGAAACTGTGCATTCTGATTTCACCCGAAAATGACATGCCATTTTGTGAGAATTGTGAAATTGTGTGAAATTCTATTTGGCCATGTATTTTGCATGAAGTTATTATTCTATTGTCTTGTTTATCACTTGCCTTAATTTTTATAATTTTTGGGAATTTATAGATATTAAATTTAATATTTTTGAAAATAACAAAAGTTGGAATTTAAATAAATGAAAAAGGGCATGATAAATGGATTATTTTATTGGTCATAAATTCCATTAATTTTATTTCATAAATAATTATACCATGTTGCATGTATGATGAGGTCTTGATGTATGCATGACATTGAATTGAGATACATGTGTGAATTCCATGCCAAGTATGACTTGTTTAATATCACGTCATATGCCATGCTAAATTAAGACCGAAATTGGTAAACATGGATAATGATAAGCAAGGAGGTGGTTGTGGTGGATGATGATGCTCGGAATGTATAGAGATGCATTGTTGGATGGCCCCAGGAGTGTTGGGATGCCCGGTGGTATACGGTACGTAATTCCAGGGGAGGCCTGGTGGTATGTCGGTATATAATTCCGGAAGCCCTGTCGGAGGTTTCTACCCCAGGGGAATACCTTGCGATGCCAGGATTGGGATGCGGGATGCCCGGCCAGGGAGTGTAAATGCCGGAAGCCCTGTTGGAGGTTTCTGCCCGAAGGGAATGCCTCGTGATGCCAGTTGGGATGCGAGATGCTCGGAATGTGGGGGGCCAGATGCCCAGTGGCCTGGGATGGCTGAATGCCGGAAGCCTTGGAGGTCTTTGCCCGAGGGGGTGATGAAATTGATGATTTGAGGAATGGGTGATGTGGTGATCAAATTGAAAGCTAAAAGTGGAAATTAAACCATGGCATGATATGCATGATGATATGCATGATGATGATAATGATGATGATGATATGTGATGAGAAATAATGATGATCACCCATGGCATGATATGCATGATGATATGCATGATGATGATAATGATGATGATATATGATATGGCATGATGACATGCATATATGTTGTGATATGATGATGTCATGATGATGATGACATGTGTATAATATGATGATGATGACATGTGTGGTATGATGATGTCATGATGATGATAACATGTGTAATATGATGATGTCATGATGATGATGACATGTGTATGGTATGATGGTGTCATGTATATGATGATGGTGACATGTGTGTGATATAATAATGTCATGATGACAATGATATGAGTATGACATGATGATACACATGTATGTGTTATGATTGTGGTGATGATGCATGATAGTATATGCATGGCTTCAAGGTAAGTAACGCCTACAATACATGTATGACTTGTATGATGCATTGAGTAGTTATTAGATTCCTTTACCTACTGTGTGGTTGTACTCACCCCTTTTGGGGACCAACATTTCAAATTAGTAGATGGTTTGAGCGGTTGGATATGACCGCGAGGAGAAGGATAGTAAAGGAGGGAACCTTTGGATGCCAACACTGGTTGATGGACCTTAAGCATACGATTGTGGGAGGAGATGTCGGTCATCTTTTGAAGTATAGCCGAGTATAGAAACATTGTCATTTCGATGTATTGACTAAAGATATCCATCTGCTTTATGTAAATAAACATGTTCAGCTTTAACTTATATAAGATGTTTAGTAGGTGTGCATCTTTTTCTGAATATAGGGAAGGGAGCTTGTTGGATGTACTTCCGTATATGAATTACGCAAGGGACCTATAAAAAAAAATGTAAACCCCTTGTGTTGTATGGACCCACTGCAATTGAAATGGTATCAGAGTGACATGCTAATAAGGAAAGTGAAAGGAAAGCGAACTGTGGCGACCCTAATGGATTGGGGGCCGTCGAGGGATGCCACAAGATCGCGCTGCCTCAACTACCGACATTAATGGCAACTACTATATACCGACATAAATAAAGCTAGAGTCTTCTAGAATCGAGCGTATTGACAGTGTTGCCTGCCCTTGGAAACTTCAGGAAGGGGACTCATTGGGAAGCCAAGCGAGCATAGGAGGTCTTTCACAGATGAGTCATGGCCGTCCCCCAGGAACCTCTTGGATTAGCTTTCTTTCGGGCCATGACACTTGCCTCCGCCCTCCATCACCTTCTTCCCTTCACACCTGTAGACTTGCCCACAAATCTCCGGACACGCTCGTTGGATCGTGTCGGAAAGAGTTGACCACGTGTTGGAAACTCTGATATGTGTTGACCGCGTGTCCAAGTGCATCCGAGCGTATCCGACACGTGTCGGCGTGTTGGACACAACATGGAGGCCCTTTGAACATGTTCGTGCTTCATAGCCTAAGCGCTTGCCAATTCACGACTTAGGTTCAAGTTCTTAACATATAAATGATATTTCAATTAGGAGTCACCACTAATCTATTTTTGGTGGGTTGATTAGAAACTCAAGTAAAGTAACGTGAGATTTACTTTATTCTTGCAAACTAAATATTGTGAGTTCGGATATTTGATTATGATAGATTTCTCTAACGCCCTTTTAATACCTTTATCTTTTATATCAAAAAAAAAAATGTTTTACAGGTAGTTTGAATTAATTTTAATTTACTTCTTTGACATGTGAGATGATCATGCAGGTGTGCAAACCACTAATTTAACACCAAAAAGAAAAACATTATAAGATTTACCTAATAGCAACGAAAACATCTGTAATGTTAGCTCAGAATTCACATCAACAATCTTAAATATGATTTTTAATTAATACACAACCACTTAATTTTTATTTTCACTTGTTTAATGAGAATCATACTTTATGCAATGCATGCTACTAATCTAACATGAAGCAACATGACATAACAATATGACCTAAACCACATGACATAAGTATAATATATATATTTTTTTGTTTTCTTAATAAGCATGCAATCTATCCTAGAAAAATAAGCTAATTTATTCTTAGACAATGGTTCTTTTTTTATATTTATGTAAAATTCGAAATTAGAAAATAGCGAAAATTGTCTATCTAAATTAAGATATTATCCAACTTATATTAGAAATCAGACTAGGCCAAATCCTAATTTAAACTAGAATGCTAGCTTAACTAGGTAATCCATAACCTAAAATGCAATCTATCTAGGAAAAATTATCTAAATTTATAATTAATTAGGAAGATTATATAGAATTAAATTAAACGTGCAATCTTTTCCTAATATGCAATGACTAGATGACATGCAAAGAATATCCTAATTCTAGGTTTTCTTTTTCTTCTTATAAAATTCAATATTAAAATTGTCCAATAATTAAACGTGCAATTTAAATTAGTGAAAAGAGAATCTAACATCCTAAATCAATGTTTATGGTATTTTTTATTTGAAATCTTTTTCGAAATAAATACATTTCCTAATCTTAAATATGCAAACTACCCTAAAACAAATAATATTCTAACATGAACCTAATCCAACTCAAATCTATTTATTTTTTTGGGCTTTCTTTTACAGAAACAAAATCAATTCAAACAACACAACAACAAATTAGGCAAGATGTGATTGATATCCATCTAATAAATTGATGAATCTTATCTTGCGCATGAGATCAAATTAGCCAATTTTAACAAAATTGCGAATCGTATTTCGAGCGTGAGATCGGATTGGCGATTTTTCCATGCGATTGTAAGTCATATTTTAGGCGTGAAATCGGACTATTAATCATATACACATTGTGAAATTAGAAATATTTCCCAATTTAGAAGGCTACTCGAGATTACGGATAAAACTATTGTTGTACTTTAGCTTGTTTGCTAGTACGTCCATGATGGCGTGCGATTGGACCGCACCAATTGGACTTGATATGCTACGATGGAAAAGCACAAATGGAGGGGTACGAAGGGAGACGTATAAAAGGCTCCCGAACACAACCGTTGGGTTGGTTGGCCATTCATTTGCACCAAATTTCCTCTCCATTTCCATCAAAGAAGATCAAGGCGTTCCATTTCATCTTTGCAAGAACAATCGGCATTTACGCCATGGAAATCGGGTGTTTTCCTCGTGATTGTATCTAGACTAACGTGAGGTAGTGTTGTTCATGTTTTCGTCCGCAATTCAACATTCGTTCTGGGGCTATTTGCTGTTTGCGCATCGGAATCAGGTAAGTTGTCTTTCGCCGACTCGAATTCCAACATTGGTATCAGAGCCCGATCGTGATTTCTGCCTTGTTTTTCATCGAGTTTTCTCATTTACCATTTGATACTGAGATCAAGAGATTGTATTCTACCCTGTTTGGATCTCCGATGGTCGGAATTGCCATATGAAAAACTCGAAATTGAACCGGAGTGAAGAACGGGTTCGGGGTGGTGTGCACCCATGAGGTTTTGGCCATTTTTCGAAATAATTTTTTGATCAAAATTAATTTTTGAATATACCGGGTGAAAGAGCTCGTCGAGACGAGTCTGGCGGTGGGTCGACCGCCGCCAGGAGATGCTGGACGCGCCCACACGCACGGCCAGAAGCCGCTGCGCGTGGGCGCCACACACCTGAAGCGCTGGCACAGCGAGCGCGTGCGCCACACTCGCCAGTCGGTGAACCGGCGCATGGCGACGTCACCATGACGCCACCCAACGGTTGGTAACCATCGGGATGACGTCATCAATGACATCAGCTCCAGTGACAGTTGGCCGGCTGGTCACCGGCTAGCGACCCGACCTGACCCGACCGTTGACCGGTCAACGGTCGAACCGATCAACCGGTTCGGCAGTCAAACCGGTCAGACCGTTCACTGGTTGGACCGGCCAGGAGGCGTTCGGCTCGCTACCGTGTGCGCCACACGCGCCACGCACTCAGGCGACGCGTGGGGGCACGTGCGAGCTCCGATTGGAGCGTGGTTGGTGGCGTTTGATTTGTATGAGTGTTCTCTACACAGTGATATAATTATTTTATACTTTTGAATTTTATAAATGTATCAAAATGCTAAGGGAACCTTATGTACGCATATTTTTTGGGGTTTAATGCAAATTATTCATTTGTAACTTGTATTTTCTTGTGATTAGGGAAATACAGTAGCTAGCTTGTGTGCAAATGTTGTTATATATATGCTGTGTAGAGCTTGGTTCAATGATATGATGTATATATTTTAATATACTTGCAATTTTCTAGTTGCTAGAAAATTAGAATAATGGTAGGAAATCCATTACATGTTGAATTGTAATTTTAATAATAGTTAAAGCATGATTGTTGTTTATACGTTGGTTATTATCATGCTATGTTTTCGTGTTAAGGAAAAATGTATAAATTACATAAGGTCATGTAATTATTTTTTCCTAGTAGGAGTTCGTAGGTTGGTATAATTTGAAATAGTTCTCACCTAGAACTTAACATTTGTGCAAATTAAACTAATTAATGATAATAAAACAATTGTACATAGAAATTGATTGTGAACATAGTGAACTTTTGCTTTTATGTCTTTTGTTGAATTATCATTAATTTAGTTTGTCTTTGTTGCAAATTAAATATGTGTGTTACTCTGTATAGTGTGCTAGTATTGATTCTGCGTTTATTATGTCAATGTGTTATAACAATTGATTATGACATCGGCATCTAAGACCATTGTGGCTGACCGTAATAAGGGTAAGAAGCTGAACGATGACAATTATGATATTTGGCACCGAAAGGTTCAGTACATCCTTAAGGAGCAAGAGGTTTTGGAAACCCTCAACCATACCATGAATGAACCTGAGCATGGAACTTCAGCTCAACACAAGAGAGATCTGGAAGCTTATCAAGCTTGGAAAAAGAAAAATAGCATTGCTCACATCACGTTGCTGAACTGTATGCAATATGATCTCATGAGTGAGTTTGAGAGTTATGACAAAGCTCAAGTTATGTGGGTTGCCTTGAAGGATAAGTTTGGAGCTGAGGAGACTCACCATCAAGTTTGACACATTCCGAAAGCGCCCAAATGTAACGATGAGGTAACATCTTTGGGAGATGTCAAACGTGATCCGTGAGCTGAAGCCGACAGGTCACTCCCTTACTGATGAACAGCAAGTTCATGTTGTTATAAAGTCTCTTCCTGATAATTAGGAGCATATGAAGATCAATATGACACATAATGAGAACATCGTCATTTTTGATGATATTACGAGTCATTTGGAATTAGAGGATGAGCGCCTAGAGGCTGCGAGATCCTCTACCCATGCTTATATCGCTGAATCAAGTTCGCGCAAGACTTCGGGCTTCAAGTGCAAGAGGAATCTTCAGTTCAACAATAAAGGGAAGATGACTGATCAGGGACCCAAGAGGGCTAAGACCTTCCGACGCAAGAAGCATGGTGGGAAGAAGGACAAGGCCAAGATGGAGTGCCACAATTGTGGCAAGCTAGGTCACTTTGCTCATGAATGCACTGAGCCGAAAAAGGTATCCTATTACTCCATTACTTTGAGTAATGTTTTTGTTTCTAGTACTATAATGCTTGCTGAATCTCATCCTATGTGGATTGTAGACTCAGGAGCAACAGACCATGTAGCTAGAGACCGAGAAGCATTTGTGGAGTATCGTCGGATACCGCCTAGAAGAAGATGGATATATGTTGGGAATAACTCAAGAGTTGAAGTGAAGGGTATCGGCACATGTAAATTAATCTTACGTGGTGGTTGAAACCTGTTTCCGTATGATATTTTTTATGCTCCAGATATTTGATGAAACTTGATCTCTCTAGTTGTTCTTCTTAGCTTAGGTTATGTATTGAATTTCCATAGTGGTTGTGTTGACATTTTGTATGGAAAAGTTTATTATGGTTTAAGTCATGTATCGAATGGTTTTATGGTGTTAGACATTGACTATGATCAGTACAATGTTAATGTTGATGGTTGTTTTTCTTTAATTGTGTCTTCTAACAATGTTGAGATTGATGCAAGTACTTGGCATGCTAGATTATGTCACATTTGATTGCAACGAATGCAAAGATTAGCTAGAGAAGGCCTTTTAGGGTCACTCACTAATGTTAGTATATCCATATGTGAACATTGTCTGGCGGGAAAAACAACTAGAAAACTATTCGGTAAAGGGACTAGAGTTGAATTTCCATTGCATCTTATACATTATGACATTTGTGGTCTTTTGAATGTGAGGGCGAGGCATGGAGCCTCATATTTTATCACTTTCATAGATGACTTCACACGTTTCGGTTATGTCTTTCTGATCTCCCATAAGTCAGAAGCATTGGACTTTTTTAGACGATATATAACGATGGTAGAGAATCAGTTGAACAAAACAATAAAGGCATTGAGAACTGATCGTGGACGTGAGTATCTATCAGAGCAATTCAAGGCTCTTTGTGATGAAAAGAGAATTGTAAGACAATTGACTATTCCTGGTACTCTACAACAAAATGGGGTAGCTAAGAGAAGGAATAGAACCATGTTGGAAATGGTTAGGTCTGTGATAGCACAAGCAAATTTACCTATCTCTTATTGGGTAGATGCGTTATTGATTGCTACCTATATACTTAACCGTGTGCCCTCAAAATCGGTCACTTCCACCCCTTATGAATTATGGACTGATAAGAAACCAGACTTGAGTAGTCTACATCCATGGGGATGTGCAGCTTATGTTCATAATTCTTCCCATAAACATGGAAAATTAGGTCCTAAAGGGAAGAAATGTATCTTTATAAGATATTCCGAACACTCCAAATGGTACGTGTTCATAGGTAAACAAGCTGATGGAAGTGTGATCGAAATGGAGTTATGAGATGTCACATTCTTGGAGAACGATTTTCCTAATAGAGGTGAGATTGATAAGGACTTCCAATTATATGAGATGAAAGATCCTGATAACACACCCACTGATGTTGTAGAGGGAAATGGAGATTTACCTCAACATGCAAGACCTAGTGGAAGTGTTGCATTGCTTGATGAATTGAATTCAAGAGAAATTCAATTGCGTAAAAGTAATCGTAAAAGTATTCCCCGTCATCGTTTTGAGATTGAAGGGGAAGCATTTATGATTGCTCAAAAGGACGATGCCGAGCCTAAGACTGTTCAAGAGGCTCTCTCATCCTCTAATAAGGAAGAATGGAGAAAAGCTTTAGAAGATGAGATGGAGTCTATGAGGGCAAACCATGTCTGGGACTTGGTTGATCTACCATCCAATCGTAAGGCCATTGGAAACAAATGGGTCTTCAAGATCAAGCGTAGGGCGGATGGATCCATTGAAAAGTATAAGGCTCGCCTTGTGGCAAAAGGTTATACTTAACAAGAGGGTATAGACTATGAGGAAACTTATTCACCAATTGTAAGATTTGTCTCAATACACCTTATTCTAGCCATCGTTGCACATTTGGACCTTGAATTACATCAAATGGATGTAAAGATGGCATTTCTCAATGGAGAATTAGATGAGGAAATCTACATGAAACAACCAATAGGTTTCATAGCTAAAGGTCAAGAGCATAAAGTTTGCAAGCTTCATCACTCAATATATGGCTTTAAGCAATCATCTAGACAATGGTATCTTCGTTTTCATCGAGTAATAATAACTTTTGGTTTCACCATGATCGAAGAAGATCACTGTGTATATGTCAAGCGGTCCAAAGATAAATTTGTGATTTTATCACTTTATGTGGACGATATTCTGTTGGCTGGAAATGACAAGGTTTTGATTATCACTATAAAAGAATGGTTGTCCTCCAATTTTGAGATGAAGGACATGGGAGAAGCTGCTTATATATTAGGAGTTAAGATCGAAAGAGATCAATCGAGGAAACTCCTTACTTTATCACAAGAGTCTTATATTATGAAGATTCTTGAGCGTTTCAGTATGCAGCATTGTAATCCCATTGATACCCCTGTCATGCAAGGTGAAGGCCTAAATACTGAAATGTGTCCTAAGACTCCAGAAGAAATTAAAATGATGAAAAATGTTCCTTACGCTAGTGTGGTTGGAAGTTTGATGTATGCTATGATGTGTACTCGACCCGACATATGCTATGCCGTGGGATTGGTGAGCTGATATCAATCAAATCACGGTCAAGCACACTGGAAAGCAGTGAAGAGAATCCTGAGATACTTGAAGGGCACCATAGACTATCGACTTTGTTACTAGGGAATGATTTATGCCTATTAGGTTATTCAGATGCCGATTGGGGTGGAGACCTGGATGAGCGTAAATCGACTTCTGGATATACGTTCTTGCTCAATGGAGGTGCAATTTCTTGGAATAGCAAGAAACAGACATGCACGGCCTTGTCTACGATGGAGGCAGAATTTATTGCATGTTCTGCCGCAGTGTAAGAAGCAGTATGGCTAAAACGTTTCTTCAAAAATTTAG
Source organism: Eucalyptus rudis (assembly GCA_019915205.1). Lineage (NCBI taxonomy): Eukaryota > Viridiplantae > Streptophyta > Magnoliopsida > Myrtales > Myrtaceae > Eucalyptus > Eucalyptus rudis. The sequence continues at coordinate 7,259,588 of JAHMTN010000003.1, read as the reverse complement.
CCACTGTCACTGAAGTTCCAAGACCAGTGACGGTTTATTGCGATAGTTAAGCAGCCATTGCCTATGTGAAAGATCCCAAGTATCATGGAAGGACAAAGCACATTGACATAAAGAATAACTTCATCAGAGATATTATAGCGCAAAAAGAAGTGATCCTGCAATACATTTCAACCAATAGAATAGTTGTTGATCCATTTACGAAAGCTATTCCTAGAGATATATTCTTGACCCATAAGATGTCACTAGGATTGCGTAGAATGTGATATTTGTTATTGTAGAGGATCATTGGTTTATGTATTTGTGGACAGATGTATTGTACTTATTTGTTTATTAGTGATTTGATGTTTTATCAATAAGTACAAATCCACTATGAGACTAGCACAAACACACATATTATTGAAAAGTATGTCAGCATGCAATGATTGGCTCACTCACATGAGCAATCACCTCAAGTGCTGTAGTTAGTACGTTGAGATGAGACGTTATGTACAAATAAATGCTAAAGAGCAAGTTTGGTACATAAAATATGTCATCTTGATTGGAGTCAAGATGAGGTCTGTGATTGGTTTATAACAAAATCGAACATGATAGTCTCACAATCATGTATGCCTGTAAGATGCCGGATGCGAGTACTTAATTGGGCGCTATAGAAAGCGAGCTGATATAGCACTCGGGCTAAACATGAGTACGTGAGAAGCATGTGACTATGTTTAGGTTAAGATCTGTATGGTGGATATATTTGATGATTGACATACGCTCTTATAGAAAGAGTAATCCACTATAGCATGTAATTCATACTACATGTGCATTGTACAACCGACAAGGAAAGGTGAGTAAAATTATCCCTATTTACTCATCGTGTGAGCTTTTGAGGTAATTTATAATTTACCTCAACTTTGTGCCCTATGTTACTTCTGACTATGTTCTCGAAGTGAAAGATCAATGTTGCTACTTTAGCATGTTACGGGCGATCATGAATAGATATGGCCTATGGGACATGTCTAGGAAAGCAGTTGTTCTGAAATTGAGAGAGACATGAGTGCGAAGGAAGACTATTGTTGTTTTACATCTATCGCATGTATTCACTAGTCGACCAATTATATTGCCCTATGTTGTTGCGGATGTAATTGTAAATACATGGTGTTTTGAGAATAGTCAAGTATGGCCTTTAAGGGATAGCTATACTTGGATTGATGTTACAAAATATGTCTGGGGCACTATGAGACATCGATTGCTTATTTCTATTAAGGGTTGTAGCCATTATGTTATCCCTAACAGGTGCATAATTTGAGCTCCCAAGTGCAGGTGTACTCACTGGTCGCACGGCTTATTTGCCAGTATAAATTGTTTTGTAAAGTTGATGAATGTTGAATGCCTTATATTCTTGATAGAGAGCTATCAAGCCCATCATGTCCGAGTGAGAGATGTTGTACTTTAGCTAGTTAGCTAGTACGTCCATGATGTGGTACGATTAGACCGCACCAATTGGACTTGATATGCTACGATGGAAAGGCGCAAATGGAGGGGTACGAAGGGAGATGTATAAAAGGCTCCCGAACACAACCGTTGGGTTGGTTGGCCATTCATTTGCACCAAATTTCCTCTCCATTTCCATCAAAGAAGATCAAGGCGTTCCATTTCATCTCTGCAGGAACAATCGGCATTTACGCCGTGGAAATTGGGTGTTTTCCTCGTGATTGCATCCAGACTAACGTGAGGTAGTGTTGTTCGTGTTTTCGTCGGCAATTCAACATTCGTTCCGGGGCTATTTGCTGTTTGCGCATCGGAATCAGGTAAGTTGTCTTCCGCCAACTCGAATTCCAACAACTATATATCATAAACTTCGAGCATGTGCATTAAGATATTTTAAATAAGGAAACGGAATATTCAAAAATCAAATTCGACAAAAATCTGTACAAAGTAGTGGTTCCGATGTTAATGTTGATAATTCCGCATCAACTTCCTTGACTATCGCATCACGTGACGCGTTTAGGCGTTGTATAAGTGATTTGTACAAAGTAATTGCGGGAGAACTTGGACCGATAATCCCCTCCCAATGCCAATGGAAATACTGGCAACGTCGATGGAGTTAATGGTGTGAACTAATTCGTCCGGCTTGGAAAAGGACGTGACGAGAAATCGTTACCATTGTTGCCATGTTGTGCGGGTCGTAGTCAGTAATCACATCCCACTACCAGCATCATCTCTTGCTCCAGGGCAAAGATATCATTCGGACACAAGTGCGAGCCTTATTCCCCAAATTATAGCAGTCTGCATCTTCCGTCGCTAACTTGAATTACGCCAATTCCTTTTCCCGTCGACTTTTCTTCGAGATGGCGCATTGGAGTGTTCATTGCATCCACAAAGAAGTTGCTTGTCCAGGGTTTGATTGTGTGGTGTATGTTCCCGGTTTTTTTTTTTTTCCTTTTTATGTGATTTTCTTGTTTTCACGAATTATTAATAGCAATTCCCATAATTTAAATTCGTGGCTTGTTGCGACTTGCTTATTTTCACCTTGAACTGCAAAGGGAAGAGTATTTCTTAGAGGGAATAATCTCACTATGGTAGGAGTAATTCAATAGGAAAGAAAGGATCTAAATAATTATGAGAGAAAAGAACGGAAGCAATTTAAAGGGATTGAGTTAATATGTTGCTCGAATGCTAGTGAGGGAAAAGAAAACGAATGTATTATGACCTAAGAACGTTTGTTATGTATTTAGAAATAGATGTAAAACTAGGGTAGGGAGGAGCCTCACCTGGTCTCTAATAAGGCTTGGGACTAGCAGCTGGGTCAGCAGTTAGTGAGAGAAAAAGAATGAGTTTGATAGATGTAGAAAAAGTTTGATAGATGCAAAACTAGATTGATAAGATCAAGTGCAAACTACTTCTATCATGTAAATAATAAAATAAGTAAAGAGATAGAAAACAACGGACATAGATCTTTATGGTGATTTGACTGAAATCAAATCTATGTCCGCGCTCCCAAATTAATAGCCACCAATATGCTAGAATCCATTAGTAATTGTGGGAGCAATTACAATGAAGCACGTACAGATTCTACTCAAAGCTGATAGATCCCATTATCAATAAACAAGCATTGCTTACACCTTTACACTTCTCAAAATCAAGATTAAATCCAATAACAAATACTCTCGGGAGGACACAAGTGAATAATATTTATGCCCACCTATGTTGGTGAGGGCCACTCTTGCTCAAGCGAGGCTAACTCTCGTTGGCCATGGCCGTGCTAGCCACTAGAGGAAAGACGAGGAAAGAAAGAGAGAAAATAAAAGAAAAGAACAAAAGAAAGAGAAGTAAAAAAAAATCATAAATTATTAAAATATTATTAAAAAATATTTACATCAACATTGGTCGTGTCACGTTGGCTAGCCGATGTGCGCGTAGGCATTATTTGATTAAAATTAGCCGAAATAATTGAATTAGCTTTAAGTCAAAATATTTAAGATTGAATTCGTACCATTAAAGGCTTACGACTAAATTGATATTAATATAATAAGTTTATGACTTTTTTGACACTTTTCCGAAATGATTTGTATTGAACAAGTTGTATGATTGTCACTTCCAATGCCAATGAACATGCTTGCAATGTCAATTGAGCTAAGGACGTGAACTAATTTGTTCAGTTCGGTAAAAAAATTCATAACAAAAAACTACTACACAAAGTTTTTGTTTTAATTACCCAGCTCGCAGCAATTGGCATGTAATGATTGAATAGACGTTTACAGGTCTCGGACACCCTGCTTTGAGAGACATAGAATCACTTCATTGCAAAGTAGTTCCCGGCCATTACGGTCCTTTTCTAAGCACATAGTAATTCACAGACCAGGGTAGTAGATTAAAACAACAAGATGCGGATGAGCAAGTTGATGGAGAAGAGTAGAGGGAGGGAGATGGTGAAGGAAGAGCTCATGTTGTGATGGGTAAATTACCTCTGGTATTCATTGGTTCTCGAGATTTTCTTGTAGTCAATCTCTTTAGTCATGATAAGCTAGTATAAAAGTCCACTTTTAGTCCTTAAATTTGTTTCTTTCTTTCAATCAAGTCCGCGAACTTTTGATTTGTCTAATCGAATTCTTGATCTTACATTATTTTTCTATTCAAGCCCCTCCCTTTATTAGCGATGCTCAGGGCCAACGGAGTCAACTTGGACAATCTTCTTAGCCGTATTTCTCTGAAAGTTATTGTGGCCAAATATGACGGGTGCTTTTCACATGCAAGTTCATGTCAACTAGTCACGAGCTGATACAGTTGATATCATACGTCGACTTTTATGGGGCCATCGCAAGATAAATATTTGGTCAAGTGCGTCGCCAAAACTTTAGGTGCAACAATCATTCTATCTGCTCACTTGACCAGATGTTTATCTTGCGATGGTCCCATAAAAGTCGACGTATGATATCAACTGTATCACCTCATGACTAGTTGAGATGAACTTGCTTGTGAAAAGCACCCGTCATATTTGGCCACAAGAACTTTCAAAGAAATACGGCCAAGAAGATTGTCCAAGTTGACTCGGTTGGTCCTGAGCATCGCTACTAAAGGGAGGGGCTTGAATAGAAAAATAATGTAAGATCAAGAATTCAATTAGAAATTACGTACTTGGACGGTTGATGCTAACGTGATAATTTTAAACAATGTTTAATGATATTTTAATGATTTTTCGAATTTTTTTTTTTATGTTTTTATGTTTTTATGTTTTTTTATTATTTTTCATTTTAGGGTTTGAAGAAAAGGTCAGCGAGGGTGGCCAACTAACCCTTGCCAGCCCTAGGGGAGGGCATCGCAGCTCTCATCCGTGTTGGGTGAGGGCTCATGCGCCCTCCCTTTTGCCGGCAAGGGCCACGACGCCCTTGCCTTTGGCTAGCGAGGGTCATCGGCCCTCACTTCACCGGCCTTCTTGCCAAACCCTAAAAGATTTTTTTTTTTTTAAGAAAAAAAACAAAGAAAAGGAAAAAACATAAAATCTTTGTTGCGACCTAAATTTTTTAGGGCAATCCTAAAGTTTAGGTTAATGGATTACTAAGTCCGAAGACTTGGCTTGGACCCTCCTAAGTCCTACCAATCGCGACTTGATATTAAGAAATTAACTTATTTAAACATGTAATTATATACAATTTGGAGTCGCCACTAACCAATTAGGGTTAGTTAGAAACCCAAGTAAAGTATGGGAGAATACTTTACTTTTGCGAACCAGAGATTCAGCAGGTCCGGGGACACGATTACGCTAGATTAGTCTAACGCTCTTTCGGTACCTTTTATTTTAATTTCAAAAATATTTTACAGGCAATGTTGATTAATTTTAACTTAAACTACTAACATGCAAATGGTGATCATGCGGGTGCACAATCAATAAAATAACATTCAATAAAAAAATGCTAATAAAAATCCATGCCCTAAACATGATTTCTAAATGACATGACACCTAATTTTTTTTCTTTTAAAAATATTAATTATATGCAATCTTAACTTAAACTTAGTATGCATGAATTTATTTTAATGACATGCGAGATGCAATTCATATGGTATGACTTAAACTTATCACTATATGTATGCAATCTAATTTTTATAATCCTAAATATGCATGTGCTACATGATATGAGATGAATGACATGGTATTTTTACATGCATGCTCTTTTATGATTTTATTTTAATGATGATTCATTTTTAATGCATATATGCAACCTATGCTAAATAATGATGATATGAGATTAATTATGAATTAACCTATTAACTAACCAAGGAAATGATCTTTTTTTAATTTTTTAATGACATAATGTTTTTTATTGAAAAGAAAGCAACTTAATGGTGCAATGATCATCTTTTAGCATTTTCTTTTTTATAAAAAAAAACTATAACTCATATGGCACGCATAACAATTTTTGTTCATCTTTTTGTTTTATTAAATGAAAATTGACTTAATCTAAAAATATCTAGGTGTGTTGCTTTAATATGAAATGTGCATGGACCTAAGTACCTAAGTTCTAGATATGACAATATTTTACTAATAAACAAATTCTAATTAAACCTATTATGCAAATTAACTAGCATGTACCTAATATTTTTTTTGGATTTGTTTTTTTATTGAAATTCGAAATTAACAATAAAGAAAAAGTAAACTATCTAAAGTGAATAATATTCTAATTTATTTTAGGAATAAATTTAACTTAAACCATATCTTATCTTAAAAGCTATATAAGAAATCAAGACATGCCAACATTATTTAAAATTAGCCCTAACAAAAATCACCCATCTAAAAGTATAATCTAAAAATTATAATTCAATAAATGCAATTCTCATTTACTAACCCTAAAAATACAGTCCTAATTTACTAAACCTAAATGCTCCAATGCAATATTTAGATTTTTATGCACTTTTTGATTTTTTTGATTTTTTTAATCTTTTCAAACAAGTAATTATTTTAAAAGAATGAAGATAAGAATTAAAATAATCGAAAAAATAATCCGTTGTCTCACGGATTAAATTAACAATTATTTTAACTCTATAATGATTTAATAATTGAAATGCTATCAAAATTCCAAAAAATTAAAGTAATAAAAAAAATGACCCGACGTCTTACGAGTCAAATTAATGATTACCTTAATTTTGAATAAAACTCCTAATGTCTACAAGGTCTACAAATATTGACATATAACTTAAAAATAAGCTAACATAACATGAAATAAGTAAAAATAAAATAAAATAAACTACCTAAGGCTTGGAAAATGGGAGCAGAGACGGTGGTTCAGTGATGGGTTGTGGTAGCTGGAGTAAGGCGGTCGTCGGAACTCTGGCTCGGCTCGGGTAGCAACCGGACCTGCAACAAAAACAAGGGAAGGCAGTAGGTGGGTCGTCGGCACAGGGTGTTGCAGCGGCGTGAGATGCGCTGCTCGAGCTGCTGGGGGGCAGCGAAGCTGTGCAGGCCGCCGGATTTGATGGCGTCAAGGAAAGTTCGCTGAGGTTGCGAGCTGCTGATCGACGACGGCAGGGACTTGGGCTCTGGATCGTGAGCGAAGCGATGGCTTCGTGGCTAAGACGACGTCGGGCCGTGGAGGTATGCTTGTGTGGCATCCCAAAATTCAAGTCATCCTCTAGAGAAATTAAAGCCTATAATTAGGTAATGAAATTACCTATAGTCTATGTGTTAGCCATTAGTTTTCTTAAGGCTAGGTGTTATTGTGCTTGTGTTTATGAATTTTGAATTTAGGACTATAGGATAAATTAATAATCTATGCTTGGCCATATGATTTAAATTTCAATGAACAAAAATATCCTAAGACTTTGGCCAAGATTGAAAATTGAAATTTAGAAATATTTATAGAAGGAATTTCAACAAAAAAAGAAGAGAAAATGAGTTAATTATTGGAATGGGCCTTGGACCCATTAGCCTAAAGCTTGGTGGGCCAAGCTAGTCGGCCCATTAGAGCCCAAGGAGAGGATTCGACCAGCCCAAGGGGAGTGGCCGGATGGGCCTAAGCCCAAGCCCAAATCAAATTTAAAAAGAAAACCCAATGTGACAAGTGGCATGAAGGAATGGCATGCATTGGTGGGTTTGTAGGCAATCTCATGATTGCTAATCATGGGCTCTAGGGGAGTATAAAAAGGGATGAGGAGAGAGAGAGTGGCCAGTTCTCTTCATTTGGCCGAGAGAGAGTGCGAGAGAGAGAGAGATTTCGAGAGAGAAAGGGAGAAACCGAGAGGGGAAGGAGGCGGAGCCGAGGGGTGCCGCTGTTCGTTCGCTGTCCGATCGCCGTGTCCCGCCGCTGTTCGCCGTCGTTTGCTCATCTTAGAGGCAAGTGGAGTCCGTAACTTCTCTTGCATGTTTGTTTTGGTGGTTGCATGTTCGATTTTAGGTGTGATTTGTGCGAAAAACCGAGGTAAGAGTTGGTTATTTTCAAGCCGTGTGACTGTTCTTGTTCGGTTTGTGGGAGTCAGTAGCTTGTTTGAGCTTGCATGCGTGTTTGGAGTCCGATATTGGCTTCGATGTCTGCATGAAAGTTGTAGCTAACGTCTTGTAATATAACATACTGAAATTTCGTGGAAAATGATGGAGATTTTATGGGTTAAAGTTCTATTATACGGAGACCCTAGATCTGTGAAGTTTCCACTGACCTCTTGCTAGATTCTTGTTTGTCTGTTGATTTCTGTTGAAGATTTGACTTCGATGTCTTCATGAAAGTTGTAGGTAATACCTTAAAATACAACATACTCAAATTTGAAGCAAAAAGAACAAGTATAGCTTGGTGAATCGGCTAGATCTTGGAAACGATGGTTCTGGTGAAGTATTCCGAGACACCCGAGACTTCATGGACTTAAATGGTGACCATAATTTGGTTATTTGACCTAGATCTCTTCATGAAACTTGTAAAGGACACCTTGGTACATAACATACTCAAATTTCAGAGGAAACTAAAGAGGATAGATGGGTGAAATCTAAAAATTTCCGAGAAGTGTATTCTGGACAACGCGGTAGTGGTTCCAGAGGTTTTGTGGGGTTGTATAAATTAATCTAAAAACATTGGCTTAGAGTTCTGCATGAAAAATGCATGAAAATTTCTTGGCTATCACCCTGTAAAATTTCGTAATTTTTGAAGGCCATATGAGTATTTTAATTTAATTTATTCGGAAACCGTGCATTCTGGTTCATCCGAGAATCATAGGATGTTTTTGGGAAAATTGTGAGATTTAGTAAAAATTCAATTTGGCCAGGAATTTTGCAAGTAATTAACATCCTATGAGTTTGTTTAATAATTTCTTGAATTTTGGAAATTTTGGGAATTTATTGATATTAAAAAAAATAATAAAAAATAAAAAAATAGATTTTTATTTGGCCATAGATTCAATTTAATTTATGTGGTATGTGTGATAAAGTCTTGGCACATGTATGATATTGGATTGAGATGTATGTGTGATAAAGTCTTGGTACATGTATGATATTGGATTGAGATGTATGTGTAAAATCTATGCCAAGTATGACTTGTGTGATGTCACGCCATATGCCATGTTAAATTGAGATCAAAATATTGGTGAACATGAATAATGTTAAATGAGGAGATTGTTGTGGCGGATGATAATGCCCCGGGAGTCGGGATGCCCAAAGGTTCGAATGAGTCGATGCCCTTTGGATGCCTGGTTGTATTATGAATACATGCCCAGAGGTTTTCCCCGGGAGTGTCGGGATGCCCGGTGGTATACGGTACGTAATTCCAGGGGAGGCCTGGTGGTATGTCGGTACATAATTCCGGAAGCCCTGTCGGAGGTCTTTGCCCGAAGGGAATGCCTAGCGATGCCAGGATTTGGGTGCGAGATGCCCGGCTAGAAGGGTAAAGGCCGGATGTCCGGTTGTATCTTGGATACATGCCCGGAAGTTCCTCGTGATGCTAGTTGGGATGTGAGATGCTCGGAATGTGGGGGGCCGGATGCCCGGTTGTATCTTGGATACATGCCCGGAGGTTTTTCTTGCATGGGATGCGAGTGTAAAATATGGGATGAAATTGATTAATCGAGGAAGGGTGATGTGGTGATCAAATTTAAAGATAAAGATGAAAATTAACTCATGGCATGACATGGTATGATATGCATGGTAATATGCATGATGATGGTGATGATATGTGATATGATATGATGATCACCCATGGTATGATATGCATGATGATATGCATGATGATGGTGATGATATGTGATATGATATGATGATCACCCATGGTATGATATGCATGATGATGGTGATGATATGTGATATGATATGATGATCACCCATGATGATGATTATGATGATGACATATGATGATATGATATGCATGATGATAAGGCATGATGATGCATGATAGTATTACGCATGGCTGCAAGGTAAGTTACGCCTGCAATGCATGTATGATTTGTATGATGCATCGAGTTGTTATTGGATTCCTTTACCTACTGAGTGGTTGTACTCACCTCTTTTGGGGAATAACATTTCAGATTAGTAGATGGTTTGAACGGTTGGATATGACCGTGAGGAGAAGGATAGCAAAGGAAGGAACCTTTGGACGCCGACACTGATCGATGGACTTAAAGCGTATGACTGTTGGAGGAAATGTCGGTCATCTTTTGGAGTGTAGCCGAATATAGAAGACTACGGCATTTTGATGTACCGATGAATTATGTCCATCTGATTTAAGTAAATAAAAAAGTGTACGGTTTTTACTTATAAATGTTTAGTAGGTGTGCATCAATTTCTGAATGTAGGGAAGGGAATTGTTGGAGGTGCTTCCGTATTTAAATTGCGCAAGGGACCGATCTAAAAGATGTAAACCCCCAGGTTGTATGGACCTGCTGCAATTGAAATGGTATCAGAGTGACATGTTATTAGGAAAGTAAATGGTAAGCAAACTGTGGCGACCCAAATCGGATCGAGGGCCGTCGAGGGGTGTCACAGCTTGCGGGTCGTCGAGTGGATGCGTTGGAGGCAGAGCGAGGGCTGCGCGGCGGTCGCGGCTGGCTTCGGGGCAGCATCAAATCTGGGAGTCGAGGTGGAGGCGGTGTAGAAGCGGAACAGACCAGCGGTATGGACTCCGGTGGTGTCGGGCTACCGGTGACCGAATCTGGAGCGGTTGAAGCAGCTCGGGTGATCGCTCGGGTGAGGGTGACCAGCGGTGTGATGGCCGTGAACAGGGATCGGCAGGGCGTCTGGCGGGGGGTAACTCGGGACTCCGGCACGGTAATGAGCGGCGCCGGGAAGTTGCGAACGAAATGGCAGAACTTTGGCCAACAGGCGAAGATGCGAGGAAGATGAACAGTTTTGTTTTTTACTCTTTCTTTTTTTCTTTTTTGTTTTGTTTTCTTTTTCTGATCCACGTCTCTTCCTCTCTGCTACCTTTTACTTTTCTGCAAAATCTTCACTTTTCTCATCCTGCCGCACGTCCCTTCATCCTTTCCTCTCTTTTTACTTTTTCCTTCTGTGTTTTCTTTTTTCGGCCAAACGAAAAGAAAACCCCTTTCTCTCTCTCACTTTTTCCTTCCACAAAGAGAAGTCTCCCCCACACTTTTTTTCTTTCTCTTTCAATTTTCTATTTCTTTTCTCCAATGAAAGACGTAGAGAAGCCCCCCCCCTTTTCTTAAGGCTTCGTACTCTTTATTTATAGAAAAAGACTTGAGTTTGTTTATTTTGAAGATCTTCCGATATATTTGCACACCCTCACTCAACTTCTCAACAACAAAGTGGCTCCAAAACATTTGGCCGTTGAGTTTTTGAATTCAATTTTTGAATTCAGTTTTTTCTAAAAGAATTTCCCTCTAATCAAAGATTATTTTAAATTAGGTGTCAATAGCTGCCCCTCTTTAAAGGGAAGCTCGTAGAGGTTTCCTTCAAAGATAAATGACACCTAAATTTAGATCATGCAAAATGAATGCAAAATGAATATGAAATGCATATGCAAATGTTAATTATAATGACTTTTTTTTTTTTAGAAATGGACTCAAATAAATGCAAGGTCATGCAATAAAAGATGCCATGTAAATGCAATGATTTGGTCAAGAACATAGATCTCAATGTGTCTATGCTCAATGAAATGCAAATGCAAAATGAATGCAAAATGAATATGAAATGCATATGCAAATGTTAATGACCTCTTTTTCAAATAAATTTAATTCTTCTTGAAATGCAAGGTCATGCAATAATACAGTGTAAATGCAATGATTTGGTCAAGAACGTAGATCTCAATGTGTCTATGCTTAATGAAATGCAAATGCAAAGAAGAAAACGTACCTGTCATACTTATCTGGAGATTCAGAAAAGTATTATTAGGTGTGAAATGATTCCTATGAGACCTGACCAACATCTGGTGTCACGCCCCGATCCTCGGACGCGCGCACATCCTTCTACTTGGTCGATTTTATAATGCGATATCCCAGGACTATGTATCGCCGACCCTTTCTACTTATTAAGCACATGCGGAAGCAGTTATAAATCCCCAGACAATAAAACAATGGGATAGGAAAGCAGGCCATATTTTTCATATTGAAATTTACAACCACACTTTCATTAACAACACAACTCATAGTATACTTACAATACTATTCACAACATACTTGACTCACACCTATCTATGCTAAGACAGGGTTTACAAAAGGGATGGGATCTCAATCCACATCTGGGTTGCATTCAAGATCCCTCTCTGGATCATCTCTACTTCAAAATACTTTCTCCCCTTCAGGTTCTTCCTTCTCAGCTTTTCCTCAGGGTCCTAAAATGGTTATTTAATAACCAATGAGACCACGTCTCAGCGAGTCCTACCCACTAAGACTCGATTAATAAACTAATACGCCATACGGTTGCCTAAGCACAACACAAGTCAGAGGACTTACCTTGGCCTCAGTTCCAACCTGCAATTCAAGGTTAAACACAAGTATTCAAACAATTTGCGACATACGATCACGCATTGATCAATCGACTAAGTCGATTACATGTCAGCCAGACCCTTTCTAGGTCATTCCCACTCATACCACACTTTCTCAGTGGTGTACTCATTCACCAAATCACATGTGTTTCTCGGGCGTCGTTTTCGCCAATGACATACCGATCACCGACACCGTGCGTTCTTTAAGGCGCCGTTTTCACCAGTGATAACCTTGATCACCGAACCACGTGTCCTTTCAAGGGCGTCGTTTTCGCCAAGGTGACATCGGCTATAGACAACATCGTGCGTTCTTTAAGGCGCCGTTTTCACCAGTGATATTCCCATAACCACCGAACCACGTGTCTATAAGTCATTTACGTGCGTTCTTTAAGGCGCCGTTTTCGCCAGTGATACTTCCAATCACCGAACCACGTATGTCCAATAACATCGTACCTGATTGGTCTCACCATTCTCCCTACTATATAGCCCATCAACGTACTGGCGCTATATACCCATGCTTGGCCATTACCAATCAAATATTCAATAACAACAATTTATGACAATTCCTAAAATTCCACAATAAATTCAATTCCACACAACGTAGAGCTCAAATAAATAAACGGTCTGCACCACGACAATCGGCACGAAATTCCGGTCACCGGCCATCCCGGTTGAATTTCCGGAAAAATAATTAATTAAATAAATAAATTTCGAAAATAAATAAATAAACATTAAAAATCCAATTTAGGCCTATTTGCCTTATTGGAGCCCGAAACGGGTCGGGAAAAATCCCGAGATGCATTCAATAAATAACCAAACATTTCTACTTGCTAATAGCTAGGTCTAACCACCTAACATGCATCATTAAGTCACTAAATTAATTGTTCTAACCTAATCTAACCACCTAATTGCACTTAATTAAATCTAACCAACCTTAAGCATAATTAGCAAACTAATAAAGCATTAGTGAGTAAAACTCACTTGACAAAAGCGGAGACCGAATCACCGCAACGGCGACGCGACGGCGGCCGAAATCGGACTTTCGACGACACCGGCGGACTTGGACCGGGCCTTAAGCTTAGGCCCAACAAATCTCAGTCCAATTGAGATTTGTTCTTGCACTGGAATGGGCCTGCTCTTGGACTTGGGCCTAGCTGTGACTGGGCTTCAAAAATTGGGCTTGAAATAAAACTGAATTGGGCCTGCCTTTCAAACAACTTGGGCTGAAGCTTGGGTCAAAATTTGCTGGGCCGAAGACTGCTGAAATCATGGGCTTCCAATGGGCTTGCGGTTGAACTCACGAAGGAGCTGGGCTTCGCTGGCTTTGCTAGCTTCGTGCAACTGGGACGCGGAGGAAGATTGGTGGAGTGGAGTCAACAAACCGGTTCGATGCTTCGCTGTTTGACCGAGGCGAGGAGATGCAGCTTCGCTCGGTGGGGGATTTCTTCGGTCAATCTTCAGCGGTTTTCAGCTGGGTTTTGACCGGTGAAATGGACCGAAATGTGGCAGGGGAAGAGAGCTCGGTGGATGGTAGCTCTCGGTGGAACGTGCGGCTTCAAGCGGTCAACAACCGAGAGAAGTTTTGTTGGAGACTTTGCTGGATTGACCAAGGGAGGCGCGGTTTCAATCGTGGGCTGCTGGGACTTGAAGACACGCGTGAAGAAGCAGCTTCACTGGCTTCGGTCTTCGTGGGCTTCAACTCGGTGGAAGCTGTTGCGAAGATGGATCGGTGAAGGCATGAAGGAAGACCGAAGATGAGTGGTCTTCGCTGGGGATGCTGGCGTGGACGATGGAGGGAAAAGCAACGCTGAAGAAATTGCTTCGGCAGTCCAAGACTTCGTGGCTTCGCTGGGTCGACAGGCTGGAGAAGATTGAAGACGCGGACGTGAGGAGCAGCTTCGGTAAGTCTTCAATGTTGCTGGAGGAGACACGAAGTAGTGGAGATGGAGCTGGACGAAGCGCAGCACTTCAGTCAACACTTGGGGACTTCGCTTGAAGGAATTCGCTGCAGTTGACCCAGAAGGCAAAAGATGGTGGAGCAGGGTGATCTGGCCATGCGAGAGGGGCAAGCGGCGAAGGGAGAGAGAAGGATTGTGGAGTTAAGTCTTCGGTGGAATTGCAGGGAGTTGGACGTTCAATGAACTTGGAGCTTCGCTGGTTCTCCTCCCTTTTTGCTGGTCACGCACGGTCTTGAGGATAAGAGAGAGTGGAGGGCTCCACCAAGGCTTGATATTTTCCAATCTTGCTCTCTAAGATTTATCCTAGGCCAAGTATAACCCATGGCCTCCAATGAGCCACCAAGACACTCTCCATGACCTTCCAATTGGTCCAAATTAGCTAGGCTTGAGGGGGGTTACGAAATTGAGAGAGATGGCCTCAATTGGTTCTAAATTTCTCTTGATTTCATCTCAATTGATTCTCACAAATTCAATTGATCATTCATTGATCATCTCTGCATTTTTCCTCATTCAAGAATCCACAAAAAAATCCAAATTGATACCAATGATGCACGCCCCCATCTCAAGGTTCGATTTGAACTAAGTGCGAACTAAATTTCAATTCCAATCTCTCCAAATTGAGGTCCAATTTTGATGTAGAAAAATCCCAAGAAATTTTCTATATATCTCCGACACACACAAGCTCAACCCGAAAGTCAAATTTCCCATTAATTTAGCCAATCTGAACTTCTGCCAAATTTCCGCGACATCCGAACCCAATTTCCGTAAAATTTCCCGAATCTCCGAAAATCTTCTGAGACTGAGTTGACGTTCCTAAAATAGCTTGTGACATCACTGAACTTTCGATTTCTGAAATCTGACTCAAATCGACGGTTAATTTCACTCCGACGTGCTTTTAGTGTGACCTAGACTACCGGGTAGTTTTCAGAACTTTTTAGGGCAATTGACTCGTGGTCAATTTTCTTCGAGCCACAATGAACCCACTCGACACATTGGCGACTCTCAATTGTCGTGAAAATCTCGAGGGCTCGACTACCAACACAGGGTACCAAAGCGACAGAAAATCAAATTAGTGCCGGTCGACGAGAATTTTCCAATTTAGTGGAGTCACCCACGATCGGCCACACATCTCAGTCGAACCGACCTATCTCTGATCTCAATTCGATCTTTACTGTGCAGTAATGACCTCTAAAGATGAACACGGTCGAGAAGCCGCTTCCTGGTCGAATTCTCAAGTCTATTGCCTTAATATTCTTTAATGGCATACCCAGCTAGTCTAGTTATCTCGAGAGTGATCAGCTCTGAGAACAACCCTATAGACACGTCAATGAAATGCCCGATTAATTTAATAGAAAACAATACTGAAAATTCTGGATGTCACATCTGGAAATCTCTTCAGATAATTGAAAGGCTCAAAGTCTTTAGAGATCTGGAACTCCCATCAAATCCCAAGCACTTGGAAATCACATCAGATGTTTGAAAAGACAAATACTTGGAAGTCACATCAAGTATTTAAAGATTCAAATATCTTGAATTCATGCTGGACATTTGAAAGCATTTATTAAACATCTGGAAATCACATCAGAAGTTTAGAAGGACAAACACTTGGTATCACATCAAGCGTTTAAGGGTTCAAATATCTGGGGTTCACACTAAACATTTGAAAATATTTTACCAAACATCTAGAAGTCAGATCAGACATTTGGAAAGACAAACACTTAGAAGTCACATTTAGCATTTAAGGGTTCAAATATCTGGAGTTCACACTAGACATTTGAAAATACTTTACTAAACATCTGGAAATCACATCAGACGTTTGGAAAGACAAACACTTGGTATCACATCAAGTGTTTAAGGATTCAAATATCTGGGGTTCACACTAAACATTTGAAAATATTTTACCAAACATCTGGAAGTCACATCAGACATTTGGAAAGACAAACACTTGGAAGTCACATTTAGCATTTAAGGGTTCAAATATATGGAGTTCACACTAGACATTTGAAAATACTTTACTAAACATCTGGAAATCACATCAGACGTTTGGAAAGACAAACACTTGGTATCACATCAAGCGTTTAAGGGTTCAAATATCTGGAGTTCACACTAGACATTTGAAAATATTTTATAAATGGGTACTTGGAATTCTCATCAAGGACCAAGATGACTGAACAAACTCAGGGTTTCAAAAAAAAAATTTTGGTCTTTGAGGAAAAATTCAATGATGGCTTTATCAAGCTTCTACTGGAAAAATTATCACAAGGACAATTTTCAGTTATAGCGTGAATCTCTTGAACATGCTAAATGAGACGCTTTTGGTGTGAAAAGGCTTTTTCACTCGCTCTCATTTAGGAGGGGTTATTTGTCCCGACCATTGATGCGGGAATATATCACTCAATCTTATTATCATCTTGTCGACAAGAGTTCGAATTTTCTTGCAATCCGTACAACCTTACCAATCTGAGAGGTCTTTGACAAGGATTGTAATGTGGATTTGGTCAATGGCTTAACAAAGGGATTCTTTGAGTCAAGGCTATTGAAAGAACAATTCTGTAATCATCTCCGGGTTTACAAGTCAAGAACCCTGCAAAATGAGAAAGAAATAATCTTGCTCGCACTTCTTCGAGCAATGCTTAAAACATATGAATTCCTATGTTAATTCAAGTGCCCTAATCTGAAGAGACTTTGTAAGGGACGTAACATAGGCCGGGTTCAGGGGTTGAGAAACGAAAGGATCATTAGGCTCAAAGATGTGTGTAATGGGTAAGAGTTGGTGATCATCTTGACATTACCACTAGTTTTCTTCGCCACTAATTGTCTTCTTGACAGATTTCTTTATTGGCTCAAGAGTTTATCACTGCTGCGAATGATTATTCAACTGGAGATCTTTTCTCGAAATCATTTTCTTTGATGATGGGCATCGATCAGGCACACCGCTTTTTTATATGCCCCCCGATTCATCAGTCATTTCTCTTTTCTTTTCATGGGCATTGGCCTTGCTTTTACCAGACACACTGCTTTTTCATGCCCCTTAGTTCTATTTTGATTTCAATTCTTGTGCACAATGCGTGTGTCAAGCATACTTTAAATGACACTCGAACCTTCAAAGGTCTTCATCTACCTCTTGCCTTGCCCCAGTGTAGGGGATGATCACTAGCTGGGCTTAAAGAAATGAAATTGCAGGCTCAAGTGGGCTATGCAAAGGATATAAGTGTGTAGGTCCTAAGGCACTTAAATTATCATATGAATTCAATGTAAAAGCATAACTTGAAGATTGATGCAAGGAGAGCAAGAAAATTTCCATCCATTTCACTCTCCTTCAATGTCAACTTACCTCCATTTGCCCCGATGTGGTTGGTTCTTGACAGGGGTAGTATGAAAGAAGTTCTTCAAGTATTTAGGCTCAAAGAAGGATTAAACAAGGGTTCATTGTAGAGAAATGAACTGCCCCTCATTATTTTAGTTGTCGTACTTCATGCAAGAAAACTCTTCATCTTGAAACACAAAATGTTTCCATACTCACCTCACAATGTAAGACAGGGGACTGTGTATGGGATTAGGCTTGCCTTTCACACCTCATTTAGCATGTTTAAGAAACTCGACATCTTTCACTAAATTATCCATTTTGATAAATTTCAAGTGGAATTGACAAATTGCATAATATCATGTGAAAGCATTCCATAATGACAAAAAGGCCATGCTCTATTCTTGCACATCAAATCATAAAGTCAAAACTATTAGGTGTCCATGTCTTGCCCCTCTTTGCAAGGGAACTCATAGAGATTCCTTAAATGTGTGCAAAGCTGAACCTGAAACATAAAGCAAATAATTAAATGAAACAAACATGGTAAATTAGATGCATGCTAGAAGATGATTTTATTTTGAATTTTTTTTAAGGGAACATGAAGAAGCCCAGCCTTCAGAATTAGCTCCTTGCCATTTTCTTTTTGGTAGGATTTCATCATAAGGCTAGTTTGGTATACTTCAACATGCCCTTAAAACATAAAAAATCTCCATGCATTTTATTGGATGAAAAACAAATTACATTATTGAAATGAGGGAAATCCTAGAATTGAAAATGCAAATATGCAAATACGGAAAGCAATAAAGACTCCTGCGCAGAGGAGTGTCCTACTCTCAAGCTTCGTCAATGACAAACAATTCAGTCATTCCTTCGAATGCGTCATCAGAGCTCTCAATCTTTGGAGGTGCGGGATCATTTATGCCACCCCATCCATCTGGGATGATATCCCGTGGGTCGAAATAGGAGCTAGGATGAGCCGAATACTTTTACATAGTAATCGAATTTGCCACTTGGTTGCCCTAGGGTGTCCATCACTTCTGCTTCCTCATGCATCATCTGAAACATGGTGGGCTCAGCATCAAAACCGAAAATGGCATTCACAGCTTCTGGGTGGTCAGGGAGTGGGTTATTCTGGATGTTCGGTTGTGCATCGCGGAATGAGACCATGTTGGCATCCAAAAGATTTTGGATTTTATGTTGCAGCGTATAGCAATCATCAACAGAATGCCCTACCTCTCCCATATGATAAGCACATGTCTTGGACGGATCATAGTTGGGGAATCGCTCGAGATTAGGTCGCTTAGGCTCCTTAGCGAGTAATCATTTCTTCTGAAGGGTTGGCAAGATCTTTGACAATGGCTTAGGAAGAGGCGTAAATTGACGCCTGGAAGAGTTCTTCTGCTGGCCAAAGAATGGTCGTGCTCCTCCCTGATGGGTGTTCGGGGTAAGGCGAGGTGGTTGCACATAAGCTACATTAACCTCCGCTACAAGTTCCTTATCTTTCTTGGTTGAGACTCTCCCATATGAGCTGGTTTGATCAAACGCCCATCCATCACGCAATGCTACTTCAATTCGCTCTCCAATAGGGATTAGCTGATTGAATGACTCGGTAGTTGATCCCAACATTCGATACTCAGGTGGAAGTGTCTTCATGAACAAATCCATCAACTCCTTTTTTGTCGGCTCCGGAGTAATCTGAGCGGCTACAGTCCTCCATCTTGTGACATATGCCTTGAAAGATTCCGTCCTCTTCTTCTCAGTGCGAAGTAAGTCTTCTCGAGATGGAGTGACATCAATATTATACTTATATTGCTTGAAGAAAGCATCCGTTAAATCCTCCCAAGTCTCCAGCAGATTAATCTTTTTCATGATGTACCATTGCAGCCCCGGTCCTGTCAGGCTTGCTTGAAATTGTTGAATCATCAAGGGGATGTTATCAACATATTGGGTCATCCTGACCACATAAGTCTGCAGATGGATCTTCGGGCAAGAGGTGCCATCATACTTTCCAAAGTCTGGCATTTTGAACTTCTTTGGCATCTTGATCTTTGCATAGTGGGACAAATCAGTTGGGCTTTGGATAAACGAACCCTGCAGCTGCTTGAGTTTCTCCTCGATTTTTGCCATGTGTTTTTCTTGTTCCGTCTTTGGTACAGCCGAGGGTATCACTTGTACCTCCTCATCAACAATAATTTGAGGCACATTAGTAATTTTCTCCTTGGAAGCATCATTAGAGGTTGATGTCCCAATTGCGAACGTATTCTTGTCTTTATCTTTTGGATCGGCCACAGGAGCATGTTGTGGTAACACCATTTCAACCTGCGAAGCTGGTAGGGCAGTATTTGCTTGGAGAGAGTTGATCTGCTTAAAGAGCTTCTCAAGAACATTCAGGACTTGTTTCATCTCCGATTCGAGGACAGCGATGCGAGTTTGTTCAGCAACACGTGTTTGTTCGGTGTTATCAGCCATTGTTGCTCTAGAACGAGTACGGATTGGCGACCTTGGATTAGCTGTGTTGTCACCTATCAATGTAAAATAATGCAGTAAGTATCATAACAAATGAGATTGGTCCATGACAACGGTCAAACACTTATTTTATTAAGTGAAATCAAATTCTAAAGACATCAACTTAAAATGTTAAAATAACTCCTTAGGAAATTAAATTCCTAAAACATCAATCTAAGAAATTGAAATAACATCATAAAGCCAGAATTAAACTCCTAAATCTAGCGACTCTTTTCTATATACAATTGGGAGATCACAGTCTTTCGAAGCTTCTTGTTCTGTCGAACCAACTCAAAAATACGAGCTTCTTTCCTTTCCACCGTTTATTCAAGATTTTCAATTTGTGCTTTACGAGTGGGCTTCATGGTCACTTCAGGTATCACGGGAAGTAGAGCTTGAGGAATCTCGTGATGGTGGATATAATAATCTTAGGCATGAAAAATCCTCTCATTTCCTTTCAATCTTCTAGGCACCACAATCTTTTCCGGATGGCATTCCTTCCATGCATTTTCAAGATGCTCGATCTTATCGAGGTATTTGTGATCCTTGCGCACGAAGCGGGCTTGAAACAGATCCACTCGGAGAGGAGGTGGGATATCTTGGAGCACTCAATACTGGCGGGTCACTCTATAAGGATAGTAAGACGTTGCACCAGTAATTCCCATCAGCGGAATTGGATTATCAGTCTTGTGAGAGAAACGAGCCACGCTAACATGGAACCATTTAGCATACCATAGGAAGCCCTTGAGATCTGGATCTTTAAGAAAAGTCACCCAATCGGAAAATGATTTTCCGGTATATTTTTTTTCTAAGATTGAAAATCTTTTTATTGGGTGATCAATTTCACCTCGATGCATGAAATGACCAAACTCCTTCATGTAAGAAAGAAACCAAATCTATAAAAGCTCAAGAGAGGCATTCATGATTTTTTCTCCATTTTGTTTAAAACGGTTGAGGGACAAAAATGTCTCAGCCAAAATCATGTTTATAAAGTTCATGCCAGCGCATGCTTGTCTGACCACCCATGCAATCGAGGGATCAATAGCATTTTTTTGGTGAGGAAATATTATAAGTCCAAAGAATGCTAAGATGAATATCCTACCCTTTTGGCGCATTGAAGACTGATTTAAAAAATGATTAGCCAAAAAGGAGAAAGGACATGCATTACAATTAGCTTTCAAAACTTTCTTAACCTCATCCGTTTTAATTCTTAGAAATTGAGATAAAATTGATGTGGGTTCCATACCAAGAGGTGGCCTAACAAGTTTAGTCTCAAGGGGCATTCCTATGATGACGCTATACTCTTCCAGTGTTGGAGTTAGCTCATTCTTACCAAAAATAAATGTAGCCGTCTCGAGACACCAAAAGTGCGATATAGCTTGCAAAACACCACTATGGACTCCGATATCCAAAAGGGGGATGAGCCGTCCCAGTATCGACTCCACATAATCTTGACCTTCTTTACTTAAATTGTTCCACCACCCTCTGAGCTCAATCTTGGGAGTTGAAATGAATTGAACATCGGATCTCCCCATTGCATATAAAATAAGACCAACGAAGAAACCTAATGTCATGGACCAACGAAATTGCAAGTAAGTAAATTGCAATAGTGAGAATTTAAACAACTTACTTTTACTGGGAAGAGATGACAATCACATAGACATACACATGAAATGTGGGGCTCGATTTCTATCTAGATGGCTTAACAAGATGGAGCTAAGAGGATGATCTGACCGTTGCAGTCTCGCGTTAACGTGTCAGGTCCTCCTAAATCCGGCTCAGTCGAATGGAATGTCTAATATCACGCAGTCTCGCAGATATGGACAAACACATTCGACACCATGAAGAACTTTCGGGGAAGAGAAGGTCAACCTCTATATCGCAGTCTTGCTTTAGAGGAAGTATCCTTCTTAACACCATCCTAAGAATCCTATCGCAGCCTAGGACCAGCAGCAGGTTGTGTGTGCAATAGTGTAGTGCTAAAAACAATAGAACATGCACAACAGTTTAATTGCAAACAACACTTCTATAGTTTAAATTCAACCATTCATCCTTAACTCCAACCTGCAAAACAATGGTTGGCAAAGACTACTCCCCTTATACCTCTCATATGCAAGAACATTTAACACTTAAATCAGGGACGTACCTGGTATCCATGTTGCCAAACAAAATATTTTTTAAAAAAAGAAACAGGCCTATGTCCACTATGAGTTTTAACTCTGTCCCCAGCGGAGTCGCCAAGCTGTCGCGACCTAAATTTTTCAAGGCAATCCTAAAGTTTAGGTTAATGGATTACTAAGTCCGAAGACTTGGCTCGGACCCTCCCAAATCCTACCAATCGCGACTTGATATTAAGAAATTAACTTATTTAAACATGCAATTATATACAATTTGGAGCCGCCACTAACCAATTAGGGTTGGTTAGAAACCCAAGTAAAGTATAGGAGAATACTTTACTTTTGCGAACCAAAGATTCAGTAGGTCCGAAGACAGGATTACGCTAGATTAGTCTAACGCCCTTTCGGTACATTTTATTTTAATTTCAAAAATATTTTTCAGGCAATGTTGATTAATTTTAACTTAAGCTACTAACATGCAAATGGTGGTCTTGCGGGTGCACAATCAATAAAATAACATTCAATAAAAAAATGCTAATAAAAATGCATGCCCTAAACATGATTTCTAAATGACATCACACCTAATTTTTCTTTTTTTCTTTTAAAAATATTAATTATATGCAATCTTAATTTAAACTTAGTATGCATGAATTTATTTTAATGACATGTGAGATGCAATTCATATGGTATGACTTAAACTTATCACTATATGTATGCAATCTAATTTTTATAATCCTAAATATGCATGTGCTACATGATATGAGATGAATGACATGGTATTTTTACATGCATGCTCTTTTATGATTTTATTTTAATGATGATTCATTTTTAATGCATATATGCAACCTATGCTAAATAATGATGATATGAGATTAATTATGAATTAACTTATTAACTAACCAAGGAAATGATCTTTTTTTAATTTTTTTATGACATAATGTTTTTTATTGAAAAGAAAGCAACTTAATGGTGCAATGATCATCTTTTAGCATTTTCTTTTTTATAAAAAAAAAAACTATAACTCATATGGCACACATAACAATTTTTGTTCATCTTTTTGTTTTATTAAATGAAAATTGACTTATTCTAAAAATATATTGGTGTGTTGCTTTAATATGAAATGTGCATGGACCTAAGTACCTAAGTTCTAGATATGACAATATTTTACTAATAAACAAATTCTAATTAAACCTATTATGCAAATTAACTAGCATGTACCTAATATTTTTTTTTTGGATTTGTTTTTTATTGAAATTCGAAATTAACAATAAAGAATAAGTAAACTATCTAAAGTGAATAATATTCTAATTTATTTTAGGAATAAATTTAACTTAAACCATATCTTATCTTAAAAGCTATATAAGAAATCAAGACATGCCAACATTATTTAAAATTAGCCCTAACAAAAATCACCCATCTAAAAGTATAATCTAAAAATTATAATTCTATAAATGCAATTCTCATTTACTAACCCTAAAAATACAGTCCTAATTTACTAAACCTAAATGCTCCAATGCAATATTTAGATTTTTATGCACTTTTTGATTTTTTTGATTTTTTTAATCTTTTCAAACAAGTAATTATTTTAAAAGAATGAAGATAAGAATTAAAATAATCGAAAAAATAATCCGTTGTCTCACGAATTAAATTAACAATTATTTTAACTCTATAATGATTTAATAATTGAAATGTTATCAAAATTCCTAAAAATTAAAGTAATAAAAAAATGACCCGACGTCTTACAGGTCAAATTAATGATTACCTTAATTTTGAATAAAACTCCTAATGTCTACAAGGTCTACAAATATTGACATATAACTTAAAAATAAGCTAACATAACATGAAATAAGTAAAAAAAATAAAATAAACTACCTAAGGCTTGGAAAATGGGAGCAGAGATGGTGGTTCAGTGATGGGTTGTGGTAGCTGGAGTAAGGCGGTCGTCAGAACTCTAGCTCGGCTCGGGTAGCAACCGAACCTGCAACAAAAACAAGGGAAGGCAGCAGGTGGGTCGTGGGCACAGGGCGTTGCAGTGGCGTGAGATGCGTTGCTCGAGCTGCTGGGGGGGGGGGGAGCGAAGCTGTGCAGGCCGCCGGATTTGATGGCGTCAAGGAAAGTCCGCTGAGGTTGCGGGCTGCTGATCGACGACGATAGGGACCTAGGCTTTGGATCGCGAGCGAAGCGATGGCTTCGTGGCTAAGACGGCGTCGGGCCGTGGAGGTATGCTCGCGGGTCGTCGGGTGGATGCGTCGGAGGCAGAGTGAGGGCTGCGCGGCGGTCGCAGCTGGTTTCGGGGCAGCGTTAAATCTGGGAGTCGAGGCGGAGGCGGCGTGGAAGCAGAGCAGACCGGCGGTATGGACTCCGGTGGTGTCGGGCTACCGGTGACCCAATTTAGAGCGGTTGAAGCAGCTCGGGTGGTCGCTCGGGTGAGGGTGACTGGCGATGCGATGGCCGTGAACAGGGATCGGCGGGGCGTCTGGCGGGGGGTAACTCGGGACTCCGACACGGTAGTGAGCGGCGCTGGGAAGTTGCGAATGAAATGGCAGAACTTTGGCCAACAGGCGAAGATGCAAGGAAGATGAACAGTTTTGTTTTTTACTCTTTCTTTTTTTCTTTTTTGTTTTCTTTTCTTTTTCTGATCCACGTCTCTTCCTCTCTGCTACCTTTTACTTTTCTGCAAAATCTTCACTTTTCTCATCTTGCCGCACGTCCCTTCATCCTTTCCTCTCTTTTTACTTTTTCCTTCTGTGTTTTCTTTTTTCGGCCAAACGAAAAGAAAACCCCTTTCTCTCTCTCACTTTTTCCTTCCACGAAGAGAAGTCTCCCCCACACTTTTTTTCTTTCTCTTTCAATTTTCTATTTCTTTTCTCCGGTGAAAGACGAAGAGAAGTCCCCTCCCTTTTCTTAAGGCTTCGTACTCTTTATTTATAGAAAAAGACTTGAGTTTGTTTTTTTTTTAAGATCTTCCAATATATTTGCACATCCTCACTCAACTTCTCAACAACAAAGTGGCTCCAAAACATTTGGCCGTTGAGTTTTTGAATTCAATTTTTCAATTCAATTTTTTTTTTTATTTCCCTCTAATCAAAGATTATTTTAAATTAGGTGTCAACAATATTAAAAAAAATTAATAAAATTTTACTAAAATTATCATGTCAACGCCAGCCATTCATGTTAGCAATTTCAGACTAAACTTGGCCGAACGGACTTAATTGATAAAAGGTATAACAATTTAGGACTCAATTGATAAAATTGAAAAGTTTAGCTAAATTGACAAAAATACAATAGGTTTAGGAGTTTTTAAACAATTTTTCCTCTCTTTATCCCTTTTCCAGTCCATTTCTTCCACGTTTTCAAAGCCCACTAGAGATTAAAAAAGGGAAGCAAAAGCCCAGCCTTACTTCCATCAGCTTTCTTTTATGCAAGTCCAGTGAGAGGGACAAGGGAGACGCGGTGACCAAACCTGAAGAAGAAAGCGCCGGTGAATAGCCTCTATGAGGGTGCCCGTGAACGAAACCGCGAGTGACGAGAGCTAATCCAGGCACCTTCTAGAATTGTCGGCCTGGCGTGAGGGATAAGGACGCCCAACAGCAAGATTCCGATGGGGAAGAGCGTGCTGGACGTTCATTGAGAGGGCGAGGAAGGCATGACAACGGCGGGCTAAATTTTGAGGGGGACGAGAATCAGAAAGAGGAGGAAGGAGAGCAAACTTTGGCCATTGAGGAAGAGGAAGAGCGGCAGAGAGTTTCACTGAAAAAGAAAAGAGAAGAAGAACCAGAGAAGGGTGGAGGAAGAGAAGACGCTCCATGCTCGTGCTCACTGGTTTTAGAGGAGGAGAGAAACTTGAAGGGAGAGAAGGAGGGAGAGAGAAAAACGGTGGGAGAGAACTGGTAAGAGATTCATCAACAACATGGCTCAAACTTATAATATCATAAAAGGCAATATACCATGTTATAATTGGATCCTTGCACTATGCAATATCAGTAAGGTGAATAGGTTTGGAAAAGTGTCAAAAAAGTCTTAAACCTTTTGTCTTTGTGCCGATTTAGTCATAAATCTTTTTGTTTGTGCCAATTTAGTTCTAAACCTTTTTACATTGTGCCAATTCAGTCATTTCTAGCCAATTTTGGCCGGATTTTGTTGACTGGATGCCGGCCGGCTGACGTGGCCTAATCGACGCTGACGTGGACAACTTTTAATACTATTTTATTATATTATTATTTCATTATTTTTTCTTTTTTCTTTTTATTTTTTTCTTCTCCTCTTCTTCCTCCAACCGGTCGCCGGACCTCGGTTCATGCTAGATCAGGCGAGGGCGACCCTCGCCACCCAACGCGAGGCTGCCCTCGTGGTCAACCTCACTGGCCATCGCCTTTGGCCGATCACCGAGGTCCGGCAGCCGACTGGAGGAAGAAGAGGAGAAGAAAAAAAGATAAAGTTAAAAGATAAAGATAAAAAAAAGAAAATAATTCAAAAATATTAAAATATTATTAAAAGTTGTCCACGTCAGTAACGATCAAGCCATGTCAACCAGCCAGCGTCCAGTCAGCAAAATTTGGCCAAAATTGGTCGGAAATGACTAAATTGGCATAGCGTAAAAATGTTTAGGACTAAATCAGCATAAAGACAAAAGGTTTAGGACTTTTTTGGCACTTTTCCCATAATAGGTTTGTTTCAACAAAACTTTATTAAATAGATGGAGCACAGCCCACTCCTTTTCTCTTTTCTCGTGAAATAGTGTCTAATCCCATAAGTCATATAAGATGCGAGCTAAAGCCAGAATGGGTAGCACAAGCAAGATATTACTTGCACTCGGTGATAAGTAAGGTGAATCTCTTTCGGTTGACATCCAGCTGCTGCTTCCCGTTGACATCCAGCTACGCTCCCAGCCCGCTGCCCACCTCTGCTGGCCCCCATCACCGCTTGCTGCTTTGTTTTCCCTATTGTGCCTGACTCCTTTTTGCAGGTTGCCAAGCGCGATTCACCATTGATTAAGCCAAGTCGAGCTGTCCGGTGACGTCTAAGCTATTCTAGTTCTTCCGGCAAACCCACCCACAATAGCGAGACCTCGATCCCGTTCTTGCAGCTGTCCCGAATCCACTTGCTGCTCGCTAGTGTCTTCGCACGTTCTCTGCGGTCCATCCATATCATATTAACTCGGCTAGTCTTCCATCCGTTATACGTGAGAAGTCAAGCGGCTGTCAAAAGAGCAAAAATTGACGTAGACAATCCATACTTTTTCTCTGTCAAGGACGATATTTGTTTGCAGGTTCACAAGAGGACAAATCCATATTTAATTAGTGGCTAATGGGTTTGCTATTGAAAGAGACAACATCATGCTCTCAAGATCCCACTTTCTCCACCAACAAATAACCTAAAAAGAGGAATGAGCATTGGCACGAGCATCGTCGAGCCCCCCCACACCGGCGGTGACCCACTGAACCGTGGGTGGAAAAATCAAAAAAGAGAAAAGATTTAGGTAGTTTTTATTTATTTATTATTTTTACCTTATTTTATTATTTTTGTTATTTTATTACTTCACTTTATTTGTTCTTTTGTAGTATAATTATCCTTTAATGTGAAATTAAGATTGCCTTATATGATTCCTACCTGAGATCCGATTCGTAATTTATGTGAGATTGGCCAACCCGATCTCATGCGCGAGATATGGTTCGTCAATTTGGGTATCAAAATTGTTTAATTTGCTGTCGTGTCACTTAAATTAATTTTCTTTAAAAAAAAATCTAAAATGTAGGTTGGAATTAGGTTTATTTCTTGTTTTAGGGCTTGCATGTTTAGAATAGAAATTTTATTCTACAATTTAAAAAAATCAAAATTTAAAAATCAAAAATTAAAAAAAAAAAATCAAAAATCAAATCAATTAATTTAGGTTGCTAGTTTTTTTTAACTTGGATTGCATGTTTAATTATTTGGCAATTATTAATTTCGAAATTAAAAAAAAAAACAAAAAACAATCATCATGCATATGTCATGTAGAATTATGACATATTTTGCACGTCATTGCATATTAAGGTAAAATTGCACTTAGTTTAATTTTAGATAATATTTTTCTTAATTTATTATAATTTTAGGTATTTTCTTAGATAGATTGCATTTTAGGATTATTTGGGTTAAGATAATATTTTAGTTTAAATTAGGATTTGGCTCAACCTAATTCCTAATGCAAATTGAATAGAATCTTAATCTAGTTAGATAATTTTCACATTTTACCTAATTCTGAATTTCATGAAAAATACAAAAAATATCTTAGAATAAATTGGTTTTATTTTGTAGGATAAATTTCATTTTTTTAAGGAAAAGAAAGAAAAAAAGAAAAAATGTCATGTGTACATCATTAGGATTAGATTCATTGAAATGCATG
Organism: Eucalyptus rudis; assembly: GCA_019915205.1. Taxonomy (NCBI): domain Eukaryota; kingdom Viridiplantae; phylum Streptophyta; class Magnoliopsida; order Myrtales; family Myrtaceae; genus Eucalyptus; species Eucalyptus rudis. The sequence goes on along the minus strand of JAHMTN010000003.1, from coordinate 7,230,927 downwards.
CCATATGGTGATTGTTGCTAGGTCCATCTAATTAGAAATTGCATGTCATTAGAATTAGATCACTTAGTTAATATTGCATTGCATACTGCATGATTTTCATTAATCAAGTGAAAACAAAAAAATAGAAATTACGTGTTAATTAGAAATCATATCTAGGGTTGTTGATGTGGATTCTAATTTAACATTACAGATGCTTTCGTTGCTTTGAGGTAAGTTTAGCAATTTATTCATTGTTTATCTAGGTGTTAAATTGGTGGTTTGTGCACCTTTATGATCACCTCACATATTATGGAAATAGATTTAAAATCAATTTAAGCTGCCTTCAAAAAACATTTTTTGGAAAATAAAATAATGGTACCGAAAAGGCATTAGAAGAATCTAGTGTAACCAAGTCCTCATACCAAAGACTCCAAGTCCCCGTACCCGTAGTCTATGATTTGGAGGAGTACTTTACTTGGATTTCTAATTGACTGACCAAAAATAGATTAGTGGCGACTTCCAATTAAAAATCATTTGCAAGTTAAGAACATGAATCTAAGTCACGAATTGATATGAGCTTAGGAGAGTCCGAGCTAAGTTTAGGTTTAATAATCCATTAGCCAAACCCTAGGTGGTACACCCCGAAAAAATTTGGTCGCGACAATCACTTTGTTAATGCATTCTTAATACAGATTATTTAGGTTATACATGTCGAGTGATCCATAAGTCATTGAATTATATAAGATGAAAATAGGTGAATGTGAGTTAAATGGGTCAATATGTCTTTCTTTATATTTAATCCTCCTAATCCCGATCCCATCCACCCATTTGGCATCCCTATAAGTGATTTCACCGCATATTGGGTCAACATCGATATCCACAACAGTTTTATAAATCGGACATCTAGAATGTGGAGAGAGGCCTTCACCACCCGCAAGTGTCTATCTCTTGTCCCCATTTGTAGAACCATTGGATATACACTGCGTTTCCGTTTATATCCAACATTTTGCTTGGAATTTTATGGTACCATTGTCAGTTCTAAAAGTTTAAACTTAACATCTAAGAACTTATATTCTTCACCTCACGTGGCTACAGTTGGCCTAAGATTGAGGGTCGAAATCATAATTTGGAAGGAAGCCACTAAGGGGCCCAAAAGACTTGAATTTAAGACCTTATAATTTGATACTGCATAACATTGTGAGATTACCGTTAACTATTTAGAAAGTTAGGTAGTTTATAAAAACGTGATTTTTTATACTTAATTACTTATTTGGTCAAATGAGTAAAGGAATGGTATACTTAGGAGCAGGCATGGGTCTTGAAAGAAAGTCTTCAAGAGCGAAGGTCCAAGGTGCTCTTTTTCTAGAAATTAAGGAAAAGATAGCTCATTTAGTTAATGGATATTAGGACAACATAACTGTGAGGTTTTATGGGACTATTACTAAGAGCAGCATCAGAAAAGTCCTAAACCTATTATATTTGTACCAATTTAGTCATAAATCTTATAATTATACCAATTTAGCTATTTCAATTAATTTTGGTAAGAAAATAACTAACGTGTATGTCAATCGACCTATATGGCACGACAGTACTTGATGTGAACAATTTTTACTAACATTTTAATTTTTTTCTTTCTCTTTTTCCCTTTCTTCTTTATTTCACCAGTGATTGGCCACTAGTTGTAGGTGATGGCTTGGCAGGCTAGCCTCACCTAAGCAAGGGTGTCACCATTGCTACCACAAGTGAGGCCCAAATAGGTAAGGACGAGGGCGAGCCCCAATGAGGGTCAGCCTTACTTAGGCTAGATTTAGTGGAGGGAGCCTTTGTTGGGGCTCACCCTAGCTTGGTCGGGCCTCGCTTGTGGTGGGCGACAACAATCCTTGCTAGGTGAGGCCAACCCACGTAGCTATGGCTCCCGGCCTGTGGCCAGTCACCGGTAAAATGAGGAAGAAAAGAAAAGAAAAAGGAAGAAAAATAATTAAAATATTATTAAAAATTATCTATTTTAGTCTCCTCAATCAACAACTCTGAGACAATTGCCTCAAGACGAGGTAGTGGGTCTCCATGTAGAAGTGAAGCTTGCATAGGTTCAAATTCATCATTAAATGCCATGAAAAGTTGCACAACACGCATGTGATTGCGATATTCAACGACTTGCAAGCATCAGATTATGTGTCATCGTGGTTCAAGTAATGCTAGTTGATTCCAAATAACATGCATTGATGATAACAAAAAATAAAAAATAAATTGACCTACCTCCTGATGCATGCAATGCAGATTTCCCTAATAACTGACATTGATGGGTAATATTTGAAGTGGAATATCGGCTAGCAAGTAAATCCCACGCTTCCTTGGCCGTATTAAGACGACCAAATTGAAGTGTGACAGGGGGAATCGAAGTATTGCAAAACCATGAAAGGATCTTGCTTTTAACTATCCCAATCCTCCAAGTGTTAGTAAATTTATTAAATTTATCCTAAGTTTCATTAGTAATCTGAGTAGGTGCATAAATATCACTATTGATATAACGCCAGAGTCGACTTCCTCTCAAAAAGTTGGATATTTCCTGAGCCCATAAAATATAATTGGAATAATGGTTTGAATGGTCATTGAAGCTTACAATTTTTTCATGATATCCAATACTGGTATAAACCTAGTAGTTTACATATTGAGTTCAAAGAAAAACAGTACTTCCAGTGCTGATATGCCGAAAATAAGAACACAAATAGATTCAGGACTCATCATTTGATAAAAAAAACATGAAGAACCGGTAGGAAAGGTAAGTAAACTTTTCTGGTCAATGCAGGAAAGGTAAGTGAACTTTTCTGGTCAATGCAAGTCAAAGCCGGTCAACAGAAGTCAACGATGGTCAAAAGTTAAGGTCAGAGGCTGATGTGGCGTACATGTGGCAGATGACGTGGCAATGATGTCACTTGTCAGCAAACACTGCGGATCAAGTAAGATCCACGGACCCACCAAAAAAAAAAAAAAGTAAAATCCACGGGGTGAGTCAGGGCCACTCCTAGAAGCTTCCGGCGACGCGTGAGGTGTTGTACGGCAACAATCTTCATAGGTCCTGAATCCTCGGGCAATGTAGAGACGGATGGTGGTTTTGGTTGGGTGAATTATCTTATTTAAGTGTCTGAACAGCACCGGAATTTGTCGGGGTCGGCGCCTCCAAGAGGTGGCAGCGCGTGGCGGAGCGTAAGAACTTGTCTGATAGCTAATGGCGATGAAATTTAGAAGTTTGGCTTCTTTTTCAGGGCGATGAGTTGAATGGTGGTATCGATTTTGCAAAACAAGCAATAGAAAGTGGTGGTGCGGCTCTGCACAGTGGTGGATATAACCAAATACGAGTACCGGGCAGCTAATAATGTTGTTGCAGCAACCGACTTGTGATAGACTCAATGGGTGTTTCTCAATCTATAATAGCTTCGATGCCTGATAAGTGTAAAGCGGAAAATACTTTTCATTTAATTATATATGAACTCATTTATAAGTTTTACAGAATAGCTATCTATAGTAACATAACATTACAATAGAAATTATAATCAATAAGAATAACGAGATAATAATCTAAGACATATTCAGAATTATATTATGATCCAAAAGATACCAAGAATTAGATTGATAATCAGAATCTGGCAATATACTTTTAACCTTCAGAATCTGGCCTTATACTTCTAACCTCTACAAAGAGAAAAGGAAATAGTGGATTCACTACAAGTTTATTGGTGACTATACAAGCGCACTCATCAAACTATTCATGTAGAAGTAAATGGTTCTTCTGGACACAACATTTACATTATTAGCTCGAGAAGCAGATGAAATCATGGCGAGAATAGATGTTCATGTGCTTCATCGAGGGTAGACTTCGGTGACCGACCCTTCATTAATCGACAATGGCACAGAGCTGCTGGTAATTTGATCATATCCCTGGTCTTTCCCCATGAAGTTATTCGGCATTTCCGTTTGGAGGAAAAAGGCAGGTTCTCGTGGCACTGGCAGACTAAGAGTTTGGCCGCTCAGCGCAAGAACTATGTTCGCCATGGTCGGTCTATTAGCTGGATCTTCCTGAACGCATAGGAAGCTGATATGTATGCATTTGAGCACTTGGCTTCTAGAATAAGATTCTCCCAATGCTGGGTCCATTATATCCAAAGGCGCATCGCCTCTCCAGTGTTTCCAAGCCTAGAGCAGCTCAATTGGACACAACAAGTGAACCACTTGACAATATCATTGATTGAGAGCGCAAAGAACAATTAAATCATATAAGAAAACTTACATAGCTTGCGAGATCCTCGCCTCCATCAGATTGGTAGTAGTAGTTATTCCTCTTGCCACAAATGATCTCGAGAAGGAGTACACCAAAGCTATAAACATCTGACTTTTGAGAGAATTGTCCGTGCATAGCATATTCCGGGGACATGTAACCGCTGAAAATCACCACCACAACTATACATGTTGGGATGCCTTCCATTATACTAATTCCGTCATCAATTCTTAACTAGAAGCTAACTTAGGGTAAACTTTGAAGAATGCAATACTTACTAGGTTCCTACAATTCTATTAGTGCTTGCGTTACTTTGATCAACTTTGAAAATCCTCGCCATGCCAAAATCTGAAATCTTTGGGCTCATATCGTTGTCTTGTAAGACGTTGCTAGCTTTTAAATCCCGGTGAATGACTCGAAGCCGAGAATCTTCATGAAGATAGAGCATCCCTCGAGCGATGCCTGATATTATCTTGTAACGTATTGGCCAGTCCAATTGTTTGCTTTTCATGGGGTCTGTAATGATTTAAACGAGAGTATCATCTAGGAAGCATATGAGTTAGATTAAAAATGTTACAAATGATCGAGTAAATGAGTACATGATTATTTGCTCAATTGTCTATGTTGTACATTAACTTAAAGCCAATGAAGTAGAACAAACCGAACAAGAAGTAGTCAAGACTTTTGTTAGGCACAAACTCATATACGAGTAGCTTTTCCCCTCCTTCCAAGCAAAATCCAAGCAATCTCACTAAATTCCGGTGTTGAAGCTTCGCTACCAGCACAATCTCATTCTTAAATTCTTCCCCACCTTGTCCTGAAGTCTGGGATAGCTTCTTCACCGCTATATCTTGTCCATTGGGAAGCCTACCCTGTAAAAATTTGTGAAAGGTGACAAGATCTTGAGAACTCTTCACTTTCTTTTTTTTGATTTTAGGATAATGACTCTGAAGTTTTAACTAGTATGTAATGTTATTTTTTAAACTATGTTTTGATTCAACTGGGTTCTCAAAGATTTAAAATTGTTTGGTCACGTCTTCACGCTATTATAACATCTACACATTAGTGCCATGGACACTATTTACAATCATAAGTAGACATTGACCACGACTCATTCTTATGACTAGAGAGAGAAATTTAGAAACCTTTTTACTATGAAAATTCTTGGAAATAAAGGGATGATATAGCTCATTTAACATCCATTGCAATGTAAGTGAGCTGAAAGTCCATGACATGGGATTGGTTCAAGAGTGGTTGATGTTAGAATATTTAAATATCAAATCACACATTCATCTATAAAGTAAGATTTTGCAATAGTTGGCAATATCTCATAAATCTTACATGATATTAGAGTAAGAGATCCTAAATTCAAATTTTTCATAATTCTATTTTCTCCCTAAGATTTTTTTACGCTTATGAGAGGGACTGATAGAATATTTAAATATTAAATAACACTGTCATATAATAACTGAAGCAAAAACTTATTTAACTGTCAAAATACATAAGTAAAAGTACACTGCATCTAGCTCTCTATTATGCGAAAAAACACTTTCGAAAAATTTCAGTTGCCCCAAATAAAATTCAAGGAGATATTATATATCATCAATCTTTTCAGTTTCAAATCCAAACTGAGCATCAAGCGATTTTCGAAAGCATTTTACAATGTTAATGATCACTAATGTACCTGGTAAACCTCCCCGAATCCACCTTGGCCAAGCTTGTTTTCTTGAGAAAAGTTGTTCGTTGCTGAAAGTAAAGTATCCCAATCAATTTGCAAGGACTTTAAGGATGGGATCTCGGTTACACCTTCATGAGCAAACAACAAAGTCGTTTAGACTTGTACTTGTTTTTCATGTCTTACGTTCATAGCCTCACAACCATTAAGTTTCTCAATTGAAAGCTTCAATCTATTCTTTTTTTGTATTTTATTACCACATTCTTCTTGTGCCGCTTCATATTTCTTCTGTGCTCGCCTCCTCCGAAGGCAACAACAACTGATGAAGAGAAGCATTACAAAAACGGCGACTGAAACGATAGTTGCAACCAAGGTACCTGATCAAAAAATGGTTTTTCTCAGCATATCTAAAACGATCAGTTAGTTGCAATCATAAAAGAGGATGCCAAGATACCTAATAGGGATCGATGCGATTTCCAAAACAATAATGCATTATTTTAACAAAAATCATTAGCTGTTACTCTATTCACATAAACTCTTGAAGGTTTACATAAACTTTTGACCCTCATACTTAAAATTCCACTTAGGTTCTCACGCTTTTAGCCTTGTGGTTAGGAGTGTGCAGTGGGAACTGCCTGAACCAAGAACTGCCTAGACCGGGCCGGACCGGACGGTTTGCTCTGGTTCCTGGGAGTCTCGGTCCAGTTCCCCGTTCCAAGGGAGGAACCAGACTGAACTGGAGTGGTTGCTTTTTACTTTCTTTTTAAATTTCTTAAAAGTAAACTTAATAATCCTAACCTAAGCCAAGCCTGCAATAAGCATCATCCCCTAAGATTATCAGAACCTCAAAAGTCTTCATCCAGTCACTTCACCTCACCTGCCAACTTTTTTTTCCCATTTGATTTTACTCCTTCTCATCACTTGGAGATTTGAGCCCTTCCCCACCCCCCTAACATGAAATTTAACTGCACTTCAAGAAGGTCCTCGAGAAGAAGCGTGCGTGCCATCGACTAGCAGAAGAAGGAGCTCCAGTGCTCCACCGCCTCTTCCTCCTCTTCTTCATCTTCCTCACCCTCCTCTTTAACGCCTTCTCCCAGCCGTCGTCCTGCCTCTAGTGTCGTCATGCTAGGCCCCAATCTCCCTAATTTCCCACGTCTCTTACCTCTCCCTCTCCCAGACCCTCCGCACCATCAATTTCACATACTAGGGGTGGTGCCCCAGGATCGGTTCTAGAGGACTGCCCGAGAATCGGACCAGTCCGATTCAAAGCACCTTTGGTCTGGTCTCCAATTTCGAAAACTAGGGACTGGTTCCTCCAATCTGATTCCCAATTCCTAGATGGAACCGGACCAAACCAAGAATCAATCACCCCTACTTACAATGCACATATTACCCGTATTAGCACATATAATAGGACAATTCTACTATTGTGTATAAGAAAGGACTTTTCTTTTGTACTTGTAAATTTCTAAAAGAGTTGGTAAGTATCAAAAAATTGTTGGGGCAAAAGGAATTTACCATTTACATGATCTTTTGGCGACTTTTTGATAACTTACCAACGTTATTATGAAATTATCAATTATTTTTCTGAGGTTGCAAATTTTCGATTATTCAGGAAGATTATCCAAAAAATTCTAAGCTTATTGTAGTCGTAAACATTTTGACAATTTTCGAATATAGTCCATTTAGCTAATTTAAGCTAGAAATTGCGGATTTGGCAATCCCATTGGCACCGACCACCTACATGGCACAGTCAATAAATGTGGATGATCTTATATGAAACAATGTAGTTTTGACTTTATTTGATATTTTTTTCTTTTTGCTCTTTTCCCCCTATTCTTTCCTCCGCCGGGACCTTGGCGATGGCCACGAGAGGCACGTTCTCTGGGGCACATCATACGTTCAGAGGGCACTCGGTGGGAACTTGAGAGCTTGGTTGACCGTCCAAGAAAAGCAATAGCATTGAAGAAGAAAGAGCGCACACCAAAGGTTCTTTAAAAAAGACAGGATTTGTGAGATTTTTAAGGGGACAAGATCTGGGCAAGCGGTGATCTTGGGGAACAGAATTAAACAAAGGAAGAGGACCAAGCAGACTATGAAGCGAAGATTTTGTCTTGCTTAGTCGAAGAAAAATCTGAGCATTCGGTGACCTTTGAGAGGGACAAAAAGCAAGCGACGCACGCAGGAGAGCATCAACGCACACGCTTGACCGCTTTCAGTTCAGGGGTACGCACTCGACGGCCAAAGTATTGGGTGTCCATCAAAGTTTCTCTTCACTAGCAAGGGCTTGCAAGCCCTTGCTCGAATTTGGACGAGGATCATGACCCTCGCTGAGGCTTTGGCCACCACCACCGGCCTTGGTGGAGGAAATAAGATAAACAGTGTAGAGAAGGAAATAATAGTAAAACATTAAAAAAATGAAAGAAAAAGAAAAAATAAAAATGAAAACAAAAATTCAAAACTACGTCGTTTCATCTAAGATCGTCCACATCAGACAACGGTCATGCCATATAGGATAGCCAGTGCTAACTAAATCACCATGTTAACGATTTCCAACTAACATTGATCCAGTGGACTACATTGGAAAATTATCAAAAGGTTTATGACTACATTGACCAAATTGGAAAGTTTAGGACTGAATTGATAATTGTAAAATCAATTTAAGATTTTTGGATAATTTCCCCTCAAATGTTGTTATCTTTTTACTAATTGTTATTTTCCCTAATAGAAAATGTCCTAGATATACCAACTTTAATGTTGAAAATGTATGTCGAATTTGAATTTGAAAAGGAAAATTTTCCTTTTCAAGTAGGTTTCCTAGTTTGACTAGATTTCCTAAAAGGCATTTCCTATTTTGGATGCAACTTTTATTTATATATGAGAAGTGCCTTTGTGAAGAGTATCAAAGAGGTGATTACATCCTCAAGTGTTTGAAGCCATGAAAATCATGGGTTAAGATTTTATGTAGTTCCTTTGTGAAATTAAAAGATTATTTTATGAGAAATTGTAAGGCTAAACATTGTATAAGTTGTTGGGCATAATTGGAGTTGGGAAACTCTAAAAGTGCTTGACTAACTCAAGCGTTGTCATAATCTTCATTATATCGCTTGACCTATAGTGGAATTTTATGTTACTCTCCCTATAGATGTGGGATCATTTGTTGGAATCAGAAGTCAAAATTTTGCACGTTTGGACCACATAAATTGGTGTCCATTTTATTTCCTTATTTTATTTATATTTTTATTTGATCACTTACTTTCCGCAACAATTGATATAATAGCCAAACTTGGTTGAGTCAAAGTAAATCAATGACAATAGGAGGAAAAGTGAAAATTGATAGATTTTATGGGAAGGATTTTGATCTTCAGAAGATGCAGTTTGAGGATTATTTATACTAGAGGAATTGGCATGAAGAAGTCAGAGTTGATGAAGCAAGCTAATTGAGAATTGCTAGATAGATAAGCGTTGTGTGTTATATGGCTAGCGTTAGCTCGTAATGTTGTGTTTAATATCGTGAAAGAGAAGACAATTGTGGGCATGATCAAGGCCCTATTGGACATGTATGAGAAGGCCTCTACGAGCAAGAAAGTCTATTTGATACAATGAGAAGAGCAAAGATGCATTAGTACTATTAATGAATTCAATGTGGTTGTTAGTGTTGAGAAAACCTCATATACTATTTTGAGGTTGATATAACCATTCATGTGTGTTTTACGAGCTTGATAAATGTAAACATTGTCTATGTTTAAGGTAAAACTAAAATCTGCATTAAAGGAATTTAGATGTGCAAAATGAAAAGATTCGTGAAAACTAGAAGAAACTAAATTGAAAGGTGAACAAGTTTAGAATAATAGGAAGTTCATAACGACTTTGAGGTACCAAGGTGAACTGTCTATAAGATCTATATTGTCAACGTACTTAGAGTTACCTAGCACGATATTACTGAGAAACCAAATATAATTGGGAACCGTTGATACATGCCAAGTGCTTATATTACCTCCACACAATAGTGTATCATGTGCTTTCGATAAAAATATCTAATGATGACTTATATTATCTTAACCTTTACAACAGCTAGTTATTTGGCCTAGATTCCTAAAATGAAGATGTTGATTGATCATCAATTTTCGTGGAATGATCTAAATTGATTATGCGGGAAGATCCTAATTGTGGTCAAGATCTTAATTGATTAACAAGTATCCAAAAGACAAGTTGTTTTCAAAGTTGATCTACTATGTTTATGAAAATTGGAAAGTTTGATTGTATGGGCAAGCGAATCTTCAAAATCTTGGCTTAATTGATTTCAATGGCTAAATCGATATGCTCAACAAGTGTCTAATGGATAGCCTAAAGACCGATCCCGGTGAAGATTGTCCAATGAGAAAATTGGATACTGAGGAGTACAAAAGTAGATAAAAAAAAAGCTAAAGAAACTAGGAAAACAAGAGTCGAGCTATATCCAACTTACATAAAGCTTTACATCTTTATACTACTTTTTTCAAAGTGTTCCAAAAGTGTAATCTCATTAAGAAGACTAGCAGTGTCATAGTTCTTTGCTTAGATGTATGATAGTGTGATCTATCAAGATTCACTATATATGATAATGTTAGCCACAATAGTTAGTTAATTAAGTTCAGTTGAGATTGACTTTAATGATGAGATGCATGCTTTGATTCTATTATCCTCATTACTTGATAACTGGAATATCACTATTACTATTATTAATAATTCCTCTTGGTCAAAAAGATTTTATTCAAAATGAAGGCATCTAGTACTCGTGTTAATAAGAGAAATGTGAATGCGAATGCGGATAGATGAAGTCATTCTAGAACTAGTGGTGCTATTTGTTGGAGCTATGGCAAGAGGGCAATGCATCTAAGAAGGGATTACCTTAAATTGAAGAACGACAATGGTAAGGAAATTAGAGTTGATCCTCTTGATAATATTACTTTAATAGCTGACAATAATTTGGATAGTATTGATTGTGTCTTGTTTGTTGTTGAAGATTCTTCATTTGATGAATGGATTATTGATTTTGGTTGCTTGTTTCATGCTACACCAAACAAGAACTAGTTTACTATTGAATAAATTCTGATCAATTATAATTGCATGTCAGACTCCTAAGAAGGTATGGTCAAGTAACATTACTATTATTCAATTCTTAGAATATTTGATTGCACATGTTATGATCGAGTGAGTGGTAGCAAGCTTGATGAGAGAGCAAGAAAGTGTATATTCCTAAACTATGGAAAATGAGAGCGAAGGCTATTAATTATGGTGCATAATATCAAATTCACCTATTATTAGTAAAGAAGTTACATTTGACGATTCTCTAGGACTTTTGGATAGGAGTGATTATGGTAGTGTTTATATGTATCTGGACGATGTTCAACTCGAGATAGAGTTGCAACTAGAAACTCCTAAGATAGCGGGTATGGCAGAGTAATCAACACAAATGATGTTAATAATGAGGTGAGCCTTTAGAAACAACAGTTGCTATAACTACTAAGTTATACATGGTGCATGATCAATTTCTAAATAGATATCAATGCAATGGTGGTGTGGGTTTATTTGTGATTGATGAGGTTGAGCCTAAAAATCCTGGTGAAGTAGTTAAAGGCATAAGTGGAGTTTGTATCTCCATAAGATTCACGGTTGTGGTGAAGTCCAAGCGCAACTTGGACGTGGAAGAAGTCTGTGGGAATTAGGTAGCAGCAAATATCATATTCTAGCGAAGCGATTGTAACTTGGCTCAAATGTTGAGTTGAGGTGGAGATTATTGAAAACATGTCTCAAATTTGATATTAAGGAAAAAAAAAAAGGAAACTTTCCTACACAAATGGGATTCCTACTTTGACTAGGCTTCCTAAAAGAGATTTCCTATTTCAGATCTAATTGTTAATTATTTATGAGAAGTGTCTTCGTTGTGAAGAGTATCAAACAAGCATATTCTTTGTAATGTCCTTGAGTGTTTGAAGCTATGCAACTCTTGAGTTAAGATTTTGACATGAAAGCCGATTTGTGGCCTAACCTGCTTTAATGTGGACAATCTTTAATAATATTTTAATATTGTTTAGAAATTGTATTTATCTTAGTTTTTCTTTTCTTTTCTTTCTCTCTTTTTTTTTTTTTTTTTTTTGCTTCCTTTCTTCCTTTGCCCTTGTCGACTAAAGGAGGAAGGGAAGGGAAGGGAAAGATAAAAGGAGAAAGAAAAGGAAAAATAAAAAAATATTGAATTATTATTAAAAATTGAATATATAAGATGCTCGGTGTCCATGTGAGTAATTTTTTGCTAAAATTTGTTAGATTGACTGAATTAATACAAATATAGAAGATTTATGACTTAATTGACAAAAAAAAAAGATTTAGTACTGAATTGACTTAATAATAATAACTTTAGAATTTCTATTTTATTTTATAATTTTCCCCTTTCCCCGACGCATAAGTTGGGTGGAAAACTAGGTTTACAGCTGCAGCTTTGTGGGGAATTTTTTCCACAATTGTAACCTTGTATTCCCTTATCTGATAGAGTGCACGTGTCGCAATTCGGGGGTAAATACACGTTGGTAAAGTAGGAGGATGCAATATTTTATTCTTAAAGTGCAATTTTTTAAGAACTAAAATTCAAAATGCTAGGTACTCTAGAATTTAAATAAAGAAAAAAAAAGAATCAGTAGTCTCGGTCAAATCAAGTTGTTTTACTTTTTCCACGAGCCTCAACGCAGCGTACCTTTGCTGAAAGTTCCACCAGGAGCAGCCGGAGGGGGTGGTGGACTGAGGCTTGACTCCACAAATGGGTACAAATCCCACCGGAAAATACAGCTTGGCTTATAAACACCGCTGTCTTGCTTTCCGCGGCCGTGCTTATCATCATAGTCAATGGCTTCATTCAAGCAACTCCTGCAATCGTTTGCCAACAAGTCAGGACTGCACTGCAACAATGAGTAGATCGTACGGTTGTCCGGCAAGGTGGCCTGCCCCGTTGCGAACTTTAGCTTCGAAGGGCTGTCCACAGCTTGGTTCAATACTCCTAACGTCAAGTTCCACCATACTGCCGGGCTCATGGTGATGATGTCGACGCTATCAATCAAAAGGGTAGGTTCCATTTGCAATATGCCGTAGATCGGAGTGTCCGAGTATCGGACAAAGCATGGCTGGCCTCCAGTTCCCCAGGAGAAAGCCCCCTTCTGGTCGGGGCACCTCTCCACTAAATCGTGGAGTGCAGTGCCCACACAGTTCTCACAGAGATTTGCTGACGTATCGCCTCGGCAGAAAGCAAGAGCGTAGATGGCGTCTGGGTTCTGGCCCGTGCTCGTGTTCCAGAAACCATCATGTGCAGCCACGTTTTCAGAGAGAGAGCTGAGGATGGTGTTGCGGTTCTTCACATAGGCGCTGTTCGACGTGACGTTCCTAGTGTAGTTACAGAATTCTGCATGATGTGCGGAGGCTCGGATCAGAACAGCCAGAAAAATGAGAAAATAAAGAGTGGATGATGAGTTAGTCATCTTAGGGTTTGGTGTTTTTGGTGCTTTGGATGGTTTTGCTTGATGCAGAGTCGGCGATTGTCAGGCTATATATTGCAGAACTTATGGTTCTTGTTTGTGTAGTGGAATTCACTTGCAAGTGGATTAGAAGAGAGAAGTAGTAGATGTTGACAATTTAAAAACCTTAAACCAAGTAGCTAGATTTTCGGTGATCCTTGACGTAATTGGGTCATATTTAAAAGTCAATAATGGTTCGACATATCATTTAATAAACTGATAATATGAATGCGGCTTAATAAATTCAGTAAAGGTTGGCATAATTAAAATGAACTTTTTTGTCATTTAAAAAAGAAAATCGTAGAAATGGAAGGAAAATTATCAGGATCGAAAGGAGTGGCATAGAGTTGGGTTAAGCCAACTCTTTCGTTTTGTATTCATTGTCACTTGACTTGGTCAAGATTTGGATGGGTTAGCGGCCAATGCCTTCTATCATAACCTGCAGTAATGTCTCCGATGTTAACGTTGATTATTTTGCATCAACTTGCTTGATTAGCACATCACGCGACGCAATTGCCAACCCATCCACATCAAGAGCCTCGAGCCCATAAAGACTAAAAAGAGTGTATCAACTAAGCCCTCTCGAGGGCTTGCTTAAGAATAAGAAAGAGGAATCTCATGTAAATACCAACGGAATAAAATTTGATCCTATTCATAAGGATTAAGGATTCCATAAACATTCCATTCCAAAAATAGAAAATTCGAAACAATTGGACTTTTTTTGGAGAGCGGCAAAAAGGTTCTTTCTGGAACAACCCGCGAAAATGAGAATTTATAATATGAAAAGACAATTTCTTTTTCTAATAAATATGGAAAAAAAATGTAGAACCTAGAAAAGAAAGAAATTTTTTAGGCAAAAAATGTAGAACCTAGAAAAGGATGGAAATTTTTTAGACCTGGAGTGAATTTGTTTTTGGGGATTCAGTAGTGATGCGTAAGAAGTAATTGCAGGAGAACTTGGACCGATAATTACCTCAGGTTATGCACTCAGTCAAGATTTGGGTGGTTATCCGCCGATGATAACATAACGTGCAGTAATGGTTCCGATGTTAATGTTGATAATTCCGCATCAACTTCCTTGACCATCGCATCACGTGATGCGTTTAGGCGTTGTATAAGTGATTTGTACGAAGTAATTGCGGGAGAACTTGGACCGATAATCCCCTCCCAATGCCAATGGAAATACTGGCAACGTCGATCAAGTTAATGGTGTGAACTAATCCGTCCGGCTTGGAAAAGGACGTGACGAGAAATCGTTACCATTGTTGCCATGTGCGGGTAGTAGTCACATCCCACTACCAGCATCATCTCCTGCTCCAGGGCAAAGATATCATTCGGACACAAGTCTGCATCTTCCGTCACAAACTTGAATAACGTCAATTCCTTTTCCCGTCGACTTTTCTTCGAGATGGCGCAACGGTGTGTTCATTGCATCCACAAAGAAGTTGCTTGTCCAGGGTTTGATTGTGTGGTGTATGTTCCCAGGTTTTTTTTTTTTTTTTTAATGTGATTTTCTCGTTTTCACGAATTATTAATAGCAATAATTTAAATTCGTGGCTTGTTGCGACTTGCTTATTTTCATCGGTGTGTTCATTGCATCCACAAAGAAGTTGCTTGTCCAGGGTTTGATTGTGTGGTGTATGTTCCCAGGTTTTTTTTTTTTTTAATGTGATTTTCTCGTTTTCACGAATTATTAATAGCAATAATTTAAATTCGTGGCTTGTTGCGACTTGCTTATTTTCACCTTGAACTGCAAAGGGAAGAGTATTTCTTAGAGGGAATAATCTCACTTTGGTAAGAGTAATTCAATAGGAAAGAAAGGATCTAAATAATTATGAGAGAGAAGAACGGAAGCAATTTAAAGGGATTGAGTTAATATGTTGTAAAGAAAAAGAATGTATTATGACCTAAGAACGTTTGTTATGTATTTCGAAATAGATGTAAAACTAGGGTATTAGTGAGAAAAAAAGAATGAGATTGATAGATGTAGGAACAGTTTGATAGATGCAAAACTAGATTGATAAGATCAAGTGCAAACTACTTCTATCATGTAAATAATAAATTAAGTAAAGAGATAGAAAACATAGATCTTTATGATGATTTGACTTAAATCAAATCTATGTCAGCGCTCCCAAATTAATAGCCACCAATATGCTAGAATCCATCAGTAATTGTGTGAGAAGTTACAATTAAGCACGTACAGATTCTACTCAAAGCTGATAGATCCCATTATCAATATACAAGCATTGCTTACACCTTTACACTTCTCAAAATCAAGATTAAATCCAATAACAAATACTCTCGGGAGGACACAAGTGAATAATATTTATGCCCACTTGTGTTGGTGAGGGCCACTCTTGCTCAAGTGAGGCCAGCTCTCGTTGCCCATGGCCGTGCTAGCCACTAGAGGAAAGATGAGGAAAGAAAGAGAGAAAATAAAAGAAAGAGAAGTAAAAATAAAAAAATAAAAATCATAAATTATTAAAAAATATCTACATCAACATTGGTCGTGTCACGTTGGCTAGCCGATGTGCACGTAGGCATTATTTGATCAAAATTAGCCGAAAGGACTAAATTAGCTTTAAGTCAAAATATTTAAGATTGAATTTGTACCATTAAAAGGCTTACGACTAAATTGATATTAATATAATAAGTTTATGACTTTTCTGACACTTTTCCGAGGTGATTTGTATTGGACAAGTTGTATAATTGTCACTTCCAATGCCAATGAACATGCTTGCAATGTCAATGAGCTAAGGACGTGAACTAATTTGTTCAGTTCGGGGAAAAATTCATAACAAAAAACCACTACACAAAGTTTTTGTGTTAATTACCCAGCTCGCAGCAATTGGCATGTAATGATTGAATAGACGTTTACAGGTCTCGGACACCCTGCTCCGAGAGACATAGAATCACTTCATTGCAAAGTAGTTCCCGGGCATTACGGTCCTTTTCTAAGCACATAGTAATTCACAGACCAGGGTAGTAGATTAAAACAAGATGCGGATGAGCAAGTTGATGGAGAAGAGTAAGTGTCGCGACCTCTTTTTTTCTTTCGGCGCCCGTCATCGGGTACAAGCGCCTAAGGAGGCTAATGGCTCGGCTGAAATTAATTATGCCCAGACTCTCCCAAGTCCACCAATTCACGACTTTAATAGTCTGAATTTTTAACATGTAAATCAATTTTTAAAATGGAGTCGCCACTAATCAATTTGGGGTGGGTTGATTAGAAACCCAAGCGAAGTATCGGGAGAAATACTAACTCCTGTGCAACCAGAGAAATTAGGATCGGGGACTTTATTACACTAGTTAATCACAAATGCCATTTCGGTACCTAATATTGTTTAAACCCTAAGGTTTTTTTGGATGTTCGAGGGATTTTCCATGCATTTTTTGGAGGAAAAACATTTTTTGAGTCCTTTTCTAATTTTTTGGACATAAAAGGGATTTTTTGGGTTTTTTTTTTGTATTTTTGGAAATATACAAGTCTTTTTGGCTTATACTGAATTTTTTGGCTTTTTCATGAATTTTTGGCTTTTTTTGGATTTTTGGCATTTTTTGGAAAATACGGAATATTTTTGGTTTTTTTTCGGAAAATAAAATATTTTTTAATATTTCTAAATATTTTTGGAAAATAAATTATTTTTTATTTTTCTTGATTTTTTCGGAAAATAAAACATTTTTCAACATTTTTTAAAAATATTTTTCGGTTTTCTGGGAATTAAAATGCTTTTTTTATATTTTTTTGAAAATAAATTATTTTTTGATTTTTTTTTAAAATAAATTATTTATTATAATATTATTTTATATTAAAATATTATAAAAACTGACTCGGGTCGGATCCGCGGGTTGGGTCCAACTCAGATTTTTCTCCTTTTTTTTTTTTTTTAATGAAACGCTGTCGTGGCCGGGTGTTTAGGGACACCCGGCCCGACCCGACAACCCAGTCCGACAGCCTGCTCCACAACCTAGCTTTCCGGCAAAACCCTACCCGACCCGGATCCGACTCCACGACCCGGTTTCCAGTTGCCCCAAATCGCGCAAAAACCCTACTCGGCTCCTGGCCCAGGTCCAACCCGATGACCCGAGGCCGCGACCCGAAGAATCGGGAACCCTAGGGTTCCCTATTCGCGGCGCCGAGGGGGGGAGGGGCACGAAGCATCACCGAGGCAATGGCAACGACAACTGCGACGGTCATGATGGCGACGGTGGCGACTGGACTACGGGAGGGGTGATGGCGACAGAGACGACGACGGTGGTGGTGGCAGTACGTCACCTATTCGTGGCAACGGCGTCGGAACAACGGCGGATGACAAGGGGTTGCAAGTGCGAGTGGCAATGACGGATCAGCGACGGCGTCCCTGTAATTTCCAGATTTGGTGTGACTTTCGCGAATTGGTTACGGCAACGACGTCGGAACGGTGGCGGAGCTGCGGTTGCGCTGTCGCCAACGAATCCCAGATCTGGTCAGATCTAGGCCTTCACCGGCCCTCCTCGTCGCTCGCACTCTCCCCTCTCTCCCTCTCCGGCCGCGAGCCTTCGAATCTGGGCTTGCTCATCCTCAGCCTCCCTTCTGAAGTCTCTCAGTAGGAAGCACGAAGCTTTGCAGCCCTCGATTGTTCTCGGCGTGCCCTTTGCCATCGTCGGGGGAGCCCTATTTATAGGCGAGGGGGCGGTCGGTCGACGGAGCTTCGACCACCGGTTCCTGCGCGTTGAACGACCTCCGCTAGCCGAACTGATGTCCCATCCACCATTAGCTCCTCCTTCGGTCACATCCCGTCGACGCCAACTGTTCCTCTGCTCCGCGTGCGTCACCATCTGTACACACCCTTCCCCTCCATCGCGCCCCTTGCGCGTGCTCTGCAGAGGGGTGAGGAAGGAGACGACTTGGTAGGGCCGGGCCGAGACAGGAATGGGCCCTGAGGGCCCATGCGAGGGCTTTGTTCTGTTTTTTTTTTTTCCATTTTTTCTGTTTTTTCTATTATTTGTTTATTTATTATCCGAAAAAGATCAAACAAAATAAAGTAAAATAAACTAAAATAAAACCTAACTAATTAAGAGGGAATTTTAGGCGTCAACAACTGCCCCTGTTTAAAGGTGAGCTCGCAGAGGTTGCATTCAAAGACAAACCGATGCCTAAATTTTATCCATACATGCGTAGCAGATTATACTTTAATTAGGACCTATTATTCCATGCAGAAAATAAGTAATATAATATTACATATACTAAGACAGATAATAAGATACATGTAGTTACTTACCGGGAGTGAGTAAGATAGGGTGTGAACCCCGAGTTTGGCAAGTACCAAGGCGTCATCTTACCTGGTGATATGAGAAGGTTGCTTTTTCAGGGCTCGTACCATTCTTCGGTCGCCTGTTAAAACAATCAATGATTTGTCTAGGACCCGAACCTTTCTTCAATCACCTTGACGGGAAATTGCTCCTCCAGGACCCGAACCATTCTTCGGTCGCCTGTTAAAGCAATCAGTGGTTTGTCTCGGACCCAAACCATTCTTCGGTCGCCTATTAAAACAATCAATGCTTTGTCTAGGACCTGAACCTTTCTTTGGTTGCCTTGATGGGAGATTACTCCTCCAGGACCCAAACCATTTTTTGGTCGCCTGTTAGAGCAATCAGTGGTTTGTCTCGGACCCGAACCATTCTTCGGTCGCCTGTTAAAACAATCAATGATTTGTTTAGGACCCGAACCTTTCTTCGGTCGCCTTGACGGGAGATTGCTCCTCCAGGACCCGAACCAATCTTCGATCGCTTGTTAGAGCAATCAGTGGTTTGCCTCAGACCCGAACCATTCTTCAGTTGCCGTGACGGGAAATTGCTTCTTCAGGACCCGAACCATTCTTCGATCGCCTGTTAAAACAATCAATGATTTGTCTAGGACCCGAACCTTTCTTCGATCGCCTTGATGGGAGATTGCTCCTCCAGGACCCGAACCATTCTTCGGTCGCCTGTTAGACCAATCAGTGGTTTGTCTCGGACCCAAACCATTCTTCGGTCGCCTGTTAAAACAATCAAACATTTGTCTAGGACCCGAACCTTTCTTCGGTCGCCTTGACGGGAGATGCACCGACCTTTCTCAAGGCATCTCATTTGTGGGTGCCTGATTTGTATCGAGGACACCATTTGGTACCCGACCTTTCTCGGGAGATGCGCCAACCTTTCTCAGAGCATCTGTTTTGTGGGGGTGTCTGACCTTTGTCAAAGACAACAGCTGGTACTTGACTTTTTTCGGGAGGATGCGTCAACCTTTCTCAGGGCATTAATTCTGGCAAATACCTGGACATTCACAAGCATATCAAAGAGTACCTGGATAATCACAAGTACTAACCTGAAGGATATTTGGGCCTTTGCAGGCATCAAAATGGGTATTTGGCTGACCATAGGCATTGAAGGGGTACTTGGATGATCACAAGTATGAATTCTTGGGGGATACTTGGACATTCACAAGTATCGAAGGGGTGCTTGATAATTGGAAATATTGAGAACATACCTTGGATATTTGTGAAGGTGTCCCACCTCCTAGCAATTGGGAAATATCAAGGGTGTACCTGGGATATTTGTGAAGGTCTCTCACCTCCTGTTAGTGGGAATATCGAGGATGGGTCTCGCATATTCGTGAAGGTCTCTCACCTTCTGTTAGTGGGAATATCGAGGATGGGTCTCGCATATTCGTGAATGTCTCTCACCTCCTGGTAGTTGGAATATCGAGGACGTACCTTGGATATTCATGAAGGTCTCTCACCTCCTAGTAATGGGGAATATTGAGGACATGCCTCGCATATTTGTGAAGGTCTCTCACCTCCTGGTAATGGGAATATCGAGGACGTACCTGAGATATTCGTGAAGGTCTCTCACCTCCTGGTAATGGGAATATCGAGGACATACCTGAGATATTCGTGAAGGTCTCTCACCTCCTGGTAATTGGGAATATCGAGGACGTACCTAAGATATTCGTGAAGGTCTCTCACCTCCTGGTAATTGGGAATATCGAGGACGTACGTGAGATATTCGTGAAGGTCTCTCACCTCCGGGTAATTGGGAATATCGAGTACGTGCCTCGCATATTCGTGAAGGTCTCTCACCTCCTGGTAATTGGAATATCGAGGACGTACCTTGGATATTCATGAAGTTCTCTCACCTCCTAGTAATGGGAATATCGAGGGCGTGCCCCGCATATTCGTGAAGGTCTCTCACCTCTTGGTAATGGGAATATCGAGGACGTACCTTGGATATTCGTGAAGGTCTCTCACCTCCTGGCAACATAAACTTGAATATAGCACAAGGCTTACCTGAATGACCGCAGGTACCCAGAAGGGCTGAAACACCTAAGTAATCGCAGGTGTACAAAGTACTCGAATACTTGGATAAACACAAGTATTTAATGATAAGACCTGGGACCACTCAGCTGGTCGAAGTGTAAGAAAGCATACCTGAGTAGGCGTAGGCACATAAAGCAGTGGAATGCTTGAACAGTTGCTATTATTTGGGGACAACTCAGGTAGGTTGAGTGTCATGAAAAGGAAGTACTTGGATAACGGTGGGTACTTGATGATATGGGGATACCTAGACAGCAGTAGGTATTCCAAGAGATACTTGGTCAGTCACAAGTATCGATACTTTGGGGACAACTCGAACAGGTCGAGTGTTAGGAAAATGGAGTATCCAAATGGTGGCCGGTACTCAAAGAAAATAGGGATACCTAGACAGCAGTAGGTATTCAATGATAAAGGGATACTTGGTCAGTCATAAGTATCAATACTTTGGGGACAACTCGAATAGGTCAAGTGTCGATAAGAGGGAGTACCCGACAGGTGGTGGGTACTCAAAGACAATGGGATACTGAGACAATTGCAAGCACCCAAACTCAAGGGACGACTCGAATAGGTCGAGTGTCAATAAGAGAGCACATGGACAGTGGTAGGTACTTTAAGACAAATGGGGATAAGAATATGCTTACCTGGCAATATCTTTGATCTCTGAGAGTATGTTTGCTATTTGCACAATATGCACACATGATTGTATATGCTGTAAATTCATGAGTTCAAATGAGATTCATGCATGATAATTTTGTCAATTTTGCATCATCTGATTTCCACTGGGGAAGATTTTGAAAGACAACCTTCATTTAGAATGTAGATGTCTTGAGCATGTCAGATAAGGGACTTTCAATCTGAAAGGACTTTTCACCCACTCTCATGGAAAAGGCTATCTTGACCATTAGTGCAGGATTTATAAGGACCACACTATCTCACTGTCATCATGTCAGTAGGGGTTTGAGTATTCTCGCGAAAGGTACGACTTTACCAATATGAGAGGTCTTTGTTGAAACTGTGATGAAGACTTGGTCAACGGCTCATCAAATGGGACCGTCGAGGTCAAGGCTCCTGAACGAAGTGCCGCACGATCATCCTCAGGTTTGCAAGTCGAGAATCCTGCGAAAAAAGATAGAATAATCTTGCTCATACTTCTTCGAGTAATGCTTATAGACATATGAAATCCTACGTTAATTGAAGTGCCCCTAGTCTGAAGAGACCTTTTTTACAATGGGATGCAATGTAGGCTTGACTCATGTGTAAAAAGGTAAGAGCTAGTGATCGCCTTGGCATTTGTCACCGATCTTCCTTCTCATAGTCCAATGAAGGTTCTATCAATTGAACCATAATAACGACTTCTCTTGGGAATACAAATGGCTATATTTTTGTTTGGGGCATCGGCCTTGCTTTTACCAGGCACACTACTTTTTTCATGCCCCTATCTCTCATCTCAATTTTTATTTATGGGCGTTGACCTTGCTTTTACCAGGTACACTGCTTTTTTATGCCTCAGTTTTGTTTTTGTTGCTTGAGAGCTGATCTTGATAGGTTCAAGCAAACGCCTTTGTTAGACTATTGAGTCTTTATCTTTTTCCGACGCTTCTAATTATGCTGCTCAAACAGTAGTAGCTTCTGCTTTGCCTCCATGTGAGGGTGAATTTACAAACTCAATTGAGTTGTACAATGGACACAAGTGCGTAAAGAAAGAACTACTCTTCATGACTCTAGGGCACTTAAATTAATGCGAGTGTTCATATGCAATAAAGACACCCAAAGATTGATGCAAGTGCGAGCAAGAAAATTTCTATCTCTCTTCTCACCTTGTGATGCTGCTTCGCCTCCGATCTGCCCCAGTGTGGGGGTTGTTCTTGACGGGGGTAGGATAGAAATTTCACCAGTGTATGGGGCTCAATGAGGTGAATGATGAAATGCCTCTCACTATTTTGGTTATCATACCATTCGCGAGAGAACTCTTTACCCTGCAGCCATGAATCTTCTGCACTCATCTCACAAGTGTATAGATGGGGGACTGTGTGTAGGATATGGCTTGCCTTTCATCATTCTGACGCGCCTCATCCAGCATGCTCAATTAATCTTGTATTCTTCACTTAGCTGTCTATTCTAATAATCCTTAATAGAATTAAAGATTTAGACAGACAAAATCATCATGCAAAATTCACCTGAAAGAAGGCATGCAGTGTATGATGTGATAGAGTTTGTACTCTCAAAATAAATAAATGGCTTTTTACTCAAGAAAAACCTATCAACAGCTTTAGGGGTGTTTGCTTGGTGAGATGGTATTCACAAATGTGTTGAAATTTGAACATCAAAAGAGTTATTTACAAAGGGTTATTCACAAATGGGTGTCGATAGATCGCTCCTATTGGTTAGGGACATGACACATGAACGATCAGCCAGGGATTGGGGATTTGATCAGGAATTTCTACTCTCGCCTCCTGTAGAAGAGAAGCTGGGGAAATAGCTCAACCAGTAGAGCCAAGATTATAAGTGACTTGAGGCCTGAAGGATCTCTGTCATTTGCTTTGGGACGTTATTTTGTTTGGGAAAGCTTATCAAAGTTTGACATGTTTTTCATTGATTTGTTTTCCGCATCTTTGACGGTTAGATGATCCTGTAAAAGACAAGAGAAAGCGTTTTAGTCACGAAATTTTTTAGAAGTCAAATAACTAGAAGTGATACAACATTGCCCTTAACTAGTTTGCCAATGATTAAGTGGACCTGGAGTACGCGGGGGACATGAAGTTTCGTGCTTCCCATTTCATCAGGTCAATTATTGGCTCATGGATGACACGTCCCTTTACACGAAGTCAAGTGAATTTGATGCAGGTCATTTCCGTATATTAGCTTGGCCAGTATTGATTTGTCAAACCTAACCATCGAGTTTGGCTCTTGAAGCCTGATGCTTCTTGCCAATAGGGGTAATATGTCAAAAGTGAATTCAAAGAGGGGGGAGTATTGGAAACGATACCAAATTACTCTTCTCCAAAGTTTGTATTTGCTGACTCCTAGGGATATTTGAATGTCGATGACAGCCTTTTCGTCTTGGCACAATTTGACATTTCTTTCGATTGGCCTTCCTCACTCATGGCCATGTATGTATGATTGATGGTTGTCGATTTATCTTCAACGCCTTCCTTCTGTAGAATTTTTCTTCTGTCTTTGACTATATGGCCATTGGGCAAAGTCATGTACCTCAAGCTTCTATGGAATCTGAGATGGACAATCAAAATCTCCAATTCTCTTATGGCAATTACTTCTTGGGAGAGCATGCGTCTGGAGCACGAAGTTTCTAGATTCCAAAGTCATTGTCCAGGGTATGGGACTATAAATCGCTTTAACTGTCTAGATTTTCTCCCTATTGACAGTAATCACTTTAAAGGAAGAGAATAAATTTCTTCTTTGTGCTTCTTGGCTCGTTGAAGCTGGAAGTCCTGTCAATGAACTCGTGACATCCTGCCTTGAGCTATCATGCTATGCATGCTTCAAGTTTGATAATATGCCTGTGCCTATTACGTCCCATCCTTCGTCTCTTGTAGATGGAAGAGAGAGGAAGTCATTTTCGACATTATGTTCAGGGAATAGGACTTACCATTTTGGAACGTGATGATCCTTTCTGTTTGCCCCCGCTTTCTTGGAAGGGTGCTTTTGAATTTGGTTTGTTCACATGATGTGCCAGCTTCAAATGCCCTCTGTCACACTAAGTCAAGGGGGATGGGGATGATATTCTGAGACACAAAGTAAGTGAGTTAGAAAGACAAACATGATTTAATAATCTTGTTTTGACGAAAGCTTTTGGTAATAAAACATTTTTTTTTTCAAAAGTATATATCTTTGGGGGGAAGAAAGCATGAGGAAGCCCAGCCTTCAGTATTCTTCTTGGATGATAATTTTTTCATGGTTGGATAGCATCACCGGGCAGGTTTGGGTACCGCCTCATGCTCTCAAAACAAAATATGAGAATTGTACATTAGAGTACTTGAATGGAAAATACAACAGTAGCACACTAAACAAGATGAGAAACATGAAATTATAAAAACAATTAAAACTCATGAAAACCCCTGTGTAAAGGAGCACTTTGATAGTGCTGGTCTTGAAGCTAAGCGTCTTTGAATTCCTCGCCTTCAGTAGACTCGAAGTATTCGCATGCAATGACTACCTCGTTGAAGCTATGTAAGTGTAACCCATGCAGCCATCAACGATGCTTGAAGGACAAAGCTTCTATGAACTGCTTCATTAACTCCTCTTCAGCCAGTTGAGGGCGGGTTTGCATCATGAAAGCTCTCCACCTCCATGCGTATGCTCGGAAATCCTCCATTGATCTTCTTGTGAAGTGAGCCAAACTCTCACAAGGCAATTCAGTTCCGATCTGGTTTTGGTACTAATGCAAGAATGTGAAAATCAGCTCATTCCAATCCTTTATGAGATAAATATTTGCTGTGATGAACCATTGCAATGTAAATCCCGTAAGAGTTTCTTGGAATGCCTGAGTTGTGAACGACATCAAGCCATAGTACCGACTCATTTCCGCATGGAGATACTGCAAGTGTGCCACGGGGCAAGTCATGCCGTTATATTTGCGGAGATTGGGTATCCACATTTCTACGGGGGTTAGGATCCTACGAGGGCAAGACGAACCTGATATGTCTTGGTTAGGCCACTAGTTTTCCCACTGCATGCCCATTGTAGTGGTGAATTTTTCTACTTTAGGGAAGATGGACTCTATCGAGATTACCCCATTGCTTTCTTCCGAGTCAAAATTACCGAAGGAGGATGAGGCATTTAAGCTATCCTCATGGTCATGTGACGAGCTTAGTACTTCATTAGGATCATAGCGGATAAAGATGTATGCTTCCTTTTCTGACAGGTCTTCATCCCCAGATGAGAGTAGGAAACAGTTATACGATGAATCGTTAGTTTCATTGTCGAAATAACGCTGGAAGTCCTTGGGATTGTATTCTAAGGCCGGGAAGTCTTCAAAGTTGTATTCTTGGGAATGTTCGAAGCTTTGGTGCGGTGGCTCGTCGGCAGATACTGCATTGATCTGCTTAGGCTTTCTTTTCCTGGCTCCTGGTTTAGATCTTTTGAGTAGGGCCCTTCGTTTTGCCAGCACGATTTTGTCAAGGGAAGTGAGAGATATTAGAGTTTCACTGTTTGATTCACTTTCCAAGTTGATAGGGGTTGGTATTCTTTGGACCCTAGCTCTTGGAGTAAGCTTGGGGAGTCATCCAGTCATGCCCCGGTCTTGAACAGGTTCTGTGTCTTTGATCTCGTACAAAGACTCTTTGCCTTTCATAGTGGGAAATTTTCCAGTAACAGGGTGTTGTTCAGCTGCCCATTTATCATACAAGGCTTCATTGACATGCTCTTCTCCTATCTCAGCGACTAACAGTTCCTCGTGCTCCGCAATCATCAGTTCTTCGTAGGGCAAGGCTATGTTAGGGCTGATGTCAATATCATATTCTTGGTGAAAAACATGAATTAGTTCCCTCCAGGTTTTAAGGGGACTAATCTTCCTGACAATGTACCATTGCAAGGCAGGGCTAGTCAAGCTCAATTGGTACGATTGAATCATCTTTCGAACCAGGTAGGCCTGCAAGTAGGTCTCTGGGCGGGAGATATCAGCATACCTTTCGCATTCAGGTGCTTTAAGTTTTTCAGGGATCTCAATGCCGGCGTAATTGGACAGGTCCATGGGATTCTGCTCCTGCAGCTGGCTTAACTTTTTCATGATCCTTTCAAACTGTCTATGGTACTGGCTATTTTCTGGCAAATTTGCAGGTGTCATGACGGTGTTTGAGGTAACTATAGAGTTGGGCTCAACTTGAGTGGATTTCATTTGTCTTGAGAGTTGTTGAAGGACAATGGACATCTGTTCGACGCCGTCTTTAATGTTAATGAGGCGATTTTGTACATCATTCTGATCGAGCCTTAGTGCATGAGGCCATTTGCGAGCTTTTGGTGGTCAGCGATTCATAATTACCTGTTCGTGGTGAAAACAATGAATGAGCATGAAAGTAAACAAAGATTGACCCATGGCAATGGTCTAATTGCTTTTTATTTATCAAAAGAGGATTTTATAGACCGCAGACTTCTGACATCTAGAACTTGAAATTGAAAAGACAGAATGAAATACTAGATATCAAACAAAAGTCCCTAAACAATGGGACGAAACTTTCACACTATTAACACTAAGGGGCACATGATTGTCAATTTATATGCGACGGGGAGCCTTGCGCTTACGCAGATGCTTGCTTTCTTGGACCGGCTCTGAAGTGTGCATCCAGTCCATTCACAAATCCCTCTCCATGAGCTCTGCTTGCTCGTGCTAGTTGCTCTCGCTGATTGAGTGAGGTACTGATGGCTTCCATTTTGTCGGGATACGATGGTTGTGGATGTAGGACATGGAGGCTTTGTGGGCTTGTTCTTCTCCCTCAAACCCTTCAAGTACCACGATCCTTTTGCGATGGCACTTGTCCCAGGTTTCCTGAGCGGTAGAAACTTCGAATGCGTAGTCACGGCTTGTGTTGAAAAGAACTGAAGAGATCTTCCTATTGAAAGGTGGTGGGATCTCCTGAAGGGCTCCATATTGTCGTGCCACCCGATAAGGGTGATAGAGAATGGCGTCGGTGAGGCCGAGCAACAGAATTGGAAGACAACGCTTGTAAGCGAAGCGAGCTCTCTTTTAATGGAACCAACCAGCATTCCATTGGAATGCCCCAAGAGCTGGGTCTCTTAGGAAGTTTACCCAATTTAAACAGCTTTGATTGGGAATGCATGGTCCTAAAACCATAAATTTTTGTAATGGCTTTTCGAAAGCATTCGTTTCAGACGATCGCATGAAGTCTCGAAATTCGCTTAGGTGAGAAAAGAACAAGACTTGTAAAATTTCAGGAGAGGTTCGCATGATTTCCTCCATGTTGTCTTTAAAACAATTAAAAGACAAGAATGTTTCAGTTAAAATCATGTTGACATAATTCCCTTCCCTCAAGATTTGATCAACTATCCATGCCATCTTAGGACTTATGGCATTTCTTTGATGGGGGAAGATGATGAGCCCGAAAAATGCTAGGAGGAAAATCTCACTTTTTTGGGTCATAGGCTGGTTTTGAAAACATACATTCATGAATTCTAGAGGGCATGTATTATGATTGTTTTCAAGAATTTGTCTCATGACATGGATTTTAGTTCCTAAAAGTCGCGCCAACCCGCGCCACGGGAGGGCGCTTGTCGATGGTTTGATAAGCTTTTTCTCAAGAGGCATTCCAGTGATGATGTTGTATTCTTCCAGGGTTGGGGTTAGCTCAAACCTACCAAACATAAAAGTAACTGTCTTCGGGCACCAAAAATGTGCCATGGTTTGTATGACTTCAGGGCGAACAGTGATTTGGATCAATGATAGGAGATGATCGACTTTGGCCTTCACACGCTCTAGGGCAAACTAATCTAATTGACCCCACCATCTGAAGAGCTCTGCCTTGGGAGTAAGAATGAACTAGATATCGTCTTTCCCCATCGTATATAAACTGGGACTTGAAAAGCTTATCCTAAATTTCCATGGGCCAAATAAAAAAACTGAGTAAAAGTAAATAAATTACTTTTGCTTTTTAAAGAAAAATGGCAAGCACAAAGACATGCGTATGGGACATGCGGCTCGATTTCTAACTGAGAATGATTTGTGAGATTAAAAGGATATCCGCCAGTCGTAGTCTTGCATTAGCAGCATACCCTCCTAACCTCGGCTAAGAAATTCAGGGAAAAGAAAGGCAACCTCTACATCGCAGTCTCGCGTTCGAGGTCGTATCTTTCTTAACACCATCCTAGAAATCCTATGGCGGCCCAGGTCCGGCGGCCGGGTTGTGTGTGCCATGTGTAATGTTTAAAACAGTAATGCATGCACAACAGTTTATAATCACAAGATAATCTATTTTAAGCAAAATTAAAATAAATTTCTAAGCTTTTGACCTGCATAAAGAAAAAAACCTAAGTCAGTAAAGAATTTAAACAAGACAAAAATGGCCTAAGTCTTCAAAGTCCCCAGCGGAGTCGCCAAGCTGTCACGACCTCTTTTTTTCTTTCGATGCCCGTCATCGGGTACAAGCGCCTAAGGAGGCTAATGGCTCGGCTGAAATTAATTATGTCTGAACTCTCCCAAGTCCACCAATTCACAACTTTAATAGTCTGAGCTTTTAACCTGTAAATCAACTTTTAAAATGGAGTCGCCATTAATCGATTTGGGGTGGATTGATTAGAAATCCAAGCGAAGTATCGGGAGAAATACTCACTCCCGCGCAACCAGAGAAATTAGGATCGAGGACTTGATTATACTAGTTAATCACTAATGCCCTTTTGGTACCTAATCTTGTTTAAACCCTGAGGTTTTTTTGGATGTTTGAGAGATTTTCCATGCATTTTTTGGAGGAAAAACATTTTTTGAGTCTTTTTCTAATTTTTTGGACACAAAAGGGATTTTTTGGGATTTTTTTTCTTTGGTATTTTTGGAAATATACAAGTCTTTTTGGCTTTTTCTGAGTTTTTTGGCTTTTTCATGAATTTTTGGCTTTTTTTTTGGATTTTTGGCTTTTTTTGGAAAATACGGAATATTTTTTGTTTTTTTTTAATTTTTCGGAAAATAAAATATTTTTTAATATTTCTAAATATTTTTTGGAAAATAAATTATTTTTTATTTTTCTTGATTTTTTTGGAAAATAAAACATTTTTCAACATTTTTTAAAAATATTTTTTGGTTTTCTGGAAATTAAAATGCTTTTTAATATTTTTTTGAAAATAAATTATTTTTTGATTTTTTAAAATAAATTATTTCTTTATCATAATATTAGTTTATATTAAAATATTATAGAAACTGACCCGAGTTGGATCCGTGGGTTGAGTCTGACCCGGGTCGGCGACCCGAAGAATCCTAGGGTTCCCGATTCGCGGCCCTGAGGGGGGGAGGGGCACGAAGCATCGCCGGGGCAATGGCGGCGGCGACTGCGATGGTGATGATGGCGACGGTGGCGATGGTGGCGATTGGACTACGGGAGGGGTGATGGCGACGGAGACGGCGACGGTGGCGGTGGCGGTACATCACCTGTTCATGGCAATGACGTCGGAACGGCGGCGGATGACAAGGGGTTGCAGGTGCGAGTGGCAGCGACGGTTCAGTGACGGCGTCCCTACAATTTCCAGATCTGGTGTGACTTCAGCGAATTGGTTACGGCAACGACGTTGAAATGGTGGCGTAGCCGCGGTTGCGCTGTCGCCAACGAATCCAGATCTGGTCAGATCTAGGCCTTCGCCAGCCCTCCTCGTTGCTCGCACTCTCCCCTCTCTCCCTCTCCGGCCGCGAGCCTTCGGATCTGGGCTTGCTCGTCCTCAGCCTCTCTTCTGAAGTCTCTCAGTAGGAAGCACGAAGCTTTGCGGCCCTCGATCGTTCTTGGCATGCCCTTTGCCGTCATCAGGGGAGCCCTATTTATAAGCGAGGGGGCGGTCGGTCGACGGAGCTTCGAGCGCCGGTTCCTACGTGCCGAACGGCCTCCGCCGGCCGAACCGGTGTCTCATCCGCCATCAGCTCCTCCTCCGGTCACGTCCCGTCGACGCCAACTGCTCCTCTGCTCCGCGTGCGTCACCGTCTATCCACACCCTTCCCCTCCGTCGCGCCCCTTGCGCGTGCTCTGCAGAGGCGCGAGGAAGGAGACGACCTGGCGGGGCTAGGCCAAGACAGGAATGGGCCTTGAGGGCCCATGCGAGGACTTTTTTCTGCTTTTTTTTTCCATTTTTTCTGTTTTGCTATTATTTGTTTATTTATTATCCGAAAAAGATAAAATAAAATAAACTAAAATAAACTAAAATAAAACCTAACTAATTAAGAGGGAATTTTAGGCGTCAACAGTAAGGGAGGGAGATGGTGAAGGAAGAGCTCATGTTGTGATGGGTAAATTACCTCTGGTATTCATTGGTTCTCGAGATTTCCTTGTAGTCTATCTCTTTAGTCATGATAAGCTAGTATAAAAGTCCACTTTTGGTCCTTAAATTTGTTTCTTTCTTTCAATCAAGTCCTTGAACTTTTGATTGGTCTAATCGAATTCTTGATCTTACATTATTTTTCTATTCAAGCCCCTCCATTTAGTAGCGATGCTCAGGGCCAACGGAGTCAACTTGGACAATCTTCTTAGCCATATTTCTCTGAAAGTTCTTGTGGCCAAATATGATGGGTCAACGGCCCTCGCCTCACCGGCCTTCTTGCCAAACCCTAAAAGAAAATTAAGAAAAAAAAAAAAAGAAAAGGAAAAACACATAAAATATTCAAAAAAATTAATAAAATGTTACTAAAATTATCATGTCAATGCCAACCATCCATGTTAGTAATTTCAGATTAAAATTGGCCGAACAGACTTAATTGATAGAAGGTATAACGGTTTAGGACACAATTGATAAAATTGAGAAGTTTAAAACCGAATTGACAAAAATACAATAGGTTTAAGAGTTTTTAAACAATTTTTCCTCTCTTTATCCCTTTTCCAGTCCATTTCTTCCACATTTTCAAAGCCCACTAGAGATTTAAAAAGGGAAGCAAAAGCCCTGCCTTACTTCCATCAGCTTTCTTTTATGCAAGTCCAGCGAGAGGGACAAGGGAGACGCGGTGACCAAACCTGAAGAAGAAAGTGCCGGTGAACAGCCTCTGTGAGGGTGCCCGTGAATGAAACCGCGAGTGACGAGAGCTAATCCAGGCACCTTCTAGAATTGCTGGCCTGGCGGGAGGGATAAGGACGCCCAGCAGCAAGATTCCGATGGGGAAGAGCGTGCTGGACGTTCATTGAGAGGGGATGACAACGGCGGGCTAATTTTCTCGAGGGACGAGAGAACCAAAAAGAGTAGGAAGGAGAGCAACTTTGGCCATTGAGGAAGAGGAAGAGCGGCAGAGAGTTTCACTGAAGAAGAAAAGAGAAGAAGAACCAGAGAAGGGTGGAGGAAGAGAAGACGCTCCATGCTCGTGCTCACTGGTTTTGGAGGAGAAGAGAAGCTTGAAAGGAGCGAAGGAGGGAGAGAGAAAAACGGTGGGAGAGAACTGGTGAGAGATTCATCAACAACATGGCTCAAACTTATAATATCGTAGAAGGCAGTATACCATGTTGCAATTGGATCCTCGCACTATGCAATATCGATAAGGTGAATAGGTCTGTTTCAACAAAGCTTTATAAAATAGATGGATCACAGCCCACTCCTTTTCTCTTTTTTCGTGAAATAGTGTCTAATCCCATAAGTCATATAAGATGCGAGCTAAAAGCCAGAATGGGTAGCACAAGCAAGATATTACTTGCGCTCGGTGATAAGTAAGGCGAATCTCTTTCGTGCTTTTAACTCACGTATCGCTCTAACTAATTTTTAAAAACACAGAATTTTCCTTGTGACACTATCATGTACTCACAATAATCTCGTCCTACACAGATTTCATTCAATAATTTTCCACATGGAACGACAAAAGCCACGTCCTATGTTTTCTTGCAATAATTTGTGACATGTAACGACATTCTTGTTTTGTCCATGTCACGAGGCTTTGGTGGTACTCGGATCTATAAGCAACGATAACAGCCATTTGCTACCAACAAACTTTCTTACAACTTTAGCAATCTTCACTTTATTGAAGGGAAATTAAGAAGCTACTCAGACTATTACAAGTTTTCGATAATAAATTTATTGTGATCTTTTAGAATTATAAAACAATTCATAGTTAAGCCATGTCACGGAAAGACGAATAGCTAACCGAGCTTCCCATTCATCTTTATTTTATGCGGAAACAACACAGTTTTTGCTCCTCCTGTTTTATTTAGGCCACTCGAAGTTAGCAGTCCACATTTGAATTTCATGCCTTCATAATCAAATGACCATGTAGGCATATTTGGGCCAAGATTATGTCATATAAGTAATTGTTTGGGCTTAGAGTCCGGTTTTTAGCCAAAAGGTGAAAAAAGAAACTAATTTATATAATGTTCTATTAGGTGGAAAAAACCAAAAAAGTTATAAACCTATTACATTTGTGCTAATTCAGTCATAAACCTTTCATTAGATCAATTTAATCATAAACATTTTCACATTGGTATCAATTCAGTCCATCTAGCCAATTTTAGCTGGTTAGCTCTGACGTGGATGTCAATTGGTGATTAGACGCTAACATGGCAATTTTTAATTTTTTTCTTCAAATTTTTATTAATTTTTTTTCTTTTCCTTCTTCTTCCTCCTTGGACTTTCCTCACAGTGGAGTTGAGGGCCGTGAAGCCTTTGCGCCATCGGCGAGGATCACGACCCTTGACTAGCCTTGTTTAGGACCGCGGGCAGGGTGGCTTCACCTAGATCTCGCTTTTGGCCTTAGGCGAGGCTAGGTAAGGGCCACAACCCTCACCGGCCACTGTGAGGAAAGTCCAAGGAGGAAAAAGAAGGAAAAGAAAAGGAAAAAAAATAATTTTAAAAAATTGAAAAAAAAATCATTTAAAAATTGCCATATTAGTGTTTGGCTACCAGTTGACGTCTACATCAGCGCCACCTAGCCAAAATTGGCCAGATTAATTGAATTGATGCCAATATCAAAAGGTTTAGGATTAAGTTGGTCCAATTAAAAGGTTCATGACTGAATTAGTACAAATGCAATAGGTTTATGACTTTTTTTTGCACTTTTCCCTTCTATTAGGCTCTATTTGTCTTATGAAAAGTGAATGATTCAAAATATATTTTATGAAAATGATTGCCAGTATGTTTGAAATAAATGAAAAATGTTTTTATTGCCAAAATATTTTCGTAAATTGTGAAAGCATTTTTTGTTCATCCATTTTTTGTAATCAATACAAGCGATCATTTTTAGGAAAATATTTTCTATTATTCATTTTCCACAAAACAAATGGAGCCTTAGTAATAATGTATTTTTTTTATTTGAAAAAAAAAATTGATTTGATAATGTGAATAGTGGGGCAGTCATAACAGTAACACCATTCATGTAGGTTGTAGAAATTTTGCTACCTTAGGATAGTTAAAGCTAGTATGTTGATTAATTAGTGCTTCCATTCAAAGTTTATAACATTTCTCCTTCTGAGATCTCCTATCATCATCCTTATGAGATCTCCTATCTTGTCGGAAAACCTCTGCCAACTCTGAGTTAGGCTCTGTTAGTTGCTGACACCAAGTCAATTCCTATACCGCTACTATTGATACCTAAATTTTGTTGATTTGTTTAAGTGTTTATTAATTGCATTGGAAAATTAGAGATTAATTTCTAACCCCTTAACAAAAAGCTTTCATTAAAATACATCATATATAGGCGTTAGGAGCATTTGTGTCACTAGTTTTAAAATTTGTCAAAAAAAAAGTTTACTATTTAAAAAAAATAAAAAAATAGAAATTCAAAAACAAAAATTAAAATTAAAATTAAATTAATTAAGGGTCGGGTCTGGATCCGGCCCGACCCGCTTCTTCCCTTTTCTCTCACCCCGCGCATAGTCTTTCCCCCCTTCGGTTCGCCTTCGCTGAAGAACCTGTAAAAAGTAGAGCTGGAAAAGGAAAGAGAAGCAAAGCAACAACATATAGACAGAGGAGCAGCGAGAGGAGCAGGAGGATCGGAGTCCACCATGATCTGCGGGTCGAAGAGCAAGCCGGGCGACAGGCTGGCGAGGCAGGGATGGGACACATCGACCGTTGACCAAGAAGGATAAAACCAAAGAAAAATAGAATGGCAAGAAGGAGGAAGAACACACGAAGCACAAAAAACACAGAGAACAGAGAGAGAACCGAAAGGGGAGAAAAGAGACGAAGCACAGAGAGAATCGAAGGGAGAGATATCCGAGAGAGAGAAGTCAAAGGGGAGTTTTGGCTGCCATCAGTGGTCCGTTCGTGAGTTGCTATCCGTCGCAGCTCTTCTCGTTAAACTAATAGGTCTTCTCTACTCATGTATGCTCCATTTTTGTAGGGCGTCGGATCGGAGCTCGTGGACGATTTGTTCGCACGAGCTTTGGTTCTTCCGGCGCCTATAAATCTTTAGCCAAACTTCTGTGTGTTGCTGGTCGTTTTCCGAGAACCCTGGTCCCATTTAGAGTCACGGTTGAGTCGGAAATCCAAACATTTGGTAATGGTCGCGAACTGTTTGTATAAATGCCTGAGTGAAGCTAACATGACTATTCTTGAACCTTCGTCCATTATACGAGCCCACCGTTGATAGATGCGTTTTGTTGCTGCTTTGCTCATTTTTGTTTCGTCCATTTCGAATTTACAGAGCCATATGTTGTGATTCAGGCTTATTTTCATACAAGTTGGGTCTCGTCTCCCTCCTCGTCCGTATGGGTGAGAGAGTGGGTGTCGGCTTGGTGGCGGCCTGAGCGCGAGCGGTGTCGACGCCAGTGAGGATGGGTAGTGAGGCTTGTTTAAAAAGGCATTGGTTTAGTCGATGAGCTTCGGTAAAAAGAGCATAGGAGAGAAGGTAGCTTCGGTGTGCAGAGAATGCACGAAGAAGAGAAGAAGACCAAAAGGCAAAAGAAAAATAAAAGGAAAAGAAAATAAAACAAAACAAAACAAAAAAAGAAAACTATAAAATGGCAAAAGTTGGTCTCGGGAAGGAGGAATCGACGAAAGAAAGAAAAACTTTAATTTTAATTTTTTTTAATTAAATATATATTTAAAAAAATATCCAAAAGTCTTGGATCCAAGTTTGGGTTGGATCCATGGACCGGATTGGGTTTACCCGGTCTGAACCCATTTTCTTGAAGTATAATAATATTAAATATTAAAAATACATTAAAAACTCAAAAATTTGCAAAAAAAAAAATATCATTTTGTTAAAATGAACAAGACTAGGTACTAAAAGAGCACTAATTAGTCAATTAGTGTAATCAAGTCACCAACCCTAGATTTTGTGGTTGCGTAGGAAGTGAGGTACACTCACATGCTTCACTTGGTTTCTAACCGACCCCAATAGGCTAGTAACGAATCAATTTGTGCAAAATTCATAGAAAATATCCAAATGTTACGCGGGGTATGGGCTTGGGAGAGCTCGTGCCTAATCATGGACCTTAGGTCCATCCTTTAGGCTATACCCCTAAACCTGTTCCCTCTCATCGAGGGTAGGTCGCTACAGCTACCTATGCCATGCTTGATCCCTTGGCATATTGAAGGTTCTGTAGCGCATCGTCATGAGCACTAGGCTAAGCGGCAATTGACCAACTCAAGGGACAGCTGACTTAACGATGAAAGCACAAAGTTGAGAAATGGAAGTCATACATAGGATCTCTAGCAAACAGACGTTGCTCATTGTTCACTAATGGTATCCACGGAAGGCCAATTATATAAAGGCCTGCAAAGTTATCACATAAAACAATTATTTGTATCATCGGGGGTATGATTCCGTAATTGTCACTCCGTTGACCGATTGCTGTGTTGATCTACTAATGGATTGATCTGTGCTTTGAGGGAAGAAGGCCGGACGTTGAGGTTGCGGCATAGTGATGGGCTGGCTGCTGAGCGTGTGAAGCACTGTCGCCATGGTGGGTCTATCAACCATATCTTCCTGAACACAAAGTAAGCTGATGTGTAGGCACCTCAGCACTTCATCTCTTGAACGCAAGTCTAGGATGGCCGGATCCAGAATTTTCAATGGTGTCTCGTCTCTCCAGTTTCTCCATGCCTATTTACAATCCATTGGAAAGAAAACACCCTTGGTAAATTGTAGCATTAATTCAATGGAGCATATAATTAGTATTACACGAGTTATGTTAACCATATTCGCAATGCTGAAGTCATGTTAGTTTGGAGGGGGCAAAGTGTACATGTACTTCCTGAACCAAAGTTCGGCTTGACTCAGTCGAAATATCAAAGAGTGCAGTATGACATTTGCATCGATAATCTAGTTAGTGACAATAGTATAGGCAACTTACATAGCTAGCCAGATCTTTGCCCCCATCTGATTGGCAAAAATGATCATTCTTCTTTCTAGCGATGATCTCTAGAAGTAGGATGCCGAAACTATAGACATCAGATTTAACAGAGAATTTCCCACTCCTTACATACTCCGGAGGCATATAACCCCTACAAATGAAAAGCCACATTGATTGCAACACCTATGTGCCTAAAATAGAGGATACAACAATTTAATCTAAGTGTGCTCTAACAAGAGCACATCTCTTGACACGACCAAATAATCAGCCAATGTAATGAGAATTTGAAACTTACAGAGTCCCTGCGATTTTATTAGTGCTTGCATGAGTTTGATCAACTCCAAAGATCCTAGCCATGCCAAAATCTGAAATCTTCGGGTTCCAGTCATTGTCTAACAAGATATTGCTTGCTTTCAGGTCACGATGAATAATCCGAAGTCGGGAATCTTCATGTAGATAGTGCATTCCTCGAGCTATTCCACATGCTATCCTATAACGCTTTAACCAATCCAATTGCATATTTTTCTCAGTATCTGCACAGTTAGATTCGTGTTGTAATTCAGTAATTGATCTAGCTTGCTAAGACTGGATACCTATTTTCAACTACAATTCCATCGTATAATGAGTAAGAGGATGGCATATTAGAGAAGACAGTTGCATACTCAACTTAAACTTACCGTACAAAAAGTAATCTAGACTTTTGTGAGGCAGAAATTCAAAAACAAGTAGCTTTTCTTCTCCCTCCAAACAGTATCCGAGTAGCCGCACGAGGTTTCGATGTTGAAGCTTTGCTACCAATGTAATTTCATTCTTAAATTCTTCAGCACCTTGTCTTGAGCTCCAAGATAACCTCTTCACTGCTATCTCTTGCCCATTAGGAAGCCTCCCCTGAAATGATTGTTTCAGTTGTTTCTAAATCTTTTCTTTTGACGATAGTCTTTTAACTAAACATGAGCAGTTCCTGATAAATCAAAACTAATAATACCTGAAAAACTTCACCGAATCCACCTTCACCCAACTTGTTTTGACCAGAGAAATTGTTTGTAGCAGCTTGTATCGTAGCTAAATCATATTGTGAGGGTTCCTTGTTCGTAATTTTATTCATGCCTACATGACGAAGCAACACAAGACTGGTCATTTCAATGAAGACACATAACTTTTCCAAGCCGCGGACACAATGTTTTCAACAAGAACTTAGTCAACTACCGGCTTCTTCTTGGACGAGCTCATGGGTCGGGGTCCCTTTCCTCCGAACGAAACAAGAAGCAAGAGAGAGAAACACTACAAGTACGCCAACGGGAACTGCAATGGCAGTGATTATCAATGTGGATTTATTGCTTCTTCCTGCATAGGGAGGATCATACTTTCAGTTGTGGTGATAGCTTTCGTATGTTTTGCAGATATTTTCCAAGGGAGAGAAGTGTTTCTCTGGTTCTGAATAAAGATACGCCAATTTATATCCTTCTAAGTCCAATACGAATGCATCAAATGGATGGTAATCAAAGACAATTTGATTTACCGCTGGGTAAAATTGGTTTACAACATAGAAATGATTTGCGAGTTTTATTGTAACTAGACTCGTAAGTGGTTTGATCTGACAGAATAAAATCAAGCAGTGCATACTTACAGAAAAAGCTTACAACATTTATTTAGTAAATGATATAATATAAGTATCTAAATAAGTAGATCACATGTAAGTATCAAATATGAGGCCAAAAAATTACTTTGTAAATCACTTTACTAGTGATTTTTGATTTCCCTTCCGTTCTATTTAAAATGAGTTCAAAAACCACTTTAAAAAAGGGCTCTTGCAAGTCAAAGTGGAATCCTCATGCCAGTCCCTCGTGGTCCACTCATGCCCGTGTTTACCAGGAGTCGTATGCATCCACTCAATTCCTCACTTGACTTTAAGGTGGCATTTTCTTTGGAAAAATATTAATATGTAGTCCGTCAACATCTCCTTACTTGACTTTAAGGTGGCATTTTCTTTGGAAAAATATTAATATATAGTCCATCAACACCATAAAAAGATTTACACATTGAATGGATATGATTACATTCATCGAGATTGTATTATCGTGGAAACTCACCTGCAGTACACATTCCAATGATCAAACACCGATTGTATAAGAAATTTGGCTTATTCCCAAGCGAAAAACAGCTATTTAATTTATAATATTGCTGTCGACGAACAAAAGAAAATTATAATATTGCGGGACAGAGTGGGAAATAATAATAAAAAAGCCAGAGAAAACAAAACCAGGTACCTTCAGGTGCAGTCACCTGAGCAGGAGGAGAAAGAAGCCGGACCGGTGGTGGCGCTGCCACCGTCACCACAGTCACCAAGTCGGGGTCGTAAAAGGAGTAGACCTCAAACCTCACGTTGCAGCTCGGAGTCAACACCTTTCCTCCTGGCGTTTCCGGAGGGAGACGAGCTATCGCCGATCGGAGGCATGTGCCGCAGTCCGATGCGGTCAAATCGGGCGTGCACTCCGCGAGCGTGTACAGCCGTTGCGAGCCCACGAGCTCAGCCTCTGCGGCGGCCACTTTCTTCCCCGATCCACTGCTCGGGGCCCTCCGCAGTACATCGTCCATGGTTTCATTCAGGAGTTGAAAGAACCCTGATGGGTCCTCTGTGACGTTCAAACCGTTCACCTGCTTCGCCGCAGGGAGTTGTTGCATGACCGAGTAAATGGGCTGATCCGAGTACCTCAGCATGCATATGTCGTACCAAATGATGGAGATTCTTTTGCCGGGGCATCGCCAGCCAATATCTTGGGCTGCGGTGGCTACGCAGTTGCTGCATGTCGAGGCGTCGATGTCACCACGGCAGAGGAAGATCCCGTAGGTCTGGTCTGGCGGGTATCTGCCAGCAGTGGCGTTGCTGAACCCGCCACTGCTGCTGATGTTGTTGCTGGCGGACTCGGCCATGGAGGAAAGTGATGAGAGGAGAATGTCGAGGTTTGTTTGGTAGGTGGAATTAGGAAGAAAGGGTTTGGTGTCGGGGCAATAGTTGTCGATAAAAACAGGTGCCGCTTCGCTGATGTGTGAGATGCTGATGAGCAAATTGATGGAGAAGAGGAGAGGGAGGGACATGGTGAAGGTAGAGCTCATGTTGTGATGGATATGTTACATTTGGCTTTCGCGGGTTCTTCTGGAGTCATTATAAGCTTTGTATAAAAGCCCACTTTTGGTTCTCAGATTTGTACTTTTTTCTCTCTTTCCAAAAGCTTTTGATTTGTCTAATCGAATTCTTGATCTTACATTATTTTTCTATTCAAGCACCTCCCCCAAGTCTCCTCAAGGACAATCTTCTTGGCCGTATTTCTCGGAAAGTTATTGTGGCCGAATATGACGGGTGCTTTTCACACATGACTTTCGCTCAACTAATTATGAGCCGGAACAGTTGGGTAGCACATGGGAACATTCTATTCTTTTATTCTTTTACTCCCTGAAATGAAAAAAAAAAAATCATTTGGTGACGTCAACTATTTTTCTATTCTCAATATAGAAAAGTAGTTGAGGAATATGTTTAAATATAAATAAGAAGTAAAAAAAAAGTAATTTTTTATTTTCGAAAATAATTTCTACCAATTGCTGCCCTCCGTCACTGTTGTTGCCGTCGGCTAATCACCATTGCCAATTGGCAACGCGGCAAGGGGTGGTTGCAATGGGTGGCGGTGGCAGCAATCAGCAGTCGATGGCCGCAAGTGGTCGGTGGCGGTGGCTACGGCGGTGAGCGACAGCAGTGACGATGGCGAGCGGTGGCTATCAAACACATTCCTAATTTTTTTTTGTAGATTGTACTAAACACATTTTTATTCTTTTTCTATTCCTAGAATATAAATTTTATATGGTTACCAAATACATTATTTTACTTAGAAATTGTTCCGATAAATAGAAATAGAAAAGAACTATTTAAAAAAAAAATATTTCCTAGAACAGAAATGTTACTATTGCACCCTAATGTCCCATGTGGACTTTTATGGGATCGCAAAATAAACGTCTAATCAAGTGAGTACTATCGTGATCTCCTCAAAGCACTCCTGCGGGTAGGAAAGTTAATGGTTAACCGAGTTTAGGTTTAGTTCAAGCTTTTTCAAGCTCTCCAATTAATGACTTATTATTTGAGTTTTTTAACCTGCAAGTCCTACATTTTCATTTAGATTTATGGTGGATCAACTAGAAATCCAATTAAAATATTAGAATAAATATTTTACTCCTATGCAACCCGTAACTAGAAAAATTAGAATTGGGGACTTTATTACACTAGTTAATCCATTGATGCCCTTACAACACTTAAATCTTATTTAAACCTTGAGATTGGATGATTTTTGAAAAGATTTTTTTCTTGCATTAAAAATATTCAAAAAATTGATTTAGGCT
The DNA here is from genome assembly GCA_019915205.1 of Eucalyptus rudis. Classification (NCBI taxonomy): domain Eukaryota; kingdom Viridiplantae; phylum Streptophyta; class Magnoliopsida; order Myrtales; family Myrtaceae; genus Eucalyptus; species Eucalyptus rudis. The sequence goes on along the minus strand of JAHMTN010000003.1, from coordinate 7,189,813 downwards.
TTTTCCTAATTTTTTAAATCGTTGAAGTATTTTTTTTTTTCATGCATTTTTAAGAGAAAAGTACTTAAATACCAATTTTAGACCGACCAGGTCGAGTCCCTCCCCTGAAAGCTAAGCACACCTCTTTCCCCCTATTTTAATCTTCTCTCTCGTCTTATCCCCCGTTCCTCTCTCTACACTAGCAAGAATAGGAGAAGACAAGCATTGACAACACTAAGACCTTCACGCTCGACCAAGATCAATTCTTGTTAGTTGTGTTCACTTTCATGTGAAAAAAGCTTAAAGAATAGCAAATCCAAAAGGACTTGAGTCCATATGATAAATCACATGAAGAAATAGAGTTTTTCACTATTCTTTAAGTGGTAACCGCAAATAAGTTATTATGGACATAGTAATAATAGAAAAAGAGAAAGCAAAAAATATGGAGTTTCAGGGTCAATTTGATTTACATCAAGAGGTTGATTCGTGGTCTGATTAAGTTGAAATTTTGTCAACGTGTTCATGGTACACTGTTCTCGAATTTGGAAGGTTTGATTTTTGTTTGAAGCTCCCTATACTAGATTTTTCTTGAGTCAATAAAAACTTGTGTTTTTTGTCAAATTTATCCTTGATCTCTTAAAAAATTTATGTGTGTTGCCAATAATGATGTTCTTGAGGTCTTTGCTGCTATATACCTTTAGTATTTACTAGAGAAGAACATTCTTTACCCAATTTTGTTGAGAGTGAAAATTTTTAGGTGGATTCTAATCCCATGGTTTTTTTATCTCCTCACACTAGGGAGGTTTTCCATATAAAAAATCGCCTTGTGTTTGCATGCTTGAAATTTATTTTACTCTTCTATATTGGTTTTTATTAGATTTACATAAGAGGAGAGATTATTATGCTGTGTTAATATGATATGTTTGAGTTGTTACTATTCTCTCATTAAAATGGTATCAGAGCTTTGGTTATTGCTTGATTTGGGTGAGGCTCGCAATGGCTAGGTGAGCCTTTAACAAGTCACCGAACCTCACCTTGCTAGTCACTGGCCATCGGCATTGGCGGCCAACAATGACTAATGACTGGTGGGGGAAGAAAAGAGAAGGAGAAAAGAAGAAAAGAAAAAAGAAGAAGATTTGGGCTGGATTTTGGAATTGTTCTAGAAAACAAAACAACAACTTTTTTCTATTTATTAATTCTATTTCAAATCTATTTCCAAGAATAAACAAATGAATTTTTGTTCTCGAAAATAAAAAATTTACTAAATAATTTTTTATTTCAAATTTAGGAAATAAAGGAATAGAATAAGTTATTATTTAACCTATTAACAAACAGGCCCTCAGGTTCCCGTGCGTTGTTCCAAAAAATATGAGTTTTTTTTTTTGTTTGAACAAACAAAAAATACGAGTTCAAAAGCCCCCTTAAGAGGGCTCTCGTAAGTCAAAGTCAATTGACTTTGAGTGGAATCCACCAATGGCAAATTGCTGCCAGCCCCTCGTGGTCCGCTCAGGCCCGTGTTCACCGGGAAATCTATCCATCCACTCGTTTACGACTCGACTTTAAGATGGCATTTTTTTGGGGAAGATATTATATAGAATCGATTTATGCAGGCCGACATCATCGTAATACTAAACGAGTATATGACCAATGACTATGATTGTGTTGATCTAGATAGATTAAGTCTATCTTTCTCTTTTGTCCTACTAATCTAAATTAAATTGGCGATAATATTATAATATATATTATCATGGAAATTCAGCTGCAGTTCACATTTCTATGATCAAATGCCGCTTTTAAAAGAAAATTGACTATTTCCCAAGCAAAAAGCAGCTATTTTAATTTCTAATATCGCCCCAAAGAGAGGGAAATTAAAATAAATAATAAATAATAAAATGACAAAACTAGGTGCCTTTAGGAACCCCCACCGTCGCCAGAGTCCTCAACGCAGCAGCGTCTTAAAAGTGGGGCTCCTTAAACCTCACGTTGTAGCTGGGAATCAACACCCTTCGTCTCGGCGTCCCCTGAGGGAGACGTGCGATTGCCCGCCGGAGGCCTGTGCCGCAGTCCGAACCCGTCAAGTCGAGTGTGCACGCCGTGAGCGTGTAAAGCTGTTTGCATGACCGAGTAAAAGGGCTGATTTGAGTACCTCAGCATGCATGCGTCGTACCAGATGATGGAGGTTCTTTGTCGGCTAATATCTTGAGCTGCGGTGGCTACGCAGTTGCTGCGTGTCGGGGTGTCGATGTCGCCGTGGCAGAGGAAGATCCCATAAGGTCTGGTGTGTTGGGTCTTGGCCGGCGGCGGCATTCGCGAACCCACCACTGCTGCTGCTGTTGTCGCCGGCAGAATTGGCGGCAGAGGAGGAAAGTGATGAGAGGAGACTCTCGAGGTTTTTGAGGTAGGTGGAATTAGGAAGGAAGGGTTTGGTTTTGGCGCAATTTTTGACGATAAAAACAGGTGCCGCTTCACTGATGTGAGAGATGCTGATGAGCAATTTGATGGAGAAAAAAGGAGGGAGATGGTGAAGGGAGAGCTCATGTTCTAATGGATGGGCAAAACCGTACACAAAAGTCTGTACACTACTAGAAAAATCCAATCAGCGATGGGCAAAACCGTACACAAAAGTCGAAATAGGTCCTAAGCTCTCACTAGTGACGGCTTGTACACAATCAATTGTCGTTGATGAGGGTTTTGAACCTGTTACCAAAAATGTTAGGGACGGATTAATCGCATGTCCCTAAAGGATAATAATTAGACGCTCGTCCCGTCAATACATCGTGGATGGAGCACCTCAAGGTACCAAAACCCCAACTTTTTTAAAAAGTAAAGATTTGGGTCGTCTAGCGGGTCAGATATCTAACACTCCCATATGATTATTTGGTTCCAGACATAAGTAGTGGGATTCAGTCTTATAGAAGCACAACAATGTCCAAATATGCTTAATTACAATGGATCTACGTACGATTTAGCCTCAAATAGTAACAAACCTTAGACGAATCTTAATAACTATCATTAATAACAGGTGTAGTCTTGTTTTAAGTGCACACAACCCCCTTTCAGCAATGAACAGCTTATTCTCCAAATTTATAGATTTTGCTTTTTGTACATGATAAATCTCAGTGGAAGGCCAAGGATTCTCACAGCAAGACCGTCCATTAAGAAGGATTTTGGTCACATCACCATTCATTGGGGGCACAATTCAGTAACCGACACGCCATTTGTTGACGAAGGCATAGTCCTCCTAGGAGATTGGTTCGATTTAAGTTCTTCCATTTGAATGCTTGGTCCCGACAAGCTACTTCGGAAGAAGGCCGGATGTTGAGGCGATGGCAAGGTAAAGGAATTGCTGTTGAGCATGAGAACTACAGTTGTCATAGTGGGTCTAATAGTCGGATCTTCTTGAATGCATAGTAAGCAAATGTGAAAGCATCGAAGCACTCCATCTCTTGAATATGAATCCACGATAGCCGGGTCCAACACTTCCAAGGGCCTGCCATCTCTCCATTGATTCCACACCTGCAATAATAAGTTGGGAAAATCTTCACATAATCATGGCATTAATTTGGCGATTCATCACGCAAGACATTTGAATTTTGCAAAAAGCCATACATGACCAAGGAATCGAATAATAGTTATAAAAGTGTTTCTATAGGCTAAAGGAGTACGTTTTACGAAGAAATTTCAATTTCACTTGTCGAAAATTACAAAAAATGTGGTGTAAATATTTGTTGCGGTAGCATGGTGAAACTTACATAACTAGCAAGATATTCACCCCGTCCAATTGGTGGTAGTAGTTATTCTTCTTGCCGCAGATGATCTCTAGAAGTATTATGCCAAAACTATATACATCGGATTTCATTGAGAACTCTCCATGCATCGCATATTCTGGAGATTTGTAACCACTGCAAATTTGAACATTAGCCATATGTATAATTGCATATTTTGATGCAAATTGATGAGCATTCTTAAATAGATAAAATGAGCAAGTTTGGCATCCAGTTACAAAGTCATCCATTCTAAAACCAAGACTTACAAAGTCCCCACGATTTTGTTTTTGCTTGCTTGAGTTTGGTCAACTCCAAAAATCCTTGCCATGCCAAAATCTGAAACCTTGGGGTTCATTTCACTGTCTAATAAGATATTGCTACATTTAAGGTCACGATGGATGATCCCGAGACGAGAATCTTCGTGTAGATAGAGCATTCCTCTTGCAATCCCAAAAACAAATTTATGACGTAATGGCCAATCCAACTGTCCCCTTTTCTCGGGATCTGTACCTTTGCACCAAAATTCGTTAATGATCTAGCACATAGCACCTATTGGAAAATTCAAGGCAAAGTTTCATCATGCAATACCAATATATATGTATTCTCATTCAAAGGTAGCTTAAACAATGATCAGTTGAAAGAACAAAAATGGCTTAATTTTAAAGTTTCCACAACCAGTGAAAGCTTTGGATATATGATTTCTAGAAAATTATACATTTTGCACATAAGAAGGTTCAACTGTAACATACCAAATAAGAAGTAATCAAGGCTTTTATTTGGCATAAACTCGTAGCCTAGCAACTTTTCGTCTCCCTCCAAGCAAAATCCAAGCAGTTGTACAAGGTTTCTGTGTTGAAGCTTTGCAACTAATAGAATTTCATTCTTAAATTCTTCATCACCTTGTCTTGACCTTCGAGATAGCCTCTTCACCACAATTTGTTGTCCATTAGGAAGTCTACCCTAAAGTGTTTTGTACGTATTGTTAATTCCTTTATAACAACTTAAAAACTAACATAGAAAAGCTTCACATGTTTCTTTTTCTTCGACGTCGTTACTTACAATTCACATGTAAAGCAGTCTTGATTGTTTTTGATAGATATGTCATACGTACCTAGAAAACTTCACCAAATCCACCTTCACCCAACTTATTTTCAGGAGAGAAATAGTTTGTTGCTGCTTGTATTGTAGCCAAGTCAAATCGCAAGGACTCCACAGTGGTAAGCCCCTCGGCACCTACATTACCCAGCAACACAATTTGATTATCACACTACATCAATAGTGGCTCCTTATGGCGTTTACAGGGTTGCCAGTGCTTGGCAACATAATCACAATGAAGGCACCGGATTAGACTGGCATGGTTGTGTCCCCAAAGCAATCTTTCCTCTCTTGATTGGTCATGAAGGGAAAAAAAATTCTACAATACTATAGGAAACAAAGTAATGAGATGAATCATATGTCATCATTACTTCTTCATGATGAGGGTAGTGTTAAGTTTGTTAATTGCAATGCGGATGCTACCTATGGTCGGAGGGAATCGTTAAAGATTGGGAGTGTTTTAATGCCTTGTTATGTGGTTGGTAATGGTAAATCTATATCACTTAGGCATGAATGATGGCATCCTAATGGGACCTCGCTAAATGCATATCCGAGGAGAGTAGTCTATGATTCTACTTTTCTTAAAAAATATAATTTCTCACACTAAATGGAAATGGCCCAATGCGAGCTGAAGATTTGATATTAATCCAGGCAGCTATTTGTGGGGTAATTTTTCCCTAGTCTTCTTTTTGCAGCTTCGAATGACATTCTTTCCTCTGCTTCAACTTGGGAGATTGTCAGGAATTGAGGCACGATAGCTGAATGGGATTGGTTGATTTGGCTTTGACCTTAGGTACTTTGGTTTGGATTCGTATTTTGGTTGGCTATACAAGATAAGCTACCTATATATCTATCAATTAATAGATAATCTTCTAATCAAGGGCAAACTTTCTGTTTGTTGTATCTTGAAAGCACTGAGATTAGATCCTATAGTTCTTTGGGTGCAATTTCTCTGAGCAAGTTTGGAAGGTGCCCTTTAGCTTTGTTTTCCTCCTAGGGATATTGGTGGTTGGGAATTTGGATTGTTCTGATGCACCAACCTTGAAAGGGAGAGATTTTCATAGGTCCATGGTGAAATTTTTGTGGAATTGATGCCTCTATTTCATCTAAAAGGCCAGGAACGAGCTATTACATTTCCAAACTATTCCTTTTCTTGATGGCATTACACATGCTTGTGGAGTCAAGTATACCTTTGAAAGTTGAAAGAACATGAAGAACCTGATCTTTCCAGTATTGAATATTGTCATTGATCTTTTTGTTACATATGTTACATTTATGTCAAACAGACTCTTAATTTGAATGATTAATATATCTAATTCCTCATGAAAAATAAAGAATTTTCAGAAGATGCTCAATTTTCATTATACAGATAGTTTATGAGAAAATAAAGGCAAATAGTCAATTTACCATTCTTTCCGTTGATGACTTCATGTCTCTTCTTTCTTTTTCTTTGAAGGACACAACAAGTGAGAAAGAGAAGTACCATAACACCTCCAAGAGTAACAATAATGGCGATGGTTATAGTAGATTTTTTACTTTTTCCTGCGCGAGTATTATTACGTGCAAGAGCTAATTAACAAACTAATCTGAAAAGCTTTTTAGATGAAAGTGAATGCGAAAAATAAAAGAGAAGAAATCAAAGACAAATTCTTATGTGGAACACCATTTCAAAATTAGGAAATGGAGATTACAAGTACTATATATGTAATTTCTGCTTTATTAGTATCGGTATCTGTAACAAGTTACAAAGAGAAATTGTCCGACAAATTACTTTGTAAATCAATTTATAAGGGAGATTTGGTTTCCCGGGCATTGTTCGGAAAAGCCACCTTGAAAGGGCTCTTGTTAGTCGGTCAGTTGACTTTGAGTGGAATCCATCAATGGCAAATTGCTGTCAGTCCCTTGTGGTCCACTCGTGCCCGTATTTACCGGGAAATGTATGCATCCACTCGCTCACGACTTGACTTTAAGATGGCGTTTTTTTGGTAAAAAAATTATAAGGAATTCATATAATGTTCGTCGTAACATTTAAATGTGTGGATATTATGATAAGATTTATATGATCAATGATTATGATTGTGTTCGTTTAGGTAGATTAAGTCTATCTTTTACTTTTGTTCTATTAAATGAAATTAAATTTACGACAATATCATAATATGATGATGGAAATTCAGCTGCGATCAAACACCTCTTGTAAAAGAAAATTGACTATTTCCCAAGCAAAAAACAGTAATTTTAATCTCCGAAATTGCTGCAAAGAGAGAGAAACTAAAAAGAAAAAAATGTAGAACGAAACTAGGTACCTTTAGGTCCGGTTGCCGGAGCAGGAGCAGAAGGAAGCTGGACCGGTGGTGGCCCTCCCACCGCCACCACAGTCCCCAACGCGGTGGCATTGTAAAAGCGGTCCTCCCTAAACCTCACGTTGCAGCTGGGAGTCAACACTCTTCCTCCTGGCGTCGCCTGAGGGAGATGTGCGATTGCCCAACGGAGGCATTTGCGGCAGTCCGATGGCGTCAAGTCGGGTGTGCACTCAGCGAGCATGTAAAGCTGTGGCGAGTCTGTGAGCTCCGCCTCTGCAGCGGCCACTTTCTTCCCCGATCTGCTGCTCGGGGCCTTCCGTGCTACATCCTCCGAGGCCTCTTTCAGGAGTTGAATGAACCGAAATGGGTCGTCTGTGATGCTCGAGCTGTTCGCATGTGTTGACGCAGGGGCTGTTTGCATGACCGAGTAAATGGGATGATTCGAGTACCTCAGCATGCATACGTCATACCAGATGATGGAGGTTCTTTTGCCGGGGCATTGCCGGCCAATCTTTTGGGCTGCGGTGCCTATACAGTTGCTGCATGTCAGGGTGTTGGAAGATACGCAGAAGATAGGAAAGTTTAGCAAATCATGTCAAATTGTAAATTGATATGTAATATTGTCTATCTTAGGCCTAGAAAGATAAGGATAATTATTTTCCTTTATTATTTCTTTCTTTGTAGTTAAATACAATGTATTCTGCTCAGATTACAACATAGAGAAATACAGAGAAATCCCTACACTTCTTCCTCTCGATTTACCTTTCCCTTCATATTTTGACATGGTATCAGAGTTCCAAAGACTCTGACATTTCTTCCGCTCCATATCTGTTGATTGCCTAGAGGAACCCTATTCTGCAAAAGGGTTGCCAAGAGGAATCAAATTCTTTTGAAGGGAATTTTTTTTTTTTTCAAAATGAACCCACCAGAAAACCAACCAGAGAACCTCACCTCCAATCCAGATGAACCAATGTCGACGACTCCTCAGACTTCCAGTGCTATTTCTGTGACCGAACAACAACTCGGCCAGATCCAAAATCCACATGCGTATTGGCAGAATGCTCCGGCTCAGTTTAATCTAGGTCAGCCATTTTCGGCGTATCCCTACCAATGGATGCCATATCCATGGATCCCGAGGATGAATCCAGTCACATAATCGCCGGGTAATATGTCGAGTGACGGAGGTCTACCAGCCAATATTGGGGCAGACGTGACCATCGGCCCGGAGCAGACGGGCGGATCGGGATCAGGATCAAATTTTTCTGGAACAGGATCTCAGGGACAATCTGGTGCGGGACTTCAAGGACAATCCCAGGGAATACCACCTGGTTTTCTTAATTTTCCTTTCGCAGCTACCATGGGATGACCAGAGCTCGGCGATGCGCTCTATGTTTCCACTTCTAACGGACAAGAGTTGCGGCTCATCAACCACCCTCTCACGGGTCAAGAGAATTACTCAACCTGGGCGTGAGAATTTCGACGAGCCCTAATCACCAAAGACAAATAGGGTTTCGTTGACGGGACCGTTCCGATCCCGACCAACGAAAAAATGGGAAAACAGTGGAGAAAATGCAACCAATTAGTCAGAACATGGATCGGCAACTGCATCAACCCAGAAATCGCGGCTGGGTTACCACCAACAGAAGATTCAAAAATATTTTGGGACATCATCCAAGAAATGTACAGCAAATTGGATCGGGCAAAAAAAATTTCGCTCCATCAAGCGCTCAACGAACTGAAGCAAGGAAACACATCGGTGACGACGTGCTTCAACAGGCTTTCAGCACTCTGGAACGAGTTGGAAGCCGCTGAAGAAAAACTAGAAGGGTCCGAATCAACCCTCCAGCAGTACAAGGCTATGAAAGACAGGGAGAAAGCGACTCGGTTCTTACTTATTTTGAACGATTCGTATCTCACCTTCCGATCACAGATCCTGGCGATGGAACCAGCGCCAACCCTCGGCTAAATCTTCCAGCTTGCGGTGCAAGAGGAGAATCAAAGGCTTGCCTCGTCGGACAGCAAGATCTCCGAAACCCTAGCGCTGGCGGCAATAGTGGAAAAGGAGAAGGAGAAAACCCTAGATCGAAAAGGAGGAGAGAACAGGGAGCAGCTAGGGTTCGCGGAGAACCGAGGGCTGCTAGGGTTCGCGGATAGCAAGCCCTATAAATGGGGCAGCTTGGACGGCTCAGATCAGATGCCGCGATCCGACGGCTCCAGAGGCACGCGAGCTTTGGCTGATCTGGACGATGGAGATGCGTCCGATTTAAGAGGATCCAACGGTCCTCAAAATCCAAAAGGATATGGGCCAAATTTTCGAAATAAAGGCAAATTATTTTGCGATTTTTGCAAGCGGCCCCACCATACAATCGATACCTGCTGGAAATTACATGGCAGGCTTGGAGAAAAGGAAGAATGAGGAAAAGAAATATCTGCAGCAGCCTATCAAATTTCAGGATCAATGAATTCTGCTAATCAGCCTATTACACATGAGGAATATCAGCAACTTATGCAGGCTTTGCAGAAATTGGATGTCCAGAAAAAGGGAAGCAACTTCACAGGTATTTCATATTGCCTGGCAAGTACTATTTCAAGAAATACCTGAATTATAGACTCAAGAGCCAGTGATCATATAGCATGTGATAGAAGATTATTTTCTGCTGTTAATGAAGAGTTAGAAAATCCTATCACTGTGCAATTACCCAATGGAAGTGTTGCCTATGTCACTACAACAGGAACAGTGGAACTTAATTCCCATATTGTCCTTACCAATGTCCTCTATATCCCGGACTTCCAATTTAATCTGGTTTCAGTGTCTAGAGCCTGTAAGGACAACTCTTGTCGAGTACTTTTCAACACTGATACATGTCTGTTTCAGGCCCTTTCGACTGGGACACTGATGGGCTAGGGTAGTCTCTCTGAAGGATTGTTTTTCTGGAAAAGCTTGCCTGCAAATTTTAACTTTCCTTGTAATAAGAAATCATTGTGTAACTCAATTTCCAATGATAGAAATTTCCTTTTGCACTCCAGATTGGGTCATAGTTCTCAATTTTCTTATCCTCATTGTCGAATTTGTCCACTTGCAAAGCAATCGCGTAATCCTTTCCCTTTAAGTCAAAGTCGTTCGAGAAATATCCTTTCCTTACTGCATATTGATGTCTGGGGACCCTACCATACAGTAAATCATGATGGGTCTCGTTTTTTCCTTACCATTGTGGATGATCATTCCAGAGCCACCTGGATTTTTCTCATGCAGTCTAAAAGTCAAGTTATGTCCCACTTGAAAACCTTTCTTTCCTTATCCAAAACCCAGTTTGGAAAACCTGTGCAAAAAATAAGGACGGACAATGGGAAGGAATTCTTTAATCATGAATGTGCGGATCTCCTTTCATCTCAAGGAATTTTACATGAGAGCTCCTGTATTTATACACCACAACAAAATGGAGTGGTGGAAATGAAGCATCGTCATCTCTTAAAGGTTGCCAGAGGCTTGAAGTTTCAAGCTTCTATTCCATATACATTTTGGGGGGATTGCATATTGACTGCTGCTTATTTAATAAATCGAATGCCGACCAAAGTTCTGGATGGACAATCTCCTTTCCATATACTTTTTGGAAAGAAGCCTGACTTGAACCACTTGAGAGTTTTTGGCTGTCTATGCTATGCTGCTATTGTCAAGCCCAAAGATAAGATGGGTCCACGTGCTCGCTACTGCATATTCATGGGGTACTCTACCTTACAAAAGGGATATCGAATTTTTGATCCGAGTACTGGTGAATTTTCTGTCAGCAGAGATATTATATTCCAAGAAACTATTTTCCCTTTTGTCCACCAGAACAAAAGTGGCACTAAGCCAAGGCATTCCCCAACTTATTCTGTTGACGATAGATCTGCAGGTTCCAGATATATATTTATTCCTCCGTTGACAGAAACACAAGGTGTTTTCAACTCCACCAACAACACAACACCTTTAGAGGAAGCCCAGGATGAAAGACTGAATGATAATGAGATTCCTTCAGATCTACCTATTCCAGACTCACTTTCAGTGGAAATTCCAGACAATACATCTTCAGAAGATGATCCACCCAGACGTTCTGGACGTGCTACTCGACCTCCTACCTGGACTAAAGATTATATATGTGGAGTCGGGAATTCACCAGGTATTCCTTTTCCAATCTCCTCTTATGTTTCCTTCGATCGTTTATCCCCAATGCATCGATGTTGCATTGCTCGTATTTCTGAAGAACAAGAACCATCCAACTTTCATGAGGCAAGCACTGATCCACGATGACAAACAACAATGGAGGCAGAATTGAAAGCCCTCATGGATAACCATACATGGGATCTTGTTCCCTTACCTCCACATTGTAAAGCAATTGGATGTAAATGGGTCTACAAGATCAAATATCGAGCAGATGGATCGATTGAACGATACAAGGCGCGACTTGTAGCTAAAGGCTTCACACAGAAGGAAGGTTTCGATTATCACGAGACTTTTTCCCCCGTGGCCAAGGATGTCACAGTTCGCTCTTTTCTCTCTGTAGCAGCTTCTCACGACTGGTCGTTACATCAGATGTATGTTCATAATGCCTTTCTCCATGGTGATTTGGACGAGGAGCCATATATGGAAATACCTCAAGGTTTACGGAGACAGGGGGAGAATAAAATATGTCGTTTCCGCAAATCATTGTACAGACTCAAGCAAGCATCCAGACAGTGGTATGCGAAATTTGCTAAATCACTAATAGCTACTGGTTTTCAACAATCCAGATTTGATTATGCTGTATTCACATGGACTCAAGGTACGTCATCTATCTACTTGATGATATATGTAGATGACATACTCATTATGGGGAAAATAGCTATCAAAGGCCTTAAAGGATACTTGCATTCTACTTTCCATATTAAAGATCTGGGATCGCCAAAGTATTTTCTTGGGATTGAAATTGCTCGATCTAGCCAAGGAATCTCTCTCAGTCAGAGAAAATTTGCATTGGAGATCATTTCAGAAGCGGGATTATCTGGGTGTAAGCCAGCTGTAGTGCCTATTGAATAAAATGTCAAGCTGACAACTGCTGATTATGATGTTGAAGTGCCTCAGGAGGCAGACCCTAATCTCAAGGATCCCTTGGGTTATCAGAAGCTTGTCGGGAAGTTCATATATTTGACTATAACTAGACCAGACATAAGTTACGCTGTGCAGACACTTAGTTAGTTCATGCATAAGCCAAAACAGTCTCATATGAATGCCGCGCTGAAAGTCGTGAGGTACTTGAAGAAATGTCCTGGTCTTGGGATTCTTCTCTCTAGGAAGTGTGACATGAAAATGATCGCATACTGCGATGCAGATTATGCAACCTGTCCTATGAGCAGAAGGTCAATAACCGGTTTTTGTATCAAATTGGGGGATTCTTTACTTTCCTGGAGAACGAAGAAACAACCAACTGTCTCGTTGTCTTCGGCAGAGGCAGAATATCGAGCCATGGCTAAAACCACATGTGAAATAGTGTGGTTGAGAGGGTTACTTCAGGATCTTGGAGTGTAGGTCAAGGGACCAACAAGATTGTTCTGCGACAATGATGCAGCTCTCAAACTTGCATCCAATCCTATCGTGCATGAGAGAACAAAGCACATTGAAGTAGATTGTCATTTCACCCGAGAAAAAATCCAGGAAGGGATGATTGAGACACAAGGGATTGGAACGCAAGAACAACCGACGGATGTCTTCACCAAACCTCTGTGTCAAAAACAACATGCGTATCTCTTGAGCAAGCTAGGCGTCTTGGACATCTACAAGCCACTAGCTTGAGGGGGAGTGTTGAAAGATACGCAGAAGATAGGAAAGTTTAGCAAATCATGTCAAATTGTAAATTGATATGTAATATTGTCTATCTTAGGCCTAGAAAGATAGGGATAATTATTTTCCTTTATTATTTCTTTCTTTGTAGTTAAATACAATGTATTCTGCTCAAATTACAATATAGAGAAATACAGAGAAATCCCTACACTTCTTCCTCTCGATTTACCTTTCCCTTCATATTTTGACACAGGGCATCGATGTCGCCACGGCAGAGGAAGATCCCGTAGGCCCGGTCTGGTGGGCTGCCAGCAGCGGCGTTGGAGAATTCGCCGCTGCTGCTGCTGCTGTTGCCGGCAAAATTGGCGGCGGAGGAAAGTGATGAGAGGAGTTCATTGAGGTTTTTTTGGTAGGTGGAACCAGGAAGGAATTGTTTGGTGCAGGAGCATTTGAAGGCGGTATAAGTAAGTGCTGCTTCGCTTGTGTGAGAGTTGCCGATGAACAAATTGATGGAGAAGAGAAGAGGGAGGGAGATGGTGAAGGACGAGCTCATGCTCTGATGGATATATTACCTTTGGCTTTAGTTGGTTCTTGAGATTTTACTGTAGTCTATCTTTTTAGTCATTACAAGCTTGTGGTCTAAGTATGACTTTCAACAGTACCGTTTGAACTCTGGCACGTAAAATTGGGGGTATTCCCTTGGAGAGAGGAAAGAAAAAATATTTCCGCAATTGAGAGCGAGACGTGCGGGTACCGATACTTAAAAGTAAGGAATGCTATTCTGTCAGCTCTCAGCGGAACTTTCGGGTTCTTGGGCTATTTTGATGTACAACCTTGACTGCCACCTATTCTTGAGATTTTCTTGTAGTCTTTCTTTTTAGTCCTTATAAGCTTGTACAAAAGTCCACTGTTGGTCCGTTAACTTGAATAGTCTATATCTGTTTAAGCCCCTCCCGTTCCCAATATGGTCAGATGTGTAACCGACGAAGTTCAACTTGAAAATACCTTTTGCTATTCTGAAAGGCAATTCATGGGACTAAAGGAAATCCGACAATTTGGCCAACCTGTTCACAGCCAAGCAGCACCACCATTGTCCAAACTGAATAAAATGCTTACGATGCGCCCTTAACGGAATGCTCGGGAATTGGGAATCAACTCTAACTCAAAAATTACAGAATGAGATATGAGAATTCGCCAATCTTCACGGTACTATTTGTAAATTTGGGAAGACCGAGGCCACATGAAAATATGAGTGTAAGGAACTTAATTGACAGCCAAGCATAGTATTGAATAGCGAACATTAACATGAAAACGTATATTCCGTGTAATCCTAATTGAATTCGGTTCCATGTACTTCACTTTGATCAGGCCGAATATTGATCGACGGGCCCCAATTCAAGACATGCTTTCAATGATTGCCACCTTGACTCGACTATTAAGCCAAGTCACAATTGCTTTGTTGAAAATTTAAGCTTCACTTCTACTCTCCCATAGCTTTTCATGGGTTCAATAGCCATAGAAATCTCCCAAATCCAAGCATATTTAAACTTCGTCGTAACCATAGACCTCATCTGATTAGAGTAGATAAGCACAACAGCTGAAGGAAACAATAGAATGCTCATAGTTAATTTTCAAACGATTGTCCATATTGATCAAAAGAGGAAAAGTAATATATGTTCGACAAGTTAAAACCTCAAACCACAGAGTTAGATTCATTAAAACTACTTTACAAAACTGTTTTACAAAGAAATATGTAAGATTGTAAGCCATCCTCTAACAAATCCGTTATATATTGGGATCAATAATAGCCCGATACCTCATGTAATAAATTAGTTGTATAAACTAATCTTATTAAGCCTAGTATTCTCCTAAAACAATACCCTTGGTTTAGCACTTTTTTCTTGTGCATCGAATTGGATGGATAGAACCAATTCAATTCCTGCAGGGATCATTGCTTCGCATAATAATGATTTTCGTCTTAAAAAGAGAAAATCTCAAAATCGAAGAAATAAAGATTCAACAATGCCTAAATCAGTGTTACTAACTCTGTAAAAAAAAATTTGGATATATTTTTAAACGATTAGTGAAAAATCTGCCTAAAAATAAATTCCATTTATGTTAGGGTGATGCTGTTTTCACCCATAAGTAACTAAATCCACCCCCTTTCATCAAAAAGATAAACTGGCATCAATTTTTCAATTGCAGTTTTAGGAAATGGGCCCACTCCTTTTTTCTATTTTTTTTTAAATTTTTATTTAGTATAATTACCATAATTAAGCATTTCACAGATTTCACTTTTTAGTGTATCAAAGAAAAGTAAATTCTCATATATTCATCTAATGTTTTACATGTAAAATTATCTTACTAATAGGAAGAGAAAAAATATATTTTTTGATATAGTATGAAATTGAAAAGTCTCTTCTTCATTATTGATCTTATAGGAACCTCTCTTTTTTTTTTGTCCATCTTATATCAAAAGCTTACTTTCTTAGTAAATTTTTTATTAATTTCTAAAATATATATCAAGTCTCTGTTTTGACTATATCAAAATATTTATATTTTTCCTTACTATATTGGCAAGATATTTTTATATAGAGCATGTAATACATAAGAAGAATATCTAGGAGTACACCAAAAACAATATGCACAATGATGTATCTTGAAATTTCTTTTTTTAAAGATTCGCGGATGACATTAATTTTTGTCAATCCAAAAAAATGAAATTCCATTTGCATTTTCCAAAAAAATTTCTTACTTTATGCAATGTTTTGATTTAATTATACTACATTTACTTAAAAATGTATCCATAATTTTAATCGACAACATAGAAAAGAAGTGAACTTTCTTTTTTGGAAAATTCAATTTTTGACAAAACAAACTTTTATGGAAGCAATATCTTACAATAAAAAAAGACATCATGCCTTTAATATATATGGAAAATCTACAATAAACAAAACTAAACATATGAAATTCATAACTAATGGTAGATAGAAAAGGAAAGTAAATAAATTTTGGACCATTGATTTAAATTGCAATTAAATGTAGAGGGTAATTTTGTGTTTTAGGTGAAGATTATATGGATTTAGTCATATAAGAGGTGGAAATAGCGCTATCCTTAATTTAATCATTTATAATGTTTTGTTTTCTAAATGATTGGGCATATTTTGGTTCAAGGCTTGCGGTGCCAACCATAGGTAAGCTTGAGCTCGTCAACCTCGGGCAAGCGTTGAATTGGCGGAATTTGGTGAGCTTCGAGTCGCCAGCCTCAGGTAAGCTTGAGCTCGCCAAGATCACGTTAGCCGTGACCTTGCTTGTGTGATGTCCCAATCCGCCACATCGCCAATCCCTATTCTGTCTTTACCTTAAGTTATCACGCAAGTGGAAGTCTTTTGTAAAGGTTAGCATTTATAACATGAATTATACGTGCGTCACTAAAGACATCAATAGTAAAGGGAATCATGCTTTCATTACTTACATACTCATATTTACATCGGGCGACGGAATGTATATCAAAAGAGAGGACCTAACTGGGAGAACTCCAAAAAAATGTCTATCTCCCTAACCCTGCTGTACACCTCGCTACTCTCCATCCATCCATCCAACCCGACTACACGATCCTATGCCCCAAAATGTTACGGTCGTGTCAAACAAACAAGCATGAATACTTCTCTACACTCCGATCTACACCAACTCCTACTCATTTACATCACTCCCATTACCTGCACCAGGTCCTATCAGTCAACCATCCATCAACACAAATATGGCAACAAAACGGTACGAAATCAGGTTAGGCTGTCCTATGTCAACTAACAATACAATTGTGTACTAAACAAACATCGTGCTCGGAAAATCCAAGTTAGTGAACTCATGGTGCTCACCCTCTAACACCACGGGCGCTCCATAGTGGGAGATGGGGGATGCAGGGATTGGCGACATAGCTATCAATCTGAAAAATAATAACAGGAGTGAGCTAATACTTAGCAAGAGAAACAATAAACTCATAAACCACTCAATCTAGTTGATTATTGATTCCTAGGACACAACTAATATCTAAGTAAGCAAGCACACAAGTATGACCGCACGACATACCTTAGGTCATGTACAATCACACAAGTAGTGCCAGCATGCACTTATGCAACACGCGTCATGTTCAATCACATGAGTCACACTACTATGCAATGGATGCACCACACTTCTCATTTGTCGTGCACAATATCATTGGGGTCCATCCTTGTTTCACTGCTCTACCAATACATGTAGGCGGATCTAGTAGTGACCTTTTGTTCACTAACTAGGCATTCACGGTTCCCATATGCCAGGCATCCCTACTCCAGGGTGTCTTGATTGTTAGTTAGGGCATTCGCCTTCGACATCCACTCCAGGCCATCATTAGGCATTTGAGTTGAGCGTCAAGGGGGTTTGTCACCAGCCTAGGCATCCCTACTTACAATCAGGGCATCTTGGTTATTAGTCAAGGCATTCACCTCTGACGTCCACTCCACGCCATCATTGGGCATCCAAGGTCCATTAGCCTTGGGCATTACATATATCAATCCATCTCTTGTATCACAGGCATATTGCACTAATGCAATGACATCGCAATCATACATTATACAATGTACCCCATGGGATACACGTGACACCAAAATGACCACTAAGTCATCACAAACAATTCACTGACTCACATCACACTAAAAAACAAAAAATCCTCCCATTTCTAGCTTAAATTTCACGAAAAAAATGGTATTATATTAAAGCCAATATATTCCATTGGGTAGCCAAATGAATGCAGTTACTATCATTAGTAGACCACAATTTGAGATTCCATCGTCTTCCCATAGAAATTTAATAAAACTCGGACCAAAGGCAAAACCGACCAGAATTACACCGCCGCGGAAATCGAAATCAAAATCAAAATCATAATAAATGAACTCGAAAAATTCTAAAATTTTAATATGTTATAGATAATTTAAAAAAACACTTTTCATGAAGGAAACTAAGTCCAACACAATTTGTATAAAGAGATGCAAGTTGCAAAAAATAACAAAGAATTTGGTTCACTAGAACAGAGCGTCCGATCTTCAAGATATACTCATCTAACAGCCTTAAACATGTCAAAAAATCTAGAAATTTGGATATGTTATAAATTAGAATGTCCTTTACAACTTTTATGACGGGAGCAAGTCCAAAATCGAAGAGGAAAATTTTATAAAAATTCAGGAAGGTAATCAGGTCACTGTTCCTACTACGCTGGCCAGATCAGACACCGTAAATGAGTAGGCCTTCGTACCAATCATATCACCTAATTGATATAGGTATATCAAGATGTATTGTACAACTTTCATGTGGAAGCCTCAAATTTGAACCACAACAAACTCCATAAAATTAACAAATAGATAAGGTCTATCGGTTTCCAGTTCAGGAAATCCAATCCACAGTGCACGATTTCATGAAATTCTTGCATCGAATGGATCCCATGAATTCTTAGGGCAACCATCAAACCATACAGAGCACATGCGACATTTATCGTCAATCATAGATCATAGAAAAACTCCTACAAGCTAATCACAAATACCAAAACCACATGCAGCACAATCCGAACCTCAAAACCAATATGCATGTCATTTTTTCCTTCAAAACACACTTCCACAGCATCTCAACAGCTCTATTTCATCATCACAGCACACATGCAAAGCCGCAAAAACAAACAAACATGGGGAACAACAACAAATATTCCTATTCTACAAAACCAACTCCCAAGAAGATCAAAGGAATTAGGAGAATGCCACTTCTCCTTGCCTTGATGATCGTAGCACTTCGGTTTCCTCCTTCTAGGCTCGCCGTCAGCTTGAGAGTGTCCTGAGGTTGTTGGTTAACTGCGATGAGAAGGAGGGAACGAGAGAGAGAGAGAGAGAGAGAGAGAGAGAGAGAGAGAGAGAGAGAGACGGTGAGAGGGAGAGAGAGTGTAAGAGAAATGAGAGATGAAGAAAAATGAAGAAGAAGTAGGGGCTGCCAACTTAGAGGGAACGATGAGGAGGAAGATCTAGGCTTGTTCAAGACTCTTCTTGCATGAAATCTTAGTGGCCAAGGAGAATAGTCTTCATCATGACCCTAGTTTAGGCTATTTTAAGCATATTTTGGAATTTTAGCCATTTTTGCATGGCTTGTAATTGGCTAGGGGGCAGCAATATTGAAATAAATTAGTAAATGTGCCATAATTGCATGTAAATAAGACCTAGGTGGTTGGCCATATTAATTCATGCACATTAGAGATTAAATTAGGTACTATAGTAAGACTTAGGTACATACAATAATCATACAAGGCATTATTAAATTGTCTTGAGCCCTAAGTTCATCCATTAAATTAAATCATCTATACTAATAAGATTTGTCACGACTAATTAATTAGTTGGACGAAATTTGGTCCATCATAGCTTGGATCTAGTGAACCCCGATCTCAACAGCCTTGTCGCGACCTATCCCTCGGGGGGAGGGAATAGGTTTAGGGTATTGCCTAAATGACGAACCTAAGGACCATGATTAGGCGAGAGCTCTCCCAAGCCCATACCTTGCGTAACATTGAGGTATTCTTAAAAATTTCGCAAAAATGAGTCGCCAAGTCTATTGGGGTTGGCTAGGAACCAAGTTAGGTATGGGAGTGTACCTCACTTTCTACGCAACTAGAGAATCTAGGGTCGGGAACTTGATTACACTAATTGACTAATTAGTGCCATTTTGATACCTAATCTTATTCATTTTAAAAGAAAAGATTTTTGTCAGGCAATTTGGGTTGATTTTACACTTATCTACTAATATGTGAGGTGATCATGCGGGTGCGCAATCATTAAAGTAACAACTTGCAACTAAAATCATAATTGCAGTAAACTTTAGCTGTGCAATCAAACATAATTAAATATGCGAATTAAACATGCAATATAATCGAGGTGCAAGAAAATAAATGTCTAATTATGCTAAAAAGGCAAGACATGCCAATTTCTAAACAAACCTAACATATTTTAATTTTCGAAGTTTTAATTTTTTTAAAAAATAATTTTTAATTTAAAAAAATGGGCGAACCGAGTCGAGTCTGGTTTGACCTGACCTGGGTTCAGCCCGGTCAGGGGAGGGCCAAATTTGGTAGGCCCCAATAGGACTGGGCCTGAACGATAGGCCCAGTTTAGCTAAAAAATAAGCCCACCTAAAAAAGAAACCTAAGTAAACTAAGCCTGGCCCAACATGAGAAAAGAAACTAATATTAAACCGGCCCAAAGGCCTTGCTTTGGCCCAGACGCAGCTTGCATGAAAGTCAAAACCCTACGTGGTTTGCGACCTACGCCTGACCCTATTTTTTGCCGAAACCCTACCCAGCCGCGACCCAATAGACGTCTTTCTTTTTGCTCGCGGCTGAGGCGTCGCTGGGCAGACGGACAGTGACTATGGGCTTGGTGGCAGTGGCGGCGACGACGGCCTTGACGGCAAGTCATGGCACGGTGGCGGGGGCTCAGCGGCCGACTCAGGTAGCCTGGTGGCGAAATAGCAGCGATGGGTGACGGCAAAGCAGCGTCTAGTGGCGAAACAATAGCAGCAGGTGACAGCGGGGGAAGCAACACAGTGGTGGTCGACAGTGTGCCTTGGCAAGGCAACAACGGCCTTACGCGGTGGATCTCGTGGTGGGTCGGGGCTGGTGCTGCGACAGGGCTGACTCGACACGGTAGGGACCAAGCATGGTGGCAATCGTCAGGGATGGCGGTTGTTGGAGAGGTGTGGTCAGTGGCGGCACAGGTGGCGGCCCTTTTGACTAGGGCCGCGACGACACCGCCTCGACTGGGTGAGCAAGGGTAACCCTCGACCTCTGAGGTCGGGGGTTGCCGGTGGCTGCAGCGAGGATGTCGGTTGAGGCTGGTAGCGGTGACGGTGCCAGAGACTCCCCTTCTCCTCTCTAGTCTTCGCTCTCCCTTTTTGGTTTCTCTCTTCTACTTTTTTTTGTTTCTAGTGTGCTATCATTCTCCTCCTCATTCTCCCCTCTGCTTTTCTGGTTTTTCTGCTCTCTCCTCTCTCCTTTCTTTAGGGTTTCACATGCGACGATGGGCCTAGGAGGAAGAGCTGGGGTGTGGGCCGAGCCAAGGCCAGATCAGGCCCGACCCGATCCCTCTTAAGCATTTTTTTTGCTTTTTTGTTGTTTTCTTTAAATTTAATTAAAAATAATTTTTTTAACTTTTTTTATGGACTTGAAAATTAGGTGTCAACAGCTGCCCCTCTTTGAATGTAACCTTGAAGAGGTTATATTCGAGGTTGCATTCAAAGACAGAAATCACCTAAATTATTTTGGCGATAGAGAGACCTTAGGTGCATAGGCACGTATCAGGTCGGTGGAAAGGACTCAAAGTTATGGAAGCATGTTTTGTCAATAAAAGGAAGAAAGACCCCAGGCTCCAAAAGTACGCCATGTCATAAGAATAAATAAAGACTCCGAGCTACAAAAGCACGCTATGTCATAAGAAGAATGAAAACCCCGGGCTACAAAAGCACACTATGTCATAAGAAGAAAGAGTGTCATAAGAAGAAGGAAGACCCCGAGTTACAAAAGCACACCATGTCATAAGAAGAAAGAGAGACCTCGGGCTACAAAAGCACGTCGTGTCATAAAAAGAAAGAGAGACCCTAAGCTACAAAAGCACGCCGTGTCATAAAAAAAAAAAAGAGGAAAGACCCCGGGTTACAGAAGCACGCCATACCATAAGAAGAAGGAAAGACCCCGCGCTACAGAAGTACGCCGTGTCATAAGGAGAAAGAGAGACCTCAGGCTACAAAAGCACGTTGTGTCATAAGAAGAAAGAAGACCCTGAATTATAGTAGCATGCCATGTCATAAGAAGAAAGAGAGACCCCAAGCTCCAGAAGCATGCCGTGTCATAAGAAGAAATAGAGACTTCGGGCTACAAAAGCACACCGTGTCATAAGAAAAAAGAAAGACTCCGGGCTACAGAAGCACGTCGTGTTATAAGGAGAAAGAGAGACTCCGGGCTACAAAAGAATGTCGTGTCATAAGAAGAAAGAAGATCCCAGGGTATAGAAGCACGCCGTGTCATAAGAAGAAAGAGAGACCTCGGGTTACAAAAGCATGCTGTGTCATAAGAAGAAGGAAAGACCCCAAGCTACAGAAGCACGTCGCGTCATAAGAAGAAAGAGAGACCCTGAGCTACAAAAGTACGCCGTGTCATAAGAAGAAGGAAAGACCCAGGGCTACAAAAGCACGCCGAGTCATAAGAAGAAGGAAAGACCCAAGGCTACAAAAGCACGCCGTGTCATAAGAAGAAAGAGAGATCCCGGGCTACAAAAGCATGTCGTGTCATAAGAAGAAGGAAAGACATCGGGTTACAAAAGCACGTCGTATCATAAGAATAATAAAAGACCCTGGGCTACAGAAACACTCCATGTCATAAGAAGAAAGAGAGACCTTGGGCTATAGAAGTACGATGTGTCATAAGAAGAAAAAGATGAAGTCTCACCGTGTAACAACGGGTTTCGACTGGACTAAAAAATGATATGGTTTAAGATTGACCATGAACCTTTGGAGACGACATGGTTTAAGGCTAACCATGAACCTTTGTAGATGATATGGTTTGAAGTTGACCATGAACCTTTGATTTTTAGGGAAGCACCCGCTAACCCCTTAAAAACTGCATGGGTTCATTGAGGAATCCTATCAAACTCCACTTGAGCAAATGTCATTAAGGATGCCATCAAGAGACGTATTGGAAATATTGCAACATTAATTGAACAAGCTAATCAAGCTAAGTCCGACTGATTTAAAGAACATTCGATGTCAATCAACATCATGTGACGCAAAACTGTCATCTTGTTCGGGGATGTATCATTAATCATCAAATTCTCTAGGAGTCAAGTTCTTATTAGAACGACTACGACTCGTGAAAAAGGCTCATTAAGCATGCCAAACTAGAGCTTCCTTGTTAGAAAGGATTTCTCACACACTCTCGATAAAATGGCTGCTTGATCCCATCCATTCATGTGAGAGATAACTGGTTACTGAGGGTATCTCACGTAACCCATGTCAAAGGCTTTCAGAAACATTCACAATGAGCACAATCTGATCGATTAGAAAGGTCTTTTGAAAAGACCACAATATAGGCTTGGTTAGGGCTTAAACAAATGGATTATTGCTTTAAGGCTAATAAAGGAACATTTGTTGCTATCTTCATCAGATTTACAAGTCGAGAACTTGGAAGATAAGATAAGATAGAATTACTTCCACTCCTTCAAGGAGTAGCTTCTTAGTGGTATTCTCATTTTCACTCAAACCAACCTAATCAAAAGAGACTTTGGAAGAGGGTTGTAATGCAGACTCGGGAAAGGCTTGAAAAACTTAAAATTTTCAAGAAGGTTTTTAAGAGTCAGTGATCGTCATGGCATCGTGACCAGGTCACTTGACCTTTTGAAAGCATTTAGCTTTTGAAACACTGCACATCTCATAAATCCCTTGACTAATCATTTTTGCTTGGAAGCTTTGCTCTTTTCTCTAATTTCCTTTGCTCTTTGCGATGATTTTTTATCTTCTTTTTTTTTTTCGCAGGCACTTGGATTTTGATAATTTTTCTTTCATATAAGATGCATTCTTTTGGCTCTTTTTCTTAACGGACATTAGCCTTACTTTTACCAGGCACACTGCTTTTTCATGCCCCCTAATTTTATCGAACTTTTTGCTCTTTGAACTTTTGGAGCTCTTATGACTTCCGAGATGTTTTTTCATGTTTTCTCATCAATTTTGATTGTATGTGGTCAATCCTTATGCATTGCCCTAGTGAAGGGAGATGATCACTGCTCGGGATTCAAAAATAAAAATTCAGACCCAAATTGGTTAAAACAATGGGTATCAGTGTTTGGGTAGAGAAGGAAATGCTCTTCTTCACCTTGGGATGAGTCAAGCTCTGATGAGAATTCCTCTAAAGCTATCATCAGAAGATTGATGCAAGTGAAAGTAATAAAATCTTTCTCAATCTTTTGCTCTACAACATGATCGTAACCTCCTATGCTGCCCCAACGTAAGGTCGTTCTCGACAAGGGTACTTTGAAAGATCATCTTTATTCGGCTCAAAGGGGTAGCAAGAGATTAGTACGATGCTTGGGATTGATGAATGAAACTCCTTTATCATTTCGATCTTTGCGCTCAATGCGAATCTTTTGTTCTAAGAGAAGGTCACTTTTCACTCAACTCTCAAAAGTGTTTGAGGGATGTGTTTGGAAATGGCTTACCTTTCTTCATCTTAAACACTTCTTGTTTGGCATGATTAACATCTCTATTTCACTTTGTCAAGATCATCTGAGTAGATCAATCTCCAATCTCCATAGGGAAATTTGATTCAAAATGAATAACCCTCAAAATGAGAAAACAATTTTGAGATAAAAAGTATGCTCAAAAAGTTTGTCAAAATTTTTTTTTTCTTTTCTCAATTATTCATTTTTGTGCTTGTCTCTAAGAAATTGCCAAAGGTTCTTTTTTGTAATGAAAATTCTCCAATTTTTTTTTTTTTTTAGAAGAAGAGTACTTACTTGTGGCATGGCGACCCGGTAACCTTGTAAAGAATGTAAAAGAATATGTTAGTGCAAAAATATTTAGGGATTGAAATGTTGGAAACAATACATTATTACCCTTCATTCGCTTTCATCATTTGAGTGCTAATATCTCTTAGATTCACCTTCGTGGATATTTGGTAACTCGACAATACCTTTCCCCTGCATTGGCCTTTAAATGTTTGATGCTTTCTTGATTTCTTGGTGGAAGGTGCCGCTTCTATGGTCAAGGTGCAACCTTTTTCCATTTGTCACCCTGTAAGAAGGAGAGATGAAACGAGTTATCTCCATTCTCAATTAGGTTCAACTGAGAAGTGATACATCCTTTTTGATGAATTTGGCAATTTTGTTCCAGCACACTTCATTGGTGGGTGAAGGAGAGATTTTTCTCTAAATCAAACATTGCTATCCCACTATTTATTTGACAAACCTTTTTGTTTTGTTCGAGTCTATCCTGTACCAAAGAAAATGATATGTCATTCATTTATGTTAAAGAGAATCAAGTTTAGGAATGAAATACATCCTTTTCCAAAGTCGGGTGATCAACATCCCAAGGTATCTCTTATGGAGGAATGGATAATATTGCCCCTCTGTTTCATTTGAATCTTTCTTTGTTTAAGATGAATAGGACTTAATAATGCTCCATCGCATTTATTGGAACGTTACAAAACTTAGTACTCTTGATGTCTCCCTGACAATAAAAAGAAAGTCATGTTAGAAACGGTATCAGAAATGAATAATTGGAATCGATATAGTTGACTCTTCCTTCGAATTCGCCATGCTTGGCAAATCCCTTCCTTTGTCTCATCATGCAAAGTGAACAAGATCGACGGGCTATTCTGACTCCTAAGTCATTTGCTAATAAAGAGACTTCTTAGAACGGAATTCAACTTCGTTCCGCCTTTATGGAAGATTGGTGTTGACGAAACTTCGACGCATGCTTGCTCCTCAAGTTCCGTGAGCCTACGCTTTTATCTTTTAGAAGGGGCCGATGCCGATCTCAGATAAACTCCTCGTCCTGCCCAAGAAAGCGACCACATGAAGAGAGGGCCTTAAGCAACGTTTTCTTGAAATTCATTTCGGAAGGTAGACGTAAAGGTTCGCTTGAAACACTTTTGAATTTGTGTTTTTTTCTTTTTTATGATGATTTTCCTGAAACCAAATTCCATTATTAAAAAATGTGACTCGCGTGATTTACAAAAGCAACAATTGAATTCACAATCAAAACTCCAAATGGAAAACATGATTCTTAACAAGAATGAGAACAATAATAAAATACAAGAAACTCTTGTACAAATAAGAGTAAAAATCAACTCTTGTCCTAACTCTAGAATTAACTTCTTTATGTGGTCAAACACGAGAATGTCTAGGAGTATCACGCCTAATCTGTAAAATGACAGCAATGTCAGTACGTGAATGAGAGGAAATTATCTCTTAATGAGGTCGCTTCTTACAGCAAAATCGAGGTGACGATACATGCTCTATAGTCCTTATTACGGGATTTTAGTATTTCGCCAAGATTTTATCATAAGAGAAGGGACATCATTAAAAGATTGATTGACGGCTATCAATTGAACATTCACTCTTATTCTAAAAGTTTTATATGCAAAAGTGGCATTGATTTTTTTTTTTTTTTTGAAGATATTGATTTTATGATTTTACTCTAGCAAAAAATGAAGTGACTTCTATTTTGAGAATCTTACACAATGTGATTTGCATTTCAATCCCAAAATGTGAAAAGGAAAGAATTTGATTAAAAATGCAATCTCAATTTTTGAGCCCTAATATAATCGAAACTTGCGAGCTTTTTATTTTTATTTTTTATTAATGCGATTTCGAGACCATAACTAGAAATTTAAACAAAACCATGTGTTCAACAAGGCCCAATTAAAGTGTTTAAAACTTGCATTCAATGTTCACTTATCAAAAGTGATTGCCAATTTTTTTCAATTACAAGCCTACAGCACTGAGGGAAATCGATTGATGTTCGCGAATTTCAAGATGAAAGTTTAATACAAAATAAGCAAATAAAAAGGAAAATGATACTTACAATGGGCACCAACCTTTGTCTCTATTTTTTTTCTTTTTAATTACATAGATATGCACATGGGATGGGATTTGATTTCTACTATATACGGCTCAAAATGGAGCCATAAGATCACCGAACCAAACCAGTAGGCTTGTGGCTAAGTCGTGTTACCCATGACTCCGGCTTCGTCAAAGAACCGACCCATGTCGCATGATCGCAGACCAAGATGGGGACCTCTGACATTAATAAAGAAATTTCGGGGTTGAGATGTGCGACTCGTACTACATGATTGTAGTTGGAGTGGTATCTACCTCAACAACATCCTAAGTGATCCTATGCAGCCTAGGTCTGGCGGTAGGTCGTGTGTACTACGGTGTAGTGCAATGCAAAGGATACATACACAACAATTTATAGGCAAACAACATTCCATATATAAAAAAATAAATCATACATTCCTACACCTCCCTACAAGATAAAGGTAAGCAAACACTTCCCTTTATACCTCCCATTCTGCAAAAAAAAATTTAACATCTTTAATGTTATGGGCGTATTTGGAATCCTTGCTGCCAAATAAAAATATTTTTGAACAAATTAATTTTGGCATAAGTCCTCTAAGGTTTAAAACCAAGTCCCCAGCGGAGTCGTCAAGCTATTGCGACCTACCCCTTGGGTGGGTTTGGGGGGGGGGGGGGGGGGGGAACAGGTTTAGAGGTATTGCCTAAATGACGGACCTAAGGCCCATGATTAGGCGCGAGCTCTCCCAAGCCCATACCTCGCGTGACATTGGAGTATTCTTAAAAATTTCACAAAAATGAGTCGCCACTAGCCTATTGGGGTCGGCTAAACACCAAGTGAGGTATGAGAGTGTTCCTCACTTCCTACACAACCAGAAAATCTAGGGTCAGGAACTTGATTACACTAATTGACCAATTAGTGCCTTTTCGGTACTTAATCTTATTCATTTTAAGAGAATTTTTTTTTCAGGCAGTTTGAGTTGATTTTACAGCTATCCACTAACATGTGAGGTGATCATGCGGGTGTGCAATTATTAAAGTAACAACTTGCAACCAAAATCATAATTGCAGTAAACTTTAGCACGTGCAATCAAACATAATTAAGTATACAAATTAAACATGCAATATAATCAAGGTGCAAGAAAATAAAGGTCTAATTATGCTAAAAAGGCAAGACATGGCAATTCCTAACCAAACCTTACATTTTTTAATTTTCGAAGATTTTAATTTTTAATTTTTTTTAAAATAATTATTTCTAATTTTTTTAAAAGAAAAATGAATTTAAAAAATGGGCGAACCGGGTTGGGTCCGGTTTGACTTGACCTAGGTTTAGCTCGATCAGGAGAGGGCCAAATTTGGTAGGCCCCAATAGGACTGGGCCTGAACGGTGGGCCCAGTCCAGCTCAAAAATGAGCCCACCTAAAAAAGAAACCTAAGTAAAATAAGCCCGGCCCAACACAAGAGAAGAAACTAATATTAAACTGGCCCAAAGGTCTTGCTTCAGCCTAGACGCGGCCTACCCGAAAATCAAAACCCTACCCGGTTCGCGACTCACGCTTGACCCGATTTTTGGCCGAAACCCTACTCGACCGCGACCCGATGGACGTCTTTCTTTTTGCTTGCGGCTGAGGTGTCGCTGGGCAAATGGACAGTGACTATGGGCTTGGTGGCGGTGATGGCGACGACGGCATTGACGGCAAGTGACGGCATAGTAACGGGGGCTCAACGGACGACTCGAGCGGCCTGGTGGCGGAACAGCCACGGCGGGCGACGACGAAGCAGCATCTAGTGGCGAAACAACAGTAGCAGGCGACAGCGGAGGAAGCAGCATGGCAATGATCAATGGCGTGCCTTGGTGAGGCAACAACAGCCTTGCACGGTGAATCTCGTGGTGGGTCGAGGCTGGTGTTGCGACAAGGCTGACTCGACACTGCAGGGACCCTAGCACGGTGGCAGTCATCGGGGATGGTGGTTGTTGGAGAGGTGGTTGGTGGCGGCACAAGCAACCCTTTCAGCTAGGGTAGCGACAGCGTCGCCTCGACTGGGAGAGCGGGGGTAATTCTTGACCTCTGAGGTCAAGGGTTGCCCGCGGCGGCGGCGGTGCTGGAGACTCCCCTTTTCCTCTTCGATCCTTGCTCTCCCTCTTCGATTTCTTTCTTTTGTTTTTTTTGTTTCTACTGTGTTGTCTTTCTCCTCCTTGTTCTCCCCTTCGCTTTTCTGGTTTTTCTGTTCTCTCTCCTTTCTCCTTTCTCTAGGGTTTTACACGTGAAGATGGGCCCAGGAGGAAGAGCTGAGGCGCAGGTTGGGCCAAGGCCAGATCAGGCCAGACCCAATCCCTCTTAAGCAATTTTTTTTTTTTGCTTTTTTGTTGTTTTTTTAATTTAATTAAAGATAATTTTTTAACTTTTTTTTTTTATATGCAGTTGAAAATTAGGTGTCAACAAGCCTCGATCAACTCAAGCTTGCCTAGATCAATTGAGCCTTGAGCTCGTCGACTTGGGTCATGGCTGGTCGCTAGGTTGTTGGCTATCACTGAGGCACAAGATTGATGAATGATGAAGGAGAAAGGAAAAGAAAGAAAAGAAAAAAGAATAGAAAATTAATAATTTTTTATTTAAAAAATAAAAAATTCAAAAATATATATTTTTAAAAAATTTATTTTTTAAACAAACTTTTATTAACCAAGGACCCAAAGACTAGGAAAATATTTGGGATAATTTTTTCCGGCTCATTCAAAGGGGAAATAATTTTTCTAAACTTAAACTTTTGTAGGAGAGCCTTTTTTCTGTTGAGTTGTTTTTCTAAGTGAAGCAAACACCAAAAAATGTGAATAATGTATTCGTGAAAAATATTTTTTGGGAAATAAATGCACCCTACAAGAATAAGTTTCAATTGGAAGATTCTAATGTAGTAAGATTCATGCATGGTAATAAAAAATCAAGCTAGGGACGAGCTATAATTATTAGGGAAGACCCTCAACATTTTGAAAGGCCAGAGGCATTCAAATATTACAAACTTAACTCGGTTTCTCCAGTGAAACGGCAAAGAAAACTCGAAGGCAGATGGAGAAGCACAAGTACATAGAAACGATTATAGATTCTCTTGAGAGAGCGTTGGCTACCATTATTGGTCTTCATTATATCTGCTAGATTATGAGGGGCATGCCGGACGAGACCCTGGCGCAAAAAATATGCAATGGAGACAAATATAATGAGTTAGCGAGAGCTATTTGAATGCTTCGAGCGTGGCGTGGAGAATGCGACAAACTTCGAATTTAGGTATCCCATTGAAGCTTAATTTCCGTACCTCGGAGGCTAAGGTCGAAAGTAGGGGTGCAAGTTCATGACAAAAGCTGCTTACCGTACAGTCTAGCATTCCTGATCCAACGTAGGGGCATCATGTTCAGGGTCATTCTTTTTAGAAATTGGGAAAGGGATAGCTCCTTAAATTAATGTATGCTATGAGAAAATTACTGGGTTAAGTAAATGGATCCCAATAATCTGATGCTTGAACAAGTGATGTACCAACACTCAATAGAGTCAATACAACGGCAATGTCTGTATCACAATGGAAGCCTTCAATTGATATTCAATATAACTTTTATATCTCTAGTATAGAAGAGTGAACTCATTTGTTCTTCGAGTATAATTAGAATGGGAGTATATGGCAAAGTATCCTCTCGCATAGAATGGTATTTGGCATTCTTCAAGAGGATGGGATTTTGAACTTCATCTAATGATAAGAGTCACCGAGGGCAAGAAATTGGAACATGGCTCCTCAAGGTATCCTTCTTAGCAACCATGTATTGTATTTGGATGAAGTGTAACCATAGACGTTTACAAAATAAGTCAATTTAGAGGCCTTTTCTTTTTGGCTAGGACACGTAATATTGTAAGAGGTAAGGCTTCACCTATCTAAATTGTAGACCCTCCGTGGCAAATATTTGTTGGCAACTATGTGGAGGCTTCCTACCTCCCTATTCTCGCATCATTAGTTGTGTTTGTAATGCCGGGGTATGCTCTAAGCTTCTATACTACATATGATTAATGACATTTACATGTTTATATATATATATATATATATATATATATATATATAATAGTCTCAATACAACACGTCCACAACATGAGTCCACTTGCTTCCCCGTTTTCCTTTCTAAATCTTCCAAAAAACTACTACTCTCCCGAAACGAGATAACATTACTAGAAGAAACCGATAAGTGATGGGCAAAAGCTTACTAAAATGTCAAAGCTAGTCCTAAACTCTCATTATAAACGACTTTACATCGTCTGACTGTGGTTGGTGAGGTTTTCATGAAACCTGCCGCCAAAAACGTTGAGATGATAAGGAGATTGATAGAATTAATCTAATTAAGCATCGTGACAACTAACTAAAAAGTCACCTCAATTGATCAAATAACTAAGAAGACACAGCTGCAACAAATTTATTGTTCATATCGCAAGAGAAAGTGCAACCACAAAGCACATGGATAATCTTTGCCTTGAGCTATACTATTATCAAAGAATCGAACATATCGCTTTCATTTCTTCAAGTATGATCACCGAATAGCAAAGAAGGGTTTCCGAACAAAGGATAGCCCACAAGGGTTGAGGTGAGTTAGACAATCGGTTTCAAGGGAGGGCTTCAATTCTTTGGGCCCTAATGATTCAATCTGCTAAATGATGGGCCTCACAATAATAGTAGACAACTTGGATTTTACAAGAGAAGGGCCTGGTGAGATTTGCATTCCGCAATAAAGGGCTTGCAAATCCCACCCTAGTTGATTAGCGTCCTATAGAAAAGCCTAACAAAGATGGAGCACCTACAACATGCAAGTATAGCTTTAACAACATTGAAGCCCAACTAATTTCACAATTGAAGAAATGTGTAGTCTAGTGGGTTAGTTAATGAATTTGATTATTTTGTCTTAGACAAGAGTAGTATCGAGCCTTATAGAAGCATAATAATGTACAAATGTGCCAATTTACAATGGATTGATGTATGATTTAGCCTCAAGTAGCAACACAATCTTAGAAGAATCATAACAACTATGATGGATAACACATGTTATTCTCCAAATAACAGGTTATTCTCCAAATACATATATTTTTGCTTATGGTTCACAAAAAATCACGGTGGAAGGCTAAGCAATCTCACCATGAGACCATCCAAGAGGAAATATCTCGCTTACACTGCCATTCACCGGGGGTATAGTTCCGTAAGCGACAAGTTATTGCTTGACAAAAGCTTAATCCTACTGGTGGATTGGTCTGATCCAGGCCCTTCCATTGGGATGCCCAGTCCCCTCGCTTTGCTTTGGACAAAGAAAGCTGGATGTCGGGGTGATGGTGGGGTAATGGAATTGCTACTGAGCATGAGCACTACGGTTGCCATGGTGGGTCTAATAGCTGGATCTTCCTGAATGCATAGTAAGCAAATATGTAGGCATCGAAGCACTTGATCTATTGAATTTGAATCCACAATAGCTGGGTCCAGCACTTTCAAGGGCGTGCCGTCTCTCCACTGATTCCATGCCTGCATGAATAATTACAAAAAATCTTCACAAAATTGTTGCATGAATTCAATGACTCACAAGCAAGACGTATGATTCTTGCAACAAACCATATATGAATGAGGAATAGAACCATAAGTGTTTTTGTTGGCTGAATGACTAAGTTTTTAAAAAGGAATTTCAATTTTAGTTGACCAAAATTACAAAAAGTGTGCTGCTAGGGTAGCATAACAAAACTTACATATCGAGCAAGATATTCACCCCCATCAAATTGGTCGTAGAAGCCATTCTTCTTGCCACAAATGATCTCAAGAAGCAGTATACCGAAACTATAAACATCGGATTTCACTGAGAACCGTCCATGCATGGCATATTCAGGAGACATGTAACCACTGCAAAACCAAACATTAGCCAAATGTAGAGGTTGGGACACCTGGAGTGCCATAACTTGGTACGGAGGGACACTTAAGTGCCATAACTTTAAAATGGTATACTTAAGTGCCAATATCGGAGTAAAATGGGACACTTAAGTGCCACTCCGACGAAAATCCGGCCAAACGGCTGACGTGGCAATTTTCTAGCGAGTTTGGTCTAAAACGGCGTCGTTTTGCACGCTGACGTGGCGGAGAAAACGCAAAAACAACGTCGTTTCGTGTCTATGTGTAAATAATAATATATAAATTAATTAAATTAGATTTAAAAAATTCAAAAAATTAAAAAAAAAATAAGAAAAATTTTAAAATTTTAAAATTTTGAAAAATTAAGAAAAATTTTCAAATTTTGAAAAATTAAGAAAAATTTAAAAAATTAAGAAAATTTAAAAATTAAAAAAAAAATTAAAAAGGGGGGGGGGGGGGGGGGGGGGGGGGAGGTCGAACGGGGCGGCTCCCTCGCCGCCGCCGCCTCCCCGCCGTCGCCAGGAAGGGCTGGCGACGGAGGGGGGAGGGTCGGCCGGGCTGCGAGCCCTCGCCGCATCGCGGCGGGGGCCGCGACCCTCGCCCTAGATCTGGGCGAGGGCTCACGGGCCCTCACCGCCGGCCCCTGGCCAGGGCTCGGCAACCCCGGCCGACCCTCCCGACTCCGTCGCCGGCCCTTCCCGGCGGCGGCGAGGAGGCGGCGAAGGCCACAACCCTTGCTCTAGATCTAGGCGCGGGCCGCAACCCTCACCCAGATCCGGCGAGGGGTCACGCACCCTTGCTACCTCACCGCCGCCGCCGCCGCCGCCGTCGGGAAGGGCCGGCGACGGAGTGGGGAGGGTCGGCTAGGGTCGCCGAGCCCTGGCCAGGGGTCAGCAAGGCCGGCTAACTGGCGGCGAGGGCCCGCAAGCCCTCGCCCAAATCTAGGGCGAGGGTCACGGTCCTCGCCGCGATCCGGCGAGGGGTCGCAGTCTTCGCTGACGGTCGACCGAGGGCCGGCGACCCTGGCCGACCCTCCCCCCTCTTTCGCCGGCCCTTCCCGGCGACGGCGGGGAGGTGGCGGCGGCGAGGGAGCCGCCCCGTTCAACCCGCCCCCCCCCCCCCCCCACCCCCCCTTTTTTTAAAAAAAATTAAATTTTTTAAATTTTTAAATTTTCTTATGTTTAAATTTTTTTTAAAATTTTTTAAAATTTTTAAAATTTTTAAAATTTTCTTAATTTTAAAATTATTGTTAATTTTAAAATTATTCTTAATTTTTTTAAATTTTTAAATTTTTCTTATTTTTTTTAATTTTTTTTAATATTTTAAATTTAATTTAATTAATTTTTATATTATTATTTATACATAGACATGAAATGGCGTCGTTTTTGCATTTTCTCCGCCACGTCAGCGTGCAAAACGACGCCGTTTTGGACCAAGCTCGCCGGAAAGTTGCCACGTAAGCCATTTGGCCGGATTTTCGTCGGAGTGGCACTTAAGTGTCCCATTTAACTTCAAAACTGGCACTCAAGTGTACCATTTTAAAGTTATGGCACTTAAGTGTCCCTCGGTGCCAAGTTATGGCACTTGCGCTGTACTTCTACCGCCAAATGTATATTGAAAATTTAGATGTAGATCAATGAGCATCCTTAAATAGATAAAATGAGCAAGTCTAGCATCCAATTACAAAGTCATCTATTCAAAATCTAAGACTTACAAAGTCCCCACGATTTTATTTGTGCTAGCCTTTGTTTGATCAACTCCAAAAATCCTTGCCATGCCAAAATCTGAAATCTTTGGGTTCATTTCACTGTCTAACAAGATATTGCCACATTTTAGATCACGATGGATGATCCGGAGACGAGATTCTTCATGCAGATAGAGCATTCCTCGAGTGATCCCATATACTATTTTATAACGTAATGGCCAATTCAATTGATCGCTTTTTTAAGGATCTGCATTGTTGCACCAAAACTCATTATGTGCTAGCATGTGGCACCAATTCAAAAACTCAAGGCGGATATATTTTCTCTTATCGATCAAAGGTAGCTTAACAAAAGACTATAAATAGTTGAAAGGATAGAATATCTCTTAATTCAAGTTTTCCACAGCTAGTGAAGGTTGGAACATTTAATTTCAAGCAAAGTACATAAGATAGTTAAAATACAACATACCAAATAAGAAGTAATCAAGGCTTTTATTCGGCACAAACTCATAGGCGAGTAGCTTTTCGTCTCCCTCCAAGCAAAATCCGAGTAGTTGTACAAGGTTTTTGTGTTGAAGCTTTGCAACTAATAGAACTTCATTTTTGAATTCGTCATCACCTTGTCTTGAACTTTGAGATAGCCTATTCACCACGATTTGTTGTCCATTAGGAAGTTTACCCTATATTGTTTTGAATTTATCATTTAATTCCTTATCACAACTTCTCAAAAAACTAACAAATAAAATCTTTACATGTTTTCTTTTCTCTTCGGCACCATTATGTTTAATTCATATGTAAAGCATTCTTGATTGTTTACCACTAATATGTAATACGTACCTGGAAAACTTTACCAAATTCACCTTCACCCAACTTGTTTTCAGGAGAGAAATCATTTGTCGCAGATTGTATTGTAGCCAAGTCAAATTGCAAGGACTCCACGGTGGTAAGTTCATTTTCATCTGCATTACCAAAAAATGCAGTGCTTGGGAACATTATCACAATTAAGAGTATTGAATTAGACTAGCATTGATGTCCCATTACCCCAGTGAAATCTTTCCCCTCTTGGTTAGTCATGTAGAAAAAAAAAAATTATCATCAATACTGAAGGTAATGCTAGGTTTGTTAAGTGCAGTGTGGATGCTACCTATGCTTTGAGGGAATTGCTAAATGTTAGAAATTTTTTGAGGGCTCGTTATGTGGTTGGTCATGTGGAATCTAATCCCTCTGGCATGACTCATGGCATCCTAATGGGATCTTACTGGATGTATTTCCAAGGAGAGTAGTTTATGATTTTGCTCTTCTTTGAATTGCAAAAGCAGCTTATATTATTTGTGCTCCAAATGGAGAAGGCCCACTTCGAGGTCTGAAGACTTAATATCAATCTAGGCAGCTATTTGTGTAATTTGTCCAAAGTCTTCTTTACAAGACCAAGGTACCTACATTGCTGCTTCTTGTGACATTCTTACCTCTTCTTCAGCTTGGGAGATTGCGAGGAAAAGAGGCACAAGAGTTTAATGGTATCAGCTAATTTGATTTTCATCTAATTTGCTGAGGTTAAGATTCATATTTTGGTTGGTGATACAAGATAAGCTACCTATATTTCAAGGAATTGACATATAGTCTTCTAATCAAGGCCAAACTCTCTATTTTTTGTGCCATGAAAGCACTGAGATAAGATCCCATTTGTTCTTTGGATGCAGCTTCTCTAAGCAAGTTTGGCAGAGTGCCCTTCAACTTTGTTTTCATAATGCAGCGAGCTATGAAAGGGAGAGATTTTCATTGGTATTTGGTGAAATTTTTGTGGAATTAATGCATGTATTTCATCTAGAAGGCCAGAAATGAGATGTTACATGCCCAAAGTATTCATCTTATTGGTGGCATTATGATTGCTTTTTAAGTCAAGTATAGTTTTGAAGGTTGAAAGAGCATGGAGAATCAGATTTCTGTCCTTGATCTTTTCTATTATATATGCTACATATATATCAAACATACTCTTAATTTGTATGATTAGTATATCTGATTCCTTAAGAAAAATAAAGAAATTTAATAATTTTCTCATTTATATGACATGGATAGTTTGCAGAAAAAATAAAGGCAAATAGTTGATTTACCGCCTTTTACTTTGAAAACTTCATGCATCCTCTTTCCCTTTCTCCGAAGCATCCAACAAGTGAGAAAGAGAATTATTATAAAACCTCCAACAGAAATGGTAGTGGTGATGGTAATCACGGTAGATTTGTTGCTTTTTCCTGCACACGTACCATTACATATATGAGACCATCGCCAAACTAATTTTAAAACATTTTAGATGAAAACATGTTTAATATTTATACATTCTAACACTTCATTTCACTAGGTCGGAATTAGACCTAAGACCAGCGCATGAAGATTGGCAATTTACCAAGCAAAAAGGTGCCTTAAAATACGGGCCAAAAGACAAACATAATGAGTACGCGTAAAGAGCAAATATTTAGAAGAAATTAAGCTTTAATCCATAACTGTCCATCTCTCATAATTCCATTATTTTCCTTATTTCCTTGTGGGGATAAATTCAATCCTAACAATGCACTCGCCTTCATAATCCTTTGCATAAAAAACTGAGGTAAGAAGGCCTTATATTCAAAATAAGAATTTAGCTGGATACTAAAAGTCAATCTCGATAAGGTAAGGCCTAAATACAGCAAGGGGACTAAATAGTTGCATTTGCTAAGTTCTTGTTTTGAACATAACCTTTTCATGATATCAGATAATGTAATCATAAATCTTTACATAAAATTTCAATATAATTTTTCTAATCAATTATTGCCAGAGATCACTAATACAGTAGTTCGTGTAATACATAGTTTAGAGTAAAATTATTCACATTAGTGTGTCATATAAAATGGCTCGACGTGACTGATCATCATGTTAGTAATTGATCGGAAATATTATATTGGTAAAATTGACATATTTAGATCTGATTTGACATCTAGTACTAATTCGGTAATTATCCTTCCCATTTGAGTGCACCATTTGTTTGTAGGAGATTAACCATTAATTGATTAAAAGCGACATTTAACCAATTGTTATTTAAAGTCTAATCTCGTGAGTGGATGTAGAACTGCTCAAAAAGGTAAAATGAACTTCTGTAAAATTCAGAAAAAAGGAAAAAAAGGACACGAAAAATTTACATCACCAATCAAATCGAGAGGACAGAGAGAGAGAACGAGACTCAGGAAAGCCCCTAGAATCCATCCCAAAACTTGATATGTTGAACCATTGACAGCACTTCACATTTTATTTTCGTTAAAAAAAGTTGAATCTGAGAATTTAAACTATTGAGTAGGATAACCAGTTTACCAAAAAATTAAATAGATCAGATATTTATTGTATAGAGGAAGAAAAATAATAAAATCAAACACTTACTTTTTGCTCTGGTCTCGGGAGCTGGAGGACGCAGAAGCTGGGATGGCGGAGGCACCGGGGCCGCCATGGCCGAGACATTATAAAACGGGAACAGCTCGAACCTGACGCCGCAGACCAGAGTGAAACTCCTCCCACCTTGCTTATCCAGGGGGAGGTTCGAGATCATATCCCGAAGGCACCGGTAGCAGTCCAACGGCGTCAAGTCCGGCGTGCACTGCGCGAGGGTGTACAGCTTCTGCAGGCTCGTCAAATTCGCCTCCTCGACCGCGAATTTCTTCCCCGACCCGCCGTCGCGAGCCCTTGTGCTGATTTTATCCACGGTCTGTCCCAGGACTTGTACGAACCGGGTCGGATCAGTGACGTTCGTAGTGTTGTTCATCGAGTAAGCAGGCTTCGTTGCCAAGGCCGAGAAGAAAGACCTGT
The DNA here is from genome assembly GCA_019915205.1 of Eucalyptus rudis. NCBI lineage: Eukaryota > Viridiplantae > Streptophyta > Magnoliopsida > Myrtales > Myrtaceae > Eucalyptus > Eucalyptus rudis. Next base: position 7,151,807 of record JAHMTN010000003.1, on the reverse strand, counting down.
TGTCGTACCTCAACATGCACTCGTCGTACCAGATCGTGGCGACTCGCTGGAGGCCGCATCTTCGGAGGACATCACGCTTTCCAGTGGCCACACAGTCGCTGCACGTGGAGATGCTGACATCGCCGCGGCAGAGAAAGAGCCCATGGGCTTGGTCGGGACGGTCCTGGCCAGCGGTGGCGGTGGCAAAGCCGTTGGTGTTGGTCGTGGCGTTGGAGGAGAGGGAAGAGAGGACGGTGTTGAGGTTGGACTCGTAGGTGGAGTTGGGAGTGAAGAAACTAATGCGTGCGCAAAAATGCTTTAGATAAGTGGGGGCAGCTTCAGCACTGAAATTCTGGACGAAGATGAAGAAGAAGAAAGAGGAGAAGGAGAGGGAGAGGAAGATGGTGAAGCAAGAACTCATGATTTGCCAGGCTGATGAATTGATTGGGCTTGCGCACGAGTACGGGCAGAAGATTATAGGAAGAAGAAGAGCATGTGGAGAATCAATTTGATGAACAACAATATCTTGGGATAAGTAATTGCAGCATGAACAGTACCAGGTCCAGAAAACCGTTATTTTCATGCGTTAGAATTCAGGGCAACAAAATAGAGAGTAAAGGCAATGAAATAAAGAGTAAAAGTGAGAAAGAAAAATCAAGACACGGGATTTATTTTGATTCATTTTTAATGTAGCGCTAAATCTAGTAAAAGATTTCACTATAGTTAATATCCGCACATCTCTATTACGACTCTCAATTATAAGAGAAATATTATATATACTTAGTACTTATTTATAGACTTAAACCCAAGCAATCAATAAAATATGAGCCACAAATTCTGAAAAGTCTTTGGCGTGGGCACCCTACTACCCCTGCCAAGGTGGCCCCCTAGATCCCTGTCCGTGCACGATAGAGCAAGACCCCCATATCTTCTTATCAATGAGAAGTATCAACCACACCACACCATTATGCTCTTAAATTAATATAAGGGGCACCATTGCAAATCACAAATTTTCCTCTCTTTATCCCTTTTCCAGTCATTTCTTCCACGTTTTCAAAGCCCACTAGAGATTAAAAAAGGGAAGCAAAAGCCCGGCCTTACTTCCATCAGCTTTCTTTTATGCAAGTCCAGCGAGAGGGACAAGGGAGACGCGTTGACCAAGCCTGAAGAAGAAAGCGTCGATGAACAGCCTCTGTGAGGGTGCCCATGAACGAAATCGCGAGTGACGAGAGCTAATCCAGGCACCTTCTAGAATTGATGGCTTGGCGTGAGGGATAAGGACGCCCAGCTGCAAGATTCCGATGGGGAAGAGCGTGCTGGACGTTCATTGAGAGGGGCGAGGAAGGCATGACAACGGCAGGCTAATTTTCACGAGGGATGAGAGAACCAGAAAGAGTAGGAAGGAGAGCAATCTTTGGCCACTGAGGAAGAGGAAGAGCGGCAGAAAGTTTCACTGAAGAAGAAAAGAGAAGGAGAACCAGAGAAGGGTGGAGGAAGAGAAGATGCTCCATGCTTGTGCTCACTGGTTTTGGAGGAGAAGAGAAGCTTGAAGGGAGCGAAGGAGGGAGAGAGAAAAACAGTGGGAGAGAACTGGTAAGAGATTCATCAACAACATGGCCCAAACTTCTAATATCATAAAAGGCAGTATACCATGTTGCAATTGGATCCTCGCACTATGCAATATCGGTAAGGTGAATAGGTCTGTTTCAACAAAGCTTTATATAATAGATGGACCACAGTCCACTCATTTTCTCTTTTCTCGTGAAATAGTGTCTAATCCCATAAGTCATATAAGATGCGAGCTAAAGCCAGAATGGGTAGCACAAACAAAATATTACTTGCGCTCGGTGATAAGTAAGGCAAATTTCTTTCGGGCTTTTAACTCATGCATCGCTCTAACTAATTTTTAAAAACACAGAATTTTCCTTGTGACACTATCATGTACTCACAATAATCTCGTCCTACACAGATTTCATTCAATAATTTTCCACATCGAATGACAAAAGTCGCATCCTATGTTTCCTTGCAATAATTTGTGACATGTAACGACATTCTTGTTTTGTCCATGTCACGAGGCCTTGGTGGTACTCGGATCTATACGCAACGATAACAGCCATTTGCTACTAACAAACTTTCTTACAACTTAAGCAATCTTCACTTTATTGAAGGGAAATTAAGAAGCTACTCAAACTATTACAAGTTTTCGATAATAAATTTATTGTGATCTTTTAGAATTATAAAAAAATTCATAGTTAAGCCATGTCACGGAAAGACGAATAGCTAACCGAGCTTCCCATTCATCTTTATTTTATGCGGAAACAACACAGCTTTTGCTCCTCCTGTTTTATTTAGGTCACTCGAAGTTAGCAATCCACATTTGAATTTCATGCCTTCATAATCAAATGACCATCTAGGCATATTTGGGCCAAGATTATGTCATATAAGTAATTGTTTGGGCTTAGAGTCCGGTTTTTAGCCAAAAGGTGAAAAAAGAAACTAATTTATATAATGTTCTATTAGAGGGGAAAAACCAAAAAAGTTATAAACCTATTGCATTTGTGTCAATTCAGTCCTAAACCTTTCATTGGATCAATTTAATCATAAACATTTTCACATTAGTATTAGTTAAGTCCATCTGACCAGTTTTAGCTGGTTAGGTCTGACGTGGATGTCGATCGGTGATCGAACGCTGACATGGCAATTTTTAAATGTTTTTATTTATTCTTTTCTTTTATTTTTCCTTTTCTTTTCCTTCTTCTTCTTCCTCCTTAGACTTTCCTCACAGTGGAGTTGAGGGCCGTGAAGCCTTTACCAGCCATCAGCGAGGATCACAACCCTTGACTAGCCCAGATCTCACTTTTGGCCTTAGGTGAGGCTAGGTAACGGCCACAACCCTCGCCGGCCACTGTAAGGAAAGTCCAAGGAGGAAAAAGAAGGAAAAGAAAAGGAAAAAAAAAATCGGAAAAAAATAAAATAAAAAAATCATTGAAAAATTGTCATATTAGCGTTCGGCTACCGGTTGGCGTCTACATCAGCACTGCCTAGCCAAAATTGGCCAGATTAATTGAATTGATGACAATATCAAAAGGTTTAGGATTAAGTTGGTCCAATTGAAAGGTTTATGATTGAATTAGTACAAATGCAATAGGTTTATGACTTTTTTTGCACTTTTCCCTTCTATTAGGCTCCATTTGTCTTATGAAAAGTGAATGATTCAAAAAATATTTTATTGAAAATGATTGCCGATATTGTTTGAAATAAATGAAAAATGTTTTCATTGCCAAAATATTTTCGTAGATTGTGAAAGCATTTTTTGTTCATCCATTTTTGTAATCAATACAAGCGATCATTTTTAGGAAAATATTTTCTAAATTATTTATTTTTCACAAAATAAATGGAGCCTTAGTAATAATGTATTTTTGTTTATCTGAAAAAAGAAATTGATAATGTGAATAGCGGGGCAGTCGTAACAGTAACGCCATTCATGTAGGTTGTAGAAATTTTGCTACCTTAGGATAGTTAAAGCTAGTGCGTTGATTAATCAGTGCTTCCATTCAAAGCTTATAATATTTCTCCTTCCGAGATCTCCTATCATCATCCTTATGAGATCTCCTATCTTGTCGGAAAACCTCTGCCAACTCTGAGTTAGGCTTTGTTAGTTGCTAACGCCAAGTCAATTCCTATACCGCTACCTATGCCATGCTTGGTCCCTTGGCATATTGAAGGTTCTGTAGCACATCGTCATGAGCACTGGGCTAAGCGGCAATTGAGCAACTCAAGGGACTGCTGGCTTAACGATGAAAGCACAAAGTTGAGAAATGTAAGTCATACATAGGATCTCCAGTAAACAGACGTTGCTCATTGTTCACTAACGGTATCCACGGAAGGCCAATTATATCAAGGCCTGCAAAGCTATCACATAAAACAATTATTTGTATCATCGGGGGTATGATTCCGTAATTGTCACTCCATTGACCGATTGCCGTGTTGATCTACTAATGGATTGATCTGTGCTTTGAGGGAAGAAGGCCGGACGTTGAGGTTGCGGCATAGTGACGGGCTGGCTGCTGAGCATGTGAAGCACTGTCGCCATGGTGGGTCTATCAACCATATCTTCCTGAACACAAAGTAAGCTGATGTGCAGGCACCTCAGTACTTCATCTCTTGAATGCAAGTCTAGGATGGCCAGATCCAGAATTTCCAATGGTGTGCCGTCTCTCCAGTTTCTCCATGCCTATTTACAATCCATTGGAAAGAAAACACCCTTGGTAAATTGTAGCATTAATTCAATGGAGCATATAATTAGTATTACACGAGTTATGTTAACCATATTCGCAATGCTGAAGTCATGTTAGTTTGGAGGGGGCAAAGTGTACATGTACTTCTTGTACCAAAGTTCGGCTTGACTCAGTCGAAATATCAAAGAGTGCAGTATGACATTTGCATCGGTAATCTAGTTAGTGACAATAGTATAGGCAACTCACATAGCTAGCCAGATCTTTGCCCCCATCTGATTGGCAGAAATGATCATTCTTCTTTCCAGTGATGATCTCTAGAAGTAGGACGCCGAAACTATAGACATCAGATTTAACAGAGAATTTCCCATTCCTTACATACTCCGGAGGCATATAACCCCTGCAAATGAAAAGCCACATTGATAGCAACACCTATGTGCCTAAAATAGAGGATACAACAATTTAATCTAAGTGTGCTCTAACAAGAGCACATCTCTTGACATGACCAAATGATCAGCCAATGTAATGAGAATTTGAAACTTACAGAGTCCCCGCAATTTTATTAGTGCTTGCATGAGTTTGATCAACTCCAAAGATCCTAGCCGTGCCAAAATCTGAAATCTTCGAGTTCCAGTCATTGTCTAACAAGATATTGCTTGCTTTCAGGTCACGATGAATAATCCGAAGTCGGGAATCTTCATGTAGATAGTGCATTCCTCGAGCTATTCCACATGCTATCCTATAACGCTTTAACCAATCCAATTGCATATTTTTCTCAGTATCTGCACAATTAGAGTTGTGTTGTAATTCAGTATTTGATCTAGCTTGCTAAGATTGGATACCTATTTTCAACTAAAATTCCATCGTATAATGAGTAAGAGGATGGCATATTAGAGAAGACAGTTGCATACTCAACTTAAACTTACGGTACAAAAAGTAATCTAGACTTTTGTGAGGCAGAAATTCAAAAACAAGTAGCTTTTCTTCTCCCTCCAAACAATATCCGAGTAGCCGCACGAGGTTTTGATGTTGAAGCTTTGCTACCAACGTAATTTCATTCTTAAATTCTTCACCACCTTGTCTTGAGCTCCGAGATAACCTCTTCACTGCTATATCTTGCCCATTAGGAAGCCTCCCCTGAAATGATTGTTTCAGTTGTTTCCAAATCTTTTCTTTTGACGATAGTCTTTTAACTAAACATGAGCAGTTCCTGATATATCAAAACTAATAATACCTGAAAAACTTCACCGGATCCACCTTCACCCAACTTGTTCTGACGAGAGAAATTGTTTGTAGCAGCTTGTATTGTAGCTAAATCATATTGTGAGGGTTCCTTGTTTGTAATTTTATTCATGCCTGCATGACGAAACAACACGAGACTAGTCATTTCAATGAAGACACATAACTTTTCCAAGCCGCGGACACAATGTTTTCAACAAGAACTTAGTCAACTACCGGCTTCTTCTTGGACGAGCTCATGGGTCGGGGTCCCTTTCCTCCGAACGAAACGAGAAGCAAGAGAGAGAAACACTACAAGTACGCCAACGGGAACTGCAATGGCAGTGATTATCAATGTGGATTTATTGCTTCTTCCTGCATATGGAGGATCATACTTTCAGTTGTGGTGATAGCTTTCGTATGTTTTGCAGATATTTTCCAAGGGAGAGAAGGGTTTCTTTGGTTCTGAATAAAGATACACTGATTTATATCCGTCTAAGTCCAATATGAATGCATCAAATACACAGATTTATATCCTTCATCAAATGGATGGTAATCAAAGACAATTTGATTTATTGCTGGGTAAAATTGGTTTACAACGTAGAAACGACTTGCGAGTTTTATTATAACTGGACTTGTAAACGGTTTAATTTGATGGAATAAATTCAAGAAGTATATATTTACAGAAAAAACTTACAACATTTATTTAGTAAATAATATAATATAAGTATCTAATTAAGTAGATCACATGTAAGTATCAAATATGAGTACAAAAAATTACTTTGTAAATTACTTTACTAGTGAGGTCTAATTTGCCGTCCGTTCTATTTAAAATGAGTTCAAAAACCACTTTAAAAAGGGCAAGGAGTCAAAACTGGAATACCGACCAAAAAAAAAAAAAGGCAAAAGTGGAATCCCCTTGCCAGTCCCTCGTTTTCCCCCATGCCCGTGTTTATCGGAAAACGCATGCATCCACCCTCACTTGACTTTAATGTGGCATTTTCTTTGGAAAAATGTTAATATATAGTCCGTCAACACCGTAAATAGATTTACACGTTGAATGGCTATGATTACATTAATCGAGATTTGTATTATCGCGGAAACTCAGCTGCGGTACACATTCCAATGATCAAACACCAGTTGTATAAGAAATTTGGCTTATTCCCAAGAAAAAAAACATAAATTTAATTTCTAATATTGCTGTTCGACAGAAAAATAAAATTCTAATATTGATGGACAAAACGGGAAATAATAATAAAAAAAGCGAAAGAAAACAAAACAAGGTACCTTTAGGTTCAGTCACCTGGACAGGAGCAGAAAGATCCCGGACCGGTGGTGGCGCTGCCACCGTCACCACAGTCACCGAGTCGAGGTTGTAAAAGGAGTACATCTCAAACCTCACGTTGCAGCTCGGAGTCAATACGTTTCCTCCTGGCGTTTCCAGAGGGAGACGTGCTATCGCCGACCGAAGGCATGTGCCGCAGTCCGATGCGGTCAAGTCGGGCGTGCACTCCGCGAACGTGTACAGCCGTTGCGAGCCCACGAGCTCAGCCTTTGCAGCAGCCATTTTCTTCCCCGGTCCACTGCTCGGGGCCGTCCGCAGTACATCGTCCATGGTTTCATTCAGGAGTTGAAAGAACCGAGATGGGTCCTCTGTGACGTTCCAACCGTTCTCCTGCCTCGCGAAAGGGAATGGTTGCATGACCGAGTAAATGGGCTGATCCGAGTACCTCAGCATGCATATGTCGTACCAGATGATGGAGATCCTTTTGCCGGGGCATCGCTGGCCAATTTCTTGGGCTGTGGTGGCTACGCAGTTGCTGCATGTCGGGGCGTCGATGTCGCCACGGCAGAGGAAGATCCCGTAGGTCTGGTCTGGTGGGTATTCGCCAGCGGTGGCATTGGAGAACCCGCCACTGCTGCTGCCGCTGTTGCCGGCGGAATCGGCGGCAGAGGAAAGTGATGAGAGGAGTTCGCTGAGGTTATTTTGGTAGGTGGAATTAGGAAGGAAGGTTTTTGGTGTCGTGGCAATAATTGTCGATTAAAACAGGTGCCGCTTCACTGATGTGAGAGATGCTAATGAGCAAATTGATGGAGAAGAGGAGAGGGAGGAAGATGGTGAAGGTAGAGCTCATGGTATGATGGACATATTACACTTGGCTTTCGTCGGTTCTTCTTTTGAGTCATTATAAGCTTTGTAAAAGTCCACTTTTGGTCCTCAAATTTGTGTTTTTTTCTGTCCCTGAGATTTGTCGAATCGAATTCAGAATCTTGTATTATTTTTCTATTCAAGCATCTCCTCTCCACTCCTCAAGCCCAACGGAATATATTGGACAGTCTTTTGGCCGTATTACTCCGAAAGTTCACGTGGCCAAATATTTTTTTGGCCGAATATGACTGGTGCTTTTCGCACGCAAGCTCGTCTCAGCGACCCACGAGCCGGTAAAGTTGATATCACACGTCAACTTTTACGGGATCATCGCAAAATAAATATTTGGTCGAGTACACGGAATGGTTATCGACAGCTGAATTTTTAATCAACATTTCAATATCCATTTATTTTGCAAAAAAAAAATTATAAAAAGGGGGTAAAAAATGAAAAAAGAAAAAAAATGATGAAATCATGTGGGCTAGCCACTTAGTAAAGTTTTCAACCTTCTAAGCCCCCTCCACCCATTAGTCTAACCCATTTCTTTTAATTCCCTTGGCCCATCTCCTTACCAGGAAAATTATCCAAAAAGTCATCAACTTATTGCATTTTTACTAATTCAGTTATAAACCATTTGATTTTGTCAATTGAATCCTAAATCTTTTCACATTTTGTCAATTGAGTCCATTCGGTCAATTTTGACTATAAATTCTAACATGAAAAATTTAAAATAATATTTGATGATATTTTAATATTTTTTTTGAATTTTTATGCTTTTTCTTCTTTTCTTTTTTAATTTCTTTTTTTAAGGTTTGAAGAGAAGCCGATTAGGGTCGCTGGCCAACCCTCGCTAGCCTTAGGCGAGGGTGCATCGAAGGCCACAATGCCCTCGTTAAATTTGGCTAGGCGAGGGCGGTGACCTCGCGCTAGGCGAGGGCAGCGACCTCGCTTGGAGCCCTTGCCTAGCCAGATTTGGTGAAGGCGTTGCAGCCCTCAACTTTGGCTGGCGAGGGTTAGCTGGCCACCCTTGCAGGCCTTCTCTCCAAACCCTTAAAAAAAGTAAAAAACATAAAAACATTCAAAAATTTAATAAATATTATTAAAATTTCAACGTCAGTCATTTCTGGCCAAAATTAATCGGATGGACTCAATTAGCAAAATGTATAAAAGTTTAGGAATGAATTGATAAAAATATAATAAGTTTATGATTTTTTGGAAAATTTTATCTCTCCTTATCCCTTTTCCAGCCCACTTCTTCTACGTTTTCAAAGCCCACTCAAGATTAAAAAAAAGGGAAGCAAAAGCCCAGCCTTACTTCCATCAGCCTTCTTTTATGCAAGTCCAGCTAGAGGGACAAGGGAGACGCGCGGTGACCAAGCCTGTAGAAGAAAGCGCCGGTGAACAGCCTCTGTGAGGGTGCCCGTGAATGAAACCGCGAGTGACGAGAGCTAATCCAGGCACCTTCTAGAATTGCTGGCCTGGCGCGAGGGACAAGGACGCCCAACAGCAAGATTCCGATGGGGAAGAGCGTGCTGGACGTTCATTGAGAGGGGCGAGGAAGGCATGACAACGGCGGGCTAATTTTCGCGAGGGACGAGAGAACCAGAAAGAGTAGGAAGGAGAGCAAACTTTGGCCACTGAGGAAGAGGAAGAGCGGCAGAGAGTTTCACTGAAGAAGAAAGGAGAAGAAGAACCAGAGAAGGGTGGAGGAAGAGAAGACGCTCCATGCTCGTGCTCACTGGTTTTGGAGGAGAAGAGAAGCTTGAAGGGAGCGAAGGGGGGAGAGAGAAAAACAGTGGGAGAGAACTGGTAAGAGATTCATCAACAACATGGCCCAAACTTCTACTATCATAAAAGGCAGTATACCATGTTGCAATTGGATCCTCGCACTATGCAATATCGGTAAGGTGAATAGGTCTGTTTCAACAAAGCTTTATAAAATAGATGGACCACAGCCCACTCCCTTTCTCTGTTTTCGTGAAATAGTGTCTAATCCCATAAGTCATATAAGATGCGAGCTAAAGCCAGAATGGGTAGCACGAGCAAGATATTACTTGCGCTCGGTGATAAGTAAGGCAAATCTCTTTCGGGCTTTTAACTCACGTATCGCTCTAAATAATTTTTAAAAACACAGAATTTTCCTTCTGACACTATCATGTACTCACAATAATCTCGTCCTACACAGATTTCATTCAATAATTTTCCACATGGAATGACAAAAGTCGCATCCTATGTTTCCTTGCAATAATTTGTGACATGTAACGACACGCTTGTTTTGTCCATGTCACCAGGCTTTGGTGGTACTCAGATCTATCAGCAACGGTAACGGCTATTTGCTACCAATAAACTTTCTTACAACTTAAACAATCTTCACTTTATTGAAGGGAAATTAAGAAGCTACTTAGACTTTTACAAGTTTTCGTTAATAAATTTATTGTGATCTTTTAGAATTATAAAACAATTCATAGTTAAGCCATGTCACTCAAAGACGAATAGCTAACCGAGCTTCCCATTCATCTTTATATTATGCGGAAACAACACAGTTTTTGCTCCTCCTGTTTTATTTAGGCCACTCGAAGCTAGCAATCCACATTTAAATTTCATGCCTTCATAATCAAATGACCATGTAGGCATATTTGGGCCAAGATTATGTCATATAAGTAATTCTTTGGGCTTAGACTCCGGTTTTTAGCCAAAAGGTGAAAAAAGAAACTAATTTAAATAATGTTCTATTAGGGGGAAAACCAAAAAAGTTATAAACCTATTGCATTTGTGCTAATTCAGTCTTAAATCTTTCATTAGATCAGTTTTTTTTCTTGGTCAAATCATTAGATCAATTTAATCATAAACATTTTCGCATTGATACAAGTTCAGTTCATCTGGCCAATTTTTGCTAGTTAGTTCTGACGTGAACGTTGGTTGGTGATCGGATGTTGACGTGGCAATTTTTAATTTCTTTTTTTAATTTTTGGATTTTTTATTAGTTTTTCTTCTTTTTTTTTCCTTTTCTTTTCCTTCTTCTTCCTCCTTGGACTTTTCTCGCAGTGGAGGTGAGGGCCACAAAGCCTTCGCCAACCATCGACAAAGGTCACGACCCTTGCCTGGCCTCGTCTAGGACCGCGGGCAGTGTGACTTTGCCCGGATCTTGCCCATGGCCTTAGGCTAGGCTAGGTAAGGGCCACAACCCTTGCCGGCCACTGTGAGAAAAGTCCAAGGAGGAAAAAGAAGGAAAAGAAAAGGAAAAAAGAAAAAGAAAAGAATTTTTTTAAAAAGAAAATCGAAAAAATAAAAAATAATTTCAAAATTGCCATATTAGCATTCGGCCACCGATTGGCATCTACATTGGTACCGCCTATCCAAAACTGGCTAGATTAATTGAAATGATGATAATACCAAAAAGGTTATAGGATTAAGTTGGTCCAATTGAAAGGTTTAGAACTAAGTTAATACAAATGCAATAGGTTTATGACTTTTTTTGCACTTTTTCCTTCTATTAGGCTCTGTTTGTCTTATGAAAAGTGAATGATTCGAAAACCATTTTACTGAAAATGATTGCTGGTATCGTTTGAAATAAATGAAAATTGCCAAAATAATTTCGTAGATTGTGAAAGCAATTTTTGTTTACCCATTTTTGTAATCAATACAAGCGATCATTTTTAGGAAAATGTTTTCTAAATTATTCATTTTCCGCGAAATAAATGGAGCCTTAGTAATAACGTTTTTTTGTTTATTTGAAAAAGATTTTGATTTGATAATGTGAATGGTGGGGCAGTCGTAACACCATTCTTGTAGGTTGCAGAATTTTTGCTGCCTTAGGACAGTTATAGCTAAACCATTGATTAATCAGTGCTTCCATTCAAAGCTTATAATATTTCTCCTTCCGAGATCTCCTATCATCATCCTTATGAGATCTCCTATCTTGTTGGAAAACCTCTGCCAACTCTGAGTTAGGCTCTGTCAATTGCTGACACCAAAGTCAATTCCTATGCCCCTACCTATGCCATGCTTTGTCCCTTGGCATATTGAAGGTTCTATAGCGCATTATCATGAGCACTGGGCTAAGCGGCAATTGAGCAACTAAAGGGACTGCTGACTTAATGATGAAAGCACAAAGTTGAGAAATGGAAGTCATACGAAGGATCTCCAGTAAACAGACGTTGCTCATTGTTCACTAATGGTATCCACGGAAGGCCAATTATATCAAGGCCTGCAAAGCTATCACATAAAAAAATTACTTGTATCATCGGGGGTATGATTCCGTAATTGTCACTCCGTTGACCGATTGCTGTGTTGATCTACTAATGGATTGATTTGTGCTTTGAGGGAAGAAGGCCGGACGTTGAGGTTGCGGCATAGTGACAGGCTTGCTGTTGAGCATGTGAAGCACTGTCGCCATGGTGGGTCTATCAACCGTATCTTCCTGAACACAAAGTAAGCTGATGTGTAGGCACCTCAGCACTTCATCTCTTGAACGCAAGTCTAGGATGGCCGGATCCAGAACTTCCAATGGTGTCCCGTCTCTCCAATTTCTCCATGCCTGTTTACAATCCATTGGAAAGAAAACACCCTTGGTAAATTGTAGCATTAATTCAATGGAGCATATAATTAGTATTACACAAGTTATGTTAACCATATTCACCATGCTGAAGTCATGTTAGTTTGGAGGCGGCAAAGTGTACATGTACTTCCTATACCAAAGTTCAGCCTGACTCAGTTGAAATATCAAAGAGTGCAGTGTGACATTTGCATTGATAATCTAGTTAGTGACAATAGTATAGGCAACTTACATAGCTAGCCAGATCTTTGCCCCCATCTAATTGGTAGAAATGATCATTCTTCTTTCCAGTGATGATCTCTAGAAGTAGGACGCCGAAGCTATAGACATCAGATTTAATGGAGAATTTCCCATTCCTTACATACTCCGGAGGCATATAACCCCTACAAATGAAAAGCCACATTGATTGCAACACACATGTGCTTAAAATAGAGGATACAACAATTTAATCTAAGTGTGCTCTAACAAGAGCACATCTCTTGACATGACCACATGATCAGCCAATGTAACAAGAATTTGAAACTTACAGAGTCCCCGCAATTTTATTAGTGCTTGCATGAGTTTGATCAACTCCAAAGATCCTAGCCATGCCAAAATCTGAAATCTTTGGGTTCCAGTCATTGTCTAACAAGATATTGCTTGCTTTCAGGTCACGATGAATAATCCGAAGTCGGGAATCTTCATGTAGATAGTGCATTCCTCGAGCTATTCCACATGCTATCCTATAACGTTTTAACCAATCCAATTGCATACTTTTCTCAAGATCTGCACAATTAGAGAGCCATCTTGTAATTTAGTAATTGATCTAGCTTGCTAAGATCAGATACCTATTTTCAAATGCCATTTCATCGTATAATGAGTAAGAGGACGACATATTAGAGAAGACAGTTGCATACTCAACTTAAACTTACCATACAAAAAGTAGTCCAAACTTTTGTTAGGCACAAATTCATAAACAAGTAGCTTTTCTTCTCCCTCCAAACAATATCCGAGTAGCCTCACGAGGTTTCGATGTTGAAGCTTTGCTACAACCGTAATTTCATTTTTAAATTCTTCAGCACCTTGTCTTGAGCTCCGAGATAACCTCTTCACTGCTATATCTTGCCCATTAGAAAGCCTCCCCTGAAATGATTGTTTTAGTTGTTTTCAAATATTTTCTTTTGGCGATAGTCTTTTAACTAAACATAAGCAGTTCATGATATATCAAAACTAATAATACCTGAAAAACTTCACCAAATCCACCTTCACCCAACTTGTTTTGACGAGAGAAATTGTTTGTAGCAGCTTGTATTGTAGCTAAATCATATTGCGAGGGTTCCTCATTTGTAGTTTTATTCATGCCTACATGACGAAACAACACGAGACTGGTCATTTCAATGAAGGCACATAACTTTTCCAGGCCGCGGACACAATGTTTTCAACAAGAACTTAGTCAACTACCGGCTTCTTCTTGGACGAGCTCATGGGTCCTGGTCCCTTTCCTCCGAACGAAACAAGAAGCAAGAGAGAGAAACACTACAAGTACGCCAACGGGGACTGCAATGGCAGTGATTATCAATGTGGATTTATTGCTTCTTCCTGCATATGGAGGATCATACTTTCAGTTGTGGTGATAGCTTTCGTATGTTTTGCAGATATTTCCCAAGGGAGAGAAGTGTTTCTTTGGTTCTGAATAAAGATACACTGATTTATATCCTTCTAAGTCCAATATGAATGCATCAAATGGATAATAATCAAAGACAAATTGATTTATTGCTGGGTATAATTGGTATCTAATCAAAGACAAATGAATAAAGATACACTGATTTACAACATAGAAATGATTTGCAAGTTTTATGGTAACTGAACTTGTAAACAGTTTGATTTAACAGAATAAATTCAAGCAGTATATATTTACAGAAAAAAACTTACAACATTTATTAAGTAAATAATGTAATATAAGTATCTAAATAAGTAGATCACATGTAAGTATCAAATGTGAGTCCAAAAAATTACTTTGGAAATTACTTTACTAATGAGTTCTAATTTTCCCTCCGTTCTATTTAGAATGAGTTCAAAAACCACTTTAAAAAGGGCTTTTGCAAGTCAAAAGTGGAATCCCTTGCCAGTCCCTCGTGGTCCCCTCAACATCGTGAGAAGATTTACACGTTGTATGGCTATGATTACATTCGTCGAGATTTGTAATATCGCGGAAACTCAGCTGCAGTACGCATTCACTTTCCAATGATCAAACACCACTTGTATAAGAAATTTGGCTTATTCCCAAGAAAAAACAGCTATTTAATTTCTAATATTGCTGTTCGACAAAAAAAAATCTAATATTGCTTGACAAAACGGGAAATAATAATAAAAAAGCGAAAGAAAACAAAACAAGGTACCTTTAGGTTCAGTCACCTGAACAGGAGCAGAAAGATCCCAGACCGGTGGTGGCGCTGCCACCGTCACCACAGTCACCGAGTCGAGGTTGTAAAAGGAGTACGTCTCAAACCTCACGTTGCAGCTCGGAGCCAATACGTTTCCTCCTGTCGTTTGCGGAGGGAGACGTGCTATCGCCGACCGAAGGCATGTGCCGCAGTCCGATGCGGTCAAGTCGGGTGTGCACTCCGCGAACGTGTACAGCTGTTGCGAGCCCACGAGCTCAGCCTTTGCAGCAGCCATTTGCTTCCCCGATCCACTGCTTGGGGCCGTCCGCAGTACATCGTCCATGGTTTCATTCAGGAGTTGAAAGAACCGAGATGGGTCCTCTGTGACGTTCCAACCGCTTTCGAGCCTCTTAAAAGGATCTGTTTGCATGATCGAGTAAATGGGCTGATCCGAGTACCTTAGCATGCATATGTCGTACCAGATGATGGAGATTCTTTTGCCTGGGCATCGCCAGCCAATGTCTTGGGCTGCGGTGGCTACGCATTTGCTGCATGTCAGGGCGTCGATGTCACCACGGCAGAGGAAGATCCCGTAGGTCTGGTCTGGTGGGTATTCGCCGGCGGTGGCATTGGAGAACCCGCCACTGCTGCTGCCGCTGTTGCCGGCGGAATCGGCAGCGGAGGAAAGTGATGAGAGGAGTTCATTGAGGTTATTTTGGTAGGTAGAATTAGGAAGGAAGGGTTTGGTGTCAGGGCAATAGTTGTCGACCCAAACAGGTGCCGCTTCACTGATGTGAGAGATGCCGATGAGCAAATTGATGGAGAAGAGAAGAGGGAGCGAGATGGTGAAGGTAGAGCTCATGTTGCGATGTGTATATTACATTTGGCTTCTGTTGGTTCTTCTTTTTAGTCATTATAAGCTTGTATAAAAGTCAACTTTTGATCCTTAAATTTTTATGTTTCTTTCAATAATGTCCATCAACTTTTGATTTATCTAATCAAATTCTTGATCTTACATTATTTTTCTACTCAAGTACCTCCCCTAAGTACCACTCCTCAAGGTCAACAGCATCAACTTGGACAATCTTCTTGGGTATTTCTCGGAAAGTTCTCGTGGCCGAATATGATGGTGCCCTTCACCTGTAAGTTCGACCCAACTAGTTGCAAGCTGGGACAGTTGATATCCCACGTGGACTTTTATGGGATCGCTAAATAAACATTTGGTCAAGTGAGTACAAGGAATGGTATCCGGGACCAAGACGGATCTAGAAAGAAAGTGTTGCGAAGAGCAAACGATTTAACTTAAAATATGAAAATAAACGAGACATTAGATTTACATAATTCGATTGGTTTGACCGATGTCCACGAATAAAATTGTCACACCCCAAAACCAACAAATGTAAGGGTAGACACGGTCATCCTTTGATATGAAGGACCCAACCTCAAACACAACTTATAGCCTAAGGAAAATTCTAAATAAGGGCTCGAAATACCTTCAATTTCTCAAATAAATACTTGAAGTGAACATTATCTCAAATAGGAGCCTAAAATGTCTGTATTTTCTCAATTAAAAGCCTAAAGTGGATATTATTTCAAATAAAGTTCTGAAATTGCCATATTAGTTTTAAAGTAGGATATGACATTGCCGGCCAATTAAGGAAATTTTCACCATTTACTTTTTTTGCTTATTTTCCTTCATTTTTTTTTCCTTTTTTCTGTTTTTTTTTCACCAAAAAAAAACTAAAACTTAAAAAAGAAAAAAGTACAAGGGGGAGGGTTGCTAGCCCTCCTTCGCTTGTGGCCAGTGCCCCATCACTAGTGGGCCGTTGGCCATAGCTAACGGGGTCGCCGAAGGGTAAGTGACCCTACTAACTAGAGGCGAGGGCCTATTGCCCTCGCCAGAATCAAGAAAAGGCCCTCTCCCAAGGTTGGGGGAGGCTATAGCCCTTGCCAAGGCTGGTGACCCCATCAGCCATAGGGACTGCCTGGGTCTTTTTTAAAAGAAATTGTTTTATTATAAGTTTTAGTTTTTTTTCTTCTTTTAGTTTGTATTATTTACAAAAAAAAATTAAAAATTAAAAAAAAGGGAAGAAAATAATAAAATATAAAGGACAAAATGCCCTCCGTCAGTCGGTGAGGACATATCCTTATTTAAGACTAACATTGCCACTTTAGACCCTTAGTTGATAAAATAAGAGAACTTTGAGCCATTATTTTGATTTTTCCCTATAGCCCATTATCAATATATATATAATAAACCAGCAAATTAGTTACAACATCACAATTTCTATAATCCACCAAAAATTTGCTTTAATCAAAAGAGTTTTGGTCATTTCTTGTAAATAACGATTTTTCCTTTCAACGATTCCATTTTGTCATGGAGTGTAAGAAAAAGAAAAAATATGTTAAAAACCATTTTCATCAGAAAAGTCTACAGTACTTTGATTTTCAAATTCCCATCCCACAATCAGTTTTGATGTTGGAAACAACATATCTTTTTTTGTCTGGACCCTTTTAGCAAACTTCGAAAGGAAATAAAAGAAAAAAGAAAAAGTCTTGTTTTTGCGTGCAAGAAATAATATCCATGCGTGATTGGTATAGTAAAACGTCCATGGTTTCATTCAAAAGTTGAAATAACCGAGATGGAACCTCTGTGACGTTCCAACCGTTCACCTGCTCCTTCACAGGGGTGTTTTCCATGACCAAGTAAATGGGCTGATTAGAGTACCTCGGCATGCATACGTCGTACCAGATGACTGAGGTTCTTTTTCCGAGGCATTGCCGGCCAATATCTTCTGCTGCGTAACTACGCAGTTGCTGCATGTCGGGGCGTCGATGTTGCCATGGCAGGAAGATCCCATAGGCCTGGTCTAGTGGGCATTCGCCAGCAGTGGCGTTGGAGAACCCACCACAGCTGCTACCGTTGTTGCCGGCGAAATTGGCGGCAGAGGAAAGTGATGAGAGGAGTTCATTGATATTATTTTGGTAGGTGGAATTAGGAAGGAAGGGTTTGGTGTCAGGGCGATAGCTGTCAATTAAAACGGGTACCGCTTCATTGATGTGAGAGATGATGATGAGCAAATTAATAGAGAATGATACAGCCCGTATTCAAGACCAACTCATTCGACCAAAAAGATTTACATTTATTCAAGATTAACAATGCTCTCATCGACAAGGTCACATCTTTGACTTTGTCATAAAGACTCAGTCATTTTCCAAACATCGCAGCTTACATCATGGCACTTTGGGACAAGCAGAAGCATTGGAAGTATTTTTTTTTTTTTTAATTTTATAGCTCATAGTTTCTATGTAACTTATAGTTCCTAGACTTGACTTTAGACTCTTGCTCTTCTTTCGTATTTCTATAAAAGATCATCAAATCTTTGTAATGACAAAACAATTTGATTAATGAAAATTTTCTTTGTGCAATTCCCTTGAACCTTGAAAACTATAAACCCCCTTGAAAACCTAAAAGAGTTTTCACTCCATCTTTGAAGAGTCGGGGCCTTTAAAGCCTACATCCTTGAAGAGTTGCAGCCGTCTATCTCAAAGAATTGATGCCATTTCAATTTCTTTGGAAGCCTAGAAGAGTAACCATTGAAGTTTCATCCTTCTTCATTCTATCCAATCCTATTTTGTTCATTTCCATCAAAATTAAACGAGCCAACAGTGCATATGATAAAACTCAAAACACAAAAGTTGTAGATTTTTGAGTCTTTGTTCTTTTGGCTTGAGAATCAAGTCATTCCAATATGAATCAACAAAGTTATGCCCATTGTTCAAGCTTGCGCAAAATAGAAATTTCTGCTTGATTTTGTGACTAAGTTCATGTACATACAAGTCACTCTCCCAATCCTATTATTCCAGTAGCTGAACTTGGGCTAAGTCAGAGGAGGAGAGGCGGGGAGATGGTGAAGGTAGAGCTCATTTTGTGAAGGATATAATACATTTGGCTTTCATTGGTTCTTTTTTTGTCATTATCAACTTGTATAAAAGTCCACTTTTGGTCCTTAAATTTGTAATCTTCTTTCAATATGTCCATGAACTTTTGATTTAGACTTGAGTAGGTCCTTAAAAACTCAAGGAATGAAACAGGCGGGAGATTTGCCATGAGATGGGAGAACTTGCTTGCCCTCAAGTAAAGGTGTCAAAATGGGTCAATGACCCATATTTCAACTCATTTTTTGTATAAGTGGGTTGCATGTGGATTATAAATATATAAAGACCTAATTAAAATGGGTCCAAAAAATTTTATGCTATTTTAAATGGGTCGAATTTGACCCATTTAAAAATAAGTAGGTGACCTAACACAAAACTTCCTCAACTTATATAATTGACCTTAGCACTTCATCGCCAAATTTCGCCGTTTGCCTTCGTGTTGCTTCTGTCACTCTCCTCCACAGCACGCCTCCGCGACCCACCCTTGTTCCTTCGATTGACGTCGATCCATTATCTTCCTCATTAGGTGAGTTGGTCTTAAAAGGTGTGGTCTATCCACTCTCTCTCTAGATTGACCAGTCTCTGATCGAGACCAGCCTTAGGTGTCAATCTTCTTCTTGCCTTCATTTTTTTGATACCTAATTATGCTCAATCGCACTACGGGTCGCTTCGATTAGTGTCAATACCTTTACAAAGCTTGTCCTCATTGGCCCTCTTGACCTAGCGGAAGGCCTCCACGACATCGTTGTAGGGTGCGGGGTGCGGGAGCTAGTGACCAAGGCAATAACTAGGGGAGACGTGTAGAAAATTATTCACATAAACAACTTATTAATCAAGAAAAATTGGATTCATATATGACTATAAAACACCGAAATCGATAAGCACGATGAAATAAAACGTACCTGCTTAAGACATTGCTTCACTTGAAGAAAAATAGATCACTCTAATAATCAGAGATCTATTGGAATAACAGATCTTCTTCTCTATGACCTATTTTAGTATAACAGCTTTTAATGGGATTAAAGCAACTGATGGGTATAACATATCCTTATATAGGCTAGAGAATGAACCTAACAAACCCTAATCAATAGCGTGCCAACTGGACCCTTTCCATTACGGACTTTAATTAAATACAATTGCATACACATTGCTGCTCAACTAAACCCGTTATTAATAGATGCCAATACCCAATTTAATAAGATCACTCTAGGATTTAACAAATATTAGAATATTCATCAACTTGATTATTTAAAATAGAAAATCAATTAATTAATGTAAGCCTATATTATAGGAAATTTCTAACATTCTCCCACTTAAGCTACATTAATTAACTTATTTTTATTTTGAAAAAGATTTTATATTGAAAACGACATTATTGAGTTAATAACTAAAAATTTTGTTTTATGTAGCCACAGCTTCAAAAATAATATTTCAATAACGGCATCTCAAAACTAATCCAATCATATATAATCTCAATATAGGACTATGGAGATCAATGTGTTAAAAAAATACTACAACACATGACCTTCCATAATCACATATAATAAGCATTATATTTTCATAGATCATGGGCCTAGTCATGTAGTAAAAAATAATGCCAACATGTTATTGAAATATACACTATTTCTTATCAGTCCTCAATGCAATTTCTCAACGACATAAAACTGCATTAACGCAATTTCTAAACAATATGAAATTGCACGACTATATCACAATCTAACATAAGATCTCATAATCAGTGACATCCAATCATTTTTAACTAAAAATTGTTTAAATAAACTGTTTTATACTTCAATTTCTCAGTCAATAGGAGAAAAGATAACAATAAAATCAACATTAATGATCATTGAAAAATAAATGTTTTAATATACATGATAAAAGTATTATCAGTTTGCATATAACCAAAATATCTAGAAATAAAAATTTTATAGCTCCTACTAACAAAAGAAATCAAAAGAATCAAAAACACTTATATATTTTTACATGTTCTTTAAACAAAATGGGTCGTAAGCCTTTTGTTAGATAATCGACCAACATGGACTCAATTTTGATATTTTCAATCACAATATTTCCATTTTTGACCAAGTTCTTAACAATATAATATTTGATCAAGTTAACATTTTAACCGTGGTATTATTGTTGTTTATAGCAAAAGGTAACTGTTTGTCACACAAAATACAATAAGATCAATTATGGGTAATAAGCAATTCAACAGAAATAATTAATACATTATAAACTCCCATTTGGGCAGAGTGTATAATGCACAATTATTTTCAACAGCATGAAGTTTATAAAATAACAACAAGAAGAATAATATATAATTGTCAAGGATCCATCCCTTTTGGATAGACAAATCCTTTAAATTATACATCTCCATAATATCAATATAGAAGGGAATTACATATAATTTTCAAAACATTTATCCCCTTTGGGCAGATGAATATTTTTCAATTATACATCCCCATATTTAAAACTTGGGAATTAATCTTCATGCTATTTTTCAAATTAATATATACAATAATCCCCTTTGGGCGATTAAGTATATATACTAATTTTTATCAATGGGGAACTATAAAAATTTATACCCAAAATTCATCAAACAATATGAAGCACTTTACAACATGTGTTTCCCAATATCATGTTACATTTATCAAACAACAATTTTTGCCACAATTTTTTTAAAAATTCTATTTTTAATATTATTTATTTATTTTATTATTTTAATACTTCGGACCCTCCCACGGGGCCCAACACCCGCAAGCAGCCTAAATCGAACCACGGGCACGGGCCAGACTTGCGAGGCCCAAACCCAGCACAATCATAAACCTTCTTTTCGCTGCTTAGAAACAGGCTGGGCCTACGGGGGACCAAGATATAACGGACTATTTCCTCGCTTGGGCCCGACAAACTGACTTTGGGCTACAAGTGCACGCGACCTACAGACCCTTTCAAAGCATTTTGGGCGTGAGCCCAAAATTAGCAATAAAATAAAACAAAAAATAATGGGCTTACACCTTTAATAAAGCCCGGCCCAGCTGGAGGTCTTCTTCAACCTCCCATTGGGTCCCGAAAAAATTGTAAACCGGGTCACACTACCCGGTTTCAACCCGAAACTCCAAAATAGCATAGAATAATTGATTTTTGATGAAATCTCTTCATGGTTCTTGCTTCTAACATTAATATAATTTTCTAGAATGAATTAAACGAAGAAAATACGAGTAAATCTTCCACATACAAGCTTCAAAATTTTGGATCTAAGCCTCCTATGGCCGAAATTCAGTTTTCTTAAATTTAAGCCCTAAAAACTTATCTTAATGCAACAAAAGGATGCTAAAACATATATATAACAAAACCCATGTATCGATTTACAACGAATATCAATCAATTGCAAGTAATTTGAAAATTCTAGAACTTTTTAATGTATAAACCCTAGAATTTCAAATTTCAAATTCTCTCTTAGTTCTCAACGAAATTATACAAATTATATATGGTTGGAAAGATCTCGACATGTAGAACAAAAGCTCATATTCAGCTTTAAAAGAAAATTTTTCGAATTTTGTTCATTAAAAAAAATAAAATTGGGTTCTACATTCATATATGACTTACTCTCATACCACATGTAGAAAATTATTTACATAAACAACTTATTAATCAAGAAAAATCGAATTCATATATGACTGTAAAATATCGAAATCGATAAACATATCCGTATAAAACGTACTTATTTGAGTCATTGCTTTACTTGAAAAAAATAATAGATCACTCTGATAATCAGAGATTTATTGGAATGTCATATCTTCCTCTTTATGACATATTTCAATATAGCAACTTTCAGCAAGATTAAACAACTAATAGGTATAACCTACTCTTATATAGGCTAGAGAGGGGACCTAACAAACTCTAATCAATAGTGTGTCAATTAGGCATTTCCCATTACAAGATTCAGTTAAACACAATTATTTACACCTTACTGCTCAACTAGGCCCATTATTAATAGATGACAATATCCAATTCAATAAGATCAAGCTAGGTTTAACAAATATTGAAATATCCATTAACCAAATTATTTAAAATAGAAAATCAATTAATTAATATAAGCTCATATTATAAGAAATTTCTAACAAGATGACGATGTGTCAAAGCTTGGTTACCAAGAGGGAGCACAAAACATGATGTGATGAGTTGGTCGGGAAGCACTATAGGGAATTGCTGCCATGGTGACAACTTCTAATCAGGCGAGGGCCATGGGCAAGGCACATAGATTCAGGTCCAAATGTTGTGGGTCGGGTTGAGCAGGACGCCATTGGTGTGGGCGGCGAAGGGTTGGTTGAGATCCAAGTTGGCGGAGTATATGGAAATGTCAAGGCCGCGGCGAGACATAGGAAATGTCGAGGCCATGTGTGACCGTGCCTTTTTTTTTGGCAATATGGGTTGAGTGTGGGTCGGATCAAATATGAATCACTAGATTTACATTACATAAACATGAATAAAAAATGATTAAATGGATAAAAAAAATAGTTGGACTATTCAACATGACCCACACCCGACCTATCTCGACCCACCCATTTGACGGTCTATCTTCCAATATTCCCTAATTGGTGGCAAAGAAAAATATTTGTTTATCAACAAAAGGTGTAAGGCATGCGAGTACCAACATGTTAGAATAATAAATATAGCTAGATGAAGAAAAATATTCACCTACCAACTACCTATTGGCATGCTGGCAGCCCTTGCAAGTGGGAAACTACCCCAATTTATGGGGAGTTAAGATTATTTGTCTAATCTATAGACTTTTGATTTGTCTAATCAAATTCTTGACCCTACTTTAATTTTCTATTCAGATACATCCCCTATGTACCACTCCTCAAGGTCAACACAATCAACTTAGACAATCTTCTTGGCCATGTTACTCCGAAAGTTCTTGTGGCCGAATATGATAGGTGCTTTTCACCTGTAAGTTAAGCTCAACTAGTTGTGTGTGCATGCGAAGTTTAATAACTAGCCAAGTCTAGATTTAGTTCGAATATTCCTCAAATTCATTCATTTGTGACTTATCGTGTTTTTAACTTTTGAGTTATTTTCATTTTCAAAAGTCATCACTAATTGATTTTTAATCAATTTATGATAAATCATCTATCAAAAATCCAAATAAATATTATGAAAAATATTTTATTTTTACGTAACTAGAAAAATTAGAATTTGAATCTTTAATTATATTAATTATTCAATTTATGCTTTTATGGCAACTTATTTTCTCTTAACCTTGAGATTTGATGATTTTTTTAAAAAATTTGTCATGCATTAAAAACATTCAAAAATTGCTTTAGGCCTTTCCCTAATTTTCGAAATTATTCAAGTATTTTTTTATGCATTTTCAAGAGACAAATAATTAAAACCAATTTTTTTGTATGAAACCAATTTTTTGTATAGTTGACTATTCCTCAATATATTCTTACCTTTAACAAAAAAAATAAAATAATTAAAACCAATTTTAGGCTTTTCACTAAAAAAAGATCTTTTTAAGATCTTTTTTTAAAACTTTTTTCAATACATTAATATATATAAAATACCTTTTTCCCTCATTTTATTCTCTCTCTCCTTGTTATTTATGTCTTTTTCACTCTTTCTTCTCCTCTCTTGCCTTGTCCCACTCTCCTCTCTGTTGCACACGCAGTAAAAGCAGAAGAGAGGGGGAGTCGCATTCTATGCTTTTCTCTTCTTTTTATTTTTTTTCCATTACCCTCTCCTCTATTCTTTTTTAACTTCTCTCTTCTTTTCTCTCATGCAACCCGAGCGCCTCTCCCCGGGCTTGCCCGGCTCGATCAAAGAAAGGGGGCAGCGACAGCCATATGTGAAGCAGCACGACGAGAAAACAGTTGATCAAAACTCGGATGGATTTTCCCGACGTAAAGTTTCAGAGCTGGTTTGAGCATTATATCGAACATTTAGGGCGCGCCAGATGGGAGGCGGCCGCTTACGAGGCTGAAAACCGGACCTACGCTTGACAAAAGTCAGTAGAGAATGCTCCATGCGGACGAAGAACGGCGCCGGCAAGCCCGGAGTGCCTGCGAACCGGGACCACGAGCCCTGGTTCAGTAGGTCGGGCAAGAAAAAGAAAACAGAGCATAAAAGGGAACGAAAAACAGGGGCAGTTCGGCCAAGGTTCCCTACCCGGCTCGCGGCGTTGGACGATGGACGAGCTCGAAGATCGGGCTGCGTCCGCTCGCCTCACGCGCCTCCGAGCGAGGATCCTCGGGAATAAGACCCCAGATCGGACAAAACGAAAACCGGCGAACCGGGACCCACCGAGGCTTGGCGCGAGGAGAAGGGCGATACCCGTGGGTTGTTGGCCGCAACGTAGGCACGGCGGTCACCGGAGTCGCTCTCTGTTCTATCTCCCTCTGTCTCCCTCTCTCTCTGATTCTTTCCTCGCTCACCTATCCCTCTGTTTTTTTCTTTCTCCAAACATTCCCGCTTTGCTCACCGTTTCTCTTCTCTGAAGGGCTCCCCCCGTCCCTGGGATCTGGCCTCTATTTATAGGCCAAGAAAGCCGGTCGGCGGAGGCGCTTTGGCCGCCGGTCCTTGGCGCGCCGACCGGCCTCCGCCCCCGGCCGAACCGGCGTCACATCACTCGTCACGTCCGTCGCCGTCCGACGGCTCTGCTCCTCTTTGCCCCGCTGCTCCGCCTCTGCTTTCCAGTGTACTCAGTGGCGTGCAGCAGAGGAGGAAGAAAAGAGGGGAAAAGGAGGCCGGGCCGAGCCGGGCCGGGCCGTGCTGAGGGGATTGGATGAGATGGGCCTGGGCCTGGCGCGCAGAGAGAAGAGGAAAAAGGGGGCTTCGCCCCAGCCCCCAGCCCTCGCGGGCTTTTTTTTTATTTAAATTTTTTCTATTAATTCGAAATGCAGTAAAATAAAATAAAATTTATTTTAATTTAATTGATACAAATAATATTAATTCCCATGTGCTGCGAAAATCCTTTTTTTTTTGTTATGACCGAGTTGATCCCTAGTAATTTAAATCTAAGTGTTTAATCAAAATTTAGGTATCAACAAGTATAATAAATGGTATGGATTTAGAAAGAAGGTGTTGTGAAAAGAAAATGATTTTAAATAAGAGAATAAATGAGACATCAAATCTATGTGATTTGATTGGTTTGATCTATGTCCATAGATGAAATTGCCAACAAGAGTAAGGGTAGACACAGTCGTTCTTCAATATGAAGGACGTAGCCTTAAACACAACTTATAGCCTAAGGAAAATTCTAAATAATGATCGAAGTGCCCTCAATTTTTTAAATAAGAACTTAAAGTGAACACTATCTCAAATAAAAGTTTAAAGTATATTCATTTTCTCAATTAAGGGTTTGAAGTGAACTTTATGTTAAATAAGGTTTTGAAGTAGGCATGTAAGTTTCAAAGAATGATCTGACCTCATTGGCTGGTTAAGAACATTTTTGTCATTTACTTTTTTTCTTATTTTCTTTAATTTTTTTTTTCTTTTTCTACCTTTTCTCCCCCCTTCCCCGGTACCCCGAAAAAACTCAGAAAGAAAAAAGGGGTTGCAACTTTTTTATTTATTTAAAAAAATTAATAATTTCACAAAAAGTGCTAAAATTTGTTATAAAAATACAATAGAATCATAAAACTTGTAAAAAGTACAATCAAGTTCTAAAATTTGTCGAATAAGTCCAATCGAGCCCTAAAGTTAACACCATCAATTTATTTTATGAAAAATGCTAACGTGACATTTTTAAATTAATGTCTCTATCCCAATTGGTATATTTTATTTATTTATTATTTTTTAAATATTATTTAAAAAAGAAAAACAAAAAAGGCTAAATTTTTATTTTAAAAAAATTAGAAAAAAAAAAACACAAGAATGGGGCGAGGCCATGCTAATGGCCACCACCATCACTGTCGCCACCCATCATTGGAGGGGCTGGCGACCTCTGCCAACCTTGGGCGAGGGCGGTCAGTCCTCGCCAATCTCGGGTGAAGCCTCGCTAGCCCGAAACGAGGGTTGGCAACCCTTATTAAGCTCAGGCTCAAGCTCGGGCACTTAAATCTAGGTGATGTTAATGCTCGTGCGGGCCTAGCAAACGTTAATGGCCTTTACCTGGGATCGGCGAGGCTCGTCGATGCCAAGTGATAGCTGATGTCGCCCAAATATAGGTGGGTACCTAGATCGAGGCCTCACTAGCTATCTCCAAGGGCCAGCAAGCGAGGGTTGGCAAGCCTTACCCAAGCCTAGCGAGGGTTGCCAGCCCCATGTAAGGGTCGATGTCGCCTGAGCCGACAATGGTCACTTGACCTTGCCTGGGTTTGGTGAGGCCTTGCTTGGAGCTAGTGAAGGTTGGCAGTGGATGTGGCGCCTACTAGCGTGGCCATGCCTTGCCCTTTTTTTTTTTCAATTTTTTTTTTAATTTTAGCTTTTCTAAGTTTTTTAAAATGATTTAAATAAGATTTAAAAAAGAAAACAATAAAAAAAATGCCAACTAAGAGAGAGAAATTAATATAAAAATGCCATGTCAACATTTTTAGTTAATTAAATTGATGGCGTTAACTTTTTGACTTGATTGTACCTATTTGATAAGTTTTAAGACTTGAATGCATTTTTTACAAATTTTAGGACTTAATTGCACAAATTTTAGAACTTCCAGTAAACTTATCTAAAAATAAAGAACAAAAAGATGCAAGGGGATGCAACCTTCACCCCATTGTGGCTGCTGCGCTATTGTTGGTGGGCGTCTAGAGGCAAGGGCAATATACCCTCGCTAAAATCGGGAGGGACCCCTTTCTTAGGGTTGGAAGAGGCCACGACTCTCACTAAGGCCTAACAACACTGCTAGGCATGGCCAACACCCCTTCGAAGATAGGGCGGCAGCCATGGAGGAGCTCTTGCTTGGGTTTTTGCTTTAATTTTTTCGTTTTATTATAATTTTTAGTATTTTTTTTCTTTTTTTAATTTGTATTTTTATGGAAAAAATAGAAAATGAAAAAAAAAATAATGGAAGAAAATAAGAAAATGTAAAGAATAAAAATTCCCTTAACTAGCCAAATCTAGTGAGGCTGTCACTAGAATTGGCAACGAGCCTCGCCAGCCATCGACGAGGTCGACCCTCACCTTGGTTGGGCGAGACCCCACCAGACCTGGTGAGGCTTGGCCTCGCCTGGCCAAGGCGACGGTCAACCTCGCTGATGGCCGGCGAGGCCGCTGTCGCTAGATTTGGCGAGGCTCGGCCTCACCCAGCCATGGTGAGGGCAAGCCTCATCGTCCCTGGGTGAGGTTGACCCTCACCTTGGATCTGGCTAGGCTTGGCTCCTCCTAGCCATGGCGAGGGTTGACCTCGCCAATGCTGGTGAGCTCGGCTCTTGCCATGGCTAGGCAAGGCCAAGCCTTGCCAGATCTGGTGGGGCCTCGCCTAGCGATGGCTAGGCCAGCTTTGCCAGATTTGGCAGGGCCTCACCTAGTGATGGCGAGGCCGGCCTCGCCATTTGGCCTAACCCTCACCTCTAGCCGGTGCTAGAAGGAGAAGGTGAAAAGAAGAAAAACAAATTCAAAAAATATTTAAAATTCGAAAAATAAAATAAAATAAAAACAAAAAATTGCCATGTTAGCTTTCGCCAGACAGTCAGTGTCTACGTTAGCATCGGCCGGTCAATTTTAGCCGGATGGATTAAACTGTTACAATTATAAAATGTTTAGGACTAAAATGGAAAAAAAGAGTTGATGACTGAATTGGCACAATTACAATAGGTGTATGACTTTTTTGGTAATTCTCCCAAATCTATGCTAGACTCATCCTTCTCAATGAGTTTCTATTTCATATGATTGAAGAGTCCCAAAGGGCATTATTCTTTGAGTTTCTCGGATTGAAATTTTGACATTGTTTTTATCCTTTGGGAGTCATTGCGGCAACTTGTTTACTTTCATTGACCCTTGTTGACACATAAATTTTGACTATTTATTTAGGTTTTAAATTGCATAGGGATTAATTTTAATCCTAATAAAATTAACTTTCAATAAATTACATTGTATATAGACATTAGGAACATTTACATTACTAGTATTAATTATTAATTTTAAAAAAATTAAAATATAAAAAAATTATTATAAAAATTATATAAAAAATTGGGGAGGAAAAAAAAGAAAAAGCTCGGTCCCCTCTTCTTTATTCCCCAGCCTGGCCCGTTCACTCCTTCCCCTACCCTCTGTTTCGCGCGACGAATGGCAGGAACATGACAAACGAAGAAGGAGGCAAGGACAGAGAGAAGGACCGACACAGAAAAAGGAGGGGACAGAACTCGCCAAAGGGGAGAGCGTGATTTCTCGGTCGGGGGGAGGTTTCGGAGAGGAACGAAGAAGGTGAGCGAGAGAGCAGCAGATGGAGAGAAATCGGACCGAGGGAGAGCGAGCGGTGAAAACAGTTCGAGCGAGGGCAAAAAGTGAGAGAGAGGCTCTAGTGGCCACCACGCCGGGCACGAACCCTGTCCAATGACCACGCCCGGCTGACGTCTTCAAACCGAGCGGTGAAGGAATCCAAATTTTCGCTTTGGGCAGAGCTCGAGGAGGAAGACAATGGCACAAACCCAGAAAGCTCTTCGCTTTCTGATCGAAGCTTGACATGCGCTCATGCCCAAGATTGCTGGCAGAGATCCGGAGTCGAAGACATAGGAGGTGCGACGGGATGGTGGTGGTTCGAAGTAGGTGAGGGCGAGCTTTCTAGGGAGCTGCGGAGGTTCTTTGGACAGGGGGCGTGGATGAGAGAGAGAGAGAGAGAGAGAGAGAGAGAGAGAGAGAGAGTGAGCTGTGAGTGGAAGGGAGGGAGAACTAGAGAGCAGAGAGCGAGGCTACGCGGGTGTTTTCCGGTGGTGGCCGTGCCGAGTCCTAGCCGACGTCTACCCCTCCATTGCATTGAACACATGGTGAGACCTGGGTGTACTTCTTTTCTTTTCTTTTTTCCCCAATTTGGGTCCATTCCATGGGGATCCCGGCTCGGAGGCGTGCGAGGCGAACGGGTGTTGCCCGATCCATCTAGCTCGCCCATCATTCGCCACCGCCGAGCTGAGTAGAGAGCACCACCAATGGCCCTGTTTGTCCTGATTTGTGCCCTCTTTTGGCTCGTCGCACCGGGTTTCATCGTGGTCCGGTTCGTGCGAGTCCCAACCCCTATCTATGTTGTGCTACGCTGCATTTGGATCTCTGCATGTTGATTGCTAAGCGTCTAGCCACGGGTTGAGTCCCGGTTGATGCAATAGTCTCCCTTCAGTTGGTATGGTTCTAAGCGATTTGTTGGTTATTTGACATGTTTGGGGACTTTTGTTGTCATGTGTGGAGTCATGCGCGGTTTCTTTTACAGCTCGCGTGTGTATATCCCGGCGGACGGTTCTTTGATTGAGTGAAGGGCGAAGACAAGCCGGCTCATTGCCATTCGTCTTTGTTGGGACGAAGAGAAAGCAAACGAGAGGGTGAAGTTGGTTTTGAGCTCCACTAGAATTGGTTAAGTTCGGGTCGACTTCTAATTTCGATCGGTGATCTTCGGGCATTATTTGCTTTAGTCTGGCTTCAGAAAACCTGGGCTTAAATTGATGTGAAGTGGGCTTAGTGCAATTAGAAGAAGAGGCCAAGCCGAGTATTTTTGGTTTGGCCATATAGGTTTATTCGGGCCGAGCCTTGCGGCCGGTCTGAATTCCTTTTTATCAATATTAAAACTCATAAAAAGAAAATAATAAAAATGAAACATGAAAATCATGAAATTTTTTAAAATAATTAATTAACTAATAAAAAGCATAAAAAATAAAAAAAGGAATTTTTTTATAAGATATCAAAGAGCATTCCTAAATATTGTAAAATTTCAAAAAATGCATAAAAATGCTAGAAAATTAAAAATTTAAATAATTCTGAAAATTTTGAAAATTCATAAATTTTTTTAGTGAATTCAAAAAAAAATCCAAAATATTCTAATTCCTCAAAAAGGTTAAAAATAATTTTTGGGTAATGTTCTTTTAAAAAGTGGAAGCCTTTTGATCTGAAATCACAATCAAAGTTGACCAAGCCTTTAAGACTCTATTTTAATGTTTCGATTGCCTTTAGAGACATTTTCCCTTGATTGCGTACTTTCAACATGATTATGGTTTCCCTTTGCTTAATTAGGATCGTACTTATTCCTTAGCACTAGATGCTTGTTTTTCCTACAATTTATTTAATGCTCCCTTAGTTGCTGACTATTATTTTAAGGAAAAATCTCAAATAAGGGCATAAAGTGATTTCATTTTTTCAAAAAAAGACCCAAAGTGAACACTATATCAAATAAGGACCCGAATGGCTAATTTTGTCTCAAATAAGGACCCAAACTTCCAATCTTATTTACAGCTTGGGGTAGTTTTGTCCAAGAACATTTTTTCTTTATTTTTTTTTCTTTCTCCATCTTCCTCACACCTCCTCCTTTGCTCTACATTGCCTCTTTCTTCAACACCAATCAGGGTCCTTACCAGCGACCTCGTGAGCTTCATGTCATCACGTAGTTGGTCCTAGTGACAAGAAGTCGAATTGGAGTTATTTGCTATTGGCCACCTTCTCGGATGCTAAAATCCTCAGTTCCTCAAGATGCATCAAATCTCGGCTCGCTTGTGCTCAGCCTAAAGCTCAGATTGACCTCCATTTGATGACGACGATGTTGGATTTTCTATCAAGGGCAACGGTCGATGAGGTCGAGAGCTCGAATAGGACTTGTCAATGGTGGCAATGGGGCAATGAAGTACAACAGTTTCTATAGTTAATGATGTCAGATACGACCAATAATCAATCTCAAGATGGGGTATCGATTGAGGAGATGAGCTTTGTCAATGAGAATGGCAAGAGTGTGAGTGGGTGTCTCCACACTAGGGATTATTGAAAAGAGCCGTTGGCATTGCAAATGGGCATTGCAAAGGAGATCAAATTTACGCAAAAGAGGCAAAGCCGAATTTGAAATTGATGAGGCAAACTCTTGCCGATGTTGAAATAGTTGCCAGCTACAACAAAATTGTTCTTTGTTGTGAAATTGTTGATCACCAAGTGTTAATTGAATAGAGGCATAAGTTAGTCAAACAAGACAATCTGGCGATGCTTGGATATTGCTACTCTATTGTTGGCAAGCATGACTGAAAATAGCACAAAAAATTGCAGTTGCTTGGTTAGCGGAAGGCCCAGAATAAGTGGAGTTTGATTCACTCTTGAGGTGAGAGAAATACGTCGCCAAAGGGATTAGTTGCATAGCTTGTGAGTTGCGCAAGAAGTTGAGTCTTAGCAAAAGCATATTTATATTGTGGCTTTGAGATCAGGATTTGCGATGAATGTTGGAATAAAAAGAACTTATTTTTGAAAGCTCATTTCGGCTTCGTGTAATTGTATATAAACCATTTTGAGGAGCGAAATTTAAAATTTTCAATGAGTTAGACTATGTTGTAATGGCTCATGTTAAAGAAAACCCAATCTTGGTCATATAATGAGATGACACAGAGAGTGATGGAGGGGTTGATAATGGAGGTGGTGTAGAGAGTGAGAAAGATGAAGAAAGAAGGAGAGAGACAAAAAATAAACAACAATGTTCTTGGACAAAAGTATCCCTAGCTATCAATAAAATTAGAAGTTTAGGTCCTTAATTGAGAATAAGTTAGTCACTCGAGTCCTTATTTGAGACAATGTCCACTTTAGGTCATTTTTTGAGAAAATGGCTCAACTTCAGGCCTTTATTTGAGATTTTTCCCCATTTTAATGATTGCGCATCTGCATGATTATCTCATATGTTAGTGGATACATTTAAAATCAATCAAGGCTACGTGACAAAAATCTTTCTAAATTGAACAAGATTAGATACCGAAATGGTTATAATTGGTTCATTAGTACAATCAAATCTCCAACTCTAGATTCTCTAGTTGCCTAGGAAATGGGGTATATTTACATAACTCATTTAATTTTTTTTAGGCTAGTGGTAACTTAATTGTCATGAACGTTCCAATGTCACGTGGGATATAGGCTTGGAAGAGCTCGCGCCTAATTATGGGTCAATAGGTCATTTTTTAGGTAATGCCCCTTGACCTATGTCCTCTCCCTCAAAGGATAAGCCTCAATAGCCCTGAGATTAGATTTTCTTAATATGCTAGTCCATTCACAACGTTTGTGAATCTATTAAACATTTCACTAATGGACTTTATCTTGAAGGACTTATATTGTCCAAGAAGTATGTTTATTTTTGGGATAAGTACACTAATGGTGCCATAAGTTGTGTACGGCACTCACTTTGGTGCCAAAAGTTTCTGTCGGATCACTTAAGTGCCAAATCGGAGGAAAAACGCTCACTTTGGTGCCACCGGCGAAAGATTCCGGCCTCCGGCGAAAGATTCCGGCCAAAATGATTTTAAAAAAAAAAAATTGATAAGCCTTTAAATGACGTCATTTTCGGTCCTCCTTAAGAAAACGACGTCGTTTTGCCATCATACGTGGATGGCTTCATGGAAACGACGCCGTTTAGCTCACATGGGGAAGAAATTAGGGTTTCGGCGAGGTCGAAGCCGTGGCCGTCGTTGGGGTTGGGGTCGGAGTCGGGGTCGAAGCTGCGGCCGCCGAGTGGCCATCATCGAGGTCAGGGTCGGGGTCGGGGTCGAAGCTACGGCCATCGAGTGGCCATTGTCGGGGTCAGGGTCGGGGTTTGAGCCGCGGCCATCGTCGCGGTCGGGGTCGAGGTCGAGGTCGGAGCTACGGCCGCCGAGTGGCCATCGTCGGGGTCGGGGTCGGGGTCGGGGTCGAGGTCGGAGCCGCTGCCGTTGAGTGGCCATCGTCGGGGTTGGGGTCAAGGTCGGGGTCGAAGCCGTGGCCGCCGAGTGCAAGGACCGCGAGGACGGCGACGGCCGGAGATTAGGGTTTTGAATTGGGGGAGACACCAAACGACGTCGTTTTGGTGTTTGGATGCTGACTCAGCTCTCCGACGAGCCACGTCGGCATCAAAAATTAATAAAAAAAAGGCCACGTCGGATTTTCGGCCAACGGAGTTGGCACCAAAGTGAGCGTTTTTCAAATTTTTTGGCACTTAAGTGATCCGACGGAAACTTTTGGCACCAAAGTGAGCGCCGTACACAACTTATGGCACCATTAGTGTACTTATCCCTTTATTTTTATTTCTTTCACTTGGTTCGTTCCTGCATAGGTGACATGAAGTTTGTCCCATACTTCTTGTGTCATTTCACAATAAGATATTCTGTTATACTCAACAGGTGATACAGCCCAACAAAGAGAATATATATCTTTTGCATCTAAAGCTTCTCTTTTTGTGATCTCTGTTTGAGATAAACTTGTAGTGGTTTTTGGCATTTTGCCATCTTGCTCTCTACTTGATGCTGATGAGGCATTCGGATCGACTTCTTTTTCAACATCTTATTCAAAAGGATTTTTGGATTTGACAAAGGCTTTCATCTTGTTCCTCCAGACACCGTACTCTTTTTGATCGAAGTACAAAAGTCTAGTATGGCTTTGTCCTTCAATGAGACCTAGTGCTATAATGCTAGCCATAGAAAATTGTTAACTCAGAAGTAAAAACATTTCAAAATAACAAGCACATTGCTTTGATACTAATTGATGTAGTTAGTAAGTATCACTGAGAAAGGGAGAATAGGTAATTTTATAGAATCTTGATAATTTAAAGCAGAATAGGAAGTATCATAATCTAAGTCTGAATTTAGAGTGTAAAGTTCAAAAATAGTTTCACAATAGAATGAACTTCAAAAGCACCTTGTGAGTGTGCAATAGACTATAACAATAAACAATAAGGTTGTGTTTGGTAACATTTTTATTGAAAAATTATTTCAGGCTGTTCTGGGGAACAATTTTTGAACAAAGGAATGTGTTTGGTACTGCACAAAATTTCTGTTCCTGGAATAAAAAAAGAACATAAACATATTTGGTAAACTTGTATAATTTTTTGTTTCTTTTAATTTTTTTTTAATTTTTTTCTTTTGGTAAAATCTTTTTTTATTTTTTATTTTTTTATTTTTTATATTTTCTTCCTTTTGGCCGATCACCAGCCTCGCCATGGCCAGCGACCGGCCAATGAGGGTCGACAGAGAGTGTAGTAGGAAGAGAATGCGTGAGAGGATGTGTGCAGCAGGGAAAAGAAAAAAAAGGAAAAAAGAAAAAAAATGGCTGTCCATCTCTTTTGTGAACACCCTTCGTCGAAGCTCCACACCACATCGCCGTGACTGCACCGTCGCGTCCGCCTTGCTCGCAACAGCCGTGTCGCCTGCAACCGAACGTCGAGCCGCCAGCTGCAACCCGTCCCCTACAAATACCACCACGACTCCGCCCTCAGCCCGTCACCAGGTGCCTCTGCCCGAACGTTGTCACTTCGCCTTGCCCCCGTGAAGCTGCTGTTGCTCGACGCTACTGCTCTCCGCCGTCCAAGCCGACACCATTGCTACAGCCCGCAGCAATTCGCGAGCCTGGTGGTAGCTTGGCGAGGGCAAGCCTCACCGGTGGTTGGGTGAGCTCGGCCTCACCCAATTTGTGCGAGCTGAAGCTCGCCAGGGGTTGGTGATGCTTCGGCAAGGTCGCCGGCCAAAGGAAAAAGAAGAAGAAAAGAAGAAGAAAAGAAAGAGAAGGAAAAATAGGAGAGAGAAAAATTGTTTCTCAAAAGTGTTTTTGGGAACAAGAAACAAGTTTTTCTTGTTTCTTGTTTCTGTTTTAAATTTGTTCTCGAGAACAAAAGTGTAAACAAACGCGTTTCTGTTCTTTTTTTATTTATCGGAACAAAAGAATAGAAATTGTGTTACGGGGAACCAAAAAAAGAACACAGACAAACAGGCCCTAAGAGTCTAGGGCTAAGAGAAATCACACACAAGGCTTATAGCGGCTCAGTTTATATCAAGCTTACGTTTACTCTTCCATACTAATAGTCTACTGGTTGGAATCTACTAAATGATTAATAAGATATTACAATATTGAGTGATTACATTCTATGTATGATAGGTTACATTATCTCACTCAATCACTTTTTCTATATTTTTCTCATAATGACAAAATTGAAGCTTACGAAAGACAAGTATATGGTCAAAGTATGCTTAGGCTTTGAAATTACGGATTTTGGGCCTTATCTTTTTTTCTTTTTTTTTTAGCTTCTTGGCACCTTGGTCTCCTTTTATACCATTCCACTTCCAAATTAGTTGTTGGATAGTCTCAAAAGGATCATCTTCCAATCTACCCATTGGACAAATATTTATCTAGAAGATTTAGTGGCCGTTGAGTGAGAGAAGCTAAATCTTCTCTTGACTCTAGTCGCCCATACAACCAAAGTTTTGGTTTCCATACATAAAGCTTCTTCATTAAAAAAAAAAAAAAATCTTGTCTCAAGATTGATTTGCCAATCAAATAAGATTGAGTCAATCAAATCTTTATAGGTGTGAAATCAATGCCAAATCAATAATTGTTATATACGTTCTGGATTGGAGCCACTTTTTGAACTTGTCTTATTCTGAACTTTGTTAGGATAGGAACAAAAGTAATTCTCTCAGTTTGAGGATCTTTATCTTCAATATAAAGTCTAAATCTATTCTGTCTAAAGTAGATTCCTCAATCTAGATAAGATTAGGATTGATACTCACTTCTCTTTTGATAGTAACTCCTTAAACCAAAATATTTCAAGACATTTATTAAACTTACAAGAACTCCATGGACAGTTTTGTCAACTTCAAAATTCATTAGGAAGTTTTCTCAACAATCCAAACTACCAAACACTACTAAAAAAATAAAAAGAAAACCCAAAAGTCAAAACTGGTCCCAAATTCTCATCCGTAGACCATAGCCTACTTTTGATGACAATTTTGGAAAACCTCTTGCTCGAAACATTAAGGATGGCTTTATTGCCTATCCCTAAAGTACGACAATTGAATTCTTGTCCTATCGTCTCTATGATAATTAGATGGGTGTTTGATCTTTCATTTTGGGCAATAGTCATCAAAAATCCTAAACGATGCCTACTATGACACATTATCCAAAACTTTTTTTTCGTGACAAAAAAATTTCCAAATTGTACTTATGTGATACATTTACTCTCTATCAAAATTCAATTAATGAGAACCGTTATAAATCTACTTAAATGATCAAAGTTCTATCAATGAAAACCTTAGAAAATCCGCCAACATGGATGTCAAAAAGGAAATGATGTTGGCATTAATTCCAATACTCTCTTTGATAATCTCACAAACCTATATTTTCTTACTAGAAAAGGTATCCCACCAAATAGTCTAGGCGGAGATTGTTTTGACTAAAATATCATCTGATCGAATCTTGACGGATGGTAAATACATCACATAGGTACAAGTTTTGAGTTTTTAATGTCACAAGAAAAAAGTGTAGGATAAATATATCTCAGTGGACATAATTTGGAGTTTTTGATGTCACAAAAATAAGTTCAGAATATATGTATCACAGTGGACATAATTTGAGACCTTTTGTAGCTTTTTCCTTATCGTATTTTAAGGACAAGATCGCGACAATAGGGGCAGCCTTCCTGTCCCTAACAGCCCCATGGGAATCGAAATGGTCATCCCTAAGCACATTCGGTATAGACTGAAATTGTCACTTCCAAGATCCAACGTTGCTAAACAAAGCAGAAATTTTTCCAGCACTATACCAAAATAATCTGAATCTTAACAAAAATCGGTAAATACTTGAATTCCTGCTCCATGTGCCCAAGTAACAACAAGGATACTTTCCAATAGCATGCAAAGAAAGGAACCGAGACACATACACAGAAGATATTCCGAAAACATTTATTGCATATATTAACAGAATAAAGTCGCGGCACCAATTTTCCAACCTCCAAAACCTCAACGTTGTAGCAAAATGTTCAATCTACAAACTGGCAAGAGATTCACCGACAACATGGCTCAAACTTATAATATCGTGAAAGACAATATACCATGTTGCAATTGGATCCCTGCACCACGTGGTGAAAATATTACGGACTACTTCAATGCAATATTGGTAAGGTGAACAGGTCTGTTTCAACAAAGCTTTATAAAATAGATGGACCACAGCCCATTCCTTCTCTCTTTTCTCGTGAAATAGTGTCTAATCACGTAAGTCATATAAGATGCGAGCTAAAGCCAGAATGGGTAGCACAATCAAGATATTACTTGCACTCGGTGATAAGTAAGGCGAAGCGCTTTCAGGCTTTTAACTCACGTATCGCTCTAACTAATTTTTTTAATAACACAGAATTTTCCTTGTGACACCATCATGTACTCACAATAGTCTTGTCCTGCACATATTTCATTTAATAATTTGCCACATGGAATGACAAAAGTTGCATCTTATGTTTCCTTACAATAATTTGTGACATGTAACGACACTCTTGTTTTGTCCATATCACGAGGCTTTGGTGGTACTCGGATCTATGAGCAACGATAACAGCTATTTTCTACCAACAAACTTTCTTAGAACTTAAATATCTTCACTTTATTGAAGGCAAATTAAGACTCTACTTAGACTATTACAAGTTTTCGATAATAAATGTATTGTGATCTTTAAGAATTATAAAACAATTCTTAGTTAAGCCATGTCACAGAAAGACGAATAGCTGACCGAGCTTCCCCACTCATCTTTATTTTATGCGAAAACAACACAGTTTTTGCTCCTCCCGTTTTATTTAGGCCACTCGATGCTAGCAATCCACATTTGAATTTCATGCCTTCATAATCAAATGACCATGTAGGCATATTTGTGCCAAGATTATGTCATATCAGTAATTGTTTGGGCTTAGAGTCTGGTTTTTAGAAAAAAAAAAAAAGGTGAAAAAAGAAACTAGTTTAAATAATATTCTATTGGGGGGAAAACAAAAAAAGAAAAAGTTATAAACCTATAGCATTGATACTAATTTAGTTATAAACCTTTCAATTGAACCAATTTAATCATAAAATTTTTCACATTGGTACCAATTTAGTCCATTTGGCAAATTTTAGCTGGCCGGTGCTTATGTGGACGTCGATCGGTGACCGGACACTAACAAGGCAATTTTTATTTTTATCTTTTTGAATTTTGTATTAATTTTTTTTCTCTTCTTTTTCTTTTCTTTTTTCATTTTCTTTTCCTTCTTCTTCCTCCTTGGACTTTCCTTCCAGTGGGGTTGAGGGCCACGGAGTCTTTGCCAGCCGTTAGCAGCAGTCATAGCCCTCATCCAAGATCGCAGGCAAGGTGGCTTCACCCAAATCTAGGCAAGGCCAGCCTCACCCTCGCCTTGCCACGGGCGAGGCTAGGTAAGGGCTGCAACCCTTGCCAGCCAGCCACTACAAGGAAAAGAAAAGGAAAAATGAAAAGAAAATGAAAAGAAAGAGAAAATATAAATAAAAGAATAAAAAAATAAACAAATTATTTTAAAATTGTCATATTAGCATCCGGCCATTGGTTGGAGTCCACATCAGCGCTGCTCGGCCAAAATTCACTAGATGGAATGAATTGATGCCAATATGAAAAAGTTTAGGATTAAGTTGGTCAATCGAAAGATTTATGACTAAATTAGTACAAATATAATAGGTTTATGACTTTTTTTGCACTTTTCCCTTCTATTAGGCTCAGTTTGTCTTATGAAATGTGAATGATTCAAAAAATATTTTATTGAAAATGATTGCCGATATTGTTTGAAATAAATGAAAAATGTTTTCATTGCCAAAATATTTTCGTAGATTGTGAAAGCATTTTTTGTTCATCCATTTTTGTAATCAATACAAGCGATCATTTTTAGGAAAATATTTTCTAAATTATTTATTTTCCACAAAACAAATGGAGCCTTAGTAATAACGTATTTTTGTTTATTTGAAAAAAAAAATTGATAATGTGAATAGCGGGGCAGTCGTAACAGTAACGCCATTCATGTAGGTTGTAGAAATTTTGCTACCTTAGTATAGTTAAAGCTAGTGCGTTGATTAATCAGTGCTTCCATTCAAAGCTCATAATATTTCTCCTTCCGAGATCTCCTATCTTGTCGGAAAACCTCTGCCAACTCTGAGTTAGGCTTTGTTAGTTGCTAACGCCAAGTCAATTCCTATACCGCTACCTATGCCATGCTTGGTCCCTTGGCATATTGAAGGTTCTGTAGCACATCGTCATGGGCGCTGGGCTAAGCGGCAATTGAGCAACTCAAGGGACTGCTGGCTTAACGATGAAAGCACAAAGTTGAGAAATGTAAGTCATACATAGGATCTCCAGTAAACAGACGTTGCTCATTGTTCACTAATGGTATCCACGGAAGGCCAATTATATCAAGGCCTGCAAAGCTATCACATAAAAAATTATTTGTATCATCGGGGGTATGATTCCGTAATTGTCACCCCATCGACCGATTGCCGTGTTGATCTACTAATTGATTGATCTGTGCTTTGAGGGAAGAAGGCCGGACGTTGAGGTTGCGGCATAGTGATGGGCTGGCTGCTGAGCATGTGAAGCACTGTCGCCATGGTGGGTCTATCAACCATATCTTCCTGAACACAAAGTAAGCTGATGTGCAGGCACCTCAGTACTTCATCTCTTGAACGCAAGTCTAGGATGGCCGGATCCAGAATTTCCAATGGTGTCCCGTCTCTCCAGTTTCTCCATGCCTGTTTACAATCCATTGGAAAGAAAACACCATTGGTAAATTGTAGCATTAATTCAATGGAGCATATAATTAGTATTACACGAGTTATGTTAACCATATTCGCAATGCTGAAGTCATGTTAGTTTGGAGGGGGCAAAGTGTACATGTACTTCCTGTACCAAAGTTCGGCTTGACTCAGTCGAAATATCAAAGAGTGCAGTATGACATTTGCATCGATAATCTAGTTAGTGACAATAGTATAGGCAACTTACATAGCTAGCCAGATCTTTGCCTCCATCTGATTGGCAAAAATGATCATTCTTCTTTCCAGCGATAATCTCTAGAAGTAGGACGCCGAAACTATAGACATCAGATTTAACAGAGAATTTCCCACTCCTTACATACTCCGGAGGCATATAACCCCTACAAATGAAAAGCCACATTTGATTGCAACACCTATGTGCCTAAAATAGAGGATACAACAATTTAATCTAAGTGTGCTCTAACAAGAGCACATCTCTTGAGACGACCAAATGATCAGCCAATGTAATGAGAATTTGAAACTTACAGAGTCCCTACGATTTTATTAGTGCTTGCATGAGTTTGATCAACTCCAAAGATCCTAGCCATGCCAAAATCTGAAATCTTCGGGTTCCAGTCATTGTCTAACAAGATATTGCTTGCTTTCATGTCACGATGAATAATCCGAAGTCGTGAATCTTCATGTAGATAGTGCATTCCTCGAGCTATTCCACATGCTATCCTATAACGCTTTAACCAATCCAATTGCATATTTTTCTCAGTATCTGCACAATTAGATTCGTGTTGTAATTCAGTAATTGATCTAGCTTGCTAAGACTGGATACCTATTTTCAACTACAATTCCATCGTATAATGAGTAAGAGGATGGCATATTAGAGAAGACAGTTGCATACTCAACTTAAACTTACCGTACAAAAAGTAATCTAGACTTTTGTGAGGCAGAAATTCAAAAACAAGTAGCTTTTCTTCTCCCTCCAAACAGTATCCGAGTAGCCGCACGAGGTTTCGATGTTGAAGCTTTGCTACCAA
Organism: Eucalyptus rudis; assembly: GCA_019915205.1. Classification (NCBI taxonomy): domain Eukaryota; kingdom Viridiplantae; phylum Streptophyta; class Magnoliopsida; order Myrtales; family Myrtaceae; genus Eucalyptus; species Eucalyptus rudis. The sequence continues at coordinate 7,110,697 of JAHMTN010000003.1, read as the reverse complement.
CGTAATTTCATTCTTAAATTCTTCAGCACCTTGTCTTGAGCTCCGAGATAACCTCTTCACTGCTATATCTTGCCCATTAGGAAGCCTCCCCTGAAATGATTGTTTCAGTTGTTTCTAAATCTTTTCTTTTGACGATAGTCTTTTAACTAAACATGAGCAGTTCCTGATATATCAAAACTAATAATACCTGAAAAACTTCACCGAATCCACCTTCACCCAACTTGTTTTGACCAGAGAAATTATTTGTAGCAGCTTGTATTGTAGCTAAATCATATTGTGAGGGTTCCTCGTTCGTAATTTTATTCATGCCTACATGACGAAACAACACAAGACTGGTCATTTCAATGAAGACACATAACTTTTCCAAGCCGCGGACACAATGTTTTCAACAAGAACTTAGTCAACTACCGGCTTCTTCTTGGACGAGCTCATGGGTCGGGGTCCCTTTCCTCCGAACGAAACAAGAAGCAAGAGAGAGAAACACTACAAGTACGCCAACGGGAACTGCAATGGCAGTGATTATCAATGTGGATTTATTGCTTCTTCCTGCATATGGAGGATCATACTTTCAGTTGTGGTGATAGCTTTCGTATGTTTTGCAGATATTTTCCAAGGGAGAGAAGGGTTTCTTTGGTTCTGAATAAAGATACACTGATTTATATCCGTCTAAGTCCAATACGAATGCATCAAATGGATGGTAATCAAAGACAATTTGATTTACGAGTTTTATTGTAACTAGACTCGTAAATGGTTTGATCTGACATAATAAAATCAAGCAGTGCATACTTACAGAAAAAGCTTACAACATTTATTTAGTAAATGATATAATAAGTAGCTAAATAAGTAGATCACATGTAAGTATCAAATATGAGGCCAAAAAATTACTTTGTAAATCACTTTACTAGTGATTTTTAATTTCCCTTCCGTTCTATTTAAAATGAGTTCAAAAACCACTTTAAAAAAGGGCTCTTGCAAGTCAAAGTGGAATCCCCGTGCCAGTCCCTCGTGGTCCACTCATGCCCGTGTTTACCAGGAGTCGTATGCATCCACTCAATTCCTCACTTGACTTTAAGGTGGCATTTTCTTTGGAAAAATATTAATATGTAGTCCGTCAACATCTTCTCACTTGACTTTAAGGTGGCATTTTCTTTGGAAAAATATTAATATATAGTCCGTCAACACCATAAAAAGATTTACACATTGAATGGATATGATTACATTCATCGAGATTGTATTATCGTGGAAACTCAGCTGCAGTACACATTCCAATGATCAAACACCAATTGTATAAGAAATTTGGCTTATTCCCAAGCGAAAAACAGCTATTTAATTTATAATATTGCTGTTCGACGAAAAAAAGAAAATTATAATATTGCGGGACAGAGTGGGAAATAATAATAAAAAAGCCAGAGAAAACAAAACCAGGTACCTTCGGGTGCAGTCACCTGAGGAGGAGGAGAAAGAAGCCGGACCGGTGGTGGCGCTGCCACTGTCACCACAGTCACCAAGTCGGGGTCGTAAAAGGAGTAGACCTCAAACCTCACGTTGCAGCTCGGAGTAAATACCTTTCCTCCTGGCGTTTCCGGAGGGAGACGAGCTATCGCCGATCGGAGGCATGTGCCGCAGTCCGATGCGGTCAAATCGGGCGTGCACTCCGCGAGAGTGTACAGCCGTTGCGAGCCCACGAGCTCAGCCTCTGCGGCAGCCACTTTCTTCCCCGATCCACTGCTCGGGGCCCTCCGCAGTACATCGTCCATGGTTTCATTCAGGAGTTGAAAGAACCCTGATGGGTCCTCTGTGACGTTCAAACCGTTCACCTGCTTCGCCGCAGGGAGTTGTTGCATGACCGAGTAAATGGGCTGATCCGAGTACCTTAGCATGCATATGTCGTACCAAATGATGGAGATTCTTTTGCCGGGGCATCGCCAGCCAATATCTTGGGCTGCGGTGGCTACGCAGTTGCTGCATGTCGAGGCGTCGATGTCACCACGGCAGAGGAAGATCCCGTAGGTCTGGTCTGGCGGGTATCTGCCAGCAGTGGCGTTGCTGAACCCGCCACTGCTGCTGATGTTGTTGCTGGCGGACTCGGCCATGGAGGAAAGTGATGAGAGGAGAATGTCGAGGTTTGTTTGGTAGGTGGAATTAGGAAGAAAGGGTTTGGTGTCGGGGGGGCAATAGTTGTCGATAAAAACAGGTGCCGCTTCGCTGATGTGTGAGATGCTGATGAGCAAATTGATGGAGAAGAGGAGAGGGAGGGACATGGTGAAGGTAGAGCTCATGTTGTGATGGATATGTTACATTTGGCTTTCGCGGGTTCTTCTTGAGTCATTATAAGCTTTGTATAAAGCCCACTTTTGGTTGACAGATTTGTATTTTTTTCTCTTTCCAAGAGCTTTTGATTTGTCTAATCGAATTCTTGATCTTACATTATTTTTCTATTCAAGCACCTCCCCTAAGTCTCCTCAAGGACAATCTTCTTGGCCGTATTTCTCCGAAAGTTATTGTGGCCGAATATGACGAGTGCTTTTCGCACGTAACTTTCGCTCAACTAATTATGAGTCGGAACAGTTGGGTAGCACATGGGAACATTCTATTATTTTATTCTTTTACTCCCTGAAATGAAAAAAAAAAAAAATCATTGGGTGACGTCAACTATTTTTCTATTCCCAGTATAGAAAAGTAGCTGATGAATATATTTTAAATATAAATAAGAAGTAAAAAAAAAGGTAATTTTTTGTTTTCGAAAATAATTTCTACCAATTGCTGCCCTCCGTCACTGCTGTTGCCGTCGGTTGACCACCATTGCCAATTGGCAACGCAGCAAGGGGTGGCTGCAATGGGTGGCGGTGGCGGCGGATTAGCAGTCGATGGCCGCAAGTGGTCGGTGGCGGTGGCTACGGCGGCGAGCGACAGCAGTGACGATGGCGAGCGGTGGCCATCAAACACATTCCTATTTTTTTATTCTTATTCTATTCCTAGAATATAAATTTTATATGGTTACCAAATACATTATTTTACTTAGAAATTGTTCCGATAAGTAGAAATAGAAAAGAACTATTTTTTTAAAAAAAAAAATTATTTCCTAAAACAGAAATGTTACTATTGCACCCTAATGTCCCACGTGGACTTTTATGGGATCGCAAAATAAACGTCTAATCAAGTGAGTACTATTGTGATCTCCTCAAAGCCCTCCTGCGGGCAGGAAAGTTAATGGTTAACCAAGTTTAGGTTTAGTTCAAGCTTTTTCAAGCTCTCCAATTAATGACTTATTATTCGAGTTTTTTAACTTGCAAGTCCTACATTTTCATTTAGATTTACATTGGGTCAACTAGAAATCCACTTAAAATATCAGAATAAATATTTTACTCCTATGCAACACGTAACCAGAAAAATTGGAATTGAGGATTTTATTACACTAGTTAATCCATTAATGCCCTTACAGTACTTAAATCTTATTTAAACCTTGAGATTGGATGATTTTTCAAAATATTTTTTTCTTGCGTTAAAAATATTCAAAAAACTGATTTAGGCTTTTTCCTAATTTTTGAAATCGTTGAAGTATTTTTTTTTTCATGCATTTTTAAGAGAAAAGTACTTAAATACCAATTTTAGACCGACCAGGTCGAGTCCCTCCCCTGAACGCTAAGCACGCCTCTTTCCCCTGATTTTAATCTTCTCTCTCTTCCTCCTTCTTTTGTCCTTCTTCTTCTCTCTCGTCTTATCCCCCGTTCCTCTCTCTACACTAGCAAGAATAGGAGAAGACAAGCATTGACAACACTGAGACCTTCACGCTCGACCAAGATCAATTCTTGTTAGTTGGGTTCACTTTCATGTGAAAAAAGCTTAATGAATAGCAAATCCTAAAGGACTTGAATCCATATGATAAATCACATGGAGAAATAGAGTTTTTCACTATCTTTTAAGTGGTAACCGCAAATAAGTTATTATGGACATAGTGATAATAGAAAAAGAGAAAGCAAAAAATATGGAGTTTCAGGGTCAATTTGATTTACATCAAGAGGTTAATTCGTGGTCCAATTAAGTTGAAATTTTGTCAACGTGTTCATGGTACACTGTTCTCGAATTTGGACGGTTTGATTTTTGTTTCAAGCTCCCTACACTAGATTTTTCTTGAGTCAATAAAAACTTGTGTTTTTTGTCAAATTTATCCTTGATCTCTTAAAAAATTTATGCGTGTTGCCAATAAGGGGAAATCTCAAATAAAGGCTTGAAGTGGGTTCATTTCATCAAAAAAGAACCCAAAGTGGACACTGTTTCAAATAGGGACCCAAAGTGGCTAATTTTGTCTCAAATGAAGACCCAAACTTTTAATCTTATTTACAGCTTGGGGTAGTTTTGTCCAAGAACATTTTTTCTTTAATTTTTTTCTTTCTTCATCTTCCTCACTCCTCCTTCACTCTACATGGCCTCCTTCTTCAACACCATAATCAGGGCCCCTACCAACGATCTCGTGAGCTTCATGTCATTACGTAGTTGGTCCTAGTGACAAGAAGTTGGATTGGAGTTATTAGCTACTGGTCACCTTCTTGGATACTAAAATCCTCAGTTCCTCAAGATGCATCAAATCTCAGCTCGCTTGTGCTCATCCTAAAGCTCAAATTGACCTCCATCTGGACGATGCTAGATTTTCTATCAAGGGTAGCGGTCGATGAGGTTGAGAGCTTGAATAGGACTTGTCAATGGCAGCAATGGGGCAACAAAGTATAACAATTTCTACAGTTAATGATGTCAGATACGACTAATGATCAATCTCAAGATGGGGTATCGATTAAGGAGAAGAGCTGTGTCAATGAGAATAGCAAGAGTTTGAGTGGGTGTCTCCAAACTAGGGATTATTGAAAGGAGCCATTGGTATTGCAAAGGGGAAGGGGGATCTTTGAAAGATTGAATTTACGCAAAAGAGGCAAACCCAAATTTGATATTGATGAGGCAAACTCTTGCTGAGGTTGAAATAGTTGCCAGCTACAACGAAATTGTTCTTTGGTGTGGAATTATTGATCACCAAGTGTTAATTGAATAAAGGCATAAGTTAGTCAAACAAGACGATCTGGCAATGCTTGGATATTGCTACCCCGTTGTTGGCAAGCAAGACCGAAAAAAAAAAAACAAAAAAATTGCAGTTGCTGGGTTTGTGGAAGGCCTGAAATAAGTGGAGTTTGATGCACTCTCGAGGTGAGAGAAATACGTCGCCAAAGGGATTAGTTGTATAGCTTGGGAGTTGGACAAGAAGTTGAGTCTCGGCAAAAGTAGATTCATATTATGGCTTTGAGATTAGAATTTGTGATGAATGTTGGAATAAAAAGAACTTATTTTTGAAAGCTCATTTCATCTTTGTGGAATTGTCTACAAACCATTTTGAGGAGCAAAATTAAAATTTTCCACGAGTTGGACTATGTTGTAATGACTTGTATTAAAGAAAACCCAATCTTGGTCATACAACGAGATGACACAAAGAGCGATGGAGGGGCTGATAATGGAGGTGATGTAGAGAGTGAGAAAGATGAAAAAAGAAAAAAAGAAAAAGAAAGAGAGAGACAAAAAATAAACAACAATGTTCTTGGACAAAAGTACCATTGACTGTGAATAAAATTAGAAGTTCAGGTCCTTAATTGAGAGTAAGTTAGCCACTCCAGGTTCTTATTTGAGACAATGTCCACTTTAGATCCTTTTTTGAGAAAATTGCTCCACTTCAAGTCATTATTTGAGATTTTCCCTGCCAATAATGATGTTCTTGAAGTCTTTGCTGCTATGTACCTTTAGTATTTACTAGAGAAGAACATTCTTTACCCGATTTTGTTGAGAGTGAAAAATTTTAGGTGGATTCTAATCCCATGGTTTTTTATCTCCTCACACTGGGGAGGTTTTCCATATAAATAATCGCCTTGTGTTTGAATGCTTGAAATTTATTGTACTCTTCTATATCGGTTTTTATTAGATTTACATAAGAGGAGAGATTATTATGCTGTGTTAATATGATATGTTTGAGTTGTTACTATTCTCTCATTAAAATGGTATCAGAGCTTTGGTTATTGCTTGATTTGGGTGAGGCTCGCAATGGCTAGGTGAGCCTTTAACAAGTCGCCGAACCTCACCTAGCTAGTCACTAGCCGTCGGCATCGGCGGCCAACAATGACTAATGACTGGTGGGGGAAGAAAAGAGAAGGAGAAAAGAAAAAAAGAAAAAAGGAAAAAAGAAGAAGATTTGGGCTGGACTTTGGAATTGTTCTAGAAAACAAAACAACAACTTTTTTCTATTTCTTAATTCTATTTCAAATCTATTTCCAAGAATAAACAAACGAATTTTTGTTCTCGAAAATAAAAAATTTACTAAATAATTTTCTATTTCAAATTTAGGAAATAAAGGAATAGAATAAGTTATTATTTAACCTATTAACAAACAGGCCCTCAGGTTCCCGTGCGTTGCTCCAAAAAATATGAGTTTTTTTTTTTTTTAACAAACAAAAAATACGAGTTCAAAAGCCCCCTTAAAAGGGCTCTTGTAAGTCAAAGTCAATTGATTTGAGTGGAATCCACCAATGGCAAATTGCTGCCAGTCCCTCGTGGCCCGCTCAGGCCCGTGTTCGCCGGGAAATCTATCCATCCACTCGCTTTTTTTTTTTTTTTTTTTTTTTTTTGAGCAGGAATATCCATCCACTCGTTTACGACTTGACTTCAAGATGGCATTTTTTTTTGGGGAAAATATTATATAGAATCGATATATGCAGGCCGACATCATCGTAATACTAAATTGTGTGGATATTAAAATGAGTATATGACCAATGCCTATGATTGTGTTGATCTAGATAGGTTGAGTCTTTCTCTCTTGTCCTACTAAGCTAAATTAAATTGACGACAATATTATAATATATATTATCATGGAAATTCAGCTGCAGTTCACATTTCTATGATCAAATGCCGCTTTTAAAAGAAAATTGACTATTTCCCAAGCAAAAAGCAGCTATTTTAATTTCTAATATTGCCCCAAAGAGAGGGAAATTAAAATAAAATAATAAAATGACAAAACTAGGTGCCTTTAGGCACCCCCACCGTCACCAGAGTCCTCAACGCAGCGGCGTCTTAAAAGTGCGGCTCCTTAAACCTCACGTTGTAGCTGGAAATCAACACCCTTCGTCTCGGCGTCCCCTGAGGGAGACGTGCGATAGCCCGCCGGAGGCCTGTGCCGCAGTCCGAACCCGTCAAGTCGAGTGTGCACGCCGTGAGCGTGTAAAGCTGTCGCGAGCCCGCCAGCTCGGTATCGGTCGTCTGTCATGTTCGAACGGTTCGCATGTATAGACACGGGCTGTTTGCATGACCGAGTAAAAGGGCTGATTTGAGTACCTCAGCATGCATGCGTCGTACCAGATGATGGAGGTTCTTTGTCGGCTAATATCTTGAGCTGCGGTGGCTACGCAGTTGCTGCATGTCGGGGCGTCGATGTCGCCATGGCAGAGGAAGATCCCATAAGGTCTGGTGTGTTGGGTTTTGGCCGGCGGCGGCATTCGCGAACCCACCACTGCTGCTGCTGTTGTCGCCGGCAGAATTGGCGGCAGAGGAGGAAAGTGATGAGAGGAGACTCTCGAGGTTTTTGAGGTAGGTGGAATTAGGAAGGAAGGGTTTGGTTTTGGCGCAATTTTTGACGATAAAAACAGGTGCCGCTTCACTGATGTGATAGATGCTGATGAGCAATTTGATGGAGAAAAAAAGGAGGGAGATGGTGAAGGGAGAGCTCATGTTCTAATGGATGGGCAAAACCGTACACAAAAGTCTGTACACTACTAGAAAAATCCAATAAGCGATGGGCAAAACCGTACACAAAAGTCGAAATAGGTCCTAAGCTCTCACTGGTGAAGGCTCGTACACAATCAATTGTCGTTGATGAGGGTTTTGCCAAACCTGTTGCCAAAAATGTTAGGGACGGCTTAATCGCATGTCCCTAAAGGATAATAATAATTAGGCGCTTGTCCCGTCAACTCAATAATAAAAGAGCGATAGATTAATATATTTAAATACCATGATATCTAACTAAAATGTTACTTGAATCAATCAAAGAAAGAAGAAGCTCAGAAGATTCGTAAGTATTAGAATAAAGGAAAATATATACATTGGCCTCCCAGAGAAATGAAGTACGACCAATGGGTTTGAAGCCAGCCTCCATAGACATAACTTAGCGACCAACCGAAGAAAACTTTCATGGAAAGACATCTTATATTGAATGAGTAAATCGAAAGAAGAAGATGGTCTATAATCAGCACCATCAAATGTATTTTCAATGTAAAGATCAATAACTTCTTTAACTTTGAAAAGAAATTAGATACGTACAAAAGGATAATAAGACTATTTGTTCAACAGAAAATGAATGATTTGGAAAATATTTTCTTAAAATAAAAAGCTTTTATCACTTGAGATAATTAGTAAATGAAAAACATTTCATTATCAACAACAATTTTTAGTTAAATACTTTTTATGGATAATAAATTATTATTATTATTATTATTTTATTTTTTAAGTGATATAAGTTCAGGAAAATATTTTTTAAATAATTTATTTTCCGCTAAATAAATGAATCCTAAAAGTTGGTTGAAGAAGAGAGGAAAGTACAATAACCACCTCTCCAAAAGGTCATCTGATTTAAGAGAATTCAATACATCGTGGATGGAGCACCTCAAGGTACCGAAACACCAATTTTTTTACAAAGTAAAGATTTGGGTCGTCTAGCGGGTCAGATATCGAACACTCCCATATGATTATTTGGTTCTTGACAGAAGTAGTGGGATTCAGTCTTATAGAAGCACAATAATGTCCAAATATGCTTAATTACAATGGATCTACGTACGATTTAGCCTCAAATAGTAACAAACCTTAGACGAATCTTAATAACTATCATTAATAACAGGTGTAGTCTTGTTTTAAGTGCACACAACCCCCTTTCAGCAATGAACAGCTTATTCTCCAAATTTATAGATTTTGCTTTTTGTACATCATAAATCTCAGTGGAAGGCCAAGGATTCTCACAGCAAGACCGTCCATTAAGAAGGATTTTGGTCACACCACCATCATCGGGGGCACAATTTAGTAACCGACACGCCATTTATTGACGAAGGCATAGTCCTCCTGGGAGATTGGTTCGATTTAGTTCTTCCATTTGAATGCTTGGTCCCGACAAGCTACTTTGGAAGAAGGTGGGATGTTGAGGCGATGGCAAGGTAAAAGAATTGCTGTTGAGTATGAGAACTACGGTTGTCATAGTGGGTCTAATAGTCGGATCTTCTTGAATGCATAGTAAGCAAATGTGAAAGCATCGAAGCACTCCATCTCTTGAATATGAATCCACGGTAGCCGGGTCCAACACTTCCAAGGGCCTGCCATCTCTCCATTGATTCCACACCTGCAATAATAAGTTGGGAAAGTCTTCACATAATCATGGCATTAATTCGACGATTCATCATGCAAGACATTTGAATTTTGCAAAAAAACCATACATGACCAAGGAATCGAATAATAGTTATAAAAGTGTTTCTATAGGCTAAAGGACTATGTTTTACGAAGAAATTTCAATTTCCACTTGTCGAAAATTACAAAAAATGCGGTGTAAATATTTGTTGCGGTAGCATGGTGAAACTTACATAACTAGCAAGATATTCACCCCCGTCCAGTTGGTGGTAGTAGTTATTCTTCTTGCTGCATATGATCTCTAGAAGTATTATGCCAAAACTATATACATTAGATTTCACTGAGAACTCTCCATGCATCGCATATTCTGGAGACTTGTAACCACTGCAAATTCGAACATTAACCATATGTATAATTGCATATTTTGATGCAGATTGATGAGCATTCTTAAATAGATAAAATGAGCAAGTTTGGCATCCAGTTACAAAGTCATCCATTCTAAAACCAAGACTTACAAAGTCCCCATGATTTTGCTTGTGCTTGCTTGAGTTTGGTCAACTCCAAAAATCCTTGCCATGCCAAAATTTGAAACCTTGGGGTTCATTTCACTGTCTAATAAGATATTGCTACATTTAAGGTCACGATGGATGATCCGGAGACGAGAATCTTTGTGTAGATAGAGCATTCCTCTTGCAATCCCAAAAACAATTTTATGACGTAATGGCCAATCCAACTGTCCCCTTTTCTCGGGATCTGTACCTTTGCACCAAAATTCGTTAATGATCTAGCACATAGCACCTATTGGAAAAGTCAAGGCAAAGTTTCATCATGCAATACCAAAATATATGTATTCTCATTCAAAGGTAGTTTAAACTATGATCAGTTGAAAGAACAAAAATGGCTTAATTTTAAAGTTTCCACAACCAGTGAAAGCTTTGGATATATGATTTCTAGAAAATTATACATTTTGCACATAAGAAGGTTCAACTGTAACATACCAAATAAGAAGTAATCAAGGCTTTTATTTGGCATAAACTCGTAGCCTAGCAACTTTTTGTCTCCCTCCAAGCAAAATCCAAGCAGTCGTACAAGGTTTCTGTGTTGAAGCTTTGTAACTAATAGAATTTCATTCTTAAATTCTTCATCACCTTGTCTTGACCTTCGAGATAGCCTCTTCACCGCAATTTGTTGTCCATTAGGAAGTCTACCCTAAAGTGTTTTGTACGTATTGTTAATTCCTTTATAACAACTTAAAAACTAACATAGAAAAGCTTCACATGTTTCTTTTTCTTCGACGTCGTTACTTACAATTCACATGTAAAGCAATCTTGATTGTTTTTGATAGATATGTCATACGTACCTGGAAAACTTCACCAAATCCACCTTCACCCAACTTATTTTCAGGAGAGAAATAGTTTGTTGCTGCTTGTATTGTAGCCAAGTCAAATCACAAGGACTCCACAGTGGTAAGCCCCTTGGCACCTACATTACCCAGCAACACAATTTGATTATCACACTACATCAATAGTGGCTCCTTATGGCGTTTACAGGGTTGCCAGTGCTTGGCAACATAATCACAATGAAGGCACCGGATTAGACTGGCATGGTTGTGTCCCCAAAGCAATCTTTCCTCTCTTGATTGGTCATGAAGGGAAAAAAAATTCTACAATACTATAGGAAACAAAGTAATGCGATGAATCATATGTCATCATTACTTCTTCATGATGAGGGTAGTGTTAAGTTTGTTAATTGCAATGCGGATGCTACCTATGGTCGGAGGGAATCGTTAAAGATTGGGAGTGTTTTAATGCCTTGTTATGTGGTTGGTAATGGTAAATCTATCACTCAGGCATGAATGATGGCATCCTAATGGGACCTCGCTAAATGCATATCCGAGGAGAGTAGTCTATGATTCTACTTTTCTTAAAAAATATAATTTCTCACACTAAATGGAAATGGCTCAATGCAAGCTGAAGACTTGATATTAATCCAGGCAGCTATTTGTGGGGTAATTTTTCCCTAGTCTTCTTTTTGCAGCTTCGAATGACATTCTTTCCTCTGCTTCAACTTGGGAGATTGTCAGGAATTGAGGCACGATAGCTGAATGGGATTGGTTGATTTGGCTTTGACCTTAGGTACTTTGGTTTGGATTCGTATTTTGGTTGGCTATACAAGATAAGCTACCTATATATCTATCAATTAATAGATAATCTTCTAATCAAGGCCAAACTTTCTGTTTTTTTGTATCTTGAAAGCACTGAGATTAGATCCTATAGTTCTTTGGGTGCAATTTCTCTGAGCAAGTCTGGAAGGTGCCCTTTAGCTTTGTTTTCCTCCTAGGGATATTGGTGGTTGGGAATTTGGATTGTTCTGATGCACCAACCTTGAAAGGGAGAGATTTTCATAGGTCCATGGTGAAATTTTTGTGGAATTGATGCCTCTATTTCATCTAAAAGGCCAGGAACGAGCTATTACATTTCCAAACTATTCCTTTTCTTGATGGCATTACACATGCTTGTGGAGTCAAGTATACCTTTGAAAGTTGAAAGAACATGAAGAACCTGATCTTTCCAGTATTGAATATTGTCCTTGATCTTTTTGTTACATATGTTACATTTTATGTCAAACAGACTCTTAATTTTCTTAATTTTAATGATTAATATATCTAATTCCTCATGAAAAATAAAGAATTTTCAGAGGATGCTCAATTTTCATTATACAGATAGTTTATGAGAAAATAAAGGCAAATAGTCAATTTACCATTCTTTCCGTTGATGACTTCATGTCTCTTCTTTCTTTTTCTTCGAAGGACACAACAAGTGAGAAAGAGAAGTACCATAACACCTCCAAGAGTAACAATAATGGCGATGGTTATCGTAGTAGATTTTTTACTTTTTCCTGCGCGAGTATCATTACGTGCAAGAGATAATTAACAAACTAATCTGAAAAGCTTTTTAGATGAAAGTGAATGCGAAAAATAAAAGAGAAGAAATCAAAGACAAATTCTTATGTGGAGCACCATTTCAAAATTAGGAAATGGAGATTACAAGTACTATATTTGTAATTTCTGCATTATTAGTATCGGTATCTGTAACAAGTTACAAAGAGAAATTGTCCGACAAATTACTTTGTAAATCAATTTATAAGGGAGATTTGGTTTCCCGGGCATTGTTCGGAAAAGCCACCTTGAAAAGGCTCTTGTTAGTCGGTCAGTTGACTTTGAGTGGAATCCATCAATGGCAAATTGCTGTCAGTCCCTTGTGGTCCACTCGTGCCCGTATTTACCGGGAAATGTATGCATCCACTCGCTCACGACTTGACTTTAAGATGGCGTTTTTTTGGTAAAAAATTATAAGGAATTCATATAATGTTCATCGTAACATTTAAATGTGTGGATATTATGATAAGATTTATATGATCAATGATTATGATTGTGTTCGTTTAGGTAGATTAAGTCTATCTTTTACTTTTGTCCTATTAAATGAAATTAAATTGACGACAATATCATAATATGATGATGGAAATTCAGCTGCGATCAAACACCTCTTGTAAAAGAAAATTGACTATTTCCCAAGCAAAAAACAGTAATTTTAATCTCTGAAATTGCTGCGAAGAGAGGGAAACTAAAAAGAAAAAAAAAATGTAGAACGAAACTAGGTACCTTTAGGTCCGGTTGCCGGAGTGTTGGAAATGGTGATCCATTTTCTAGAATTTTCTAGAGTTGCTAAACTTCTAGAATTTCCTATATGAAGTTTTTGGAATAAAGAGAAAAATGTAGAAGCACATGTGTAGATCTTTCTAGAAGAAGAGAGGATAAGCTACAATCTAGAACTCTCTAGATTAAGCTAAAGTAGACAACATTCTACACAAATCTAGAATGTTGGTAGAGCACCCTATAAATAAGAAAGAGGGGACAACAAATATAAGAGGGTGAGAGGAGCATGAGATAATACTCCATATCTTGAAGCTCCTCCACCAACACTTCCTTCAACTATTGTAAAATTATTTTATCCAACTAATGAAACTATTTCCCATATCCCATATTCTTTGTCATTCAATTGTCCTAGTCTATCCCTTATCTATCTATGAACTACACCATACACTTGCACACAACATCACTAATTAAAAACTATCATCAATATCAAAATCATACTTCTGCAGCCCACACATCCAAAATTTTCTAACACGGAGCAGGAGCAGAAGGAAGCTAGACCGGTGGTGGCCCTCCCACCGCCACCACAGTCCCCAACGCGGTGGCATTGTAAAAGCGGTCCTCCCTAAACCTCACGTTGCAGCTGGGAGTCAACACTCTTCCTCCTGGCGTCCCCTGAGGGAGATGTGCGATTGCCCAACGGAGGCATTTGCGGCAGTCCGATGGCGTCAAGTCGGGTGTGCACTCAGCGAGCATGTAAAGCTGTGGCGAGTCCGTGAGCTCCGCCTCTGCAGCGACCACTTTCTTCCCCGATCTGCTGCTCGGGGCCTTCCATGCTACATCCTCCGAGGCCTCTCCCAGGAGTTGAATGAACCGAGATGGGTCGTCTGTGATGCTCGAGCTGTTCGCATGTGTCGACGCAGGGGCTGTTTGCATGACCGAGTAAATGGGATGATTCGAGTACCTCAGCATGCATAGGTCATACCAGATGATGGAGGTTCTTTTTTCCGGGGCATTGCCGGCCAATCTTTTGGGCTGCGGTGCCTATACAGTTGCTGCATGTCAGGACATCGATGTCGCCACGGCAGAGGAAGATCCCGTAGGCCTGGTCTGGTGGGCTGCCAGCAGCGGCGTTGGAGAATCCGCCACCACTGCTGCTGCTGTTGCCGGCAGAATTGGCGGCGGAGGAAAGTGATGAGAGGAGTTCATTGAGGTTTTTTTGGTAGGTGGAACCAGGAAGGAATTGTTTGGTGCCGGAGCATTTGAAGGCGGTATAAGTAAGTGCTGCTTCGCTTGTGTGAGAGTCGCCGATGAACAAACTGATGGAGAAGAGAAGAGGGAGGGAGGGAGATGGTGAAGGACGAGCTCATGCTCTGATGGATATATTACCTTTGGCTTTAGTTGGTTCTTGAGATTTTATTGTAGTCTTATCTTTTTAGTCATTATAAGCTTGTGGTCTAAGTATGACTGTCAACAGTACCGTTTGAACTCTGGCACGTAAAATTTCCCCAATTGAGAGCGAGACGTGCGGGTACCGATACTTAAAAGTAAAGAATCCTATTCTGTCAGCTCTCAGCGGAACTTTCGGGCTCTTGGGCTATGTTGACGTACAACCTTGACTGCCACCGATTCTTGAGATTTTCTTGTAGTCTTTCTTTTTAGTCCTTATTATCTTGTACAAAAGTCCACTGTTGGTCCGTTAACTTGAATAGTCTATCTATTTAAGCCCCTCCCGTTCCCAATATGGTCAGATGCGTAACCGACGAAGTTCAACTTGAAAATACCTTTTGCTATTCTGAAAGGCAATTCATGGGACTAAAGGAAATCTGACAATTTGACCAACCTGTTCACAGCCAAGCAGCACCACCATTGTCCAAACTGAATAAAATGCTTACGACGCGCCCTTAACGGAATGCTCGGGAATTCGGAATCGACTCTAACTCAAAAATTACAGAATGAGATATGAGAATTCGCCAATATTCACGGTACTATTTTTAAATTTGGGAAGACTGAGGCCACATGAAAATATGAGTGTAAGGAACTTAATTGACAGCCAAGCATAGTATTGAATAGCGTAACATGAAAACGTATATTCCGTGTAATCCTAATTGAATTCGGTTCCATGTACTTCACTTTGATCAGGCCGAATATTGATCGACAGGCCCAAATTCAAGACATGCTTTCAATGATTGCCACCTTGACTCGACTATTAATCCAAGTCACAATTGCTTTGTTGAAAATTTAAGCTTCACTTCTACTCTCCCATAGCTTTTCATGGGTTCAATAGCCATAGAAATCTCCCAAATCCAAGCATATTTGAACTTCGTCGTAACCGTAGACCTCATCTGATTAGAGTAGATAAGCACAACGGCTGAAGGAAACAATAGAATGCTCATAGTTAATTTTCAAACGATTGTCCATATTGATCAAACAAACCTTTTTATTGATCAAAAGAGGAAAAGTAATATATGTTCGACAAGTTAAAACCTCAAACCACAGAGTTAGATTCATTAAAACTAGTTTACAAAACTGTTTTACAAAGAAATATGTAAGATTGTAAGCCATCCTCTAAAAAATCCGTTATATATTGGGATCAATAATAGCCCGATACCTCATGTAATAAATTAGTTGTATAAAATAATCTTAGTAAGCCTAGTATTCTCCTAATACAAAACCCTTGGTTTAGCACTTCTGTCTTGTGCATCGAATTGGATGGATAGAACCAATTCAGTTCCTGCAGGGATCATTGCTTCGCATAATAATGATTTGTCTTAAAAAGAGAAAATCTCAAAATCGAAGAAATAAAGATTCGACAATGCCTAAATCAGTGTTACTAACTCTGTAGAAAAAAAATTGGATTTATTTTTAAACGATTAGTGAAAAATCTGCCTAATTTAGGGTGATGCTATTTTCACCCATAAATAACTAAATCCACCCCCTTTGATAAAAAAAGATAAACTGGCATCAATTTTTCAATTGCAGTTTTAGGAAATGGCCCCACTCCTTCTTTTTTCTATTTTTTTTTTAATTTTTATTTAGTATAGTTACCCTAATTAAGCATTTCGCAGATTTCGTTTTTTAGTGTATTAAAGAAAAGTAAATTCTCATATATTCATCTAACATTTTACATGTAAAATTATCTTACTAATAGGAAGAGAAAAATATATATTTTTTGATATAGTATGAAATTGAAAAGTCTCTTCTTCATTATTGATCTTATAGCAACCTCTCTTTTTTTGTCCATCTTATATCAAAAGCTCACTTTCTTAGTAAATTTTTTATTAATTTCATTAGTCTAAAATATATATGAAGTCTCTGTTTTGACTATATCAAAACATTTATATTTTTCCTTACTATATTGGCAAGATGTTTTTATATAAAGCATGTAATACATTAGAAGAATATCTAGGAGTACACCAAAAACAATACGCACAATGAGGTATCTTGATATTTCTTTTTTTAAAGATTCGTGGATTTCATTAATTTTCGTCAATCCAAAAAAATGAAATTCCATTTGCATTTTCCCAAAAAAAATCTTACTTTATGCAATGTTTTGATTTAATTATATTACATTTACTTAAAATTTTATCCATAATTTTAATCTACAACATAGAAAAGAAGTGAACTTTCTTTTTTGGAAAATTCAATCTTTGACAAAACAAATTTTTATGGAAGCAATATCTTACAATAATTATAAAAAAAGACATCATGCCTTTAATATATATGGAAAATCTACAATAAACAAAACTAAACATATGAAATTCATAACTAATGGTAGATAGAAAAGGAAAGTAAATAAATTTAGGACCATTGATTTAAATTGCAATTAAATGTAGAGGGTAATTTTGTGTTTTAGGTGAAGATTATATGGATTTAGTCATATAAGAGGTGGAAATAGCGCTGTCCTTAATTTAATCATTTATAATGTTTTGTTTTCTAAATGATTGGGCATATTTTGGTTCATGGCTTGTGGTGCCAAGCATAGGTAAGCTTGAGCTTGTCAACCTCGGGCGAGCGTTGAATTGGCAGAATTTGGTGAGCCGCGAGTTGCCGGCCTCAGGTAAGCTTGAGCTCGCCAAGATCATGTTAGCCACAACCTTGCTTGTGTGATGTCCCAATCTGCCACATCGCCAATCCCTATTCTGTCTTTACTTTAAGTTATCGCGTAAATGGAAGTCTTTTCTAAAGGTTAGCATTTATAACATGAATTATACATGTGTCACTAAAGACATCAATAGTAAAGGGAATCAAGCTTTCATTACTTACATACTCATATTTACATCGGGCGACGGAATGTATATCAAAAGAGAGGACCTAACTGGGAGAACTCCAAAAAAATGTCTATCTCCCTAACCCTGCTGTACACCTCGCTACTCTCCATCCATCCATCCAACCCGACTACACGATCCTATGCCCCAAAATGTTACGGTCGTGTCAACAAACAAGCATGAATACTTCTCCACACTCCGATCTACACCATCTCCTACTCCTTTACATCACTCCCATTACCTGCACTAGGTCCTATCAGTCAACCGTCCATCAACACAAATATGGCAACAAAACGGTACGAAATCAGGTTAGGCTGTCCTATGTCCACTAACAATACAATTGTGTGCTAAACAAACATCGTGCTCGGAAAATCCAAGTTAGTGAACTCATGGTGCTCACCCTCTAACACCACGGGCACTCCATAGTGGGAGATGGGGGATGCAGGGATTGGCGACATAGCTATTAATCTGAAAAATAATAACAGGAGTGAGCTAATGCTTAGCAAGAGAAACAGTAAACTCATAAACCGCTCAATCTAATTGAGTATTGATTCCTAGGACACAACTGATATCTAAGTGAGCAAGCACACAAGTATAACCGCATGACATACCTTAGGCCATTTACAATCACACAAGTAGTGCCAGCATGCACTTATGCAACACGCGTCATGTTCAATCACGAGTCACACTACTATGCAATGGATGCACCACACTTCTCATTTGTCATGCATAATATCATCGGGGTCCATCCCTGTTTCACTGCTCTACCAATCCATGTAGGCGGATCTAGTAGTGACCTTTCATTCACTAACTAGGCATTCACAGTTCCCATATGCCAGGCATCCCTACTCCAGGGTGTCTTGATTGTTAGTTAGGGCATTCGCCTTCGACATCCACTCCAGGCCATCGTTGGACAATTGAGTTGAGCGTCAAGGGAGTTTGTCACCAGCCTGGGCATCCCTACTTACAATTGGGGCACCTAGGTTATTAGTCAAGCATTCACCTCTGACGTCCACTCCACGCCATCATTGGGCATCCAAGGTCCATTAGCCTTGGGCATTACATATATCAATCCATCTCTTGTATCACATGCATATTGCACTAATGCAATGACATCGCAATCATACACTATACAATGTACCCCATGGGATACACGTGACACCAAAATGACCACTAAGTCATCACAAACAATTCACTGACTCACAGCACACTCAAAAAAAAAATCCTCACATTTTTAGCTTAAATTTCACGAAAGAAATAGTATTATATTAAAGCCAAATATATTCCATTGGGAGCCAAATGAATTCAGTTACTATCATTAGTAGACCACAATTCGAGATTCCATCGTCTTCCCATAGAAATTTAATAAAACTCGGACCAAAGGCAAGACCGACCAGAATTGCACCGCTGTGGAAATCGAAATCGAAATCAAAATCATAATAAATGAACTCAAAAAATTCTAAAATTTTAATATGCTATAGATACCTTTAAAAAAAAAAATTTTCATGAAGAAAACTAAGTCCAACACAATTTGTATAAAGAGCAGCAAGTTGCAAAAAATAACAAAGAATTTGGTTCACTAGAACAGAGCGTCCGATCTTCAAGATATACTCATCTAACAGCCTTAAACATGTCAAAAAAATCTAGAAATTTGGATATATTATAAATTAGAATGTCCTTTACAACTTTTATGAAGGGAGCAAGTCCAAAATCGAAGAGGAAAATTTTATAAAAATTCAGGAAGGTAATCAGGTCACTGTTCCTACTACACTGGCCAGATCAGACACCGTAAATGAGTAGGCCTTCGTACCAATCATATCACCTAATATATATATATATATATATAAGTATATCAAGATGTATTGTACAACTTTCATGTGGAAGCCTCAAATTTGAACCACAACAAACTCCATAAAATTAACAAATAGATAAGGTCTATCGGTTTCCAGTTCAGGAAATCCAATCCACAGTGCATGATTTCATGAAATTCTTGCATCGAATGGATCCCATGAATTCTTAGGGCAACCATCAAACCATACAGAGCACATGCGAAATTTATCGTCGATCATAGAAAAACTCCTACAAGCTAACCACAAATACCAAAACCACATGCAGCACAATCCGAACCTCAAAACCAATATGCATGTCATTTTTTCCTTCAAAACACACTTCCACAGCATCTCAACAGCTCTATTTCATCATCACAGCACACGTGCAAAGCTGCAAAAACAAACAAACGTGGGGAACAACAACAAATATTCCTATTCTACAAAACCAATTCCCAAGAAGATCAAAGGAATAAGGAGAATGCCGCTTCTCCTTGCCTTGATGATCGTAGCACTTCGGTTTCCTCCTTCTAGGCTCGCCGTCAGCTTGAGAGTGTCCTGAGGTTGTTGGTTAACTGCGATGAGAAGGAGGGAACGAGAGAGAGAGAGAGAGAGAGAGAGAGAGAGAGAGAGAGAGAGAGAGAGAGAGAGACGGTGAGAGGGAGAGAGAGGTGCTTGGCGAGAGAGAGTGTAAGAGAAATGAGAGATGAAGAAAAATGAAGAAGAAGTAGGGGCTGCCAACTTATAGGAAACGATGAGGAGGAAGATCTAGACTTCTTCAAGACTCTTCTTGCATGAAATCTTAGTGGCCAAGGAGAATAGTCTTCATCATGACCCTAGTTTAGGCTATTTTAAGCATATTTTGGAATTTTAGCCATTTTTGCATGGCTTGTAATTGGCTAGGGGGCAGCAATATTGAAATAAATTAGTAAATGTGTCATAATTTCATGTAAATAAGACCTAGGTGGCTGGCCATATTAATTTATGCACATTAGAGATTAAATTAGTTACTATAGTAAGACTTAGGTACATACAATAATCATGCAAGGCATTATTAAATTGTCTTGGGCCCTAAGTTCAGTAGCATTGGGGTATTCTTAAAAAATTTGCAAAAAGGAGTCACCACTAGCCTATTGGGGTTGACTAGAAACCAAGTGAGGTATGGGAGTCTACCTCACTTTCTACGCAACTAAAGAATCTAGAGTTGGGAACTTGATTACACTAATTGACCAATTAGTGCCATTTCGATACCTAATATTGTTCATTTTAAGATAAAAGATTTTTGTCAGGCAGTTTGGATTGATTTTACACCTATCCACTAACATGTAAAGTGTTCATGCGAGTGCGCAATCATTAAAGTAACAACTTGCAACCAAAATCATAATTGTAGTAAACTTTAGCACGTGCAATCAAACATAATTAAATATGTAAATTAAACATGCAATATAATCGAGGTGCAAGAAAATAAAAGTCTAATTACACTAAAAAGGCAAGAGATGACAATTTCCAATCAAACCTTACATTTTTTAATTTTTGAAGTTTTTAATTTTTTTAATTTTTTAAAATTATTTTTAAATTTAATTTTAAAAAATGGGTGAACCGGGTCGGGTCTGGTTTGACTTGACCTGCCCAGTCGGGGAAGGGCCAAATTCGGCAGGCCCCAATAGGACTGGGCCTAAACGACAGGCCCAGTTTAACTAAAAAATGAGCCCAACTAAAAAAGAAACCTAAGTAAACTAAGCCCGACCCAACACAAGAGAAGAAACTAATATTAAATTGGCCCAAAGGCCTTGCTTCAGCCCAGACGCGAGCTACCTGAAAATCAAAACCCTATTCGGTTCATAACCCATGCTCGACCTGATTTTTGGCTGAAACCCTACCCGGCCACGACCCAATGGACGTCTTTCTCTTTGCTCGTGGATGAGGCATCACTAGGCAGATGAACAACAACTATGGGCTTGGTGGTGGCGGCGGCGACGAAGGCCTTAATGGCAAGTGACAGCACAATGGTGGGGGCTTAGCGGCCAACTCAGGCGGCCGGGCGGTGGAATAATGGCAGCGGGCGACATCGAAGCAATGTCTGGTGGCGAAACAGCAGCAGTAGGCGATGGCAGGGGAAGCAACACAGTGGTGGTCAACGACGTGCCTTGGTGAGGCAACAATGGCCCTATGCGGTGGATCTCATGGTGGGTCGAGGCTAATGTTGCGACGGGGCTGACTTGACATGGCAGGGACCAAGCACAGTGGCAGTCGTCGGGCATGGCGATTGCTAGAGAGGTGTGGTTGGCGGCGGCACAGGTGGCCCTTTCGACTAGGGTCATGACAACGCCACCTCGACTGGGTGAGCAGGGGTAACCCTCAACCTCTAAGGTCGGGGTTTGCCGGTGGTTGAAGCGAGGACGTCGGTCGAGGTTGGTGGCGGTGACAGTGCCAGAGACTCCCCTTCTCCTCTCCAGTCCTCACTCTCCCTCTTTGGTTTCTCTCTTCTACTTTTTTTTGTTTCTACTGTGCTGTCTTTCTCCTCCTTGTTCTCCCCTTTGCTTTTCTAGTTTTTTTGCTCTCTCTCCTCTCTTCTTTCTCTAGGGTTTCACACGTGACGATGGGTCTAGGAGGAAGAGCTGGGGCGCAAGCCAAGCCAAGCCAAGGCCAAATCAGGCCTGTCTCGATCCCTCTTAAGCATTTTTTTTTTGTTGCTTTTTTGTTGTTTTTTTTAATTTAATTAAAAATATTTTTTTAAAAACTTGTTTTTTAATGCACTTGAAAATTAGGTGTCGACAGTTGGCCCTCTTTGAATGTAACGTCGAAGAGGTTGCATTCAAAGATAAAAGACGCCTAAATTATTTTAGCGATAGGGAGACCCTAGGTGCATAGGCACGTATTAGGTTGACGAAAAGGACTCAAAGTTGTGGAAGCATATTTTGTCAATAAGAGGAAGAAAGACCCCGAGCTCCAAAAGCACGCCATATCATAAGAAGAAATAGAGACTCCGGACTACAAAAGCACGCTGTGTCATAAGAAGAAGGGAAACCCTGGGCTACAAAAGCACGCTGTGTCATAAGAAGAAAGAAGACCCCGGGTTACAAAAGCACGCCGTGTCATAAGAAGAAATAGAGACCTGGGCTAAAAAAGCATGCCATGTCATAAGAAGAAGAAAAGACCCTAGGCTATAAAAGCATGTCGTGTCATAAGGAGAAAGAGAGACCTCGGGCTACAAAAGCATGCCGTGTCATAAGAAGAAAGAAGATCCCAGGCTATAAAAGCACACTGTGTCATAAGAAGAAAGAGAGACTCCGGGCTACAAAATCACGCTGTGTCATGAGAAGAAGGAAAGACCCCAAGCTACAAAAGCACGCCGTGTCATAAGAAGAAAGAAAGACCCCGAGCTATAAAAGCACGTCGTGTCATAAAAAGAAGGGAAGACCCCGGGCTACAGAAGCACGCGGTGTCATAAAAAGAAAGAGAGACCTTGGGCTACAAAAGCACGCCGTGTCATAAGAAGAAGGAAAGACCCCGGGCTATAGAAACACGCCATGTCATAAGAAGAACGAGAGACCTTGGGCTACAAAAGCATGCCGTGTCATAAGAAAAAGGAAAGACCCCGGACTACAGAAACACGCTATGTCATAAGAAGAAAGAGAGACCTTGATTACAAAAGTATGCTGTGTCATAAGAAGAAAAAGATGAAGTCTCACCGTGTAACAATTGGTTTTGACCGAGCTAAAAAATGACATGGTTTAAGATTGACCATGAACCTTTGGAGATGACATGGTTTAAGGCTGATCATGAACCTTTGTAGATGACATGGTTTGAAGTTGACTATGAACCTTTGGTTTTTAGGGAAGTGTCCACTAACCCCTTGAAAACTGCATGGGTTCACTGAGGAATCCTGTCAAACTCCACTTGAGCAAATGTCATTAGGGACGTCATCAAGAGATGTATTGGCAATATTGTAGCATTAATGGAACAAGCTAATCAAGCTAAATCCGACTGGTTTAAAGAAACATTTGATGTTAATCAACATCATGTGGCTCAAAACTGTCATTTTGTTCAGGGATGTATCATTAATCATCAAATTCTCTAGAAATCACGTTCTTATTATAACAACTATGATTTGTGAAAAAGGCTTATTAAGCATGCCAAACTAGAGCTTCCTTGTTAGAAAGGATTTCTCACACACTCTTGATAAAATGGCTGCTTGATCCCATCCATTCATGTGAGAGATAACTGGTTGCCGATGGTATCTCACATAACCCATGTCAAAGGCTTTCAGAAACATTTGCAATGGACATAATCTGATCAATCAAAAAGGCCTTTTGAAAGGACCGCAATATAGGCTCGGTTAGGGCTTACACAAAGGGATTATTGCTTTGAGGTCAATAAAGGAACATTTGTCGCTATCTTCATCGGATTTACAAGTCGAGAACTTGAAAGATAAGATAAGATAGAATTACTTCCACTCCTTCAAGGAGTAGCTTCTTAGTGGTATTCTCATTTTCACTCAAACCATTCGAATAAGAAGAGACTTTGGAAGAGGGTTGTAATGCTGACTCGGGAGAGGCTTGTAAGGCTTAAAATTTTCATGAGGGTTTTTAAGAGTCAGTGATCATCATGACATTGTGACCAGGTCACTTGACCTTTTGAAAGCATTTGGCTTTTGAAACACTGCACATCTCATAAATCCCTTGACTAATCACTTCTGCATGGGAGTTTTGCTCTTTTCTCTATTTCCTTTGTCCTTTGCTCTTTTCATGTTTTCTTGTCAATGTCAATTGTATGTGGTCAATCTTTATGCATTGCCCCTGTGAAGGGAGATGATCACCACTAAGGATTCAGAAATAAAAATTCAAGCCCAAATTGGTTAAAGCAATGGGTATCAGTGTTTGGGTAGAGAAGGAAATACTCTTCTTCACCTAAAGCTATCACCAAAAGATTGATGCAAGTGAAAGTAGTAAAATCTTTCTCAATCGTTCGCTCTACAACACGATCGTAACTTCCTATGCTGCCCCAACGTAGGGTCGTTCTTGACAAGGGTAAATTGAAAGATCATCTTTATTCGGCTCAAAGGGGTAGCAAGAGATTAGTACGGTGCTTGGGATTGATGAATGAAACTCCTTTATCATTTCGATCTTTGCGCTTAATGCGAATGGATCTTTCGTCCTAAGAGAAGGTTGCTTTTCACTCAACTCTCAAAAGTGTTTGAGGGATGTGTTAGGAAATGGCTTACCTTTCTTCATCCTAAACACTTCTTGTTTGGCATGATTAACATCTCCATTTCACTCTGTCGAGATCATCTGAGTAGATCAATCTCCATAGGGAAATTTGATTCACAATGAATAACCCACAAAATGAGAAAACAATTTTAGATAAAAAGGATGCTCAAAAAGTTTGTAGAAAGTTTTTTTTTCTCTCAATTATTCACTTTTGTGCTTGTCTCTAGAATAGTACCAAAGGTTCTTTTTGGGAATGAAAATTCTCCCTTTTTTTTAGAAGAAGACTACTTACCTGTGGCATGGTGACCCGGTAGCCCTGTAAAGAATGTAAAAGAATATGTTAGTGCAAAAATCTTTAGGGATTGAAATGTTGAAAACAATACATTATTACCATTCATTCGCTTTCATCCTTTAAGTGCTAACATCTCTTAGATTCACCTTCGTGGATATTTGGTAACTCGATAATACCTTTCTCCTGCATTCGCCTTTAAATGTTTGATGCTTTCCTGATTCCTTGGTGGAAGGCGTTGCTTCTACGGTCAAGGTGCAACCTTTTTCCATTTGTCACCCTGTAAGAAGGAGAGATGAATTGAGTTATCTCCATCCTTTGTTAGGCTCAACTGAGAAACGATACATCCTTCTTGATGAATTTGACAATGTTGTTCCAGCACACTTCATCGGTGGGTGAAGGAGAGATTTTTCTCTAAATCAAACGTTGCTCTCCCACTCTTTATTTGACAAATCTTTGTTTTGTTCTAGTCTGTCTTGTACCAAAGAAAATGATATGTCATTCATTTATGCTAAAGAAAATCAAGTTTAGGAACGAAATACATCATTTTCCAAAGTTGGGTGATCAACATCCCAAGGTATCTCTTATGGAGGAATGGATAATATTGCCCCTCTGTTTCATTTGAATCTTTCTTTGTTTAAGATGAATAGGACTTAATAATACTCCATCACATTTGTTGGAACATTATAAAACTTAGTACTCTTGATGTCTCCCTGACAATAAAATGAAAGTCATGTTAGAAACGGTATCAGAATTGAATAATTAGAATTGATACAGTTTACTCTTTTCCTTCAAATTCGCCATGCTTGGCAACTCCCTTCATTTGTCTCATCATGCAAAGTGAACGAGATCGATGGGCTATTCTGACTCCTGAGGCATTTGTTAATAAAGAAACTTCCTAGAATGGAATTCAACTTTGTTTCACCTTTATGGAAGATTGGCATTGACGAAACTTGGACGCATGCTTGCTCCTCAAGTTTCGTGAACCTACGGTTTTATCTTTTAGAAGGGGCGGATGCCGATCTCAGATAAACTCCTCGTCCTGCCCGAGAAAGCGACCACGTGAAGAGAGGGCCTTAAGCAACGTTTTCTTGAAATTCATTTTGGAAGGTAGACGTAAAGGTTCGCTTGAAACACTTCTAAATTTGTGTGTGTGTGTGTGTGTGTGTGTTTTTTTTATTTTTATTTTTTATGATGATTTTCCTGAAACTGAATTCCATTATTAAAAAATGTGAGTTGCATGATTTACAAAAACAACAATTGGATTCACGATCAAAACTCAAAATGGAAAACATGATTCTTAACAAGAATGAGAACAATAATAAAATACAAGAAACTCTTGTACAGATAAGAGTAAAAATCAACTCTTGTCCTAACTCTAGATTCACTTCTTTATGTTGTCAAACACGAATCAACTCTTGTCCAGGAGTATCACGCCTAATCTGCAAAATGACAACGATGTCAGTACGTGAATGAGAGGAAATGATCTCTTAATGAGGTCACTTCTTACAGCAAAATCAAGGCGACGATACATGCTCCATAGTCCTTACTATGGGATTTTAGTATTTCACCAAGATTTTATCATAAGAAAAGGGACATCATTAAAAGATTGATTGGTGGCTATCAATCGAACATTCACTCTTATTCCAAAAGTTTCATATGCAAAAGTGGCATTAATTTTTTTTTAAGAGATTGATTTTATGATTTTACTCTTGCAAAAATTGAAGTGACTTCTATTTTGAGAAATCTTTACACAAATTGTGATTTGCATTTTTGTCCCAAATTGTGAAAAGGAAAGAATTTGATTAAAAATGTAATCTCAATTTTTGTGCCCAATATATATAATCACAACTTGCGAGCTTTTTTTTTTTTTAATGCGATTTCGAGCCCATAACTAGAAATTTAAACTAAACGATGTGTTCAACAGGGCCTAATCACAGTGTTTGAAACTTGCATTCAATGTTCACTTGTCAAAAGTGATTGCCAATTTTTTTCAATTACAAGCCTACAGCACTGAGGGCAATCGATTGATATTCGCGAATTTCAAAATGAAAGTTCAATACAAAATAAGCAAATAGAAATGAAAATGATACTTACAATGGGCACAGACCTTTGTCTCTGTTTTTTTTTTTTTCAATTATATAGACATGCACATGGGATATGGTTCGATTTCTACTCTATACAACTCAAAATGGAGCCATAGGATCACCGGACCAAACCATCAATCTTATGGCTATGTCGTGTTACCCATGACTCTGGCATCGTCAAAGAACTAACCCATGTCACATGATCGCAAACCAGGATAGGGACCTCTGACATTAAGAAAGAAATTTCAAGGTTGACATGTGCGACTTGTACTACATGATTGTAGTTGGAGTGGTATCCACCTCAACACCATCCTAAGTGATCCTATGGGGCCCAGGTCTGGTGGCAAGTCGTGTTTGCTAGAGTGTAGTGGAATGCAAAGGATACATGCACAACAATTTATAAGCAAACAACACTCCGCACATAAAAAATAAAAAATAAACCATACATTCCTACATCTCCCTACAAGAAAAAGGTAAGCGAAGACTTCCCCTTATACCTCCCATTTTGCAAAAAAAAAAAAAAAAAACACACCTTTAGTGTTAGGGGCGTATCTGGAATCCCAGCTACCAAATAAAAATATTTTTGAACAAAATTAATTTTGACATAAGTCCTCTAAGCTTTAAAACCAATTAAGTTTAGGGGTATTGCTTAAATGACGAACCTAAGGCGCATGATTAGGTGTGAGCTCTCCCAAGCCCATACCTCACATGACATTATGGTATTCTTAAAAATTTTGCAAAAATGAGTCGCTACTAACCTATTGGAGTCGGCTAGAAACTTAGTGTGGTATGTGAGTGTACCTCACTTCCTACACAACTAGAAAATCTAGGGTCAGGAACTTGATTACACTAATTGACTAATTAATGCCCTTTCGGTACCTAATCTTATTCATTTTAAGAGAAAATTTTTTTGTCAAGTAGTTTGGGTTGATTTTACACCTATCCACTAACATGTGAGGTGATCATGTGAGTGTGCAATCATTAAGGTAACAACTTGCAACTAAAATCATAATTGTAGTAAACTTTAGTACATGCAATCAAACATAATTAAGTATGCAAATTAAACATGCAATATAATCGAGATGTAATAAAATAAAGTTCTAATTACGCTAAAAAGGCAAGACATGACAATTCCTAACCAAACCTTACATTTTTTAATTTTCAAAGTTTTTAATTTTTTTAATTAATTTTTAAATTTTTTAAAATAATTATTTCTAATTTTTTAAAAAGAAAATTTAATTTAAAAAATGGGCAAACTGGGTCGGGTCCAGTTTGACTTGACTTGGGTTCAGCCTGGTCAGGGGAGGGCTAAATCCAGCAAGCCCTAATAGGACTGGGCCCAGTCTAGCTAAAAAATGAGCCCACCTAAAAAAGAAACCTAAGTAAAATAAGCCTGGCCCAACACAAGAGAAGAAACTAATATTAAACCGGTCCAAAGACCTTGCTTTGGCCCAAATGCGACCTACTCGAAAATCAAAACCCTACCCGATTCGCGACCTATGCCTGACCTAGTTTTTGGCCGAAACCCTACCCCACCACAACCCAATGGACATCTTTCTCTTTGCTTGTGGCTAAGGCGTCGTTGGACGGATGTACAATGACTATGGGCTTCTCTTTGCTTGCGGCTAAGGCGTCGCTAGATGGATGTATAGTGACTATGGGCTTGGCAGCGGCGGCAGCAATGACAGCCTTGATGACAAGTGACAGCATGGTAGGGAGGCTCAGCAGCCGACTCGAGCGGCTTGGTGGCGGAATGGCGGTGGCAAGCGACGGTGAAGCAGCGTGTAGTAGCAAAATAGCAGCAGCAGGCGACAGTGGGGGAAGCAGCACGACGATGGTCGACGGCGTGCCTCGATGAGGCAACAACAACCCTGCGCGGTGGATCTCGTGGTGGGTCAGGGCTGGTGCTACGACGGGGATGACTCGGCACGGCAAGGACCCCAACATGGCGACAATCATTGAGGATGGCGGTTGTTGGAGAGGTGCGGTCGGTGGTAGCACAGGTGACCCTTCTAGTTAGGGCCACGACAACACCACCTCGACTGGGCAAGAAGGGGTAACCCTTAACCTCTGAGGTCAAGGGTTGCCAGTGGCGACAACGGTGCTGGAGGCTCTCATTTTCCTCTCCAGTCCTCGCTCTCCCTCTTTGGTTTCTCTCTTCTACTTTTCTCGTTTTTACCATGCTGTCTTTCTCCTCCTCGTTCTCCCCTCCTCTTTTCTGGTTTTTCTGCTCTCTCTCCTCTCTCCTTTCTCTAGGGCTTCACATGCGAAGATGGGCCCAAGAGGATGTGGCATCCCAAAAATAACTCACGGCCATGTGTTTTATAAGTAGGAGTTTATTGAATTATGACTTCAAGATTTATGGCCAAGTGAATAAGAACGATCTGGTATTTATATAAATAGATCATTATTGTTGTTGGGAACACATCCTATGTCCATGTGAGACCAAGGATTTTATTTGATGAGGAAATTTTGTTTTTGGCCATGAATTTTATAAGTTGGATTTTATTAAACTATGTTGCAAAGTCTTTTGGTCATTTTATTATGCAACTATGTATTTATTTAAATAAGGATTAAGATGTATTATTAAAAAAAAAAACTTGGGCTATTTAAGTTTGGACTTTAGGCCCAAGTGAGATAGGCCTAAAGTAGGCCAAGAGGCCCAGCCCATGTCGACGCATGGAGGGGGGAGGAGGAGCCGCATGGCCTCCTCCAAGTGTCTTCGGCAAAGGAGACACTTGTCTCCTTCTTGGGGACAAGTGTCCCCCATGCAAAATGAGGATGCATGCAAGTATATAAGTAACCATAAAGAAAGAGAAAGAGAGAGAGAGAGAGAGAGTGGCTGGTTTTGAGAGAGAGAGGGAGTTGCCAAGAGAGTGAGGAACCAAGAGAAAGGAAGAAGAGATCGCGCGAGGAAGAGCTGCTCGTCCGCTCGTCTGTCACTCATCGCCGTGCGTTCGTCGTCCACCGTCGTGCCCGTTGTAGCTTGGTACAAAGGCAAGTTGGGATCCATAGTCTGCTCTTGCATGTGTGTCTTGCATGTGTGTTTTAAATGGTGGTAAATCTCGGATGTTTAGGGTGTGAGAAACCGAAGCTAGAGTGTGTTGTTCTTGAAAATGTATTCTGTTCTCGTCTATACCGCCTGACCCAGAATGTTGTAGAGGCTTGTATGTGGGTTTCGAGTCGGATTTTGGCTTTGACTTATTCACAAAAGTTGTAGAAAACATCTCAAAGTATAACATAATAAAATTTGGGACAAAATGGCTGAGTTTTGAGGGGTGAAACCCTCCCTCTACGAAAATGCTAGATCTGAAACTGTTTCGTCGACCTCTGTGTGGTTTTGTGTGTTGCATGTCACTTTTTACTAAGAATTTCACTTTGACTTCTTCCCAAAAGTTGTATAAAACGTCCTGATTATTAACATACTCAAATATGAGGTAAAACTAGTAAGTGTAGCCTAGTGAAATGATTTTCTTTTGAAGACGGTAGATCTGGAAGTATGGTACTGGACTCCCGAGACTTCGTGGACTAAATGGTAACTATCCTTTGAGAATCTCACCTGGATCCCTTAATGAAAGTTGTAGGGGATCTCTTGAGGCATAACATATCAAAATTTCAGAGGAAATGATGGAAGATAAGTAGGTGAAACCTTGATTTTTCGGAGACAGCTAAACTGCACTGTTCTGTACTTGGAACAGAAGCTTCGACCGTGTATAGTAAATGATCTAGAGAGAATCTGGCCTATATGTCTACATGAAAAATATACCTTAGGATATTTTATATCACCTGGTAAAATTTCATAATTTTTGGAGGTCATTCGTGTATTTTAATCGAAATATTTCAAGAACTGCGCAATCTGATTTTATCCGAATTTTGCATGCTGTATTGTGACATCCCGATTTTCCAATTCTATTTTCAATAAATTGAGACGGGCATTTTGTTGGCACACATATAGCTCTTTTCCTTGAGTCGGCCACTCATGTGAAAACTAGTCTATTAGGTGAAACCGTTAAGAAATTCTAATGCATCAGACTCGAGAATTTGACTAAGAAGCGATCTTTCGACCAAGCTAATCTGCAAGGGTCATTACGACACAATTAAAAATCGATTAGAGATTGGAGATAGGTCGACTCGACAGAGGCATGTGATCAGGTGTGGGTGATTCCATCAGATCGCACAATTCTTGTTGATCGGCACTAGACCGACTTTTTTGTCGATTGGGTACCCTATGTCCGTATTTGAAACCTTAAGATTACCTCGACAACCGAAAGTCGCCAATGTTTCAAAGATGTACATTGTGGCTTGAGATGATCAACCACAGGTCAAATGCATGAAAATTTCTAAAGGCTACCCAGTAGGTTGAGCCGCGCTAAAATCGTGCTAAAGTGAAATTAACCGTGGAATTGAAATCGAATTCAGAAATTGAAAGTCAGGGTGTGTCACAAATTATTTTAGGATCATTGACTCATATTCGGAAGATTTTTCATGTAATTAGAATTTTTCAGAAATTAAATCAGAGAATGGCTATTTTGGCTCGAGAAATTAGTAGGCCCGCCTTTGGTCTTGCTTTTAGGACTTAAGTTGGTTCTATGGACAAATGAAGATGTGAACTGAAGTGTGATGACATTAGATTAATTTTATGGACTTCAATTGGACTCAATTGGGAGAGAATTGAATGGAATTAAAGAAATTAATGTACAAAGTTTCGTGCCCCGGTGGAAAAATAAAATGGACCCATTGGAGAAAGGTTGTGGGAGATAGTGGAGTGTGACATCATCCATGAGGTCATGTGGGTCATTTTTGTTGGGTTAAAGAAAAAGAAAAAGAAAAGGGAATGGTCCCATCTCTCTCTCTCTCTCTCTCTCTCTCTCTCTCTCTCTCTCTCTCTCTCCTTCTTCTCTCTTCTTCCTCTCTCCCTTCCATTGGTTTCTCCTCCATCCTCGTCGTCGCCGCCACCGCCGCGTGTCCGCCCCGCGCCACTCGCGCGCCACTCGCCGGTCCACTCGCCTCTCTGCTCGCCTGGCCTCGCGTCACAGCTGTTGCATCAGCTCGTGCCGAAGCCATTCGGCCACCTCCAGCCACCGTTCGGGCCCCACCTAGGTTCGGTTCGACCCCTCAACCTTCCCCGGTCCTTCTCCATCTCATCCAAGCTCTGAATCTACCCTTTCTCGCCTCAAACCGCAGCGGACAACAGCTGGAAAAATGGGTATGACAGCCCGGTTTTGACCCATTTTGGCCGGCTTCCCGACCCCAGATGCTTGGCCGGCTTTGAAGAAAGTTGTTCCCGTCGGCGTCCCCGTCGTTTTGGTCTGCTCGGCTCGTCATTTGAGTGAGTTTAACTCACTAAACCTTGATTATAGGGTTAATGATGCTTTAGGTGTGTTTAGTTTATGTTAAGTGTTATTAGGTGGTTAGTTTAATTTAGTTAAGAATAGATTATATTAATGTGCTTGATTAACTTAAAGTTGGTTTAATTTAAGGCTAAATGAATGCTTATATTAATATAAGCTTTGACGTGACATAAAGGAATTTACTTTTGATTTATTTAAATATCTCGGAATTATTAAATAATTTAATAATATATTATTATTCGAAATTATTAAAATATTATTATTTAATTATTTTTGGAATAAATTTAATTATTTATTAAATTCCGAAAATTTTGTGGGGACCCTAAATTCTCATAAATTCGTGCCAACCCTAAATTCTCATAATTTCGTGCCGGTCGCTGCTATGAAGTCAGATTTTGAAATTGAAGATTAGATATTATAAATTGAGTGTAGATCGTGAAAGATATGGATATTATTATTTAATTGATTTTCGGAATAAATTTAATTATTTAATAAATTCTGAAAAATTATTTTAGAACCTTATTTTCTCATAATTTCGTGCTGATCGCTGCTGTGTATTTAGAATTTGAATTTGATGAATGGATGTGGTAAATTGAGTGTTGATTGTGATAAATAGGGATTTTATTCTTAAAAACCCAAGTGTTGGGTTTTAATGCAAAAATTGGATTTTCAATATTATATTAAATAGTGAGGTTTGAAAAAGTGAGATATTGGCTTTCTGATTCGAAATTAGCATGCCCCCACACACGTGAGTAATTTCTGGAATATTTTTAATATGAAGAAAAATGGCCGGGATCACTATCTTAAGTAGAAGCGTTGAGTGAAATGCAAAGTGTCCTGGGGCCGAGGATAATTTGGCTGTGTGATAATTAAGAGGAATCGTCCTGGGCTGTTGAGCCGGACTTGCCCCTATATGGGATGCCCACGCGGTGGCTGCGGGTTGCAGTAGATTCTAGGCCCATGCTCCTTCGGGAATGCTATCGATTTACTGACGAAGCCGCGCTCCATGGGGGTAGGCGATGCCTGGCTATATGCCAGTAGATAGCCGAACTACGAGTAGGCTATGCTCTTGTGTGGCAGTGAATAATAATTGGAATGCATGTTGAGTGTTGTTGATGTGTCGGATTATGGGTTGGAATTATGTGGCATGGAATGGGACGTGTCATAATGATTTAGTCTTATAATCAGGACCCCCACGGTTGTTAGTTATATGAAAGTGAATACGTTCCGGTTGTTTAAGTTTTTATTACTGCATATGATTGAGTGATATGAACTGTGCTAACTTGCAAGAAGGAGCTGAGGCGAGGTAAGTTCTCTGTGTGATGTGGTTAGGCCACCCTTGGACGTATTTTCTTTCTAATAGGGGTTTAGGGGGTTGAACTTGCTGAGACATTGTCTCATCCTAGTTTGGGGATTAAAATTTCAGGTCCATGGTGGACGGAGCGGCTAGATAGCTTTGGTTGACCTTGAGGAGTTGCGGAGGTGAAATCATAAGGATTGGAGAACGTGTCCGACTTGTAGGTCATAGGACAGTTCCTTTTTAAGAGCCCATCTTTTGTAGACTTTTGGCCGTAGACTTCTGTTTGTAATTCTGTTGAATTATGAAAGTGTTATATTGTGGTTTTGCTTCCTGCTTTTCTATCCCATATTTCATTGTCAGGGGTTTTATAATACATTTCGCTTGCGCAATAAGAAATGAGTGTATTCGGCAACACTACCTGGGAATGTCGCATTTGCATGACCATGGTGGGATGTTGGTGCGCTCGAGGTTCGGGGCGTGACATGTATTGTGTGAGCTATATCTTCTTGTGTGAAGCTCTTTTGGGCATGTGTTCTGCATGGAATTGCTACCTTTATGTCTTGTCTATCACATGTTTTGATTTCATGATTTTCGAAGATCATATGGATATTTAATTTACATGTTTTCCGAAATTGTGCAAGCTGGAATTTGGTAAATCTCAAAAAGGTCGTGATGTATGGATTATTCTATGTTGCATGGACCCCATGAATTGTATTGACATAAGTGATTGGATCCTGCTGCATGCATGTTGATGATTGGAAATGCATATATAAACCATATGATGAAAATGATCTTGTTTGCCATCACATTATATGCCATGTTGAAATTGAGCCACAATTGTGAATATAAACTATGATAAATGAGAATGCCGTCGGAGGTGTGAGCCGACGATACCCCGGGAGTGTCGGGATGTCTGGCTAGAGAGTGCCGGATGCCTGGTGGCCTTAAATGGCGTAATTCCGAAGGGTCCTCAGGAGTTTCGAGATGCTCGGTGGTATACAGTACATAATTCCAGAGGAGGGGGGGATCCTGGTGGTATGTGGGTACGTAATTTCGGAAACTCTGGAGGTTGGTGCCCGGAGGGGATGCTTTGTGATGCTAGTTGAGATGCGAGATGTCTGGCCAAGGAGTGTAAATGCCGGATGCCAGGAGGTTTCTCATGATGCCAGTTGGGATACGAGATGCCTGGAATGTAGGGGTGCCGGATGCCCCGTGTATCTTGGATACATGCCCGGAGGTTCCTCGCGATGCCAGTTTGGGCGCGAGCGATAAATGTGGGATGCGAATATTGGTCCTGGGAAAGAGAAATGTGGTGGCCCAAAATGAAAGAATAAAAATTGGGAAATTGAAATTGAATTATGCATGGTATGGCAACATGTATGCATGTGTGACATGATGATGTTGAGTGCATGGATGTATGTGCACCTATGGCATGATAGTAAATGTATGACATGATGATGGTGAGTGCATGGATGTATGTACACCTATGGCATGATGATACATATGTCACATGATGATGGTGAGTGCATGGATGTATGTGCACTTATGCCATGATGATAAATATATGACATGATGATGGTGAGTGCATGGATGTATGTACACCTATGGCATGATGATACATGTGTGGCATGATGATGGTGAGTGCATAGATGTATGTGCACCTATGGCATGATGGTAAATATATGACATGATGATGGTGAGTGCATGGATATATGTGCACCTATGGCATGATGATAAATGTATGACATGATGGCGAAGGTTATATGAGGATGTATGTACATGTGGTGTGATGACATATGCATGGCTTCAAGGTAAGTTATGTATGGGTGCATGAATGACATGTGTTATGTTATGATTGTTATGATTGTATTGTGTGATGCATTGAGTGGTTTATTGGGTCCTTTACCTATTGAGTGGCTATACTCACCCCTTTTGGCGAATAACATTTTAGACTAGATAAGATACCTTTGCTGTCACTGCCACTAGTAGATGGATTGGGTGGTTGAATATGACCGCGAAGAGGAAGATAGCAAAGGAAGGAACATTTGGACGCCGACACTGATCAATGCACTTTAAGTATACGACTGTTGGAGGAGATGTCGATCATCTTTTGAAGTATAACCGAGTATAGAAGACTATGTCATTTTGATGTACCGATGAATGATTTCCATATGGTTTAAGTAAATAAAAGTGTGCGGCTTTTACCTATAAATGTTTAGTTGGTGTGCATCGTTATCTTAATATAGGGAAGGGAGTTGTTGGATATGCTTCCGTTATATGAATTGCGCAAGGGACCGATCTAAAAGATATAAACCCCCAGGTTGTATGGACCCGCTGCAATTGAAATGGTATCAGAGTGACATGTTATTAAGGTAAGTGAATGGTAATCGAACTGTGGCGACCCTAACGGATCGAGGGCCGTCGAGGGGTGCCACAGAGGAAGAGCTGGGGCGCGGGCCGGGCCAAGGCTAGATCAGGCCCAACCCAATCCCTCTTAAGCATTTTTTTTTTTTTTGCTTTTTTGTTGTTTTTTGTTTATTTTTTTTAATCTAATTAAAAATAATTTTTAACTTTCTTTTATATGCAGTTGAAAATTAGGTGTCAACAAGCCTCAACCAACTCAAGCTTGCCTAGATCAATTGAGCCTCAAGCTTGTTGACTTAGGTCATGGCTGGTTGCTAGGTTGTTGGCTATCACCGAGGCACAAGATTGATGAATGATGAAGGAGAAAGGAAAAGAAAGAAAAGAAAATCAATAATTTTTTATTTAAAAAATTCAAAGATATATATTTCTAAAAAAATATATTTTAAACAAATGTTTTATTAACCAAGGACCCAAAGACTAGGAAAATATTTGGGATAATTTTTTCCGGCTCATTCAAAGGGGAAATCATTTTTCTAAACTTAAACTTTTGTAGAAGAGCCTTTTTTCTGTTGACTTGTTTTTCTAAGTGAAGCAAACACCAAAAAATGTGAAAAATGTGAAAAATATATTCGTGAAAAATAATTTTTGGGAAATAAATGCACCCTACAAGAATAAGTTTCAATCGGAAGATTATACTGTAGTAAGATTCATGCATGGTAATCAAAAATCAAGCTAGGGACGAGCTATAATTATTAGGGGAAGACCCTCAACATTTTGAAAGGCTGGAGGCATTCCAATAGTACAAACTAGTACAAACTTAACTCGGTTTGTCTAGTGTAACAACAAAGAAAACTCGAAGGCAGATGGAGAAGCACAGGTACATAGAAACGATTATAGATTCTCTTGAGAGAGTGTTGGCTACCATTATCGATCTTCATTGTATCTGCCAGATTATGAGGGGCATGCCGGACGAGACCCTAGTGCAACAAATATGCAATAGAGACAAATATAATGAGTTAGCGAGACAAATATAGTTCCGTAAGTGACAAATTAAGTTATTGTTTGACAAAAGCTTAATCCTACTAGATGTATTTCCAAGGAGAGTAGTTTATGATTCTGCTCTTCTTTGAATTGCAAAAGCAGCTTATATTATTTGTGCTCTGAATGGAGAAGGCCCACTTCGAGGTCTGAAGACTTGATATCAATCTAGGCAGTTGTTTGTGTAATTTGTCCAAAGTCTTCTTTACAAGACTAAGGTACCTACACTGCTGCTTCTTTTGACATTCTTACCTCTTCTTCAGCTTGGGAGATTGTGAGGAAAAGAGGCACGAGAGTTGAATAGTATCGGCTAATTTGATTTTCATCTAATTTGTTGAGGTTAAGATTCATATTTTGGTTGGCAATACAAGATAAGCTACCTATATTTCAAGGAATTGACATATAGTCTTCTAATCAAGGCCAATCTCTCTGTTTTTTGTGCCATGAAAGCACTGAGATAAGATCCCATTTGTTCTTTGGATGCAGCTTCTCTAAGCAAGTCTGGTAGACTGCCCTTCAACTTTGTTTTCCTAATGCAGCGGGCTATGAAAGGGAGAGATTTTCATTGGTATTTGGTGAAATTTTTGTGGAATTGCTGCATGTATTTCATCTAGAAGGCTAGAAATGAGCTGTTACATGCCCAAAGTATTCATCTTATTGGTGGCATTATGATTGCTTTTTAAGTCAAGTATAGTTTTGAAGGTTGA
Organism: Eucalyptus rudis; assembly: GCA_019915205.1. NCBI lineage: Eukaryota > Viridiplantae > Streptophyta > Magnoliopsida > Myrtales > Myrtaceae > Eucalyptus > Eucalyptus rudis. The sequence continues at coordinate 7,073,194 of JAHMTN010000003.1, read as the reverse complement.
AAGAGCATGAAGAATCAGATTTTTGTCCTTGATCTTTTCTATTATATATGCTACATATATATCAAACATACTCTTAATTTGTATGATTAGTATATCTGATTCCTTAAGAAAAATAAAGAAATATAATAATTTTCTCATTTATATGACATAGATAGTTTGCAGAAAAAATAAAGGCAAATAGTTGATTTACCGCCTTTTACTTTGAAAACTTCATGCATCCTCTTTCCTTTTCTCCGAAGCATCCAACAAGTGAGAAAGAGAATTATCACAAAACCTCCAACAGAAATGGTAGTGGTGATGGTAATCACGGTAGCTTTGTTGCTTTTTCCTGCACACACATACCATTACATATATGAGACCATCGCCAAATTAATTTTAAAACATTTTAGATGAAAACATGTTTAATATTTATACATTCTAACACTTCATTTCACTAGGTTGGAATTAGACCTAAGACTAGCGTATGAAGATTGGCAATTTACCAAGCAAGAAGGTGCCTTAAAATACGGGTCAAAAGACAAACATAATGAGTACGCGTAAAGAGCAAATATTTAGAAGAAATTAAGCTGTAATCCATAACTGTCCATCTCTCAAAATTCCATTATTTTCCTTATTTCCTTGTGGGGATAAATTCAATCCTAACAATGCACTCGCCTTCATAATCCTTTGCATAAAAAACTGAGGTAAGAAGGCCTTATATTCAAAATAAGAATTTAGCTGGATACTAAAAGTTGATCTCAATAAGGTAAGGCCTAAGTACATCAAGGGGACTAAACAGTTGCATTTGCTAAGTTCTTGTTTTGAACATAACCTTTTCATGATATCAGATAATGTAATCATAAATCTTTACATACAATTTTAATATAATTTTTCTAATCAATTATTGCCAGAAATCACTAATACGGTAGTTCGTGTAATACATAATTTAGAGTAAAATTATTCACATTAGTGTGCCATATAAAATGGCTCAACATGACTGATCATCATGTTAGTAATTGATTGGAAATATTATATTGGTAAAATTGACATATTCATATCTGATTTGACATCTAGTATTAATTCGGTAATTATCCTTCCCATTTGAGTGCACCATTTGTTTGTAGGAGATTAACCATTAATTGATTAAGAGCGACATTTAACCAATTGTTATTTAAAGTCTAATCTCGTGAGTGGATGTAGAACTGCTCAAAAAGGTAAAATGAACTTCCATAAAATTCAGAAAAAGAAAAAAGGAAAAAAGGACACGAAAAATTTACATCACCAATCAAATCGAGAGGACAGAGAGAGAGAACGAGACTCAGGAAAGCCCCTAGAATCCATCCCAAAACTTGATATGTTGAACCATTGACAGCACTTAACATTTTATTTTTGTTAAAAAAAATTTGAATCTGAGAATTTAAACTATTGAGTAGGATAACCAGTTTACCAAAAAATTAAATAGATGAGATATTTATTGTATAGAGGAAGAAAAATAATAAAATCAAACACTTACTTTTTGGTCTGGTCTCGGGAGCTGGAGGACGCAGAAGCTGGGATGGCGGAGGCACCGGGGCCGCCATGGCCGAGACATTATAAAACGGGAACAGCTCGAACCTGACGCTGCAGACCAGAGTGAAACTCCTCCCACCTTGCTTATCCAGGGGGAGGTTCGAGATCATATCCCGAAGGCACCGGTAGCAGTCCAACGGCGTCAAGTCCGGCGTGCACTGCGCGAGGGTGTACAGCTTCTGCAGGCTCGTCAAATTCGCCTCCTCGACCGCGAATTTCTTCCCCGACCCACCGTCGCGAGCCCTTGTGCTGATTTTATCCATGGTCTGTCCCAGGACTTGTACGAACCGGGTCGGATCAGTGACGTTCGTAGTGTTGTTCATCGAGTAAGCAGGCTTCGTTGCCAAGGCCGAGAAGAAAGACCTGTTGTCGTACCTCAACATGCACTCGTCGTACCAGATCGTGGCGACTCGCTGGAGGCCGCATCTTCGGAGGACATCACGCTTTCCAGTGGCCACACAGTCGCTGCACGTGGAGATGCTGACATCGCCGCGGCAGAGAAAGAGCCCATGGGCTTGGTCGGGACGGTCCTGGCCAGCGGTGGCGGTGGCAAAGCCGTTGGTGTTGGTCGTGGCGTTGGAGGAGAGGGAAGAGAGGACGGTGTTGAGGTTGGACTCGTAGGTGGAGTTGGGAGTGAAGAAACTAATGCGTGCGGAAAAATGCTTTAGATAAGTGGGGGCAGCTTCAGCACTGAAATTCTGGACGAAGATGAAGAAGAAGAAAGAGGAGAAGGAGAGGGAGAGGAAGATGGTGAAGCAAGAACTCATGATTTGCCAGGCTGATGAATTGATTGGGCTTGCGCACGAGTACGGGCAGAAGATTATAGGAAGAAGAAGAGCATGTGGAGAATCAATTTGATGAACAACAATATCTTGGGATAAGTAATTGCAGCATGAACAGTACCAGGTCCAGAAAACCGTTATTTTCATGCGTTAGAATTCAGGGCAACAAAATAGAGAGTAAAGGCAATGAAATAAAGAGTAAAAGTGAGAAAGAAAAATCAAGACATGGGATTTATTTTGATTCATTTTTAAAGTAGCGCTAAATCTAGTAAAAGATTTCACTATAGTTAATATCCGCACATCTCTATTACGACTCTCAATTATAAGAGAAATATTATATATACTTAGTACTTATTTACAGACTTAAACCCAAGCAATCAATAAAATATGAGCCACAAATTCTGAAAAGTCTTTGGCGTGGGCACCCTACTACCCCTGCCAAGGTGGCCCCCTAGATCCCTGTCCGTGCACGATAGAGCAAGACCCCCATATCTTCTTTTCAATGAGAAGTATCAACAACACCACACCATCATGCTCTTAAATTAATATAAGGGGCACCATTGCAAATCACAAATTTTCCTCTCTTTATCCCTTTTCCAGTCCATTTCTTCCACGTTTTCAAAGCCCACTAGAGATTAAAAAAGGGAAGCAAAAGCCCGGCCTTACTTCCATCAGCTTTCTTTTATGCAAGTCCAGCGAGAGGGACAAGGGAGACGCGGTGACCAAGCCTGAAGAAGAAAGCGTCGATGAACAGCCTCTGTGAGGGTGCCCATGAACGAAATCGCGAGTGACGAGAGCTAATCCAGGCACCTTCTAGAATTGATGGCTTGGCGTGAGGGATAAGGACGCCCAGCAGCAAGATTCCGATGGGGAAGAGCGTGCTGGACGTTCATTGAGAGGGGCGAGGAAGGCATGACGACGGCAGGCTAATTTTCACGAGGGACGAGAGAACCAGAAAGAGTAGGAAGGAGAGCAATCTTTGGCCACTGAGGAAGAGGAAGAGCGGCAGAAAGTTTCACTGAAGAAGAAAAGAGAAGAAGAACCAGAGAAGGGTGGAGGAAGAGAAGACGCTCCATGCTCGTGCTCAAGAGAAGCTTGAAGGGAGCGAAGGAGGGAGAGAGAAAAACAGTGGGAGAGAACTGGTAAGAGATTCATCAACAACATGGCCCAAACTTCTAATATCATAAAAGGCAGTATACCATGTTGCAATTGGATCCTCGCACTATGCAATATCGGTAAGGTGAATAGGTCTGTTTCAACAAAGCTTTATATAATAGATGGACCACAGCCCACTCATTTTCTCTTTTCTCGTGAAATAGTGTCTAATCCCATAAGTCATATAAGATGCGAGCTAAAGCCAGAATGGGTAGCACAAGCAAAATATTACTTGCGCTCGGTGATAAGTAAGGCGAATCTCTTTCGTGCTTTTAACTCACGTATCGCTCTAACTAATTTTTAAAAACACAGAATTTTCCTTATGACACTATCATGTACTCACAATAATCTCGTCCTACACAGATTTCATTCAATAATTTTCCACATCGAATGACAAAAGTCGCATCCTATGTTTCCTTGCAATAATTTGTGACATGTAACGACATTCTTGTTTTGTCCATGTCACGAGGCCTTGGTGGTACTCGGATCTATACGCAACGATAACAGCCATTTGCTACTAACAAACTTTCTTACAACTTAAGCAATTTTCACTTTATTGAAGGGAAATTAAGAAGCTACTCAGACTATTACAAGTTTTCGATAATAAATTTATTGTGATCTTTTAGAATTATAAAACAATTCATAGTTAAGCCATGTCACGGAAAGACGAATAGCTAACCGAGCTTCCCATTCATCTTCATTTTATGCGGAAACAACACAACTTTTGCTCCTCCTGTTTTATTTAGGCCACTCGAAGTTAGCAATCTACATTTGAATTTCATGCCTTCATAATCAAATGACCATCTAGGCATATTTGGGCCAAGATTATGTCATATAAGTAATTGTCTGGGCTTAGAGTCCGGTTTTTAGCCAAAAGGTGAAAAAAGAAACTAATTTATATAATGTTCTATTAGGGGGAAAAAACCAAAAAAGTTATAAACCTATTACATTTGTGTCAATTCAGACCTAAACCTTTCATTAGATCAATTTAATCATAAACATTTTAACATTAGTATCAATTAAGTCCATCTGGCCAATTTTAGCAGGTTAGGTTTGACGTGGATGTCGATCGGTGATCGAACGCTCACATGGCAATTTTTAAATGTTTTTTAATTTTTTTAATTTTGTTATTAATTTTTTTCTTTTCTTTTTCCTTTTCTTTTCCTTCTTCTTCTTCCTCCTTAGACTTTCCTCATAGTGGAGTTGAGGGCCATGAAGCCTTTGCTAGCCATCAGCGAGGATCACGACCCTTGACTAGCCTCATCCAACACTGTGGGTAGGGTGGCTTCGCCCAGATCTCACTTTTGGCCTTAGACGAGGCTAAGTAAGGGCCACAACCCTCGCCGGGCATTGTGAGGAAAGTCCAAGGAGGAAAAAGAAGGAAAAAAAAAAAGAAAAAAAATTCAAAAAAAAATCATTGAAAAATTGCCATATTAGCGTTCGGCTACCGGTTGGCGTCTACATCAGCGCTGCCTAGCCAAAATTGGCTAGATTAATTGAATTGATGACAATATCAAAAGGTTTAGGATTAAGTTGGTCCAATTGAAACGTTCATGACTGAATTAGTACAAATGCAATAGGTTTATGACTTTTTTTGCACTTTTCCCTTCTATTAGGCTCTGTTTGTCTTATGAAAAGTGAATGATTCAAAAAATATTGTATTGAAAATGATTGCCGATATTGTTTGAAATAAATGAAAAATGTTTTCATTGCCAAAATATTTTCGTAGATTGTGAAAGCATTTTTTGTTCATCCATTTTTGTAATCAATACAAGCGATCATTTTTAGGAAAATATTTTCTAAATTATTTATTTTCCACAAAACAAATGGAGCCTTAGTAATAACGTATTTTTCTTTATTTGAAAAAAAATTGATAATTTTAATAGCGGGGCAGTCGTAACAGTAACACCATTCATGTAGGTTGTAGAAATTTTCCTACCTTAGGATAGTTAAAGCTAGTGCGTTGATTAATCAGTGCTTCCATTCAAAGCTCATAATATTTCTCCTTCCGAGATCTCCTATCATCATCCTTGTGAGATCTCCTATCTTGTCGGAAAACCTCTGCCAACTCTGAGTTAGGCTTTGTTAGTTGCTAACGCCAAGTCAATTCCTATACCGCTACCTATGCCATGCTTGGTCCCTTGGCATATTGAAGGTTCTGTAGCACATCGTCATGAGCACTGGGCTAAGCGGCAATTGAGCAACTCAAGGGACTGCTGGCTTAACGATGAAAGCACAAAGTTGAGAAATGTAAGTCATACATAGGATCTCCAGTAAACAGACGTTGCTCATTTTTCACTAATGGTATCCACGGAAGGCCAATTATATCAAGGCCTGCAAAGCTATCACATAAAAAATTATTTGTATCATCGGGGGTATGATTCCGTAATTGTCACCCCATTGACCGATTGCCGTGTTGATCTACTAATGGATTGATCTGTGCTTTGAGGGAAGAAGGCCGGACGTTGAGGTTGCGGCATAGTGACGGGCTGGCTGCTGAGCATGTGAAGCACTGTCGCCATGGTGGGTCTATCAACCATATCTTCCTGAACACAAAGTAAGCTGATGTGCAGGCACCTCAGTACTTCATCTCTTGAATGCAAGTCTAGGATGGCCGGATCCAGAATTTCCAATGGTGTGCCGTCTGTCCAGTTTCTCCATGCCTGTTTACAATCCATTGGAAAGAAAACACCCTTGGTAAATTGTAGCATTAATTCAATGGAGCATATAATTAGTATTACACGAGTTCTGTTAACCATATTCGCAATGCTGAAGTCATGTTAGTTTGGAGGGGGCAAAGTGTACATGTACTTCCTGTACCAAAGTTCAGCTTGACTCAGTCGAAATATCAAAGAGTGCAGTATGACATTTGCATCGGTAATCTAGTTAGTGACAATAGTTTAGGCAACTTACATAGCTAGCCAGATCTTTGCCCCCATCTGATTGGCAGAAATGATCATTCTTCTTTCCAGTGATGATCTCTAGAAGTAGGACGCCGAAACTATAGACATCAGATTTAACAGAGAATTTCCCATTCCTTACATACTCCGGAGGCATATCACCCCTGCAAATGAAAAGCCACATTGATTGCAACACCTATGTGCCTAAAATAGAGGATGCAACAAATTCAATCTAAGTGTGCTCTAACAAGAGCACATCTCTTGACATGACCAAATGATCAGCCAATGTAATGAGAATTTGAAACTTACAGAGTCCCTGCAATTTTATTAGTGCTTGCATGAGTTTGATCAACTCCAAAGATCCTAGCCGTGCCAAAATCTGAAATCTTCGGGTTCCAGTCATTGTCTAACAAGATATTGCTTGCTTTCAGGTCACGATGAATAATCCGAAGTCGGGAATCTTCATGTAGATAGTGCATTCCTCGAGCTATTCCACATGCTATCCTATAACGCTTTAACCAATCCAATTGCATATTTTTCTTAGTATCTGCACAATTAGAGTTGTGTTGTAATTCAGTAATTGATCTAGCTTGCTAAGATTGGATACCTATTTTCAACTAAAATTCCATCGGATAATGAGTAAGAGGATGACATATTAGAGAAGACACTTGCATACTCAACTTAAACTTACCGTACAAAAAGTAATCTAGACTTTTTTTTTTGGTAAGAAAAGTAATCTAGACTTTTGTGAGGCACAAATTCAAAAACAAGTAGCTTTTCTTCTCCCTCCAAACAATATCCCATTAGCCGCACGAGGTTTCGATGTTGAAGCTTTGCTACCAATGTAATTTCATTCTTAAATTCTTCAGCACCTTGTCTTGAGCTCCGAGATAACCTCTTCACTGCTATATCTTGCCCATTAGGAAGCCTCCCCTGAAATGATTGTTTCAGTTGTTTCCAAATCTTTTCTTTTGACGATAGTCTTTTAACTAAACATGAGCAGTTCCTGATATATCAAAACTAATAATACCTGAAAAACTTCACCGAATCCACCTTCACCCAACTTGTTCTGACGAGAGAAATTGTTTGTGGCAGCTTGTATTGTAGCTAAATCATATTGCGAGGGTTCCTCGTTTGTAATTTTATTCATGCCTACATGACGAAACAACACAAGACTAGTCATTTCAATGAAGACACATAACTTTTCCAAGCCGCGGACACAATGTTTTCAACAAGAACTTCGTCAACTACCGGCTTCTTCTTGGACGAGCTCATGGGTCGGGGTCCCTTTCCTCCGAACGAAACAAGAAGCAAGAGAGAGAAACACTACAAGTACGCCAACGGGAACTGCAATGGCAGTGATTATCAATGTGGATTTATTGCTTCTTCCTGCATGTGGAGGATCATACTTTCAGTTGTGGTGATAGCTTTCGTATGTTTTGCAGATATTTTCCAAGGGAGAGAAGGGTTTCTTTGGTTCTGAATAAAGATACACTGATTTATATCCGTCTAAGTCCAATATGAATGCATCAAATACACTGATTTATATCCTTCATCAAATGGATGGTAATCAAAGACAATTTGATTTATTGCCAAGTAAAATTGGTTTACAACGTAGAAACGACTTGCGAGTTTTATTATAACTGGACTTGTAAACAGTTTAGTTTGACGGAATAAATTCAAGTAGTATATATTTACAGAAAAAACTCACAACATTTATTTAGTAAATATTATAATATAAGTATCTAATTAAGTAGATCACATGTAAGTATCAAATATGAGTACAAAAAATTACTTTGTAAATTACTTTACTAGTGAGGTCTAATTTGCCGTCCGTTCTATTTAAAATGAGTTCAAAAACCACTTTAAAAAGGGCAAGGAGTCAAAAGTGGAATACCGACCAAAAAAAAAAAAAGTCAAAATTGGAATCCCCTTGCCACTCCCTCGTGGTCCCCTCATGCTCGTGTTTATCGGAAAACGCATGCATCCACTCATTCCTCACTTGACTTTAATGTGGCATTTTCTTTGGAAAAATATTAATATATAGTCCGTCAACACCGTAAATAGATTTACACGTTGAATGGCTATGATTACATTCATCGAGATTTGTATTATCGCGGAACCTCAGCTGCGGTACACATTCCAATGATCAAACATCAGTTGTATAAGAAATTTGGCTCATTCCCAAGAAAAAAACAGATATTTAATTTCTAATATTGCTGTTCGACAAAAAATAAAATTCTAATATTGCTGGACAAAACGGGAAATAATAATAAAAAAGCGAAAGAAAACAAAACAAGGTACCTTTAGGTTCAGTCACCTGAACAGGAGCAGAAAGATCCCGGACCGGTGGTGGCGCTGCCACCGTCACCACAGTCACCAAGTCGGGGTTGTAAAAGGAGTACACCTCAAACCTCACGTTGCAGCTCGGAGTCAATACGTTTCCTCCTGGCGTTTCCGGAGGGAGACGTGCTATCGCCGACCGAAGGCATGTGCCGCAGTCCGATGCGGTCAAGTCGGGCGTGCACTCCGCGAACGTGTACAGCCGTTGCGAGCCCACGAGCTCAGCCTTTGCAGCAGCCATTTTCTTCCCCGATCCACTGCTCGGGGCCGTCCGCAGTACATCGTCCATGGTTTCATTCAGGAGTTGAAAGAACCGAGATGGGTCCTCTGTGACGTTCCAACCGTTCTCCTGCCTCGCGAAAGGGAATGGTTGCATGACCGAGTAAATGGGCTGATCCGAGTACCTCAGCATGCATATGTCGTACCAGATGATGGAGATCCTTTTCCCGGGGCATCGCTGGCCAATTTCTTGGGCTGCGGTGGCTACGCAGTTGCTGCATGTCGGGGCGTCGATGTCGCCACGGCAGAGGAAGATCCCGAAGGTCTGGTCTGGTGGGTATTCGCCAGCGGTGGCATTGGAGAACCCGCCACTGCTGCTGCCGCTGTTGCCGGCGGAATCGGCGGCAGAGGAAAGTGATGAGAGGAGTTCGCTGAGGTTATTTTGGTAGGTGGAATTAGGAAGGAAGGTTTTGGTGTCGTTGCAATAATTGTCGATTAAAACGGGTGCCGCTTCACTGATGTGAGAGATGCTAATGAGCAAATTGATGGAGAAGAGGAGAGGGAGGAAGATGGTGAAGGTAGAGCTCATGTTATGATGGACATATTACACTTGGCTTTCGTCGGTTCTTCTTTTGAGTCATTATAAGCTTTGTAAAAGTCCACTTTTGGTCCTCAAATTTGTGTTGTTTTCTATCCCTGAGATTTGTCGAATCGAATTCAGAATCTTGCATTATTTTTCTATTCAAGCACCTCCTCTCCACTCCTCAAGGTCAACGGAATATATTGGACAGTCTTTTGGCCGTATTACTCCGAAAGTTCACGTGGCCAAATATTTTTTTGGCCGAATATGACTGGTGCTTTTCGCACGCAAGCTCGTCTCAGCGACCCATGAGCTGGTAAAGTTGATATCACACGTCAACTTTTACGGGATCATCGCAAAATAAATATTTGGTCGAGTACACGGAATGGTTATCGACGGCTGAATTTTTAATCAACATTTCAATATCCATTTATTTTGCAAAAAAAAAATTATAAAAAGGGGGTAAAAAAAAGAAAAAAAAAATGATGAAATCATGTGGGCTAGCCACTTAGTAAAGTTTTCAACCTTCTAAGCCCCCTCCACCCATTAGTCTAACCCATTTCTTTTAATTCCCTTGGCCCATCCCCTTACCAGGAAAATTATCCAAAAAATCATCAACTTATTATATTTTTATTAATTCAGTTATAAACCATTCGATTTTATCAATTGAATCATAAATCCTTTCACGTTTTGTCAATTGAGTCCATTCGGTCAATTTTGACTATAAATTCTAAAATGACAATTTTAAAATAATATTTGATGATATTTTAATATTTTTTTTAATTTTTATGCTTTTTCTTCTTTTTCTTTTTTTTTTTACTTTTTTTTTCTAAGGTTTGAAGAGAAGGCCGATTAGGGTCGCTGGCCAACCCTCGCTAGCCTTAGGCGAGGGTGCATCGAAGGCCACAATGCCCTCGTTAAATTTGGCTAGGTGAGGGCGGTGACCTCGCGTTAGGTGAGGGCAGGGACCTCGCTTGGAGCTCTTGCCTAGCCAGATTTGGTGAAGGCGTCGCAGCCCTCAACTTTGGCTGGTGAGGGTTAGCTGGCCACCCTTGCAGGCCTTCTCTCCAAACCCTTAAAAAAAAGTAAAAAACATAAAAATATTCAAAAGTTTAATAAAAATTATTAAAATTTCAACGTCAGTAATTTCCAGCCAAAATTAATCGAATGGAATCAATTAGCAAAATGTATAAAAGTTTAGAATTGAATTGATAAAAATATAATAAGTTTATGATTTTTTGGAAAATTTTATCTGTCCTTATCCCTTTTCCAGCCCACTTCTTCTACGTTTTCAAAGCCCACTCAAGATTAAAAAAAGGGAAGCAAAAGCCAGCCTTACTTCCATCAGCCTTCTTTTATGCAAGTCCAGCTAGGGGTGAGCAGTGGTTTAGGGTCGACCCTGGACCGACCCTGGACCGGCCCAACCCTGCCGGTCCAGGTCCGGTTCTCAAGGGGACTGGGTCGGTCCTTGGTCCTGAAATTCCAGGACCAACACTGTGCGGGTTGGTCCTCGGTCTTGAGAGTTTTGGGTCGGTCCAACCTTGGACCAACCCTGTATATTATATTATATTATTTATAATTCTTTTATATATTCAAACCTAAATAAAATTTATGTTATGTTATATTATATATAATTCTTTTATATATTCAAACCTAAGTAAAATGATGTTAAAGTTGTTGACTTCTCATGCTCACAGTCATGGATAGACGGCATCCAATTCCAAAAGGCATGAAGTTTACGCCGTAAAGGTCTTCATAGCCTCCTCCTCCACAGTCTAGACTCCAGAGTACATTCTTCACTGTGAGGACCAGGGACTCCTCATAGTCATGGACTCGCGACGTCCAAAATGGCGCGAAGTTTATGCCGTAAATCTCATCATGGCTTTCTTCCCTAAAGTACGTTCTCTTCCATTTTGTCTTCTTTGTTCTTCAATTTGCCAAAATCAAAAGTAGCAACATCCCGCTCACCTCTGGTTGCCCGCGCCGCTCACCTTTGACTGTGCGCGCTGCTCGCCACTCACCACTCGCCCTTTGTTGTCGTCGTTGGCCTCGCTAAACGATCGCCACTCACCACTCGACTCTAATCTCGCTCAACACTCGCTGCTTGCTGCTAGCCTCCCTAAACGCTTGCCGCTTGCCAGTTGACGCTCACCTCACTCGACACTCGACGCTTGCGCTCGCCACTCGTGCCGGTCGCCTCACTTATCGCTGAGTAAATCAAAAGGAAAAAAGAAGAAGCGCTAATTAGAAACCCTAATGCTCAGCTTGCCCTTGCTTTCCAAACACAACTTGACTAGTGATATCTACTTTGTGCTTCATTTGAGATCTTGTATTGGTATTTATAGTTTAGTTGCACAAAGCCGCATTGTTGATGGATGTGTAATTTGAATTTGTAGGTTTACTTTTATAGGGGGTATAAAAAACAAGACGAAATAAATTATCAATCGGTCCCGGGTTGACCCTGGAACCGGACCGAACCCATTGGGTCGGTCTAGTCCTTGATCCCAGGCTCAGTAGGGTCGGTCCTCGGTCCTAAAAATTGAGGACCGACATTATACGGGTTGGTCCTAGGGTTAGGGGGTGGCCCGGACCAACCCGGACCATGCTCACCCCTAAGTCCAGCTAGAGGGACAAGGGAGATGCACGGTGACCAAGCCTGAAGAAGAAAGCGCCGGTGAACAGTCTCTGTGAGGGTGCCCGTGAATGAAACCGCGAGTGACGAGAGCTAATCCAGGCACCTTCTAGAATTGCTGGCCTGGCGCGAGGGATAAGGACGCCCAACAGCAAGATTCCGATGGGGAAGAGCGTGTTGGACGTTCATTGAGAGGGGCGAGGAGGCATGACAACGGCAGGCTAATTTTCGCGAGGGATGAGAGAACCAGAAAGAGTAGGAAGGAGAGCAAACTTTGGCCACTGAGGAAGAGGAAGAGCGGCAGAAAGTTTCACTGAAGAAGAAAAGAGAAGAAGAACCAGAGAAGGGTGGAGGAAGAGAAGACGCTCCATGCTCGTGCTTACTGGTTTTGGAGGAGAAGAGAAGCTTGAAGGGAGCGAAGGGGGGAGAGAGAAAAACAGTGGGAGAGAACCGGTAAGAGATTCATCAACAACATGGCCCAAACTTCTAATATCATAAAAGGCAGTATACCATGTTGCAATTGGATCCTCGCACTATGCAATATCGGTAAGGTGAATAGGTCTGTTTCAACAAAGCTTTATAAAATAGATGGACCACAGCCCACTCATTTTCTCTTTTCTCGTGAAATAGTGTCTAATCCCATAAGTCATATAAGATGCGAGCTAAAGCCAGAATGGATAGCACAAGCAAAATATTACTTGCGCTCGGTGATAAGTAAGGCGAATCTCTTTCGTGCTTTTAACTCACGTATCGCTCTAACTAATTTTTAAAAACACAGAATTTTCCTTGTGACACTATCATGTACTCACAATAATCTCGTCCTACACAGATTTCATCCAATAATTTTCCACATCGAATGACAAAAGTCGCATCCTATGTTTCCTTGCAATAATTTGTGACATGCAACGACATTCTTGTTTTGTCCATACGAGGCCTTGGTGGTACTCGGATCTATACGCAACGATAACAGCCATTTGCTACTAACAAACTTTCTTACAACTTAAGCAATCTTCACTTTATTGAAGGGAAATTAAGAAGCTACTCAAACTATTACAAGTTTTCGATAATAAATTTATTGTGATCTTTTAGAATTATAAAACAATTCATAGTTAAGCCATGTCACGGAAAGACGAATAGCTAACCGAGCTTCCCATTCATCTTTATTTTATGCGGAAACAACACAGCTTTTGCTCCTCCTGTTTTATTTAGGCCACCATCAGCGAGGATCACAACCCTTGACTAGCCTCGTCCAACACCGTGGGTAGGGTGGCTTCGCCCAGATCTCACTTTTGGCCTTAGGCGAGGCTAGGTAAGGGCCACAACCCTCGCCGGCCACTGTAAGGAAAGTCCAAGGAGGAAAAAGATGGAAAAGAAAAGGAAAAAAAAAATCGAAAAAAATAAAATAAAAAAATCATTGAAAAATTGTCATATTAGCGTTCGGCTATCGATTGGCGTCTACATCAGCACTGCCTAGCCAAAATTGGCCAGATTAATTGAATTGATGACAATATCAAAAGGTTTAGGATTAAGTTGGTCCAATTGAAAGGTTTATGACTGAATTAGTACAAATGCAATAGGTTTATGACTTTTTTTGCACTTTTCCCTTCTATTAGGCTCCGTTTGTCTTATGAAATGTGAATGATTCAAAAAATATTTTATTGAAAATGATTGCCGATATTGTTTGAAATAAATGAAAAATGTTTTCATTGCCAAAATATTTTCGTAGATTGTGAAAGCATTTTTTGTTCATCCATTTTTGTAATCAATACAAGCGATCATTTTTAGGAAAATATTTTCTAAATTATTTATTTTCCACAAAACAAATGGAGCCTTAGTAATAACGTATTTTTGTTTATTTGAAAAAAAAATTGATAATGTGAATAGCGGGGCAGTCGTAACAGTAACGCCATTCATGTAGGTTGTAGAAATTTTGCTACCTTAGTATAGTTAAAGCTAGTGCGTTGATTAATCAGTGCTTCCATTCAAAGCTTATAATATTTCTCCTTCCGAGATCTCCTATCTTGTCGGAAAACCTCTGCCAACTCTGAGTTAGGCTTTGTTAGTTGCTAACGCCAAGTCAATTCCTATACCGCTACCTATGCCATGCTTGGTCCCTTGGCATATTGAAGGTTCTGTAGCACATCGTCATGGGCGCTGGGCTAAGCGGCAATTGAGCAACTCAAGGGACTGCTGGCTTAACGATGAAAGCACAAAGTTGAGAAATGTAAGTCATACATAGGATCTCCAGTAAACAGACGTTGCTCATTGTTCACTAATGGTATCCACGGAAGGCCAATTATATCAAGGCCTGCAAAGCTATCACATAAAAAATTATTTGTATCATCGGGGGTATGATTCCGTAATTGTCACCCCATCGACCGATTGCCGTGTTGATCTACTAATTGATTGATCTGTGCTTTGAGGGAAGAAGGCCGGACGTTGAGGTTGCGGCATAGTGATGGGCTGGCTGCTGAGCATGTGAAGCACTGTCGCCATGGTGGGTCTATCAACCATATCTTCCTGAACACAAAGTAAGCTGATGTGTAGGAACCTCAGTACTTCATCTCTTGAACGCAAGTCTAGGATGGCCGGATCCAGAATTTCCAATGGTGTCCCGTCTCTCCAGTTTCTCCATGCCTGTTTACAATCCATTGGAAAGAAAACACCATTGGTAAATTGTAGCATTAATTCAATGGAGCATATAATTAGTATTACACGAGTTATGTTAACCATATTCGCAATGCTGAAGTCATGTTAGTTTGGAGGGGGCAAAGTGTACATGTACTTCCTGTACCAAAGTTCGGCTTGACTCAGTCGAAATATCAAAGAGTGCAGTATGACATTTGCATCGATAATCTAGTTAGTGACAATAGTATAGGCAACTTACATAGCTAGCCAGATCTTTGCCTCCATCTGATTGGCAAAAATGATCATTCTTCTTTCCAGCGATAATCTCTAGAAGTAGGACGCCGAAACTATAGACATCAGATTTAACAGAGAATTTCCCACTCCTTACATACTCCAGAGGCATATAACCCCTACAAATGAAAAGCCACATTTGATTGCAACACCTATGTGCCTAAAATAGAGGATACAACAATTTAATCTAAGTGTGCTCTAACAAGAGCACATCTCTTGAGACGACCAAATGATCAGCCAATGTAATGAGAATTTGAAACTTACAGAGTCCCTGCGATTTTATTAGTGCTTGCATGAGTTTGATCAACTCCAAAGATCCTAGCCATGCCAAAATCTGAAATCTTCGGGTTCCAGTCATTGTCTAACAAGATATTGCTTGCTTTCAGGTCACGATGAATAATCCGAAGTCGGGAATCTTCATGTAGATAGTGCATTCCTCGAGCTATTCCACATGCTATCCTATAACGCTTTAACCAATCCAATTGCATATTTTTCTCAGTATCTGCACAATTAGATTCCTGTTGTAATTCAGTAATTGATCTAGCTTGCTAAGACTGGATACCTATTTTCAACTACAATTCCATCGTATAATGAGTAAGAGGATGGCATATTAGAGAAGACAGTTGCATACTCAACTTAAACTTACCGTACAAAAAGTAATCTAGACTTTTGTGAGGCAGAAATTCAAAAACAAGTAGCTTTTCTTCTCCCTCCAAACAGTATCCGAGTAGCCGCACGAGGTTTCGATGTTGAAGCTTTGCTACCAACGTAATTTCATTCTTAAATTCTTCAGCACCTTGTCTTGAGCTCCGAGATAACCTCTTCACTGCTATATCTTGCCCATTAGGAAGCCTCCCCTGAAATGATTGTTTCAGTTGTTTCTAAATCTTTTCTTTTGACGATAGTCTTTTAACTAAACATGAGCAGTTCCTGATATATCAAAACTAATAATACCTGAAAAACTTCACCGAATCCACCTTCACCCAACTTGTTTTGACCAGAGAAATTATTTGTAGCAGCTTGTATTGTAGCTAAATCATATTGTGAGGGTTCCTCGTTCGTAATTTTATTCATGCCTACATGACGAAACAACACAAGACTGGTCATTTCAATGAAGACACATAACTTTTCCAAGCCGCGGACACAATGTTTTCAACAAGAACTTAGTCAACTACCGGCTTCTTCTTGGACGAGCTCATGGGTCGGGGTCCCTTTCCTCCGAACGAAACAAGAAGCAAGAGAGAGAAACACTACAAGTACGCCAACGGGAACTGCAATGGCAGTGATTATCAATGTGGATTTATTGCTTCTTCCTGCATATGGAGGATCATACTTTCAGTTGTGGTGATAGCTTTCGTATATTTTGCAGATATTTTCCAAGGGAGAGAAGTGTTTCTCTGGTTCTGAATAAAGATACGCCAATTTATATCCTTCTAAGTCTAATACGAATGCATCAAATGGATGGTAATCAAAGACAATTTGATTTACGAGTTTTATTGTAACTAGACTCGTAAATGGTTTGATCTGACAGAATAAAATCAAGCAGTGCATACTTACAGAAAAAGCTTACAACATTTATTTAGTAAATGATATAATATAAGTATCTAAATAAGTAGATCACATGTAAGTATCAAATATGAGGCCAAAAAATTACTTTGTAAATCACTTTACTAGTGATTTTTAATTTCCCTTCCGTTCTATTTAAAATGAGTTCAAAAACCACTTTAAAAAAGGGCTCTTGCAAGTCAAAGTAATCCCCGTGCCAGTCCCTCGTGGTCCACTCATGCCTGTGTTTACCAGGAGTCGTATGCATCCACTCAATTCCTCACTTGACTTTAAGGTGGCATTTTCTTTGGAAAAATATTAATATGTAGTCCGTCAACATCTTCTCACTTGACTTTAAGGTGGCATTTTCTTTGGAAAAATATTAATATATAGTCCGTCAACACCATAAAAAGATTTACACATTGAATGGATATGATTACATTCATCGAGATTGTATTATCGTGGAAACTCAGCTGCAGTACACATTCCAATGATCAAACACCAATTGTATAAGAAATTTGGCTTATTCCCAAGCGAAAAACAGCTATTTAATTTATAATATTGCTGTTCGACGAAAAAAAAGAAAATTATAATATTGCATGACAGAGTGGGAAATAATAATAAAAAAGCCAGAGAAAACAAAACCAGGTACCTTCGGGTGCAGTCACCTGAGCAGGAGGAGAAAGAAGCCGGACCGGTGGTGGCGCTGCCACCGTCACCAGAGTCACCAAGTCGGGGTCGTAAAAGGAGTAGACCTCAAACCTCACGTTGCAGCTCGGAGTAAATACCTTTCCTCCTGGCGTTTCCCGAGGGAGATGAGCTATCGCCGATCGGAGGCATGTGCCGCAGTCCGATGCGGTCAAATCGGGCGTGCACTCCGCGAGCGTGTACAGCCGTTGCGAGCCCACAAGCTCAGCCTCTGCGGCAGCCACTTTCTTCCCCGATCCACTGCTCGGGGCCCTCCGCAGTACATCGTCCATGGTTTCATTCAGGAGTTGAAAGAACCGAGATGGGTCCTCTGTGACGTTCAAACCGTTCACCTGCTTCGCCACAGGGAATTGTTGCATGACCGAGTAAATGGGCTGATCCGAGTACCTTAGCATGCATATGTCGTACCAGATGATGGAGATTCTTTTGCCGGGGCATCGCCGGCCAATATCTTGGGCTGCCTTGGCTACGCAGTTGCTGCATGTTGGGGCGTCGATGTCACCACGGCAGAGGAAGATCCCGTAGGTCTGGTCTGGCGGGTATCTGCCAGCAGTGGCGTTGCTGAACCCGCCACTGCTGCTGATGTTGTTGCTGGCGGACTCGGCCATGGAGGAAAGTGATGAGAGGAGAATGTCGAGGTTTGTTTGGTAGGTGGAATTAGGAAGAAAGGGTTTGGTGTCGGGGCAATAGTTGTCGATAAAAACAGGTGCTGCTTCGCTGATGTGTGAGATGCTGATGAGCAAATTGAGGGAGAAGAGGAGAGGGAAGGACATGGTGAAGATAGAGCTCATGTTGTGATGGATATGTTACATTTGGCTTTCGCGGGTTCTTCTTGAGTCATTATAAGCATTGTATAAAAGCCTACTTTTGGTTCACAGATTTGTATTTTTTTTTTTTCTCTTTCGAAGAGCTTTTGATTTGACTAATCGAATTCTTGATCTTACATTTTTTCTATTCAAGCACCTCCCCTAAGTGCCGCTCCTCAAGGACAATCTTCTTGGCCGTATTTCTCCGAAAGTTATTGTGGCCAAATATGACGGGTGCTTTTCACCCGTAACTTTCGCTCAACTAATTATGAGCCAGAACAGTTGGGTAGCACATGGGAACATTCTATTCTTTTATTCTTTTACTCCCTGAAATGAAAAAAAAAATCATTTGGTGACGCCAACTATTTTTCTATTCCCAGTATAGAAAAGTAGCTGAGGAATATATTTTAAATATAAATAAGAAGTAAAAAAAAGGTAATTTTTTGTTTTCGAAAATAATTTCTACCAATTGCTGCCCTCCGTCACTGCTGTTGCCGTCGGCTGACCACCATTGCCAATTGGCAACGCAGCAAGGGGTGGCTGCAATGGGTGGTGGTGGCGGCGATCAGCAGTCGATGGCCGCAAGTGGTCGGTGGTGGTGGCTACAACGGCGAGCGACAGCAGTGACGATGGCGAGTGGTGGCCATCAAACACATTCCTATTTTTTTTTATTCTTATTCTATTCCTAGAATATAAATTTTATATGGTTACCAAATACATTATTTTACTTAGAAATTGTTCCGATAAGTAGAAATAGAAAGAACTATTTAAAAAAAATGATTTCCTAGAATAGAAATGTTACTATTGCACCCTAATGTCCCACGTGGACTTTTATGGGATCGCAAAATAAACGTCTAATCAAGTGAGTACTATTGTGATCTCCTCAAAGCCCTCCTGCGGGCAGGAAAGTTAATGGTTAACCAAGTTTAGGTTTAGTTCAAGCTTTTTCAAGCTCTCCAATTAATGACTTATTATTCGAGTTTTTTAACCTGCAAGTCCTATATTTTCATTTAGATTTATGGTGGGTCAACTAGAAATCCAATTAAAATATCAAAATAAATATTTTACTCCTATGCAACCCATAACCAGAAAAATTGGAATTGAGGACTTTATTACACTAGTTAATCCATTAATGCCCTTACAATACTTAAATCTTATTTAAATTGGATGATTTTTCAAAAGATTTTTTCTTGCATTAAAAATATTCAAAAAACTGATTTAGGCTTTTTCCTACTTTTTGAAATCGTTGAAGTATTTTTTTTCATGCATTTTTAAGAGAAAAGTACTTAAATACCAATTTTAGACTGACCAGGTCGAGTCCCTCCCCTGAACGCTAAGCACACCTCTTTCCCCCTATTTTAATCTTCTCTCTCTCTTCCTCCTTCTTTTGTCCTTCTTCTTCTCTCTCGTCTTATCCCCCGTTCCTCTCTCTACACTAGCAAGAATAGGAGAAGACAAGCATTGACAACACTGAGACCTTCACGCTCGACCAAGATCAATTCTTGTTAGTTGGGTTCACTTTCATGTGAAAAAAGCTTAATGAATAGCAAATCCAAAAGGACTTGAATCCATATGATAAATCACATGGAGAAATAGAGTTTTTCACTATTTTTTAAGTGGTAACTGCAAATAAGTTATTATGGACATAGTGATAATAGAAAAAGAGAAAGCAAAAAATATGGAGTTTCAGGGTCAATTTGATTTACATCAAGAGGTTAATTCGTGGTCCGATTAAGTTGAAATTTTGTCAACGTGTTCATGGTACACTGTTCTCGAATTTGGACGGTTTGATTTTTGTTTCAAGCTCCCTACACTAGATTTTTCTTGAGTTAATAAAAACTTGTGTTTTTTTGTCAAATTTATCCTTGATCTCTTAAAAAATTTGTGCGTGTTGCCAATAAGGGAAAATCTCAAATAAGTGCTTAAATTGGGTTCATTTTATCAAAAAAGAACCCAAAGTGAACACTGTATCAAATAAGGACCCAAAGTGGCTAATTTTGTCTCAAATTAAGACCCAAACTTTTAATCTTATTTACAGCTTGGGGTAGTTTTGTCCAAGAACATTTTTTCTTTAATTTTTTTCTTTCTTCATCTTCCTCACTCCTCCTTCACTCTACATGGCCTCCTTCTTCAACACCATAATTAGGGCCCCTACCAACGATCTCGTGAGCTTCATGACATTACATAGTTGGTTCTAGTGACAAGAAGTCAGATTGGAGTTATTAGCTACTGGTCACCTTCTTGGATACTAAAATCCTCAGTTCCTCAAGATGCATCAAATCTCGGCTCGCTTGTGCTCATCCTAAAGCTCGAATTGACCTCCATCTGGACGATGCTGGATTTTCTATCAAGGGCAGCGGTCGATGAGGTCGAGAGCTCGAATAGGACTTGTCAATGGCAGCAATGGGGCAACAAAGTACAACAATTTCTACAGTTAATGATGTCAGATACGACTAATGATCAATCTCAAGATGGGGTATCGATTAAGGAGAAGAGCTGTGTCAATGAGAATAGCAAGAGTTTGAGTGGGTGTCTCCAAACTAGGGATTATTGAAAGGAGCCATTGGTATTGCAAAGGGGAAGGGGGATCTTTGAAAGATTGAATTTACGCAAGAGAGGCAAACCCAAATTTGATATTGGTGAGGCAAACTCTTGCTGAGGTTGAAATAGTCGCCAGCTGCAACGAAATTGTTCTTTGGCGTGGAATTATTGATCACCAAGTGTTAATTGAATAAAGGCATAAGTTAGTCAAACAAGACGATCTGGCAATGCATGGATATTGCTACCCCGTTGTTGGCAAGCAGGACCGAAAACAACACAAAAAATTGCAGTTGCTGGGTTTGTGGAAGGCCTGGAATAAGTGGAGTTTGATGCACTCTCAAGGTGAGAGAAATACGTCGCCAAAGGGATTAGTTGTATAGCTCGAGAGTTGGACAAGAAGTTGAGTCTCAGCAAAAGTAGATTCATATTATGGCTTTGAGATTAGAATTTGTGATGAATGTTGGAATAAAAAGAACTTATTTTTGAAAGCTCATTTCATCTTTGTGGAATTGTCTACAAACCATTTTGAGGAGCGAAATTTAAAATTTTCAACGAGTTGGAATATGTTGTAATGACTTGTATTAAAGAAAACCCAATCTTGGTCATACAATGAGATGACACAGAGCAATGGAGGGGCTGATAATGGAGGTGATGTAGAGAGTGAGAAAGATGAAAAAAGAAAAAAAAGAAGAAAGAGATAGACAAAAAATAAACAACAATGTTCTTGGACAAAAGTACCCCTGACTGTGAATAAAATTAGAAGTTCAGGTCCTTAATTGAGAGTAAGTTAGCCACTTCGAGTTCTTATTTGAGATAGTGTCCACTTTAGGTCATTTTTTGAGAAAATGACTCCATTTCAGGTCCTTATTTGAGATTTTCCCTATCAATAATGATGTTCTTGAGGTTTTTGCTACTATGTACCTTTAATATTTACTAGAGAAGAACATTCTTTACCCAATTTTGTTGAGAGTGAAAATTTTTAGGTGGATTCTAATCCCATGGTTTTTTGTTATCTCCTCACACTGGGGAGGTTTTCCATATAAATAATCACCTTGTGTTTGCATGCTTGAAATTTATTTTACTCTTCTATATCGGTTTTTATTAGATTTACATAAGAGGAGAGATTATTATGCTGTGTTAATATGATATGTTTGAGTTGTTACTATTCTCTCATTAAAATGGTATCAGAGCTTTGGTTATTGCTTGATTTGGGTGAGGCTCGCAATGGCTAGGTGAGCCTTTAACAAGTCGTTGAACCTCACCTAGCTAGTCACTGGCCGTCGGCATCTGCGGCCAACAATGACTAATGACTGGTGGGGGAAGAAAAGAGAAGGAGAAAAGAAGAAAAGAAAAAAGAAAAAAAGAAGAAGATTTGGGCTGGATTTTTTAATTGTTCTAGAAAACAAAACAACTTTTTTCTATTTCTTAATTCTATTTCAAATCTTTTTCCAAGAATAAACAAACGAATTTTTGTTCTCGAAAATAAAAAATTTACTAAATAATTTTCTATTTCAAATTTAGGAAATAAAGGAATAGAATAAGTTATTATTTAACCTATTAACAAACAGGCCCTCAGGTTCCCGTGCGTTGTTCCAAAAAATATGAGTTTTTTTTTTTTTGAACAAACAAAAAATACGAGTTCAAAAGCCCCCTTGAAAGGGCTCTCGTAAGTCAAAGTCAATTGATTTGAGTGGAATCCACCAATGGCAAATTGCTGCCAGTCCCTCGTGGCCCGCTCAGGCCCGTGTTCGCCGGGAAATCTATCCATCCACTCTCTTTTTTTTTTTTTTTTTTTTCTTTTTGAGCAGGAATATCCATCCACTCCTTTACGACTTGACTTCAAGATGGCATTTTTTTTGGGGAAAATATTATGTAGAATCGATATATGCAGGCCGACATCATCGTAATACTAAATTGTGTGGATATTAAAATGAGTATATGACCAATGGCTATGATTGTGTTGATCTAGATGGTTGAGTCTTTCTCTTTTGTCCTACTAAGCTAAATTAAATTGACGACAATATTATAATATATATTATCATGGAAATTCAGCTGCAGTTCACATTTCTATGATCAAATGCCGCTTTTAAAAGAAAATTGACTATTTCCCAAGCAAAAAGCAGCTATTTTAATTTCTAATATTGCCCCAAAGAGAGGGAAATTAAAATAAAATAATAAAATGACAAAACTAGGTGCCTTTCGGCACCCCCACTGTCGCCAGAGTCCTCAACGCAGCGGCGTCTTAAAAGTGGGGCTCCTTAAACCTCACGTTGCAGCTGGAAATCAACACCCTTCGTCTCCGCGTCCCCTGAGGGAGACGTGCGATTGCCCGCCGGAGGCCTGTGCCGCAGTCCGAACCCGTCAAGTTGAGTGTGCACACCGTGAGCGTGTAAAGCTGTCGCGAGCCCGCCAGCTCGGTATCGGTCGTCTGTGATGTTCGAACGGTTCGCATGTATAGGCACGGGCTGTTTGCATGACCGAGTAAAAGGGCTGATTTGAGTACCTCAGCATGCATGCGTCGTACCAGATGATGGAGGTTCTTTGTCGGCTAATATCTTGAGCTGCGGTGGCTACGCAGTTGCTGCATGTCGGGGCGTCAATGTCGCCATGGCAGAGGAAGATCCCATAAGGTATCGTGTGTCGAGTTTTGGCCGGCGGTGGCATTCGCGAACCTACCACTGCTGCTGCTGCTGTCGCCGGCAGAATTGGCAGCGGAGGAGGAAAGTGATGAGAGGAGACTCTCGAGGTTTTTGAGGTAGGTGGAATTAGGAAGGAAGGGTTTGGTTATGGGGCAATTTTTTACGATAAAAACAGGTGCCGCTTCACTGACGTGAGGAATGCTGATGAGCGATTTGATGTTGAAAAAAAGGAGGGAGATGGTGAAGGGAGACCTCATGTTGATATCTCTAAAGATTTTCGTTGGTTCATAAAGATTTTCTTGTGTTGTATCTCTATAATCATTATAACCTTGTACAAAAGTGCACTTTTTGGTCCTTACATTCGTATTTTTCTTTCAGTCGAGTCCATCAACTTTTGATTTGCCTAATCGATTTCTCGATCTGACATTAGTTTTCTATTCAAGCCCCTCCCTGTTCCCAATTGGGTCAAATGCGTGACCGACAAGAGTCCAACATGGAAAGACCTTTTGCTACTCTGTAAGGCAATTCATGGACTAAAGAGAATCTGACAAATTGAACGACATGTTCACAGCCAAGCCGCATCACATTTTCGAGGCTCCGGCGAAATATAAAAAACTTAAAATATATTTTCTTAAAAATATCATTTGTGTAATTTGATAATAATTTATTTAATTTTTTCATAAATAATATAAAAAAATTTCGTTAAAGATTTTTCTGAGCAAAATAAATAATTATTTTTTAAAAATAATTTTCATATTATTCATTTTTCGCAAAGCAAATGAAGTTTATAGTAACAGTTATTACAACATAATCAGGTTGCTATTACATGCTTGCTTGGAGCATACTCACGACGTGCTCCTAACGGAATGCTCAGGAATAGGGGGGCCCTCAGCTCCCAGTCTTGACTTGAGATCTTCTCATCTAGACTTCTAGTCACTCTTATGGCTACAAGTTGCCAAAACCTTCTGTCATTGGCAGCTGGTATAGTTGATACCGCTTGTGAATTTTGATGGACCACTGTCAATTATTGTAGGAAATTTAATTGATAAAGTGGTGATCAGTAATATCCAAATACTTATGCATTTGGCCAAGTTGGGTATGACGAATGGTATACACAGAAGCAGGGATGGCTCTTGAAAGAAAGTCTTGGGGGGGGGGGGGGGGGGGTTGTCAAAGTCTAGGGTAATTATTATCTTTTTTTGTGTGTGTGTGTGTGGAGATCAAGAAATGGATAGCTCATTAAGTTAATGGATACCATGAGAAAATCACTGTGTCCAATATAAATGGATCCCAACAATCTTATGCTTTGAACAAGTCATGTACCAATGCTCGAATACTACATGTCCAGAACATGAGCCAGACTAGCTAAGTCGTTTTCCTTTCTAAGTCTTCCAAAATCATGCTGGTCTTGTAGTTCCCCACATGAGACAACACTACTAGGAAAATCCGATAAGCGATGGGCAAAACCGTACACAAAAGTCGAAATAGGTCCTAAGCTCTCTCTAGTGATGGCTCGTACACAAATTGTCGTTGATGAGGGTTTTGTCAAACCTGTTGCCAAAAATGTTAGGGACGGCTTAATCGCATGTCCCTAAAGGATAATAATTAGACGCTCTCCCGTCAACTCAATAATAAAAGAGCGATAGATTAATCTATTTAAATACCATGACATCTAACTAAAATGTTACTTGAATCAATCAAAGAAATAAGAAGCTCAGAAGATTCGTAAGTATTAGAATAAAGGAAAATATATACATTGGCCTCCCAGAGAAATGAAATAAGACCAATGGGTTTGAAGCCAGCCTCCATAGTCATAACTTAGCGACCAACCGAAGAAAACTTTCATGGAAAGACGTCTTATATTGAATGAGTAACATCGAAAGAAGAAGATGGTCTATAATCAGCACCATCAAATGAATTTTCAATGTAAAGATCAATAACTTATTTAACTTTGAAAAGAAATTAGATAGGTACAAAAGGATAATAAGACTCTATTTGTTTAACAGAAAATGAATGATTTGGAAAATATTTTTTGAAAAATGAAGGCTTTTATCACTTGAGATAATTAGTAAATGAAAAATATTTCATTATCAACAATAATTTATATTTAAATTTTTTTATGAATAATAATATTTTTATTACTATTTCATTTTTTAAGTGATATAAGTTTAGGAAAATATTTTTTAAATAATTAATTTTCCGCTAAACAAATATATCCTAAAAGTTGGTTGAAGAAGAGAGGAAAGTACAATAACAACCTCTCCAAAAGGTCATCTGATTTAAGAGAATTCAATACATCGTGGATAGAGCACCTACAGAAGTAAAGATTTGGGTCGTCTAGCAGGTCAGATATCGAACACTCCTATATGATTATTTGGTTCCAGACAGTAGTAGTGGGATTGAGTCTTATAGAAGCACAATAATGTCCAAATATGCTTAATTACAATGGATCTACGTACGATTTAGCCTCGAATAGTAACAAAACCTTAGATGAATCTTAATAACTATGATCAATAACAGGTGTAGTCTTAAGTGCACACAACCCCCTTTCAGCAATGAACAGCTTATTCTCCAAATTTCTAGATTTTGCTTTTTGTACATGATAAATCTCAGTGGAAGGCCAAGCATTCTCATAGCAAGACCGTCCATTAAGAAGGATTTTGGTCACACCACCATTCATCGGGGGCACAATTCAGTAATTGACATGCCATTTGTTGATGAAGGCATAGTCCTCCTAGGAGATTGGTTCAATTTAAGTTCTTCCATTTGAATGCTTGGTCCAGACAAGCTACTTTGGACGAAGAAGGCGGGATGTCGAGGCAATGGCAAGGTAAAGGAATTGTTGTTGAGCATGAGAACTACGGTTGCCATAGTGGGTCTAATAGTTGGATCTTCCTGAATGCATAGTAAGCAAATGTGCAAGCATTGAAACACTCCATCTCTTGAATATGAATCCACGATAGCCGGGTCCAACACTTCCAAGGGCTTGCCATCTCTCCATTGATTCCACACCTGCAATAATAAGTTGGGAAAATCTTCATAGAATCATGGCATTAATTCGATGACTCATCACGCAAGACATTTGAATTTTGCGAAAAAACCATATATGACCAAGGAATCGAATAATAGTTGTAAAAGTGTTTATGTAGGCTAAAAGACTACGTTTTATGAAGAAATTTCAATTTCACTTGCCGAAAATTACAAAAAATGCGGTGTAAATATTTGTTGCGGTAGCATGGTGAAACTTACATAACTCGCAAGATATTCACCCTCGTCCAGTTGGTGGTAGTAGTTATTCTTCTTGCTGCATATGATCTCTAGAAGTATTATGCCAAAACTATATACATCGGATTTCACTGAGAACTCTCCATGCATCGCATATTCTGGAGACATATAACCACTGCAAATTCGAACATTAGCCATATGTATTATTGCATATTTTGATGTAGATTGATGAGCATTCTTAAATAGATAAAATGAGCAAGTTTGGCATCCAATTACAAAGTCGTCCATTTTAAAACCAAGACTTACAAAGTCCCCACTATTTTGTTTGTGCTTGCTTGAGTTTGGTCAACTCCAAAAATCCTTGCCATGCCAAAATCTGAAATCTTGGGGTTCATTTCACTGTCTAATAAGATATTGCTACATTTAAGGTCACGATGGATGACCCGGAGACGAGAATCTTCATGTAGATAGAGCATTCCTCTTGCAATCCCAAAAACAATTTTATGACGTAATGGCCAATCCAACTGTCTCCTTTTCTTGGGATCTGTACCTTTGCACCAAAATTCGTTAATGATCTAGCACATGGCAGTTGGCACCTATTAGAAAATTCAAGGTGAAGTTTCATCACGCAATACCAAAATATATGTATTCTCATTCAAAGGTAGCTTAAACTATGACCAGTTGAAAGAACAAAAATGGCTTAAATTTAAAGTTTCCACAACCAGTGAAAGCTTTGGATATATGATTTCAAGAAAATTATACATTTTGCACATAAGAAGGTTCAATTGCAACATACCAAATAAGAAGTAATCGAGGCTTTTATTTGGCACTAACTCGTAGGCTAGCAACTTTTCATCTCCCTTCAAGCAAAATCCAAGCAGTCGTACAAGGTTTCTGTGATGAAGCTTTGCAACTAATAGAATTTCATTCTTAAATTCTTCAACACCTTGTCTTGACCTTCGAGATAGCCTCTTCACCGCAATTTGTTGTCCATTAGGAAGTCTACCCTAAAGTGTTTTGTACGTATTGTTAATTCCTTTATAACAACTTAAAAACTAACATAGAAAAGCTTCACATGTTTCTTTTTCTTCGACATCATTACTTACAATTCACATGTAAAGCATTCTTGATTGTTTTTGATAGATATGTCATATGTACCTGGAAAACTTCACCAAATCCACCTTCACCCAACTTGTTTTCAGGAGAGAAATAATTTGTTGCTACTTGTATTGTAGCCAAGTCAAATTGCAAGGACTCCATTGTGGTAAGCCCCTTGGCACCTACATTACCGAGCAACATAGTTTGATTATCACACTACATCAACAGTGTCTCCTTATGGCGTTTATAGGGTTGCCAGTGCTTGGCAACATAATCACAATGAAGGCACCGGATTAGACTGGCATGGTCGTGTCCCCAAAGCAATCTTTCCTCTCTTGATTGGTCATGAAGGGAAAAAAATTCTACAATACTGCAGGAAACAAAGTAATGAGATGAATCATATGTCATCATCACTTCTTCATGCTGAGGGTAGTGTTAGGTTTGTTAATTGTAGTGCAGATGCTACCTATGGTTGGAGGGAATCGTTAAAGATTGGGAGTGTTTTAATGCCTTGTTATGTGGTTGGTAATGGTAAATCTATATCACTCAGGCATGAATGATGGCATCCTAATGGGACCTTGCTAAATACATATCTAAGGAGAGTAGCCTATGATTCTACTTTTCTTAAAAAAATATAATTTCTCACACTAAATGGAAATGGCCCAATGCGAGCTGAAGACTTGATATTAATCCAGGCAGCTATTTGTGGTGTAATTTTTCCCTAGTCTTCTTTTTGCAGCTTCGAATGACATTCTTTCCTCTGCTTCAGCTTGAGAGATTGTCAGGAATTGAGGCACGATAGCTGAATGGGATTGGTTGATTTGGCTTTGACCTTAGGTACTTTCGTTTGGATTCATATTTTGGTTGGCTATACAAGATAAACTACCTATATATCTATCAATTAATAGATCATCTTCTGATCAAGGCCAAACTCTCTGTTTTTTGTATCTTGAAAGCACTGAGATTAGATCCCATAGTTCTTTGGGTGCAATTTCTCTGAGCAAGTCTGGAAGGTGCCCTTTAGCTTTGTTTTCCTCCTAGGGATATTGGTGGTTGGGAATTTGAATTGTTCTGATGCACCAACCTTGACAGGGATAGATTTTCATAGGTCCATGGTGAAATTTTTGTGGAATTGATGCCTCTATTTCATCTAAAAGGCCAGGAAAGAGCTATTACATTTCCAAACTATTCCTTTTCTTGATGGCATTACACATGCTTGTGGAGTCAAGTATACCTTTGAAAGTTGAAAGAACATGAAGAACCTGATCTTTCCAGTATTGAATATTGTCATTGATCTTTTTGTTACATATGTTACATTTATGTCAAACAGACTCTTAATTTGAATGATTAATATATCTAATTCCTCATGAAAAATAAAGAATTTTCAGAAGATGCTCAATTTTCATTATACAGATAGTTTATGAGAAAATAAAGGCAAATAGTCAATTTACCATTCTTTCCGTTGATGACTTCATGTCTCTTCTTTCTTTTTCTTTGAAGGACACAACAAGTGAGAAAGAGAAGTACCATAACACCTCCAAGAGTAACAATAATGGCGATGGTTATCGTAGTAGATTTTTTACTTTTTCCTGCGCGAGTATTATTACGTGCAAGAGATAATTAACAAACTAATCTGAAAAGCTTTTTAGATGAAAGTGAATGCGAAAAATAAAAGAGAAGAAATCAAAGACAAATTCTTATGTGGAACACCATTTCAAAATTAGGAAATGGAGATTACAAGTACTATATATGTAATTTCTGCTTTATTAGTATCGGTATCTGTAACAAGTTACAAAGAGAAATTGTCCGACAAATTACTTTGTAAATCAATTTATAAGGGAGATTTGGTTTCCCGGGCATTGTTCGGAAAAGCCACCTTGAAAGGGCTCTTGTTAGTCGGTCAGTTGACTTTGAGTGGAATCCATCAATGGCAAATTGCTGTCAGTCCCTTGTGGTCCACTCGTGCCCGTATTTACCGGGAAATGTATGCATCCACTCGCTCACGACTTGACTTTAAGATGGCGTTTTTTTGGTAAAAAAATTATAAGGAATTCATATAATGTTCGTCGTAACATTTAAATGTGTGGATATTATGATAAGATTTATATGATCAATGATTATGATTGTGTTCGTTTAGGTAGATTAAGTCTATCTTTTACTTTTGTTCTATTAAATGAAATTAAATTTACGACAATATCATAATATGATGATGGAAATTCAGCTGCGATCAAACACCTCTTGTAAAAGAAAATTGACTATTTCCCAAGCAAAAAACAGTAATTTTAATCTCCGAAATTGCTGCAAAGAGAGAGAAACTAAAAAGAAAAAAATGTAGAACGAAACTAGGTACCTTTAGGTCCGGTTGCCGGAGCAGGAGCAGAAGGAAGCTGGACCGGTGGTGGCCCTCCCACCGCCACCACAGTCCCCAACGCGGTGGCATTGTAAAAGCGGTCCTCCCTAAACCTCACGTTGCAGCTGGGAGTCAACACTCTTCCTCCTGGCGTCGCCTGAGGGAGATGTGCGATTGCCCAACGGAGGCATTTGCGGCAGTCCGATGGCGTCAAGTCGGGTGTGCACTCAGCGAGCATGTAAAGCTGTGGCGAGTCTGTGAGCTCCGCCTCTGCAGCGGCCACTTTCTTCCCCGATCTGCTGCTCGGGGCCTTCCGTGCTACATCCTCCGAGGCCTCTTTCAGGAGTTGAATGAACCGAAATGGGTCGTCTCTGATGCTCGAGCTGTTCGCATGTGTCGACGCAGGGGCTGTTTGCATGACCGAGTAAATGGGATGATTCGAGTACCTCAGCATGCATACGTCATACCAGATGATGGAGGTTCTTTTGCCGGGGCATTGCTGGCCAATCTTTTGGGCTGCGGTGCCTATACAGTTGCTGCATGTCAGGGTGTTGGAAGATACGCAGAAGATAGGAAAGTTTAGCAAATCATGTCAAATTGTAAATTGATATGTAATATTGTCTATCTTAGGCCTAGAAAGATAGGGATAATTATTTTCCTTTATTATTTCTTTCTTTGTAGTTAAATACAATGTATTCTGCTCAGATTACAACATAGAGAAATACAGAGAAATCCCTACACTTCTTCCTCTCGATTTACCTTTCCCTTCATATTTTGACATGGTATCAGAGTTCCAAAGACTCTGACATTTCTTCCGCTCCATATCTGTTGATTGCCTAGAGGAACCCTATCCTACAAAAGGGTTGCCGAGAGGAATCAAATTCTTTTGAAGGGAATTTTTTTTTTCAAAATGAACCCACTAGAAAACCAACCAGAGAACCTCACCACCAATCCAGATGAACCAATGTCGACGACTCCTCAGACTTCCAGTGCTATTTCTGTGACCGAACAACAACTCGGCCAGATCCAAAATCCACATGCGTATTGGCAGAATGCTTCGGCTCAGTTTAATCTAGGTCAGCCATTTTCGACGTATCCCTACCAATGGATGCCATATCCATGGATCCCGGGGATGAATCCAGTCACATAATCGCCGAGTAATATGTCGAGCGACGGAGGTCTACCAGCCAATATTGGGGCAGACGTGACCATCAACCCGGAGCAGACGGGCGGATCGGGATCAGGATCAAATTTTTCTGGAACAGGATCTCAGGGACAATCTGGTGCGGGACTTCAGGGACAATCCCAGGGAATACCACCTGGTTTTCTTAATTTTCCTTTCGCGGCTACCATGGGACAACCAGAGCTCGGCGATGCGCTCTATGTTTCCACTTCTAACGGACCAGAGTTGCGGTTCATCAGCCACCCTCTCACGGGTCAAGAGAATTACTCAACCTGGGCATGAGAATTTCGACGAGCCCTAATCACCAAAGACAAAGAGGGTTTCGTTGACGGGACCGTTCCGATCCCGACCAACGAAAAAATGGGAAAACAGTGGAGAAAATGCAACCAATTAGTCAGAACATGGATTGGCAACTGCATCAACCCAGAAATCGCGGCTGGGTTACCACCAACAGAAGATTCAAAAATATTTTGGGACAGCATCCAAGAAATGTACGGCAAATTGGATCGAGCAAAAAAAATTTCGCTCCATCAAGCGCTCAGCGAACTGAAGCAAGGAAACACATTGGTGACGACGTGCTTCAACAAGCTTTCAGCACTCTGGAACGAGTTGGAAGCCGCTGAAGAAAAACTGGAAGGGTTTGAATCAACCCTCCAGCAGTACAAGGCTATGAAAGACAGGGAGAAAGCGACTCAGTTCTTACTTATTTTGAACGATTCGTATCTCACCTTCCGATCACAGATCCTGGCGATGGAACCAGCGCCAACCCTCGGCTAAATCTTCCAGCTTGCGGTGCAAGAGGAGAATCAAAGGCTTGCCTCCTCGGACAGCAAGATCTCCGAAACCCTAACGCTGGCGGCAAGAGTGGAAAAGGAGAAGGAGAAAACCCTAGATCGAAAAGGAGGAGAGAACAGGGAGCAACTAGGGTTCGCGGAGAACCGAGGGCTGCTAGGGTTCGCGGATAGCAAGCCCTATAAATGGGGCAGCTCGGACGGCTCATATCAGATGCCGCGATCCGACGGCTCCAGAGGCACGCAAGCTTTGGCTGATCTGGACGGTGGAGATGCGTCCGTTTTAAGAGGATCCAACGGTCCTCAAAATCTGAAAGGATATGGGCCAAATTTTCGAAATAAAGGCAAATTATTTTGCGATTTTTGCAAGCGGCCCCACCATACAATCGATACCTGCTGGAAATTACATGGCAAGCTTGGAGAAAAGGAAAAATGAGGAAAAGAAATATCTGCAGCAGCCTATCAAATTTCAGGATCAATGAATTCTGCTAATCAGCCTATTACACATGAGGAATATCAGCAACTTATGCAGGCTTTGCAGAAATTGGATGTCCAGAAAAAGGGAAGCAGCTTTATAGGTATTTCATATTGCCTGGCAAGTACTATTTCAAGAAATACCTTAATTATAGACTCAAGAGCCAATGATCATATAGCATGTGATAGAAGATTATTTTCTGCTGTTAATGAAGAGTTAGAAAATCCTATCACTGTGCAATTACCCAATGGAAGTGTTGCCTATGTCACTACAACAGGAACAGTGGAACTTAATTCCCATATTGTCCTTACCAATGTCCTCTATATCCCGGACTTCCAATTTAATCTGGTTTCAGTGTCTAGAGCCTGTAAGGACAACTCTTGTCGAGTACTTTTCAACACTGATACATGTCTGTTTCAGGCCCTTTCGACTGGGACACTAATGGCCTAGGATAGTCTCTTTGAAGGATTGTTTTTCTGGAAAAGCTTGCCTGCAAATTTTAACTTTCCTTGTAATAAGAAATCATTGTGTAACTCAATTTCCAATGATAGAAATTTCCTTTTGCACTCCAGATTGGGTCATAGTTCTCAATTTTCTTACCCTCATTGTCGAATTTGTCCACTTGCAAAGCAATCGCGTAATCCTTTCCCTTTAAGTCAAAGTCGTTCGAGAAATATCCTTTCCTTACTGCATATTGATGTCTGGGGACCCTACCATACAGTAAATCATGATGGGTCTCGTTTTTTCCTTACCATTGTGGATGATCATTCTAGAGCCACCTGGATTTTGCTCATGCAATTTAAAAGTCAAGTTGTGTCCCACTTGAAAACCTTTCTTTCCTTATCCCAAACCCAGTTTGGAAAACCTGTGCAAAAAATAAGGACGGACAATGGGAAGGAATTCTTTAATCATGAATGTGCGGATCTCCTTTCATCTCAAGGAATTTTACATGAGAGCTCCTGTATTTATACACCACAACAAAATGGAGTGGTGGAAATGAAGCATCGTCATCTCTTAAAGGTTGCCAGAGGCTTCAAGCTTCTATCCCATATACATTTTGGGGGGATTGCATATTGACTGCTGCTTATTTAATAAATCGAATGCCGACCAAAGTTCTGGATAGACAATCTCCTTTCCATATACTTTTTGGAAAGAAGCCTGACTTGAACCACTTGAGAGTTTTTGGCTGTCTATGCTATGCTGCTATTGTCGGGCCCAAAGATAAGATGGGTCCACGTGCTCGCTACTGCATATTCATGGGATACTCTACCTTACAAAAGGGATATCGAATTTTTGATCCGAGTACTGGTGAATTTTCTGTCAGCAGAGATATTATATTCCAAGAAACTATTTTCCCTTTTGTCCACCAGAACAAAAGTGGCACTAAGCCAAGGCATTCCCCAACTTATTCTGTTGACGATAGATCTGCAGGTTCCAGATATATATTTATTCCTCCGTTGACAGAAACACAAGGTGTTTTCAACTCCACCAACATCACAACACCTTTAGAGGAAGCCCAGGATGAAAGACTGAATGATAATGAGATTCCTTCAGATCTACCTATTCCAGACTCACTTTCAGTGGAAATTCCAGACAATACATCTTCAGAAGATGATCCACCCAGACGTTCTGGACGTGCTACTCGACCTCCTACCTGGACTAAAGATTATATATGTGGAGTCGGGAATTCACCAGGTATTCCTTTTCCAATCTCCTCTTATGTTTCCTTTGATCGTTTATCCCCAATGCATCGATGTTGCATTGCTCGTATTTCTGAAGAACAAGAACCATCCAACTTTCATGAGGCAAGCACTGATCCACGATGACAAACAACAATGGAGGCAGAATTGAAAGCCCTCATGGATAACCATACATGGGATCTTGTTCCCTTACCTCCACATTGTAAAGCAATTGGATGTAAATGGGTCTACAAGATCAAATATCGAGCAGATGGATCGATTGAACGATACAAGGCGCGACTTGTAGCTAAAGGCTTCACACAGAAGGAAGGTTTCGATTATCACGAGACTTTTTCCCCCGTGGCCAAGGATGTCATAGTTCGCTCTTTTCTCTCTGTAGCAGCTTCTCATGACTGGTCGTTACATCAGATGTATGTTCATAATGCCTTTCTCCATGGTGATTTGGACGAGGAGCTATATATGGAAATACCTCAAGGTTTACGAAGACAGGGGGAGAATAAAATATGTCGTTTCCGCAAATCATTGTACGGACTCAAGCAAGCATCCAGACAGTGGTATGCGAAATTTGCTGAATCACTAATAGCTGCTGGTTTTCAACAATCCAGATTTGATTATGCTGTATTCACATGGACTCAAGGTACGTCATCTATCTACTTGATGATATATGTAGATGACATACTCATTATGGGGAAAATATCTATCAAAGGCCTTAAAGGATACTTGCATTCTACTTTCCATATTAAAGATCTGGGATCGCCAAAGTATTTTCTTGGGATTGAAATTGCTCGATCTAGCCAAGGAATCTCTCTCAGTCAGAGAAAATTTGCATTGGAGATCATTTCAGAAGCGGGATTATCTGGGTGTAAGCCAGCTGTAGTGCCTATTGAACAAAATGTCAAGCTGATAACTGCTGATTATGATGTTGAAGTGCCTCAGGAGGCAGACCCTAATCTCAAGGATCCCTTGGGTTATCAGAAGCTTGTCGGGAAGTTCATATATTTGACTATAACTAGACCAGACATAAGTTACGCTGTGCAGACACTTAGTTAGTTCATGCATAAGCCAAAATAGTCTCATATGAATGCCGCGCTGAAAGTCGTGAGGTACTTGAAGAAATGTCCTGGTCTTGGGATTCTTCTCTCTAGGAAGTGTGACATAAAAATGATCGCATACTGCGATGCAGATTATGCAACCTGTCCTATGAGCAGAAGGTCAATAACCGGTTTTTGTATCAAATTGGGGGATTCTTTACTTTCCTGGAGAACGAAGAAACAACCAACTGTCTCGTTGTCTTCGGTAGAGGCAGAATATCGAGCCATGGCTAAAACCACATGTGAAATAGTGTGGTTGAGAGGGTTACTTCAGGATCTTGGAGTGTAGGTCAAGGGACCAACAAGATTGTTCTGCGACAATGATGCAGCTCTCAAACTTGCATCCAATCCTATCGTGCATGAGAGAACAAAGCACATTGAAGTAGATTGTCATTTCACCCGAGAAAAAATCCAGGAAGGGATGATTGAGACACAAGAGATTGGAACGCAAGAACAACCGGCGGATGTCTTCACCAAACCTCTGTGTCAAAAACAACATGCGTATCTCTTGAGCAAGCTAGGCGTCTTGGACATCTACAAGCCACTAGCTTGAGGGGGAGTGTTGAAAGATACGCAGAAGATAGGAAAGTTTAGCAAATCATGTCAAATTGTAAATTGATATGTAATATTGTCTATCTTAGGCCTAGAAAGATAGGGATAATTATTTTCCTTTATTATTTCTTTCTTTGTAGTTAAATACAATGTATTCTAATAAAAAATTACAATATAGAGAAATACAGAGAAATCCCTACACTTCTTCCTCTCGATTTACCTTTCCCTTCATATTTTGACACAAGGCATCGATGTCGCCACAGCAGAGGAAGATCCCGTAGGCCCGGTCTGGTGGGCTGCCAGCAGCGGCATTGGAGAATTCGCCGCTGCTGCTGCTGTTGCCGGCAAAATTGGCGGCGGAGGAAAGTGATGAGAGGAGTTCATTGAGGTTTTTTTGGTAGGTGGAACCAGGAAGGAATTGTTTGGTGCCGGAGCATTTGAAGGCGGTATAAGTAAGTGCTGCTTCGCTTGTGTGAGAGTTGCCGATGAACAAATTGATGGAGAAGAGAAGAGGGAGGGAGATGGTGAAGGACGAGCTCATGCTCTGATGGATATATTACCTTTGGCTTTAGTTGGTTCTTGAGATTTTACTGTAGTCTATCTTTTTAGTCATTACAAGCTTGTGGTCTAAGTATGACTTTCAACAGTACCGTTTGAACTCTGGCACGTAAAATTGGGGGTATTCCCTTGGAGAGAGGAAAGAAAAAATATTTCCCCAATTGAGAGCGAGACGTGCGGGTACCGATACTTAAAAGTAAGGAATGCTATTCTGTCAGCTCTCAGCGGAACTTTCGGGTTCTTGGGCTATTTTGATGTACAACCTTGACTGCCACCTATTCTTGAGATTTTCTTGTAGTCTTTCTTTTTAGTCCTTATAAGCTTGTACAAAAGTCCACTGTTGGTCCGTTAACTTGAAAAGTCTATATCTATTTAAGCCCCTCCCGTTCCCAATATGGTCAGATGCGTAACCGACGAAGTTCAACTTGAAAATACCTTTTGCTATTCTGAAAGGCAATTCATGGGACTAAAGGAAATCCGAAAATTTGGCCAACCTGTTCACAGCCAAGCAGCACCACCATTGTCCAAACTGAATAAAATGCTTACGATACGCCCTTAACGGAATGCTCGGGAATTGGGAATCAACTCTAACTCAAAAATTACAGAATGAGATATGAGAATTCGCCAATCTTCACGGTAATATTTGTAAATTTGGGAAGACCGAGGCCACATGAAAATATGAGTGTAAGGAACTTAATTGACAGCCAAGCATAGTATTGAATAGCGAACATTAACATGAAAACGTATATTCCGTGTAATCCTAATTGAATTCGGTTCCATGTACTTCACTTTGATCAGGCCGAATATTGATCGACGGGCCCCAATTCAAGACATGCTTTCAATGATTGCCACCTTGACTCGACTATTAAGCCAAGTCACAATTGCTTTGTTGAAAATTTAAGCTTCACTTCTACTCTCCCATAGCTTTTCATGGGTTCAATAGCCATAGAAATCTCCCAAATCCAAGCATATTTAAACTTCGTCGTAACCATAGACCTCATCTGATTAGAGTAGATAAGCACAACAGCTGAAGGAAACAATAGAATGCTCATAGTTAATTTTCAAACGATTGTCCATATTGATCAAAAGAGGAAAAGTAATATATGTTCGACAAGTTAAAACCTCAAACCACAGAGTTAGATTCATTAAAACTACTTTACAAAACTGTTTTACAAAGAAATATGTAAGATTGTAAGCCATCCTCTAACAAATCCGTTATATATTGGGATCAATAATAGCCCGATACCTCATGTAATAAATTAGTTGTATAAACTAATCTTATTAAGCCTAGTATTCTCCTAAAACAATACCCTTGGTTTAGCACTTTTTTCTTGTGCATCGAATTGGATGGATAGAACCAATTCAATTCCTGCAGGGATCATTGCTTCGCATAATAATGATTTTCGTCTTAAAAAGAGAAAATCTCAAAATCGAAGAAATAAAGATTCAACAATGCCTAAATCAGTGTTACTAACTCTGTAAAAAAAAAAAAATTGGATATATTTTTAAACGATTAGTGAAAAATCTGCCTAAAAATAAATTCCATTTATGTTAGGGTGATGCTGTTTTCATCCATAAGTAACTAAATCCACCCCCTTTCATCAAAAAGATAAACTGGCATCAATTTTTCAATTGCAGTTTTAGGAAATGGGCCCACTCCTTCTTTTTTCTATTTTTTTAAATTTTTATTTAGTATGATTACCATAATTAAGCATTTCACAGATTTCACTTTTTAGTGTATCAAAGAAAAGTAAATTCTCATATATTCATCTAATGTTTTACATGTAAAATTATCTTACTAATAGGAAGAGAAAAAATATATTTTTTGATATAGTATGAAATTGAAAAGTCTCTTCTTCATTATTGATCTTATAGGAACCTCTCTTTTTTTTTGTCCATCTTATATCAAAAGCTTACTTTCTTAGTAAATTTTTTATTAATTTCTAAAATATATATCAAGTCTCTGTTTTGACTATATCAAAATATTTATATTTTTCCTTACTATATTGGCAAGATATTTTTATATAGAGCATGTAATACATAAGAAGAATATCTAGGAGTACACCAAAAACAATATGCACAATGATGTATCTTGAAATTTCTTTTTTTAAAGATTCGCGGATGACATTAATTTTTGTCAATCCAAAAAAATGAAATTCCATTTGCATTTTCCAAAAAAAATTCTTACTTTATGCAATGTTTTGATTTAATTATACTACATTTACTTAAAAATTTATCCATAATTTTAATCGACAACATAGAAAAGAAGTGATCTTTCTTTTTTGAAAAATTCAATTTTTGACAAAACAAACTTTTATGGAAGCAATATCTTACAATAAAAAAAGACATCATGCCTTTAATATATATGGAAAATCTACAATAAACAAAACTAAACATATGAAATTCATAACTAATGGTAGATAGAAAAGGAAAGTAAATAAATTTTGGACCATTGATTTAAATTGCAATTAAATGTAGAGGGTAATTTTGTGTTTTAGGTGAAGATTATATGGATTTAGTCATATAAGAGGTGGAAATAGTGCTATCCTTAATTTAATCATTTATAATGTTTTGTTTTCTAAATGATTGGGCATATTTTGGTTCAAGGCTTGCGGTGCCAACCATAGGTAAGCTTGAGCTCGTCAACCTCGGGCAAGCGTTGAATTGGCGGAATTTGGTGAGCTTCGAGTCGCCAGCCTCAGGTAAGCTTGAGCTCGCCAAGATCACGTTAGCCACGACCTTGCTTGTGTGATGTCCCAATCCGCCACATCGCCAATCCCTATTCTGTCTTTACCTTAAGTTATCACGCAAGTGGAAGTCTTTTGTAAAGGTTAGCATTTATAACATGAATTATACGTGCGTCACTAAAGACATCAATAGTAAAGGGAATCATGCTTTCATTACTTACATACTCATATTTACATCGGGCGACGGAATGTATATCAAAAGAGAGGACCTAACTGGGAGAACTCCAAAAAAATGTCTATCTCCCTAACCCTGCTGTACACCTCGCTACTCTCCATCCATCCATCCAACCCGACTACACGATCCTATGCCCCAAAATGTTACGGTCGTGTCAAACAAACAAGCATGAATACTTCTCCACACTCCGATCTACACCAACTCCTACTCATTTACATCACTCCCATTACCTGCACCAGGTCCTATCAGTCAACCGTCCATCAACACAAATATGGCAACAAAACGGTACGAAATCAGGTTAGGCTGTCCTTTGTCAACTAACAATACAATTGTGTACTAAACAAACATCGTGCTCGGAAAATCCAAGTTAGTGAACTCATGGTGCTCACCCTGTAACACCACGGGCGCTCCATAGTGGGAGATGGGGGATGCAGGGATTGGCGACATAGCTATCAATCTGAAAAATAATAACAGGAGTGAGCTAATACTTAGCAAGAGAAACAATAAACTCATAAACCACTCAATCTAGTTGATTATTGATTCCTAGGACACAACTAATATCTAAGTAAGCAAGCACACAAGTATGACCGCACGGCATACCTTAGGTCATTTACAATCACACAAGTAGTGCCAGCATGCACTTATGCAACACGCGTCATGTTCAATCACATGAGTCACACTACTATGCAATGGATGCACCACACTTCTCATTTGTCGTGCACAATATCATTAGGGTCCATCCTTGTTTCACTGCTCTACCAATACATGTAGGCGGATCTAGTAGTGACCTTTTGTTCACTAACTAGGCATTCACGGTTCCCATATGCCAGGCATCCCTACTCCAGGGTGTCTTGATTGTTAGTTAGGGCATTCACCTTCGACATCCACTCCAGGCCATCATTAGGCATTTGAGTTGAGCGTCAAGGGGGTTTGTCACCAGCCTAGGCATCCCTACTTACAATCAGGGCATCTTGGTTATTAGTCAAGGCATTCACCTCTGACGTCCACTCCACGCCATCATTGGGCATCCAAGGTCCATTAGCCTTGGGCATTACATATATCAATCCATCTCTTGTATCACAGACATATTGCACTAATGCAATGACATCGCAATCATACATTATACAATGTACCCCATGGGATACACGTGACACCAAAATGACCACTAAGTCATCACAAACAATTCACTGACTCACAACACACTAAAAAACAAAAAATCCTCCCATTTCTAGCTTAAATTTCACGAAAAAAACGGTATTATATTAAAGCCAATATATTCCATTGGGTAGCCAAATGAATGCAGTTACTATCATTAGTAGACCACAATTTGAGATTCCATCGTCTTCCCATAGAAATTTAATAAAACTCGGACCAAAGGCAAAACCGACCAGAATTACACCACCGCGGAAATCGAAATCAAAATCAAAATCATAATAAATGAACTCGAAAAATTCTAAAATTTTAATATGTTATAGATAATTTTAAAAAAAAAAAACACTTTTCATGAAGGAAACTAAGTCCAACACAATTTGTATAAAGAGATGCAAGTTGCAAAAAATAACAAAGAATTTGGTTCACTAGAACAGAGCGTCCGATCTTCAAGATATACTAATCTAACAGCCTTAAACATGTCAAAAAATCTAGAAATTTGGATATGTTATAAATTAGAATGTCCTTTACAACTTTTATGACGGGAGCAAGTCCAAAATCGAAGAGGAAAATTTTATAAAAATTCAGGAAGGTAATCAGGTCACTGTTCCTACTACGCTGGCCAGATCAGACACCGTAAATGAGTAGGCCTCCGTACCAATCATATCACCTAATTGATATAGGTATATCAAGATGTATTGTACAACTTTCATGTGGAAGCCTCAAATTTGAACCACAACAAACTCCATAAAATTAACAAATAGATAAGGTCTATCGGTTTCCAGTTCAGGAAATCCAATCCACGGTGCACGATTTCATGAAATTCTTGCGTCGAATGGATCCCATGAATTCTTAGGGCAACCATCAAACCATACAGAGCACATGCGACATTTATCGTCAATCATAGATCATAGAAAAACTCCTACAAGCTAATCACAAATACCAAAACCACATGCAGCACAATCCGAACCTCAAAACCAATATGCATGTCATTTTTTCCTTCAAAACACACTTCCACAGCATCTCAACAGCTCTATTTCATCATCACAGCACACATGCAAAGCCGCAAAAACAAACAAACATGGGGAACAACAACAAATATTCCTATCCTACAAAACCAAGTCCCAAGAAGATCAAAGGAATTAGGAGAATGCCACTTCTCCTTGCCTTGATGATCGTAGCACTTCAGTTTCCTCCTTCTAGGCTCGCCGTCAGCTTGAGAGTGTCCTGAGGTTGTTGGTTAACTGCGATGAGAAGGAGGGAACGAGGGAGAGAGAGAGAGAGAGAGAGAGAGAGAGAGAGAGAGAGAGAGAGAGAGAGAGAGAGAGAGAGAGAGAGAGACGGTGAGAGGGAGAGAGAGTGTAAGAGAAATGAGAGATGAAGAAAAATGAAGAAGAAGTAGGGGCTGCCAACTTAGAGGGAACGATGAGGAGGAAGATCTAGGCTTGTTCAAGACTCTTCTTGCATGAAATCTTAGTGGCCAAGGAGAATAGTCTTCATCATGACCCTAGTTTAGGCTATTTTAAGCATATTTTGGAATTTTAGCCATTTTTGCATGGCTTGTAATTGGCTAGGGGGCAGCAATATTGAAATAAATTAGTAAATGTGCCATAATTTCATGTAAATAAGACCTAGGTGGTTGGCCATATTAATTCATGCACATTAGAGATTAAATTAGGTACTATAGTAAGACTTTGGTACATACAATAATCATACAAGGCATTATTAAATTGTCTTGAGCCCTAAGTTCATCCATTAAATTAAATCATCTATACTAATAAGATTTGTCACGACTAATTAATTAGTTGGACGAAATTTGGTCCATCATAGCTTGGATCTAGTGAACCCCGATCTCAACAACCTTGTCGCGACCTATCCCTCGAGGGGAGGGAATAGGTTTAGGGTATTGCCTAAATGACGAACCTAAGGACCATGATTAGGCGAGAGCTCTCCCAAGCCCATACCTTGCGTAACATTGAGGTATTCTTAAAAATTTCACAAAAATGAGTCGCCAAGCCTATTGGGGTTGGCTAGGAACCAAGTTAGGTATGGGAGTGTACCTCACTTTCTACGCAACTAGAGAATCTAGGGTCGGGAACTTGATTACACTAATTGACTAATTAGTGCCATTTTGATACCTAATCTTATTCATTTTAAAAGAAAAGATTTTTGTCAGGCAATTTGGGTTGATTTTACACTTATCTACTAATATGTGAGGTGATCATGCGGGTGCGCAATCATTAAAGTAACAACTTGCAACTAAAATAATAATTGCAGTAAACTTTAGCCGTGCAATCAAACATAATTAAATATGCAAATTAAACATGCCATATAATCGAGGTGCAAGAAAATAAATGTCTAATTATGCTAAAAAGGCAAGACATGCCAATT
This sequence comes from Eucalyptus rudis, assembly GCA_019915205.1. NCBI lineage: Eukaryota > Viridiplantae > Streptophyta > Magnoliopsida > Myrtales > Myrtaceae > Eucalyptus > Eucalyptus rudis. Next base: position 7,030,392 of record JAHMTN010000003.1, on the reverse strand, counting down.
TCTAAACAAACCTAACATATTTTAATTTTCGAAGTTTTAATTTTTTTTAAAAATAATTTTTAATTTAAAAAAATGGGTGAACCAGGTCAAGTCTGGTTTGACCTGACCTGGGTTCTACCCGGTCAGGGGAGGGCCAAATTTGGTAGGCCCTAATAGGACTGGGCCTGAACGACGGGCCCAGTTTAGCTAAAAAATAAGCCCACCTAAAAAAGAAACCTAAGTAAACTAAGCCTAGCCCAACATGAGAGAAGAAACTAATATTAAACCGGCCCAAAGGCCTTGCTTTGGCCTAGACGTAGCTTGCATGAAAGTCAAAACCCTACGTGGTTCGCGACCTACGCCTGACCCGATTTTTTGCCGAAACCCTACCCAGCCGCGACCCAATAAACGTCTTTCTCTTTGCTCGCGACTGAGGCGTCGCTGGGCAGATGGACAGTGACTGTGGGCTTGGTGGCAGTGGCGGCGACAACGGCCTTGACGGCAAGTCATGGCATGGTGGCGGGGGCTCAGCGGCCGACTCAGGTAGCCTGGTGGCGAAATAGCAGCGATGGGTGATGGCAAAGCAGCGTCTAGTGGCGAAACAATAGCAGCAGGTGACAGCGGGGGAAGCAACACAGTGGTGGTCGACAGTGTGCCTTGGCAAGGCAACAACGGCCTTACGTGGTGGATCTCGTGGTGGGTCGGGGCTGGTGTTGCGACAGGGCTGACTCGATACGGTAGGGACCAAGCATGGTGGCAATCGTCAGGGATGGCGGTTGTTGGAGAGGTGTGGTCAGTGGCGGCACAGGCGGCCCTTTTGACTAGGGCCGCGACGACACCGCCTCGACTGGGTGAGCAAGGGTAACCCTCGACCTCTGAGGTCGGGGGTTGCCGGTGGCTGCAGCGAGGATGTCAGTTGAGGCTGGTAGCGGTGACGGTGCCAGAGACTCCCCTTCTCCTCTCTAGTCTTCGCTCTCCCTTTTTGGTTTCTCTCTTCTACTTTTTTCGTTTCTAGTGTGCTATCATTCTCCTCCTCATTCTCCCCTCTGCTTTTCTGGTTTTTCTGCTCTCTCCTCTCTCCTTTCTTTAGGGTTTCACATGCGACGATGGGCCTAGGAGGAAGAGCTGGGGTGTGCGCCGAGCCAAGGCCAAATCAGGCCCGACCCGATCCCTCTTCAGCATTTTTTTTGCTTTTTTGTTGTTTTCTTTAAATTTAATTAAAAATAATTTTTTTAACTTTTTTTATGGACTTGAAAATTAGGTGTCAACAGCTGCTCCTCTTTGAATGCAACCTTAAAGAGGTTATATTCGAGGTTGCATTCAAAGACAGAAATCACCTAAATTATTTTGGCGATAGAGAGACCTTAGGTGCATAGGCACGTATCAGGTCGGTGGAAAGGACTCAAAGTTATGGAAGCATGTTTTGTCAATAAAAGGAAGAAAGACCCCAGGCTCCAAAAGTATGCCATGTCATAAGAATAAATAAAGACTTCGAGCTACAAAAGCACGCTATGTCATAAGAAGAAGGAAAACCCCGGGCTACAAAAGCACACTATGTCATAAGAAGAAAGAGTGTCATAAGAAGAAAGAAGACCCCGAGTTACAAAAGCACGCCATGTCATAAGAAGAAAGAGAGACCTCGGGCTACAAAAGCACGTCGTGTCATAAAAAGAAAGAGAGACCCTAAGCTACAAAAGCACGCCGTGTCATAAAAAAAAGAAGAGGAAAGACCCCGGGTTACAGAAGCACACCATACCATAAGAAGAAGGAAAGACCCCGCGCTACAGAAGTACGCCATGTCATAAGGAGAAAGAGAGACCTCGGGCTACAAAAGCACGTTGTGTCATAAGAAGAAAGAAGACCCTGAATTATAGTAGCATGCCATGTCATAAGAAGAAAGAGAGACCCCAAGCTCCAGAAGCATGCCGTGTCATAAGAAGAAATAGAGACTTCGGGCTACAAAAGCACACCGTGTCATAAGAAAAAAGAAAGACTCCGGGCTACAGAAGCACGTCGTGTTATAAGGAGAAAGAGAGACTCCGGGCTACAAAAGAATGTCGTGTCATAAGAAGAAAGAAGATCCCAGGGTATAGAAGCACGCCGTGTCATAAGAAGAAAGAGAGACCTCGGGTTACAAAAGCATGCTGTGTCATAAGAAGAAGGAAAGACCCCAAGCTACAGAAGCACGTCGCGTCATAAGAAGAAAGAGAGACCCTGAGCTACAAAAGTACGCCGTGTCATAAGAAGAAGGAAAGACCCAGGGCTACAAAAGCATGCCGTGTCATAAGAAGAAAGAGAGATCCCGGGCTACAAAAGCATGTCGTGTCATAAGAAGAAGGAAAGACCTCGGGTTACAGAAGCACACTGTATCATAAGAAGAAAGAGAGACCCCAGGCTACAAAAGCACGCCGTGTCATAAGAATAATAAAAGACCCCGGGCTACAGAAACACTCCATGTCATAAGAAGAAAGAGAGACCTTGGGCTATAGAAGTACGCCGTGTCATAAGAAGAAAAAGATGAAGTCTCACCGTGTAACAACGGGTTTCGACTGGACTAAAAAATGATATGGTTTAAGATTGACCATGAACCTTTGGAGACGACATGGTTTAAGGCTAACCATGAACCTTTGTAGATGATATGGTTTGAAGTTGACCATGAACCTTTGATTTTTAGGGAAGCACCCGCTAACCCCTTAAAAACTGCATGGGTTCATTGAGGAATCCTATCAAACTCCACTTGACCAAATGTCATTAAGGATGCCATCAAGAGACGTATTGGAAATATTGCAACATTAATTGAACAAGCTAATCAAGCTAAGTCCGACTGATTTAAAGAACATTCAATGTCAATCAACATCATGTGACGCAAAACTGTCATCTTGTTCGGGGATGTATCATTAATCATCAAATTCTCTAGGAGTCAAGTTCTTATTAGAACGACTACGACTCGTGAAAAAGGCTCATTAAGCATGCCAAACTAGAGCTTCCTTGTTAGAAAGGATTTCTCACACACTCTCGATAAAATGGCTGCTTGATCCCATCCATTCATGTGAGAGATAACTGGTTACTGAGGGTATCTCACGTAACCCATGTCAAAGGCTTTCAGAAACATTCACAATGAGCACAATCTGATCGATTAGAAAGGTCTTTTGAAAAGACCACAATATAGGCTTGGTTAGGGCTTAAACAAATGGATTATTGCTTTAAGGCTAATAAAGGAACATTTGTTGCTATCTTCATCAGATTTACAAGTCGAGAACTTGGAAGATAAGATAAGATAGAATTACTTCCACTCCTTCAAGGAGTAGCTTCTTAGTGGTATTCTCATTTTCACTCAAACCAACCTAATCAAAAGAGACTTTGGAAGAGGGTTGTAATGCAGACTCGGGAAAGGCTTGAAAAACTTAAAATTTTCAAGAAGGTTTTTAAGAGTCAGTGATCGTCATGGCGTCGTGACCAGGTCACTTGACCTTTTGAAAGCATTTAGCTTTTGAAACACTGCACATCTCATAAATCCCTTGACTAATCATTTTTGCTTGGAAGCTTTGCTCTTTTCTCTAATTTCCTTTGCTCTTTGCGATGATTTTTTATCTTCTTTTTTTTTTTTTCGCAGGCACTTGGATTTTGATAATTTTTCTTTCATATAAGATGCAGTCTTTTGGCTCTTTTTCTTGATGGACATTGGCCTTACTTTTACCAGGCACACTGCTTTTTCATGCCCCCTAATTTTATCGAACTTTTTGCTCTTTGAACTTTTGGAGCTCTTATGACTTCCGAGATGTTTTTTCATGTTTTCTCATCAATTTTGATTGTATGTGGTCAATCCTTATGCATTGCCCTAGTGAAGGGAGATGATCACTACTCGGGATTCAAAAATAAAAATTCAGACCCAAATTGGTTAAAACAATGGGTATCAGTGTTTGGGTAGAGAAGGAAATGCTCTTCTTCACCTTGGGATGAGTCAAGCTCTGATGAGAATTCCTCTAAAGCTATCATCAGAAGATTGATGCGAGTGAAAGTAATAAAATCTTTCTCAATCTTTTGCTCTACAACACGATCGTAACCTCCTATGCTGCCCCAACGTAAGGTCGTTCTCGACAAGGGTACTTTGAAAGATCATCTTTATTCGGCTCAAAGGGGTAGCAAGAGATTAGTACGATGCTTGGGATTGATGAATGAAACTCCTTTATCATTTCGATCTTTGCGCTCAATGCGAATCTTTTGTTCTAAGAGAAGGTCACTTTTCACTCAACTCTCAAAAGTGTTTGAGGGATGTGTTTGGAAATGGCTTACCTTTCTTCATCTTAAACACTTCTTGTTTGGCATGATTAACATCTCTATTTCACTTTGTCAAGATCATCTGAGTAGATCAATCTCCAATCTCCATTGGGAAATTTGATTCAAAATGAATAACCCTCAAAATGAGAAAACAATTTTGAGATAAAAAGTATGCTCAAAAAGTTTGTCAAAATTTTTTTTTTTCTTTTCTCAATTATTCATGTTTGTGCTTGTCTCTAAGAAATTGCCAAAGGTTCTTTTTTGTAATGAAAATTCTCCATTTTTTTTTTTTTGAGAAGAAGAGTACTTACTTGTGGCATGGCGACCCGGTAACCTTGTAAAGAATGTAAAAGAATATGTTAGTGCAAAAATATTTAGGGATTGAAATGTTGGAAACAATACATTATTACCATTCATTCGCTTTCATCATTTGAGTGCTAATATCTCTTAGATTCACCTTCGTGGATATTTGGTAACTCGACAATACCTTTCCCCTGCATTGGCCGTTAAATGTTTGATGCTTTCTTGATTTCTTGGTGGAAGGTGCCGCTTCTATGGTCAAGGTGCAACCTTTTTCCATTTGTCACCCTGTAAGAAGGAGAGATGAAACGAGTTATCTCCATTCTCAATTAGGTTCAACTGAGAAATGATACATCCTTTTTGATGAATTTGACAATTTTGTTCCAACACACTTCATTGGTGGGTGAAGGAGAGATTTTTCTCTAAATCAAACATTGCTATCCCACTATTTATTTGACAAACCTTTTTGTTTTGTTCGAGTCTATCCTGTACCAAAGAAAATGATATGTCATTCATTTATGTTAAAGAGAATCAAGTTTAGGAATGAAATACATCCTTTTCCAAAGTCGGGTGATCAACATCCCAAGGTATCTCTTATGGAGGAATGGATAATATTGCCCCTCTATTTCATTTGAATCTTTCTTTTTTCTTTCTTTGTTTAAGATGAATAGGACTTAATAATGCTCCATCGCATTTATTGGAACATTACAAAACTTAGTACTCTTGATGTCTCCCTGACAATAAAAAGAAAGTCATGTTAGAAACGGTATCAGAAATGAATAATTGGAATCGATATAGTTGACTCTTCCTTCGAATTCGCCATGCTTGGCAAATCCCTTCCTTTGTCTCATCATGCAAAGTGAACAAGATCGACGGGCTATTCTGACTCCTAAGTCATTTGCTAATAAAGAGACTTCTTAGAACGGAATTCAACTTCGTTCCGCCTTTATGGAAGATTGGTGTTGACGAAACTTCGACGCATGCTTGCTCCTCAAGTTCCGTGAGCCTACGCTTTTATCTTTTAGAAGGGGCCGATGCCGATCTCAGATAAACTCCTCGTCCTGCCCAAGAAAGCGACCACATGAAGAGAGAGCCTTAAGCAACGTTTTCTTGAAATTCATTTCGGAAGGTAGACGTAAAGGTTCGCTTGAAACACTTTTGAATTTGTGTTTTTTTCTTTTTTATGATGATTTTCCTGAAACCAAATTCCATTATTAAAAAATGTGACTCGCGTGATTTACAAAAGCAACAATTGAATTCACAATCAGAACTCCAAATGGAAAACATGATTCTTAACAAGAATGAGAACAATAATAAAATACAAGAAACTCTTGTACAGATAAGAGTAAAAATCAACTCTTATCCTAACTCTAGAATTAACTTCTTTATGTGGTCAGACACGAGAATGTCTAGGAGTATCACGCCTAATCTGTAAAATGACAGCAATGTCAGTACGTGAATGAGAGGAAGTTATCTCTTAATGAGGTCGCTTCTTACAGCAAAATCGAGGTGACGATACATGCTCTATAGTCCTTATTACGGGATTTTAGTATTTCGCCAAGATTTTATCATAAGAGAAGGGACATCATTAAAAGATTGATTGACGGCTATCAATTGAACATTCACTCTTATTCTAAAAGATTTTTTTTTTTTGAAGATATTGATTTTATGATTTTACTCTAGCAAAAAATGAAGTGACTTCTATTTTGAGAATCTTACACAATGTGATTTGCATTTCAGTCCCAAAATGTGAAAAGGAAAGAATTTGATTAAAAATGTAATCTCAATTTTTGAGCCCCAATATAATCGAAACTTGCGAGCTTTTTATTTTTATTTTTTATTAATGCATTTTCGAGCCCATAACTAGAAATTTAAACAAAACCATGTGTTCAACAAGGCCCAATTAAAGTGTTTAAAACTTGCATTCAATGTTCACTTATCAAAAGTGATTGCCAATTTTTTTCAATTACAAGCCTACAGCACTGAGGGAAATCGATTGATGTTCGCGAATTTCAAGATGAAAGTTTAATACAAAATAAGCAAATAAAAGGAAAATGATACTTACAATGGGCACCGACCTTTGTCTCTATTTTTTTTCTTTTTAATTACATAGATATGCACATGGGATGGGATTTGATTTCTACTATATACGGCTCAAAATGGAGCCATAAGATCACCGGACCAAACTAGTAGGCTTGTGGCTAAGTCATGTTACCCATGACTCCGGCTTCGTCAAAGAACCGACCCATGTCGCATGATCGCAGACCAAGATGGGGACCTCTGACATTAATAAAGAAATTTCGGGGTTGAGATGTGCGACTCGTACTACATGATTGTAGTTGGAGTGGTATCTACCTCAACAACATCCTAAGTGATCCTATGCAGCCTAGGTCTGGCGGTAGGTCGTGTGTACTACGGTGTAGTGCAATGCAAAGGATACATACACAACAATTTATAGGCAAACAACATTCCGTATATAAAAAAATAAATCATACATTCCTACACCTCCCTACAAGATAAAGGTAAGTGAACACTTCCCCTTATACCTCCCATTCTGCAAAAAAAAATTTAACATCTTTAATGTTATGGGCGTATTTGGAATCCTTGCTGCCAAATAAAAATATTTTTGAACAAATTAATTTTGGCATAAGTCCTCTAAGGTTTAAAACCAAGTCCCCAGCGGAGTCGTCAAGCTATTGCAACCTATCCCTTGGGTGGGTTTGGGGGGGGGAGGGGGGGCAACAGGTTTAGAGGTATTGCCTAAATGACGGACCTAAGGCCCATGATTAGGCGCGAGCTCTCCCAAGCTCATACCTCGGGTGACATTGGAGTATTCTTAAAAATTTCACAAAAATGAGTCGCCACTAGCCTATTGGGGTCGGCTAAAAACCAAGTGAGGTATGAGAGTGTTCCTCACTTCCTACACAACCAGAAAATCTAGGGTCAGGAACTTGATTACACTAATTGACCAATTAGTGCCTTTTTGGTACTTAATCTTATTCATTTTAAGAGAATTTTTTTTTCAGGCAGTTTGAGTTGATTTTACAGCTATCCACTAACATGTGAGGTGATCATGCGGGTATGCAATTATTAAAGTAACAACTTGCAACCAAAATCATAATTGCAGTAAACTTTAGCACGTGCAATCAAACATAATTAAGTATACAAATTAAACATGCAATATAATCAAGGTGCAAGAAAATAAAGGTCTAATTATGCTAAAAAGGCAAGACATGGAAATTCCTAACCAAACCTTACATTTTTTAATTTTCTAAGATTTTAATTTTAATTTTTTTTTAAATAATTATTTCTAATTTTTTTAAAAGAAAATTGAATTTAAAAAATGGGCGAACCGGGTCGGGTCCGGTTTGACTCAACCTAGGTTTAGCTCGATCAGGAGAGGGCCAAATTTGGTAGGCCCCAATAGGACTGGGCCTGAACGGTGGGCCCAGTCCAGCTCAAAAGTGAGCCCACCTAAAAAAGAAACCTAAGTAAAATAAGCCCGGCCCAACACAAGAGAAGAAACTAATATTAAACTGGCCCAAAGGTCTTGCTTCAGCCTAGACGCGGCCTACCCGAAAATCAAAACCCTACCCGGTTCGCGACTCGCGCTTGACCCGATTTTTGGCCGAAACCCTACTTGACCGCGACCTGATGGACGCCTTTCTTTTTGCTTGCGGCTGAGGTGTCGCTGGGCAGTTGGATAGTGACTATGGGCTTGGTGGCGGTGATGGCGACGACGGCATTGACGGCAAGTGACGGCATAGTAACGAGGGCTCAACGGACGACTCGAGTGGCCTGGTGGCGGAACAGCCACGGCGGGCGACGACGAAGCAGCATCTAGTGGCGAAACAGTAGTAGCAGGCGACAGCGGAGGAAGCAGCATGGCAATGATCAACGGCGTGCCTTGGTGAGGCAACAACAGCCTTGCACGGTGGATCTCGTGGTGGGTCAAGGCTGGTGTTGCGACAAGGCTTACTCGACACTGCAGGGACCATAGCACGGTGGCAGTCATCGGGGATGGTGGTTGTTGGAGAGGTGGTCGGTGGCGGCACAAGCAACCCTTTCAGCTAGGGCAGCGACAGCGTCGCCTCGACTAGGAGAGCGGGGGTAATTCTTCACCTCTGAGGTCGAGGGTTGCCGGCGGTGGCGGTGGTGCTGGAGACTCCCCTTTTCCTCTTCGATCCTTGCTCTCCCTCTTCGATTTCTTTCTTTTGTTTTTTTTTTTTTCTACTGTGTTGTCTTTCTCCTCCTTGTTCTCCCCTTCGCTTTTCTGGTTTTTCTGTTCTCTCTCCTTTCTCCTTTCTCTAGGGTTTTACACGTGAAGATGGGCCCAGGAGGAAGAGCTGAGGCACAGGCTGGGCCAAGGCCAGATCAAGCCCGACCCAATCCCTCTTAAGCAATTTTTTTTTTCTTTTTTGTTGTTTTTTTAATTTAATTAAAGATAATTTTTTAACTTTTTTTTTATATGCAGTTGAAAATTAGGTGTCAACAAGCCTCGATCAACTCAAACTTGCCTAGATCAAATGAGCCTTGAGCTCGTCGACTTGGGTCATGGCTGGTCGCTAGGTTGTTGGCTATCACTGAGGCACAAGATTGATGAATGATGAAGGAGAAAGGAAAAGAAAGAAAAGAAAAAAGAATAGAAAATTAATAATTTTTTATTTAAAAAATAAAAAATTCAAAAATATATTTAAAAAAAATTATTTTTTAAACAAACTTTTATTAACCAAGGACCCAAAGACTAGGAAAATATTTGGGATAATTTTTTCCGGCTCATTCAAAGGGGAAATAATTTTTCTAAACTTAAACTTTTGTAGGAGAGCCTTTTTTCTGTTGAGTTGTTTTTCTAAGTGAAGCAAACACCAAAAAATGTGAATAATGTATTCGTGAAAAATAATTTTTGGGAAATAAATGCACCCTACAAGAATAAGTTTCAGTCGGAAGATTCTAATGTAGTAAGATTCATGCATGGTAATAAAAAATCAAGCTAGGGACGAGCTATAATTATTAGGGAAGACCCTCAACATTTTGAAAGGCCAGAGGCATTCAAATATTACAAACTTAACTCGGTTTCTCCAGTGAAACAGCAAAGAAAACTCGAAGGCAGATGGAGAAGCACAAGTACATAGAAACGATTATAGATTCTCTTGAGAGAGCGTTGGCTACCATTATTGGTCTTCATTATATCTGCTAGATTATGAGGGGCATGCCGGACGAGACCCTGGCGCAAAAAATATGCAATGGAGACAAATATAATGAGTTAGCGAGAGCTATTTGAATGCTTCGAGCGTGGCGTGGAGAATGCGACAAACTTCGAATTTAGGTATCCCATTGAAGCTTAATTGAAGGGTTTCCGAACAAAGGATAGCCCACAAGGGTTGAGGTGAGTTAGACAATCGGTTTCAAGGGAGGGCTTCAATTCTTTGGGCCCTAATGATTCAATCTGTTAAATGATGGGCCTCAGAATAATAGTAGACAACTTGGATTTTACAAGAGAAGGGCCTGGTGAGATTTGCATTCCGCAATAAAGGGCTTGCAAATCCCACCCTAGTTGATTAGCGTCCTATAGAAAGGCCTAACAAAGATGGAGCACCTACAACATGCAAGTATAGCTTTAACAACATTGAAGCCCAACTAATTTCACAATTGAAGAAATGTGTAGTCTAGTGGGTTAGTTAATGAATTTGATTATTTTGTCTTAGACAAGAGTAGTATCGAGCCTTATAGAAGCATAATAATGTACAAATGTGCCAATTTACAATGGATTGATGTATGATTTAGCCTCAAGTAGTAACACAATCTTAGAAGAATCATAACAACTATGATGGATAACACATGTTATTCTCCAAATAACAGGTTATTCTCCAAATACATATATTTTTGCTTATGGTTCACAAAAAATCACAGTGGAAGGCTAAGCAATCTCACCATGAGACCATCCAAGAGGAAATATCTCGCTTACACTGCCATTCACCGGGGGTATAGTTCCGTAAGCGACAAGTTATTGCTTGACAAAAGCTTAATCCTACTGGTGGATTGGTCTGATCCAGGCCCTTCCATTGGGATGCCCAGTCCCCTCGCTTTGCTTTGGACAAAGAAAGCTGGATGTCGGGGTGATGGTGGGGTAATGGAATTGCTACTGAGCATGAGCACTACGGTTGCCATGGTGGGTCTAATAGCCGGATCTTCCTGAATGCATAGTAAGCAAATATGTAGGCATCGAAGCACTTGATCTATTGAATTTGAATCCACAATAACTGGGTCCAGCACTTTCAAGGGCTTGCCGTCTCTCCACTGATTCCATGCCTGCATGAATAATTACAAAAAATCTTCACAAAATTGTTGCATGAATTCAATGACTCACAAGCAAGACGTATGATTCTTGCAACAAACCATATATGAATAAGGAATAGAACCATAAGTGTTTCTGTTGGCTGAATGACTAAGTTTTTAAAAAGGAATTTCAATTTTAGTTGACCAAAATTACAAAAAGTGTGCTGCTAGGGTAGCATAACAAAACTTACATATCGAGCAAGATATTCACCCCCATCAAATTGGTCGTAGAAGCCATTCTTCTTGCCACAAATGATCTCAAGAAGCAGTATACCGAAACTATAAACATCGGATTTCACTGAGAACCGTCCATGCATGGCATATTCAAGAGACATGTAACCACTGCAAAACCAAACATTAGCCAAATGTAGAGGTTGGGACACCTGGAGTGCCATAACTTGGTACGGAGGGACACTTAAGTGCCATAACTTTAAAATGGTATACTTAAGTGCCAATATCGGAGTAAAATGGGACACTTAAGTGCCACTTCGGCGAAAATCCGGCTAAACAGCTGACGTGGCAATTTTCTAGCGAGTTTGGTCCAAAACGGCGTCGTTTTGCACGCTAACGTGGCGGAGAAAACGCAAAAACAATGTCGTTTCGTGTCTATGTGTAAATAATAATATATAAATTAATTAAATTAGATTTAAAAAATTCAAAAAATTTTAAAAAAATAAGAAATTTTAAAATTTTGAAAATTTAAGAAAAATTTAAAAATTTAAGAAAATTTAAAAATTTAAAAATTTAAAAAGGGGGGGGGGGGGGGGGAGGTCGAACAGGGCTGCTCCCTCGCCGCCGCCGCCTCCCCGCCGTCGCCAGGAAGGGCTGGCGACGGAGGGGGGAGGGTCGGCCGGGCTGCGAGCCCTCGCCGGATCGCGGCGGGGGCCGCGACCCTCGCCCCAGATCTGGGCGAGGGCTCACAGGCCCTCGCCGCCGGCCCCTGGCCAGGGCTCGGCAACCCCGGCCGACCCTCCCGACTCCGTCGCCGGCCCTTCCTGGCGGCGGCGAGGAGGCAGCGAGGGCCACGACCCTCACCCTAGATCTAGGCGCGGGCCACAACCCTCGCCCAGATCCGGCGAGGGGTCACGCGCCCTTGTTGCCTCGCCGCCGCCGGGAAAGGCCGGCGACGGAGTGGGGAGGGTCGGCTAGGGTCACCGGGCCCTGGCCTGGGGTCGGCAAGGCCGGCTGACTGGCGGCGAGGGCCCATGAGCCCTCGCCCAAATCTGGGGTGAGGGTCGTGGTCCTCGCCGCGATCCGGCGAGGGTCGCGGTCCTCGCCGCGATCCGGCAAGGGCTCGCAGCCCTCGCTGACGGTCGGCCGAGGGCCGACGACCCTAGCCGACCCTCCCCCCTCTTTCGCCGGCCCTTCCCGGCGACGGCGGGGAGGTGGCGGCGGCGAGGGAGCCGCCCCGTTCAACCTCCCCCCCCCCCCCCCACCCCCCCTTTTTTAAAAAAAAAATTAAATTTTTTAAATTTTAAATTTTTCTTATGTTTAAATTTTTTTAAAAATTTTCTTAATTTTAAAATTATTGTTAATTTTTTTAAATTTTTAAATTTTTCTTATTTTTTAAATTTTTTTTAATATTTTAAATTTAATTTAATTAATTTTTATATTATTATTTATACATAGACATGAAATGGCGTCGTTTTTGCATTTTCTCTGCCACGTCAGCGTGCAAAACGATGCCGTTTTGGACCAAGCTCGCCGGAAAGTTGCCACGTAAGCCATTTGGCCGGATTTTCGTCAGAGTGGCACTTAAGTGTCCCATTTAACTTCAAAACTGGCACTCAAGTGTACCATTTTAAAGTTATGGCACTTAACTGTCCCTCGGTGCCAAGTTATGGCACTTGCGCTGTACTTCTGCCGCCAAATGTATATTGAAAATTTAGATGTAGATCAATGAGCATCCTTAAATAGATAAAATGAGCAAGTCTAGCATCCAATTACAAAGTCATCTATTCAAAATCTAAGACTTACAAAGTCCCCACGATTTTATTTGTGCTAGCCTTTGTTTGATCAACTCCAAAAATCCTTACCATGCCAAAATCTGAAATCTTTGGGTTCATTTCACTGTCTAACAAGATATTGCCACATTTTAGATCACGATGGATGATCCGGAGACGAGATTCTTCATGCAGATAGAGCATTCCTTGAGTGATCCCATATACTATTTTATAACGTAATGGCCAATTCAATTGATCGCTTTTTTAAGGATCTGCATTGTTGCACCAAAACTCATTATGTGCTAGCATGTGGCACCAATTCAAAAACTCAAGGCGGATATATTTTCTCTTATCGATCAAAGGTAGCTTAACAAAAGACTATAAATAGTTGAAAGGATAGAATATCTCTTAATTCAAGTTTTCCACAGCTAGTGAAGGTTGGAACATTTAATTTCAAGCAAAGTACATAAGATAGTTAAAATACAACATACCAAATAAGAAGTAATCAAGGCTTTTATTCGGCACAAACTCATAGGCGAGTAGCTTTTCGTCTCCCTCCAAGCAAAATCCGAGTAGTCGTACAAGGTTTTTGTGTTGAAGCTTTGCAACTAATAGAACTTCATTTTTGAATTTGTCATCACCTTGTCTTGAACTTTGAGATAGCCTATTCACCGCGATTTGTTGTCCATTAGGAAGTTTACCCTATATTGTTTTGAATTTATCGTTTAATTCCTTATCACAACTTCTCAAAAAACTAACAAATAAAATCTTTACATGTTTTCTTTTCTCTTCGGCACCATTATGTTTAATTCATATGTAAAGCATTCTTGATTGTTTACCACTAATATGTAATACGTACCTGGAAAACTTTACCAAATCCACCTTCACCCAACTTGTTTTCAGGAGAGAAATCATTTGTCGCAGATTGTATTGTAGCCAAGTCAAATTGCAAGGACTCCACGGTGGTAAGTTCATTTTCATCTGCATTACCAAAAAATGCAGTGCTTGGGAACATTATCACAATTAAGAGTATTGGATTAGACTAGCATTGACGTCCCATTACCCCAGTGAAATCTTTCCCCTCTTGGTTAGTCATGTAGAAAAAAAAAATTAAATTATCATCAATACTGAAGGTAATGCTAGGTTTGTTAAGTGCAGTGTGGATGCTACCTATGCTTTGAGGGAATTGCTAAATGTTAGAAATTTTTTGAGGGCTCGTTATGTGGTTGGTCATGTGGAATCTAATCCCTCTGGCATGACTCATGGCATCCTAATGGGATCTTACTGGATGTATTTCCAAGGAGAGTAGTTTATGATTTTGCTCTTCTTTGAATTGCAAAAGCAGCTTATATTATTTGTGCTGCGAATGGAGAAGGCCCACTTCGAGGTCTGAAGACTTAATATCAATCTAGGCAGCTATTTGTGTAATTTGTCCAAAGTCTTCTTTACAAGACCAAGGTACCTACATTGCTGCTTCTTGTGACATTCTTACCTCTTCTTCAGCTTGGGAGATTGCGAGGAAAAGAGGCACAAGAGTTGAATGGTATCAGCTAATTTGATTTTCATCTAATTTGCTGAGGTTAAGATTCATATTTTGGTTGGTGATACAAGATAAGCTACCTATATTTCAAGGAATTGACATATAGTCTTCTAATCAAGGCCAAACTCTCTATTTTTTGTGCCATGAAAGCACTGAGATAAGATCCCATTTGTTCTTTGGATGCAGCTTCTCTAAGCAAGTCTGGCAAAGTGCCCTTCAACTTTGTTTTCATAATGCAGCGAGCTATGAAAGGGAGAGATTTTCATTGGTATTTGGTGAAATTTTTGTGGAATTAATGCATGTATTTCATCTAGAAGGCCAGAAATGAGCTGTTACATGCCCAAAGTATTCATCTTATTGGTGGCATTATGATTGCTTTTTAAGTCAAGTATAGTTTTGAAGGTTGAAAGAGCATGGAGAATCAGATTTCTGTCCTTGATCTTTTCTATTATATATGCTACATATATATCAAACATACTCTTAATTTGTATGATTAGTATATCTGATTCCTCAAGAAAAATAAAGAAATTTAATAATTTTCTCATTTATATGACATAGATAGTTTGCAGAAAAAATAAAGGCAAATAGTTGATTTACCGCCTTTTACTTTGAAAACTTCATGCATCCTCTTTCCCTTTCTCCGAAGCATCCAACAAGTGAGAAAGAGAATTATTATAAAACCTCCAACAGAAATGGTAGTGGTGATGGTAATCACGGTAGATTTGTTGCTTTTTCCTGCACACGTACCATTACATATATGAGACCATCGCCAAACTAATTTTAAAACATTTTAGATGAAAACATGTTTAATATTTATACATTCTAACACTTCATTTCACTAGGTCGGAATTAGACCTAAGACCAGCGCATGAAGATTGGCAATTTACCAAGCAAAAAGGTGCCTTAAAATACGGGCCAAAAGACAAACATAATGAGTACGCGTAAAGAGCAAATATTTAGAAGAAATTAAGCTTTAATCCATAACTGTCCATCTCTCATAATTCCATTATTTTCCTTATTTCCTTGTGGGGATAAATTCAATCCTAACAATGCACTCGCCTTCATAATCCTTTGCATAAAAAACTGAGGTAAGAAGGCCTTATATTCAAAATAAGAATTTAGCTGGATACTAAAAGTCAATCTCGATAAGGTAAGGCCTAAATACAGCAAGGGGACTAAATAGTTGCATTTGCTAAGTTCTTGTTTTGAACATAACCTTTTCATGATATCAGATAATGTAATCATAAATCTTTACATAAAATTTCAATATAATTTTTCTAATCAATTATTGCCAGAGATCACTAATACAGTAGTTCGTGTAATACATAGTTTAGAGTAAAATTATTCACATTAGCGTGCCATATAAAATGGCTCAACGTGACTGATCATCATGTTAGTAATTGATCGGAAATATTATATTGGTAAAATTGACATATTTAGATCTGATTTGACATCTAGTACTAATTCGGTAATTATCCTTCCCATTTGAGTGCACCATTTGTTTGTAGGAGATTAACCATTAATTGATTAAAAGCGACATTTAACCAATTGTTATTTAAAGTCTAATCTCGTGAGTGGATGTAGAACTGCTCAAAAAGGTAAAATGAACTTCCGTAAAATTCAGAAAAAAGGAAAAAAAGGACACGAAAAATTTACATCACCAATCAAATCGAGAGGACAGAGAGAGAGAACGAGACTCAGGAAAGCCCCTAGAATCCATCCCAAAACTTGATATGTTGAACCATTGACAGCACTTCACATTTTATTTTTGTTAAAAAAAGTTGAATCTGAGAATTTAAACTATTGAGTAGGATAACCAGTTTACCAAAAAATTAAATAGATCAGATATTTATTGTATAGAGGAAGAAAAATAATAAAATCAAACACTTACTTTTTGCTCTGGTCTCGGGAGCTGGAGGACGCAGAAGCTGGGATGGCGGAGGCACCGGGGCCGCCATGGCCGAGACATTATAAAACGGGAACAGCTCGAACCTGACGCCGCAGACCAGAGTGAAACTCCTCCCACCTTGCTTATCCAGGGGGAGGTTCGAGATCATATCCCGAAGGCACCGGTAGCAGTCCAACGGCGTCAAGTCCGGCGTGCACTGCGCGAGGGTGTACAGCTTCTGCAGGCTCGTCAAATTCGCCTCCTCGACCGCGAATTTCTTCCCCGACCCGCCGTCGCGAGCCCTTGTGCTGATTTTATCCACGGTCTGTCCCAGGACTTGTACGAACCGGGTCGGATCAGTGACGTTCGTAGTGTTGTTCATCGAGTAAGCAGGCTTCGTTGCCAAGGCCGAGAAGAAAGACCTGTTGTCGTACCTCAACATGCACTCGTCGTACCAGATCGTGGCGACTCGCTGGAGGCCGCATCTTCGGAGGACATCACGCTTTCCAGTGGCCACACAGTCGCTGCACGTGGAGATGCTGACATCGCCGCGGCAGAGAAAGAGCCCATGGGCTTGGTCGGGACGGTCCTGGCCAGGGGTGGCGGTGGCAAAGCCGTTGGTGTTGGTCGTGGCGTTGGAGGAGAGGGAAGAGAGGACGGTGTTGAGGTTGGACTCGTAGGTGGAGTTGGGAGTGAAGAAACTAATGCGTGCGCAAAAATGCTTTAGATAAGTGGGGGCAGCTTCAGCACTGAAATTCTGGACGAAGATGAAGAAGAAGAAAGAGGAGAAGGAGAGGGAGAGGAAGATGGTGAAGCAAGAACTCATGATTTGCCAGGCTGATGAATTGATTGGGCTTGCGCACGAGTACGGGCAGAAGATTATAGGAAGAAGAAGAGCATGTGGAGAATCAATTTGATGAACAACAATATCTTGGGATAAGTAATTGCAGCATGAACAGTACCAGGTCCAGAAAACCGTTATTTTCATGCGTTAGAATTCAGGGCAACAAAATAGAGAGTAAAGGCAATGAAATAAAGAGTAAAAGTGAGAAAGAAAAATCAAGACACGGGATTTATTTTGATTCATTTTTAACGTAGCGCTAAATCTAGTAAAAGATTTCACTATAGTTAATATCCGCACATCTCTATTACGACTCTCAATTATAAGAGAAATATTATATATACTTAGTACTTATTTATAGACTTAAACCCAAGCAATCAATAAAATATGAGCCACAAATTCTGAAAAGTCTTTGGCGTGGGCACCCTACTACCCCTACCAAGGTGGCCCCCTAGATCCCTCTCCGTGCACGATAGAGCAAGACCCCCATATCTTCTTATCAATGAGAAGTATCAACCACACCACACCATTATGCTCTTAAATTAATATAAGGGGCACCATTGCAAATCACAAATTTTCCTCTCTTTATCCCTTTTCCAGTCATTTCTTCCACGTTTTCAAAGCCCACTAGAGATTAAAAAAGGGAAGCAAAAGCCCGGCCTTACTTCCATCAGCTTTCTTTTATGCAAGTCCAGCGAGAGGGACAAGGGAGACGCGTTGACCAAGCCTGAAGAAGAAAGCGTCGATGAACAGCCTCTGTGAGGGTGCCCATGAACGAAATCGCGAGTGACGAGAGCTAATCCAGGCACCTTCTAGAATTGATGGCTTGGCGTGAGGGATAAGGACGCCCAGCAGCAAGATTCCGATGGGGAAGAGCGTGCTGGACGTTCATTGAGAGGGGCGAGGAAGGCATGACAACGGCAGGCTAATTTTCACGAGGGACGAGAGAACCAGAAAGAGTAGGAAGGAGAGCAATCTTTGGCCACTGAGGAAGAGGAAGAGCGGCAGAAAGTTTCACTGAAGAAGAAAAGAGAAGAAGAACCAGAGAAGGGTGGAGGAAGAGAAGACGCTCCATGCTCGTGCTCACTGGTTTTGGAGGAGAAGAGAAGCTTGAAGGGAGCGAAGGAGGGAGAGAGAAAAACAGTGGGAGAGAACTGGTAAGAGATTCATCAACAACATGGCCCAAACTTCTAATATCATAAAAGACAGTATACCATGTTGCAATTGGATCCTCGCACTATGCAATATCGGTAAGGTGAATAGGTCTGTTTCAACAAAGCTTTATATAATAGATGGACCACAGCCCACTCATTTTCTCTTTTCTCGTGAAATAGTGTCTAATCCCATAAGTCATATAAGATGCGAGCTAAAGCCAGAATGGGTAGCACAAGCAAAATATTACTTGCGCTCGGTGATAAGTAAGGCAAATTTCTTTCGGGCTTTTAACTCATGCATCGCTCTAACTAATTTTTAAAAACACAGAATTTTCCTTGTGACACTATCATGTACTCACAATAATCTCGTCCTACACAGATTTCATTCAATAATTTTCCACATCGAATGACAAAAGTCGCATCCTATGTTTCCTTGCAATAATTTGTGACATGTAACGACATTCTTGTTTTGTCCATGTCACGAGGCCTTGGTGGTACTCGGATCTATACGCAACGATAACAGCCATTTGCTACTAACAAACTTTCTTACAACTTAAGCAATCTTCACTTTATTGAAGGGAAATTAAGAAGCTACTCAGACTATTACAAGTTTTCGATAATAAATTTATTGTGATCTTTTAGAATTATAAAACAATTCATAGTTAAGCCATGTCACGGAAAGACGAATAGCTAACCGAGCTTCCCATTCATCTTTATTTTATGCGGAAACAACACAGTTTTTGCTCCTCCTGTTTTATTTAGGCCACTCGAAGCTAGCAGTCCACATTTGAATTTCATGCCTTCATAATCAAATGACCATGTAGGCATATCTGGGCCAAGATTATGTCATATAAGTAATTGTTTGGGCTTAGAGTTCGGTTTTTAGCCAAAAGGTGAAAAAAGAAACTAATTTAAATAATTTTTTATTAGGGGAAAAAAACCAAAAAAGTTATAAACTTATTGCATTTGTGCAAATTTAGTCTTAAACCTTTCATTAGATCAATTTAATCATAAAAAGTTTCACATTGGTACCAATTCAATCCATCTGGCCAATTTTAGCTGGTCAGCTTTGACATGGATGTCAGTTGGTGATCGGACGCTGATGTGGCATTTTTTTTTGGTCGAATTTTTTATTAAATTTTTTCTTTTCTTTTTCTTTTTTTTTCTTTTTCTTTTCCTTCTTCTTCCTCCTTGGACTTTCCTCACAGTGGAGTTGAGGGCCGCGAAGCCTTCACCAGCCGTCGACAAGGATCACGACCCTTGCTTGGCCTCGTCCAGGATCGCGAGTAGGGTGGCTTCTTCCAAATCTCGCCTGTGGCCTTAGGCAAGGCTAGGTACCACTGCGAGAAAAGTCCAAGGAGGAAAAAGAAGGAAAAGAAAAGGAAAAGAAATAAATAAATTGAATAAATAATTAATTAATTAATTAAAATATTGCCATATTAGCGTTCGGCCATGGGTTGGCATCTACATCGGTGTCACCTAGCCCCCAACATGCAGCAACTGCGTAGTTACACAACCCAAGATATTGGTTGGGGACTGCCTAGGTCTTTTTTAAAAGAAATTTTTTTCTTATAAGTTTTAGTTTTTTTTTCTTCTTTTAGTTTGTATTATTTATGGAAAAAATAAAAAAATGAAAAAAAGGAAGAAATTAATATATATATATATATATATATATTGTTGACACCCAAATTTTAGCGACCTATTTATTCATTTATCGCATTAAAAAATTAGGGATTAATTTTAACCCCTAAAAAATTATTAGTTAATTAATTAATTACATAGCATATGGATTTAGGTGCATTTGCATTTTTTGCATTTATTGGACCGGTGGCGGATGGGTTTGAATTAGTGGTTTTGAGTTTTAAATTGACAGGCCAAACCAAGCCCACGGAGCGAGCAAATTGACCCAGGCCTTTTTTTTTATGATCAGAAATTATCTTGTGAAATAAGAATTTGAAATTTTCCGAGATATGATGGAATTTTTCGGATAGAGCAAGTGGAAAAACGAATATTGCGTTCAGCAAAACAAATATTGCATTTGGAAAAAGAATTTTTGTGGATACTGATTTGGAAAGATTGAAAACCCTAATTCACGGCATATAAATAGATTAATTTGCGTAGGGTTTTGGGGGGCCACACATATTGAATACACAGCCACAAAAAAATTGAATCTACGGCCACAGTACAGAGAGCCACAATGGAGGAGTAGAGAGAAGAGGGAAAGAGCCCTTTTGGTCATGAGCTTGTCGCCAATCCACTGAGCCACGGATCCCCGCACGACGTCGAGGCTCGCCATCTTTTACTGCCGCGACATCGTACTCCCGTGACTAGATACCCCTATTCTTGACGTGAGCCCAATGCTGAATAGAGCTGCTCCTCGTCGTTGTGCCAACGAGCGACACTGTCCCTTGACCCGACACCATGACGAGTTGCTGTTCCATTGATCTTTGTCCCGTGATCCTGTTGTCCTGTGGCAAAAAAAATTACTCCACATCGTCTTGGTTGTTGCAGGTGTGATTCGTGAGTGACATGAGAAGAAACAAAGAGAAATGGTGGGTGCGAGCCATAAAAAATAAATATTGTAGTGCCCTTGAAGATTGAAGCCGGTGATCCAGTGGTGTTGATCGTCAAAAAAGTTAGACAATTTAGTCAATCATCCACTCACGGTCAAATGCAACAGAAGCAAAAATTCTTGAAAGCCACAAGTCAAAACAGACACAGCTAGAGAGAGAGAGAGAGAGAGGGAGGCGGCAATGTACAGAGAGGAAATTTTTCACTTCCCGCTGGTTTTTGCTCACACGTCCAGGGACAACACCGCTTCCACCCCTTCGTTGGCACCTGTCATGTTGTGCGCCTTGTCCCTGTGATTTCATTATTTTTTGCAGATTTTCCACACTAGCCTGGTTCTTCGTCCTCGACCACCATTGCTCCTCAGCATCCCTGTGAGTTCCACCGCCATTGACGTTCTAACCCGTTACCATCAAGACCATGGAGCAATAAGCCATCGCCGATGCCACCATCATCCATCCGAATTTGGAAGCATCACCTGCGTGACATCGTGAATTAGGTAAGACTCTCGATTAATCTAATTTTCATATATGTCGCTACCTAATTCGTAATATCGCAATATTTCTTTGAATGTTTGATCGATATTGCCATATCCAAGAGATCTCTTGATCTCTCATTAATTAGGAAAATCTTCCTAATTTTGCAACGTGCATATAATTGACTGTCCGATTTCACGCTCGAAATACGACTCGCAATCGCACGGAGAAATCACCAATCCGATCTCACGCTCGAGATATGATTTGTGATTTTGTTTAAAATAGGCCAATTCGATTACGCGCGAGATACTATTCGTCAATTTATTTCCAAAATTAAATGCACATGGATGATATTTTGTTGGATTTGTTGCTCTGCTGTTCTTGATGCTTTTATTTGTTTGCTCCCGTAAAAGAAAATTAAAAAAATATTTGAGTTCTTTTTTTTCCCAATTTGGGTCCATTCCACGAGGATCCTGGCTCAGAGGCGTGCGAGGCGAACGGGTGTGGCCCGATCCTAATTTCTCTGGTTGCGCAGGAGCGAGTATTTCTCCCGATACTTCGCTTGGGTTTCTAATCGACCCACCCCAAACCGATTAGTGGCGACTCCGTTTTAAAATTGACTTACAGAATAAAAACTTGAACCATTAAGTCGTGAATTGGTGGACTTGGGAGAGTCCGGGCATAACCAAATTTTAGTTGAGCCATTAGTCTTCTTAGGCGCTCGTACCCGATTTCGGGCGCCGAAAAAAAAAAAAAAAAAGAGGTCGCGACAACGACTATGTCATAATCCAACATGAGATCTCATAATCAGTGACAACCAATCATCTTTAAACTAAAATTTGTTTAAATAAATGGTTTTATACTTCAATTTCTCGGTCAACAAGAGAAAAGATAACAATATAATCAACAATAATGATCATTGAAAAATAAATGTTTTAATATATATCATAAAAGTATTATCAGTTTGCATATAACTATAATATCTAGAAATACAAATTATATAGCTCCCACTAACAAAAGAAATCAAAAGAATCTAAAACACTCATATTTTTTACATGTTCTTTAAACAAAATGGGTTGTAAGTCTTTTGTTAGAGGATCATCCAACATGGACTCAATTCTGATATTTTCAATCACAATGTTTCCATTTTTTACCAAGTTCTTAACAGTATAATATTTGATCAAGTTAACATTTCAACCATGGGATTATTGTTGTTTATAGCAAAAGGTAACTGTTTGTTATACATAATGCAATAAGATCAATTATGGGCAATAAACAATTCAACAAAAATAATTAAATACATTATAAACTCCCATTTGGGCAGAGTGTATAATGCACAATTATTTTCCACAGCTTCAAGTTTATAAAACAACAACAAGGAGAATAATATATAATTGTCAATGATCCATCCCTTTAGGTAGACAAATCCTTTAACTTATGCATCTCCATAATATCAATATGGAGGGGAATTATATATAATTTTCAAAACATTTATCCCATTTGGGCAGATGAATATTTTGGAAAATAGCATGAAGATTAATTCCCAAATTTAAAAATGGTTTTTATCAATAGGGAACTCTAAAAATTTATACCCAAAATTCATCAAACAATATGAAGCACTTTACAACATGTGTTTCCCAATATCATATTACATTTATCAAACAATAATTTTTGCCACAATTTTCTTTTAAAATTATATTTTTTAAAATATTTTTATTTTATTATTATTTTGATACTTCGGACCCTTCCGCGGGGCCTAGGACCCGCAAGCAGCCCAAATCGAACTACGGGCGCGGGCTAGACCTGCGAGGCTCAAACCTAGCACGGTCATAAACCTTCTTTTCGTTGCTTGGAAACAGGCCAGGCCTACGGGGCCTAAGATATACCAGACAGTTTCCTCACTTGGGCTTGACAGACTGACTCTAGGCTACAAGCGTGTGCGACCTATAGACCCTTTAAAAGAATTTTGGGCGTGAGTCTAGAATCAACAATAAAATAAAACAAAACAAAAAAATGGGCTTATGCCCTTAATAAGGCCTGACCTAGCTAGAGGTCTTCTTCAACCTCCAGCCGGGTCCCGAAAAAGCTGTAAACCCGGTCACACGACCCGGCTTCGACCCGAAACTCCAAAATAGCATAGAATAATTGATTTTCGATGAAATCTCTTCATGGTTCTTGCTTCTAACATTAATATAATTTACTAGAATGAATTAAATGAAGAAAAAACGAGTAAATCCACATACAAGCTTCAAAATTTCAGATCTAAGCCTGACTGAAATTCGGTTTTCTTAAATTTAAGCCCTAAAAACTTACCTTAATGCAACGAAAGAATGCTAAAACATATCTATAACAATACCCATGTAACGATTTATAACGAACATTAATCAATTGCAAGTAATTTGAAAATTCTAAAACTTTTTAATGTATGAACCCTAGAATTTCAAATTTAAAATTGTCTCTTAATTCTCAACAAAATTATACAAATTATATATGGTTGGAAAAATCTTGACATGTAGAAAAAAAGCTCTAAGATTTCAAAATCAATCGATCAAAAAATCCACATGAAAGAACAACGCTCATATTCAGCTTAAAAAGAAAAAAATTTGAATTTTTGTTCATAAAAAAAGGGTTCTACAATCGTATATGACTTGCTTTGATACCATATTTAGAAAATTATTCACATAAACAACTTATTAATCGAGAAGAATCGAATTCTTATATGACTGTAAAACACCAAAATCAATAAGCACAGCGGAATAAAACGTACTTGTTTGAGCCATTATTTCACTCAAAGAAAAATAAATCACTATGATAATCAGAAATCTATTGGAATGCCAGATATTCATTTTTATGACCTATTTTAATATAACAGCTTTCAATGAGATTAAAACAACTGATAGGTATAACCTATTCTTATATAGGTTAGAGAGAGGACCTAGTAGACTCTAATCAATAGTGTGTCAACTAGGCCATTTTCATTACAGGATTCAATTAAACATAATTGTTTACACCTTGTTGCTCAACTAGGCTCATTATTATAACTCTAGGATTTAACAAATATTGGAATATCAATTAATCCAATTATTTAAAATAGAAAATCAATTAATTAATATAAGCCCATATTATAGGAAATTTCTAACAAGACGATGATGCATCAAAGCTTGGTTGCCATGAGGGAGCAAATAACGTGATGTGCTGAGTTGGTTGGGGAGCACTATAGGGAATCGCCGCTGTGGTAATACACAACAAGCGACAACTTCTAATTAAGCGAGGGCAATGGGCGAGGCACGTAGACTCGAGCCCAAATGTTGTGGATCGGGTTGAGCAAAACGCCCTTGGTGCAGGCGACGAAGGGTTGGTTGAGATCCGGGTCGACAAAATATATGGAATGTCAACGCTGCGGTGGTACATAGGAAATGTCGAGGCCATGCGTGACCGTGCCTTTTTTTTGGCAATATAGGTCAAGTATGGATCGGATCAAGTATGAATTACTAGATTTACATTACATAAATATGGATAAAAAATGATTAAATGGATCAAAAATAGTTGGACTATTTTTTACATGGCCCACACCTGACCTATCTCGACCCACCCATTCGATGGTCTATCTTCCAATATTCCCTAATTGGTGGTGAAGAAAAATATTCGTCTATCAATAAAAGGTGTAAGGCATGCAAGTATCGACATGTTAGAATAATAAATACAATCAAACGAAGAAAAATATTCACCTACCAACTACGTGCTAGCGTGTTGGCGCCCCTTGCAAGTAGGAAACTACCCCGATTTATGGGGGAGTTAGGATTATTTGTCTAATCAATAATGTCTGTAGACTTTTGATTTGTCTAATCAAATTCTTGACCCTACTTTATTTTTCTATTCAGATACATCCCCTATGTACCACTCCTCAAGGTCAACACAATCAACTTAGACAATCTTCTTGGCCATATTACTCCGAAAGTTCTTGTGGCCGAATATGATAGGTGCTTTTCACCTATAAGTTAAGCTCAACTAGTTGTGTGAGCATGCGAAGGTTAATAACGGGCCAATTCTAGATTTAGTTCGAATTTTCATCAAATTCATTAATTTGTGACTTATTGTGTTTTTAACTTTTGAGTTATTTTCATTTTCAAAAGTCATCACTAATTGATTTTTAATCAATTTCTGATAAATCATCTATTAAAAATCCACATAAATATTATGAAAAATATTTTATTTTTATGTAACCAGAAAAATTAGAATTTGAATCTTTAATTATATTAATTATTCAATTTATGCTTTTACGGCACCTCATTTTCTCTAAACCTTGAGATTTGATGATTTTTTGAAAGAATTGTTCATGCATTAAAAACATTCAAAAATTGCTTTAGGCCTTTCCCTAATTTCCGAAATTGTTGAAGTATTTTTTTATGCATTTTCAAGAGACAAATAATTAAAACCACCACCCGCCGCGGTGGCTCCGTTGGGTAGGCTCCAAACTTCCATGTAGGAGGTCTGGTGTTCGAAACCCCTGCAACTTACGTTGCAGGGAGGCTGACAGATCATTTGGCAATAGGGTTTAGTTCCCAGCTGTCGGCTGTGCGGGATTTCCTGGGTCACCAAAAAAAAAAAATAATTAAAACCAATTTTAGGCTTTTCACTAAAATGAGATATTTTTAAGATATTTTTCGAACTTTTTTACATACATTAATATATATAAAATACCTTTTTTCCTCCATTTTAATCTTCTCTCTCTCTCCTTGTTATGTATTTTTCACTCTTTCTTCTCCTCTCTTGTCTTGTCCCACTCTCCTCTGAGCTGCACACGCAGTAAAAGCAGAAGAGAGGGGGAGTCGCATTCTATGCTTCTCTCTTCTTTTTATTTTTTTCCATTACTCCTCTCCTTTATTCTTTTTTAACTTCTGTCTTCTTTTCTCTCATGCTAACCCGAGCGCCTCTCCCCGGGCTTGCCCGGCTCGATCAAAGAAAGGCGGGGCAGGGACAGCCATATGTGAAGCAGCACGATGAGGAAACGATTGATCAAAACTCAGGAACGGATTTTCCCGACGTAAAGTTTCAGATCTGGTTTGAGCATTATATCGAACATTTAGGGCGCGCCAGATGGGAGGCGGCCGCGTACGAGGCTGAAAACCGGACCCACGCTTGACAAAAATCAGCAGAGAATGCTCCATGCGGACGAAGAACGGCGCCGGCAAGCCCGGAGTGCCTGCGAACCGGGACCGCGAGCCCTGGTTCAGTACGTCGGGCAAGAAAAAGAAAACAGAGCATAAAAGGGAATGAAAAATAGGGGCAGTTCGGCCAAGGGTCCCTACACGGCTCGCGGCATTGGACGATGGACGAGCTGGAAGGTTGGGCTGCGTCCGCTCGCCTCACGCGCCTCCGAGCCAGGATCCTCGGGAAAAAGAACCCAGAATGGACAAAACGAAAACCGGCGAACCGGAACCCACCGAGGCTTGGCGCGAGGAGAAGGGCGATACCTGTGGGTAGTCGGCCGCGACGTAGGCACGGCGATCACCGGAGTCGCTCTATGTTCTATGTCCCTCCGTTTCCCTCTCTCTCCGGAGTCGCTCTCTGTTCTGTGTCCCTCCGTTTCTTTTCTCTGAAGGGCTCCCCCCGTCTCCCAGTTCTGGCCTCAATTTATAGGCCAAGAAGGTCGCTTGGTGCAGGCGCTTTGGCCGCCGGTACTTGGCGCGCGGACCGGCCTCCGCCCCCGGCCGAACCGGCGTCACATCACTCGTCACTTCCGTCGCCGTCCGATTGCTCTGCCCTCACTGCGGTGGCTGCTCTGCTCCTACCGCTGCTCCCTCTGCATTCCAGCGTACTCGGTGGCGTGCGGCGTAGGAGGAAGAAAAGAGGGGAAAAGGAGGCCGGGCGGAGCCGGGCCGGGCCGTTCTGAGGCGAGAGGGTGAGATGGGCCTGGGCCTGGTGCGCAGAGAGAAGAGTAAAATGGGGGCTTCGCCCCAGCCCCCAGCCCTCGCGGGTTTTTTTTTTTAAATAATAATAATAATTTTTTATTTTTTTAAATTCTTCTATTTATACGAAATGCAGTAAATTAAAGGAAAATGAAATAAAAATTAATTGATACAAACAATATTAATGCCCATGCGATATGAAAATCCATTTTTGTTATGACTAAGTTGATCCCTAAATTTTTTGTGTAATTTAAATATAAATATTTAGCCAAAATTTAAGTATCAATAAGTGTAATAAATTGTATGGATCTAGAAAGAAAGTGTTGCAAAAAACAAACAATTTAACTTAAAATAAGAAAATAAAGGAGACATCAAATCTACATGATTCAATTGGTTTGATATATGTCCACAAAAACAAATTGCCAAAAAGAGTACGTGTAGACACGATCATTACGTAGCCTCAAACACAATTTATAACCTAAGGAAAATTCTAAATAAGGGTTGAATTGCCCTCAATTTCTTAAATAAAAATATAAAGTGAATATTATTTCAAACAATAGTCTAAAGTACAATCATTTTCTCAATTAAAGGCATGAAGTGGACCTTATTTTAAATAAAGTTTTGAAATAGGCATGTTAGTTTCAAAGAATGATTTGATCTCATTGGCTAGTTAAGAGCATTTTCGTCATTCACTTTTTTCTTATGTTCTTTCATTTCTTTTCATTTTCTACCTTTTCTTCCCCCCCCCCCCCAAAAAAAACTCGAAAAGAAAAAAGAGGCTGGAACTTAAAAATAAAAAATAAAAAGGAATAAGTTCACTAAAAGTGCTAAAACTTATTACGAAAATACAATAGAGCCCTAAAATTTGCAAAAAGTACAATCAAATTCTAGAATTTGTCGAATAAATCCAATCAAGTCTCAAAATTAACACCGTTAATGGAAAATGATGACGTGACATTTTTAAATTAATGTCTCCATCCCAATTAGCATATTTTATTGTTTTCTTTTTTAAATATTTTAAAAAGAAAACAAAAAAGGCTAAATTTTTATTAAAAATAAAACTAGAAAAAAAAAAGACAAGGATGGGGCGGAGCCATGTTGATGGGCGCCACCGTCACCGTCGCCACCCATCGTTGAAGGGGCTAGCAACCTCTACCGACCTTGGGCGAGGGCGATTGATCCTCGCCAATCCCAGGTGAAGCCTCGCCGATCCCAAACAAGGGCCGACGACCCTCACTAAGCTCAAGCTCAAGCTTAGGCACCTAAATCTAGGTGACATCGGTGCTTGCATGGGCCTAGCGAACGTTGTTGGCCCTTACCTAGGATTAACAAGGCTTGTCAACGCCAGATGATAGCTAAGATCACCTAGATTTAGGTGGGTACCTAGATCGAGGCCTCACTAGCTATCTTTAGGGGCCAACGAACGAGGGATGGCAAGCCTCACCCAAGCCTAGCAAGGGTCGCCGGCCCTCGCCTAAGGTTGGCTATGGTTGCCGGCCCCATGTAAGGGACGGTGTCGCTTGTGTCGATGATGATCGCTTGACCTCACCTGGGGCTAGTGAGGCCTTGCCCAGAGCCTGTGAGGGTTGGTAATGGTGGCAACGCCCCTGGCATGGCCATGCCTTGTCCTTTTTTCTTTCAATTTTTTTTTTAAATTTTATCTTTTCTTAATTTTTTAAAAACTAATTTAAATAATGTTTAAAAAAGAAAACAATAAAAAAAATGTCAAATAGGAGAGAGAAATTAATTATAAATGCCATGTCAACATTTTTAGTTAATGGTGGGGGCGTCCAAAGGCATAGGCAATTGACTCTCGCTATAATTAGGAGGGCCCCTCTCCTAGGGTTGGAAGAGGCTACAACTCTCACTAAGGCCTGACGACACCACCAAGCATGGCCAACGCCCCATCAAAGATAGAGTGGTGACCATGGAGGAGCTCCCTCTTGGGTTTTTGCTTTAATTTTATTGTTTTGTTATAAGTTTTAGTATTTTTTCTAGTTTGTATTTTTATGGAAAAATAGAAAATGAAAAAAAAAGGGAAGAAAATAAGAAAATGTAAAGAATAAAAACGCCCTTGACCAGCTAGATCTGGCGAGTTCGGCCTCGCTATCACTGGGTGAGGCCGTCGCCAGATTTGGCGAGGAGCCTCGCCAGCCACCAATGAGGTTGACCCTTGCCTTGGCTAGGCAAGGCCCTGCCAGACCTGGTGAGGCTCGACCTTGCTTAGCCAAGGCGACGGTCAACCTCACCGGTGGCCGACAAGGCCGCTATCGCCAGATTTGGTGAGGCTTGGCCTTGCCTAGCCAAGGCAACGATTGACCTCGCCGGTGGCTGGTGAGGCCGCTGTCACCAGATTTGGCGAGGCTCAACCTTGCCCAGCCATGGCAAGGTCGAGCCTCATCGTCCTTGGGCGAGGTCAACCCTCACCTTGGATCTGGCTAGGCTTGGCTCCTCCCAGCCATGGCGAGGGTCAACCTTGCTAGTGTTGGTGAGCTCGGCTTTTGCCATGGCTAGGCGAGGCCAAGCCTTGCCAGATCTAGCGAGGCCTCGCCCAGCAACGGCTAGGCCGACCTTACCAAATCTGTTGGGGCCTCACCTAGTGACGGCGAGGCCAACCTCGTCATTGGCCTGGCCCTCGCCTCTAATCAGTGCCAGAAGGAGAAGGTGAAAAAAAGAAAAGAAAAAAGAATTAAAAATTCAAAAAATATTTACAAATTCGAAAGAAAAAGTAAAATTAAAATTAAAAAATTGCCATGTCAACTTTCGCTGGACGGCCAGCGTCCACGTCAGCACTAGCCAACCAATTTTGGCCGAATGGACTAAACTGGTATAATTATGAAAGATTTAAGACTAAGATGGCAAAAAAAAATGTTTATGACTAAATTGACACAATTGCAATAGGTGTAAGATTTTTTTTGTAATTTTCCCAAATCTATGCTAGATTTTAAAACAGTTGATTTTTTACCCTTTGATTCATCCTTCTTATTGAGTTTCTACTTCATATGATTGAAGAGTCCCAAAAGGCATGACTCTTTGAGTTTCTCGGATTGAAATTTTGATGTTGTTTTTATCCTTTGAGAGTCATCGCAGCAACTTGTTCACTTTCATTGGCCCTTGTTGATGCATAAATTTTAACTATTTATTTAGGTTTTAAATTGCGTAGGGGTTAATTTTTTTATCCTAATAAAATTAACTTTCATTAAATTGCATTGCATATAGACATTAGGAACATTTACATTACTAGTATTAATTATTAATTTTTTTTAAAAAATTTAAAATATAAAAAAATTATTATAAACAATTATATAAAAAAGTGGGGAGGAAAAAAAGAAAAAGCCCGGTCCCCTTTCCTTTATTCCCCAGCCTAGCCCGTTTACTCCTTCCTTTACCCTCCGTTTTGCGCGACAAATGGTAGGAACATGACAAATGAAGAAGGACGCAAGGACAGAGAGAAGGACCGACACAGAAAAAGGAGGGGACAGAGCTCGACAAAGGTAGAGCGCGATTTCTCGGTCGGGGGGAGGTTTTGGAGAGGAACGGAGAAGGTGAGCGAGAGAGCAGCGAATGGAGAGAAATCGGACCGAGGGAGAGCAAGCGGTGAAAACAGTTCGAGCAAGGGCTGAAAGTGAGAGAGAGGCTCCGGTGGCCACCGCGCTGGGCACGAACCTTGTCCAATGACCACGCCCGGCTGACGTCTTCAAACCGAGCGGTGAAGGAATCCAACTTTTCACTTTGGGCAGAGCTCGAGGAGGAAGACGACGGCACATACCCAGAAAGCTCTTCGCTTTCTGATCGAAGCTTGACACACACTCATGCCCAAGATCGCTGGCAGAGATCCAGAGTCGAAGACATAGGAGGTGCGACGGGATGGTGGTGGTTCGAAGTAGGTGAGGGCGAGCTTTCTAGGGAGCTGCGGAGGTTCTTTGGACAGGGGGCATGGACAAGAGAGAGAGAGAGAGAGAGCGAGCCGTGAGTGAAAGGGAGGGAGAACTAGAGAGCAGAGAGTGAGGCTACGCGGGTGTTTTCCGGTGGTGGCCGTGCCGAGTCTCGGCCGACGTCTACCCCTCCTCTGCATTGAGCACGTGGTGAGACCTGGGTGTACTTTTCTTTTCTTTTTTTCCCCAATTTGGGTCCATTCCACGGGGATCCCGGCTCGGAGGCGTGCAAGGCGAACGAGCGTGGCCCGATCCATCTAGCTCGCCCATCATTTGCCACCGCCGAGCCGAGTAGAGAGCACCACCAATGGCCCTATTTGTCATGATTTAAGCCCCCTTTTGGCTCGTCGCACCGGGTTTCGTCGTGGTCCGGTTTGTGCGAATCCCAACCCCTATCTATGTTGTGCTACGCTGCATTTGGATCTCTGCATGTTGATTGCTAAGCGTCTAGCCGTGGGTTGAGTCCCAGTTGATGCAATAGTCTCCCTTTAGTTGATGCCCGTCATCTGTTTGTGAAAATGCCCGAACCGAGCTTACGTAGAGTTTCTATGATTTTGGTTTGGTTCTAAGTGATTTGTTGGTTATTTGACATGTTTGGGGACTTTCGTTGTCATGTGTGGAGTCATGTGCGGTTTCTTTTACGGCTCGTGTGTGTATATCCCGGCGGACGGTCCTTTGATTGAGCGAAGGGCGAAGACAAGCCGGCTCATTGCCATTCGTCTTTGTTGGGACGAAGAGAAAGCAAACGAGAGAGTGAAGTTGGTCTTGAGCTCCACTAGAATTGGTTAAGTTAACCACTAGGATTCGCCCTAATGGCCATCCTTCCAACATGGAAGGGAGAGGTGAGGGGTTCAAATCCCCACATTCTCATGGGGGGATGGGGTGGGGACGCGTAAGTTTTAGGAGTGGGTTTCGACTCCCACGCCCTGCAAGAGGTAGGGCAAAAGTCTGAGAGTGAGTGTAGAATAGGAATAGAATAGGACTGACAAAAAAAAAATGAATTGGTTAAGTTCGGGTCGACTTCTAATTTGGACCGGTGATCTTCGGGCATTATTTGCTTTAGTCTGGCTTCAGAAAACCTGGGCTTAAATTGCTATGCAGTGGGCTTAGTGCAATTAGAAGAAGAGGCTAGGCCGAGTATATTTGGTCTGGCCAAATGGGTTTATTTTACGGGCCGAGCCTCGCAGCTGGTCTGAATTCCTTTTTATCAATATTAAAACTCATAAAAAGAAAATAATAAAAATGAAACACGAAAATCATGAATTTTTTTAAAAGAATTAATTAACTAATAAAAAGCATAAAAAATAAAAAAAAGGAAAAATTTTATAAGATATCAAAGAGAATTCCTAAATATTGTAAAATTTCAAAAAATGCATAAAAATGCTAGAAAATTAAAAAATTTAAATAATTCTGAAAATTTTGAAAATTCATAAAATTTTTTAGTGAATTCCAAAAAAAATCCAAAATATTCTAATTCCTCAAAAAGGTTCAAAATAGTTTTTGGGTAATGTTCTTTTAAAAAGTGGAAGCATTTTGATCTGAAATCACAATCAAAGTTGACTAAGCCTTTAAGACTCTATTTTAATGTTTCGATAGTCCTTAGAGACATTTGCCCTTGGTTGCGTACTTTCAACATGATTATGGTTTCCCTTTGCTTAATTAGGACCATACTTATTCCTTAGCACTAGATGCTTGTTTTTCCTACAATTTATTTAATGCTCCCTTAGTTGCTGACTATTATTTTAAGGGAAAATCTCAAATAATGGCATAAAGTGATTTCATTTTCTCAAAAAAAAAAAAAATACCCAAAGTGAACACTATATCAAATAAGGACCCGAATGGCTAATTTTGTCTCAAATAAGGACCCAAACTTCCAATCTTATTTACAGCTTGGGGTAGTTTTGTCCAAGAACATTTTTTTTTTCTTTCTTCATCTTCCTCACACCTCCTCCTTTGCTCTACATTGCCTCCTTCTTCAACACCAATCAGGGCCCCTACCAGCGACCTCGTGAGCTTCATGTCATCACGTGGTTGGTCCTAGTGACAAGAAGTCGAATTGGAGTTATTTGCTACTGGCCACCTTCTCGAATGCTAGAATCCTTAGTTCCTCAAGATGCATCAAATCTTGGCTCGCTTGTGCTCAGCCTAAAGCTCAGATTGACCTCCATTTGACGACGATGGTGTTGGATTTTCTATTAGGGGCAACGGTCGATGAGGTCGAGAGCTCAAATAGGACTTGTCAATGGCGGTAATGGGGCAACGAAGTACAACAGTTTCTACAGTTAATGATGTCAGATATGACCAATGATCAATCTCAAGATGGGGTATCGATTGAGGAAAGGAGCTGTGTCAATGAGAATGGCAAGAGTGTGAGTGGGTGTCTCCACACTAGGGATTATTGAAAGGAGCCATTGGCATTGCAAAGGGGCATTGCAAAAGGGCAAGCCCAAATTTGAAATTGATGAGGCAAACTCTTGCCGATGTTGAAATAGTTGCCAACTGCAACAAAATTGTTCTTTGGCGTGAAATTGTTGATCACCAAGTGTTAATTGAATAGAGGCATAAGTTAGTCAAACAAGACAATCTGGCGATGCTTGGATATTGCTACTCTATTGTTGGCAAGCAGGACTAAAAACAGAACAAAAAATTGCAGTTGCTAGGTTAGCGAAAGGCCCGGAATAAGTGGAGTTTGATTCACTCTCAATGTCAGAGAAATACGTCGACCAAAGGGATTAGTTGCATAGCTTGGGAGTTGGGCAAGAAGTTGAGTCTTAGCAAAAGCAGATTTATATTATGGCTTTGATATCAGAATTTGCGATGAATGTTGGAATAAAAAGAACTTATTTTTGAAAGCTCATTTCAGCTTCGTGTAATTGTATACAAACCATTTTGAGGAGCGAAATTTAAAATTTTCAATGAGTTAGACTATGTTGTAATGGCTCATGTTAAAGAAAACTCAATCTTGGTCATACAACGAGATGACACAGAGAGTGATGGAGGGGCTAATAATGGAGGTGATGTAGAGAGTGAGAAAGATGAAGAAAGAAGAAGGAGAGAGACAAAAAATAAACAACAATGTTCTTGGACAAAAGTATCCCTAGCTATGAATAAAATTAGAAGTTCAAGTCCTTAATTGAGAATAAGTTAGCCACTCCGGGTCTTTATTTGAGACAGTGTCCACTTTAGGTCCTTTTTTGAGAAAATGGCTATACTTCAAGCCTTTATTTGAGATTTTCCCCCATTTTAATGATTGTGTATCTGCATGATTATCTCATATGTTAGTGGATACATTTAAAATCAATCAAGGCTACATGACAAAAATCTTTCTAAACTGAACAAGATTAGATACCGAAATGGTACTAGTTGGTTCATTAGTATAATCAAATCTCCAACTCTAGATTCTCTAGTTGCCTAGGAAATGGGGTATATTTACATGTCTCATTTAATTGTTTTTAGGCTAGTGGTAACTTAATTGTCATGAACGTTCCAATGTCACGTGGGATATAGGCTTCGAAGAGCTCGCGCCTAATTATGGGTCAATAGGTCATTTTTTAGGTAATGCCCCTTGACCTATGTCCTCTCCCTTAAAGGATAAGCCTCAATAGCCCTGAGATTAGATTTTCTTAATATGCTAGTCCATTCACAACGTTTGTGAATCTACTAAACATTTCACTAATGGACTTTATCTTGAAGGACTTATATTGTCCAAGAAGTATGTTTATTTTTATTTCTTTCACTTGGTTCGTTCTTGCATAGGTGACATGAAGTTTGTCCCATACTTCTTGTGTCATTTCACAATAAGATATTCTGTTATACTCAACAGGTGATACAGCCCAACAAAGAGAATATATATCTTTTGCATCTAAAGCTTCTCTTTTTGTGATCTCTGTTTGAGATCAACTTGTAGTGGTTTTTGGCATTTTGCCATCTTGCTCTCTACTTGATGTTGATGAGGCATTCGGATCGACTTCTTTTTCAACATCTTATTCAAAAGGATTTTTGGATTTGACAAAGGCTTTCATCTTGTTCCTCTAGACACCGTACTCTTTTTGATTGAAGTACGGAAGTCTAGTATAGCTTTGTCCTTCAATGAGACCTGGTGCTATAATGCTAGTCATAGAAAATCGTTAGCTCAGAAGTAAAAACATTTCAAAATAACAAGCACATTGCTTTAATACTAATTGATGTAGTTAGTAAGTATCACCGAGAAAGGGAGAATAGGTAATTTTATAGAATCTTGATAATTTAAAGCGGAATAGGAAGTATCATAATCTAAGTCTGAATTCAGAGTGTAAAGTTGTTGCGACCAATTTTTTTTTGGGTTTGAACCACCTAGGATTTGGCTAATGGATTGTTAAGCCTAGACTTAACTCGGGCTCTCCCAAGCCCATACCAATTCGCGACTTAGGTTTGAATTGTTAACATGCAATTTTTTTAATTAGGAATCGCCACTAATCTATTTTTGGTGGGTCGATTAGAAACCTTAGTAAAATAACGGGAGATTTACTTTACTCCTACGAACCAGAGACTAAGAGTACGGGGACTTGGTTACGTTAGATTTCTCTAACGCCCTTTCGGTACCTTTCTTTTTATTTTGAAAAAATGTTTGGCAAGCAGCTTGAATTGATTTTAAACTATCTTCCTAACATGTGAGATCTCATGCAGGTGCACAAACCACCAATTTAACACCCAAGAAAGCAATTAAATAATGCAGGACTTTCCTCCTAAGCTACGAAAGCATTTGCAATGTTAAATTAAAATCCATATCAACAACCCTAGATATGGTTTCTAATTAACAAGCAATTACTCAATTTTTGTTTTCTCTTTTTCAATGAAAATATAGTCCATATGCAATGCAAATGCTTCTAATCTAATATGAAATGATATGGCATGGCAATATGTCATAAACTATATGAATGAATAAGAATTTTTGTGATTTCTTAATGAACATGCAATAATTAAATATACAATCTAAATGACTTAATTCTAATGACGTGCAATGCAATGCAATGACGTACAAAATTATTTCAACTAAAATGACATGCAACATGCAATTTAATATGTGAGGTATATGTCACGCAACATTTATTAAATGACCTAATCTAATGACGGGCAATTTCTAATTAGAAATGAACATAACAATAATCACCAAAATGACGTGCATTTCATGGACTTAATTCTATATGACGTGCATATGATTTTTCTATTCTAAAAAATGCAATCTATCCTAGAAATTGTAACTAATTTATCCTAAGATAATTTTTTTATGAAATGTAAAACATAACTATCTAAATTAAAATTCTATCTAGCTTATATTAGGGATTGGGTCAGACTAAATCCTAATTTAAACTAAAATACTGTCTTAACCTAGCAAGCTCTAACCTAAGATGCAAAAATCAATCTAAACTTAATATGCAATTTTATGACGTGCCAAGGATGCTTTAATTTCTACATGACGTATGTATGATGATTTTTTTTTTGTGTTTTTTTTTATAAAATCTACATTCTAAATATAAACGATAAAAATCTAATCCTAATTCAACATTTTTTGGATTTTTTTTATTTAAAATTCGAAATAAGATTGACTCAACCAACTTGACGATAGCAAACCAAACAATATAAGATTGATATCTAAAAATTGACGAACCATATCTCGCGCATGAGATCGGGTTGGCTAATTTTAAATTAAATCGCAAATCGAATCTCGGGCTTGAGATTGGATTGTCGATTTTTGTAAGGGATTGCAAGTCGGATTTTGGGCGCGAAAATTGGACTATCAATCCCTAGCTTGAGGGGCACTTTCATGTTGGAATCTCAATCGAACATTTAAGAGGAACAATTCCACTAAACAAAACCAGATATAAAGGAAAAAAAAACTATAACTGGATAAGCAATAATAATAAAATAAAAAATCTACCTAAATCCCTTTTCCTTTTTTTTTTTCTTCTTTCCTTTCCCACGTGGAACCGTGGGTCTTCGAGGAGGTCCACCGGGAGTTAATCGTCAGAGCTCCGGCGATGAGGACCAGCAACGAGTGGATCGGCGGCGAGCGGTGGCATCGCGAGGAGCAGCGGTAAGCGAGATCTCGGCCGGCGTCGCGGGCGTAGGTGTTCGGCTCCGACGGCAAGGCAGCGAATGGGACTGCAACTCGGGGAATCTGGTCACGGTGTTGCGGTGGACTCGGATCTGCAAGTGGAGCGGCTTCACGGGCGTCTGGGTCACAGATCTGCAGGTGGAGCGGCTTCGCGGACGGATCAAGGAGAGGGGATGCAAGGCGGGGCTCAGCGTCGGGGCCCCGTGGGTCGATCGGCGACGGTGTTGCGAGCAAGGTCGGCAGGGCATTGAGGCTGGGGGGAGCGACACGGTGACTACAATCGTTCACGACGGGCAGGGTTACAAATCGTGGACAGAGTAGAAGGCAGCGACGGTGGTGCTCGGCGGTGCGAGCGCGGCCGCCGGGGGGGGGGGGGGGGGGTCAGCGGCTTCACAGCTCCTGGGCAGACCAGCGACGCGAACTCGCGGGCGAGGGAGACGGCGCGGGCTTCGACTGCTGGCAGCTCGGGCAGCAGATCGGTGGCTTCGCGGGGCACGAGTGGAGAGGAGCCGGCGCCGGTGACCGTCGGGATGGCGTCTGGTTGCAAACTCAGGCGGCAAGGGTGAGGAAGACGATGAACATATAAATGTCTCCTCACCCCCTGCCAATTGTACTTTTTCTTCTGTTTTTTTATCTTCACTTTTCACTTGACTTTTTTCTCTGTCACGTCACTCTCCCTCTTCCTTCGTACTCTTTCTCTCCTTCTTTTTTTCACTGCAGAAGCAAAACTTCTCTTGACCTTTCTTTTTTTTGTTTTTTTTTTTTTTCAGAAGAAGCCCCCTCTTAGTCCTCATACACGGTCGCTTTTATATGGGGTAAGAGATAAGCTTTTGATTTCCCCTTCAAATTTACATCCGCGATACATTTTCACCAACTAATCACTATTGATAAAAATTTAAGATTACGATAAATATTTTCTCAAAATCCAAATCTCACAAAAATAAATCGCAATATCGTAATATTTTTCCACAAAATTCATCCCATACTGATAAGGATTCAAGATTAAGATGAGATTTTTTCTAAATCCAAATCTTTCAAAGCCGAATCGCAATATATTTTTTACCTATCTGCCCTATCTAAAAAATATTCATATCTCGGAAAAATTTTAAAATATTATATTCCCATGAGATAATTTTTTAATTATTAAAAAACGCGGGCTTGGGCCAACCTGCTCGCTTCGTGGGCCTGATCCATCTAATTCAAACTCATTCGCCACCGGTCCAAAATATGCAAATAACAAAATAAATGCAATCTAAATCTATATGCTATGCAATTAATAAAATTAACCCCTAATTTCCTATGTAATAAATAAATAAACTAAATCATCAAAATTTAGGTGTCAACAAAAGTTCAAAAATAGTTTCACAATAGAACAAACTTCAGAAGCACCTTATGAGTGTGCAATAGACTATAACAATAAACAATAAGGCACATTTGATAATATTTCTATTCAAAAATTATTTCAGGCTATTTTGGGGAACAATTTTTGAACAAAAGAACGCATTTGGTCATGCACAAAATTTCTGTCCTAGAATAAAAAAAGAAAATAAACATATTTGGTAAACTTGTATTATTTTTTTGTTTCTTTTATTTTTTTTTTATTTTTTTATTTTTTTTGGTAAAATCTTTTTTTATTTATTATTTTTTATATTTTCTTCCTTTTGGCCGATCACTGGCCTCGGCCATGGCCGGCGATCGGCCGATAAGGGCCGGCAGAGGGTGTAGCAAGAAGAGAACGCGTGAGAGGATGTGTGTAGTAGGGAAAAGAAGAAAAAGGAAAAAAGAAAAAAAAATGGTTGTTCATCTCTTTTGCGAACACCCTTCGCCGAAGCTCCATGCTGCATCGCCGTGACTGCACTGCCGCGTCAGCCTTGCTCGCAACAGCCGCACCGCCTGCAACCGAACGCCGAGCCGCCAACTGCAACCCGTCCCCTACAAATACCATCGCGACTCCGCCCTCAGCTCGTCACCAGGCGCCTCTGCTCGAACGTTGTCGCTTCGCTTTGCCCCTATGAAGCCGCTGTTGGTCGACGCTATTGCTCTCCACCGCCCAAGCCGACACCATTGCTACAACCTGCAGCAACTTGCGAGCCTAGTGGTGGCTGGGTGAGCTCGGCCTCGCCGAATTTGGGCGAGCTCAAGCTCGCTAGGGGCTGGTGATGCTTCGGCAAGGTTGCCAGCCTTCGATGGCCAGTTGCCGGCCAAAGGAAAAAGAAGAAGAAAAGAAAGAGAAGGAAAAATAGGAGAGAGAAAAATTGTTTCTTGAAAGTGTTCTCGGGAACAAGAAACAAGATTTTCTTGTTTCTTGTTTCGATTTTAAATTTGTTCCCGAGAACCAAAAAAAAAGATTTTTTGTTCCTTTTTTTTTTATTCCCGGGAACAAAAGTGTATACAAACGCGTTTCTGTTCTTTTTCTATTTATTGGAACAAAAGAATAGAAATTGTGTTACGGGAAACAAAAAAAAAAGAACACAAACAAACAGGCCCTAAGAGTCTAGGGTTAAGAGAAATCACACACAAGGCTTATAGCGGTTCAGTTTATATCAAGCTTACGTTTACTCTTCCATACTAATAGTCTACTGGTTGGAATCTACTATATGATTAATAAGATATTACAATATTGAGTGATTACGTTCTATGTAAGATAGGTTACAGTATCTCACTCAATCACTTTTTCTATACTTTTCTCACAATGACAAAATTGAAGCTTACGAAAGACAAGTATATGGTCAAAGTATGCTCAGCCTTTGAATTACAGATTCTGGGCCTTATCTTCTTTTTAGCTTCTTGGCACCTTGGTCTCCTTTTATACCATTCCACTTCCGAATTAGTTGTTGGATAGTCTCAAAAGGATCATCTTCCAATTTACCTACTGGACAAATATTTATCTAGAAGATTGAGTAGCCATTGAGTGAGAGAAGCTGAATCTTCTCTTGACTCTAGTCGCCCATACAACCAAAGTTTTGGTTTCCATACATAAAGCTTCTTCATTAAAAAAAAAAAAAAACTTGTCTCAAGATTGATTTGCCAATCAAATAAGATTGAGTCAATCAAATCTTTATAGGTGTGAAATCAATGCCAAATCAATAATTGTTATATACGTTTTGGATTGGAGCCACTTTTTGAACTTGTCTTATTCTGAACTTTGTTAGGATAGGAACAAAAGTAATTCTCTCAGTCTGAAGA
The DNA here is from genome assembly GCA_019915205.1 of Eucalyptus rudis. Classification (NCBI taxonomy): domain Eukaryota; kingdom Viridiplantae; phylum Streptophyta; class Magnoliopsida; order Myrtales; family Myrtaceae; genus Eucalyptus; species Eucalyptus rudis. The sequence goes on along the minus strand of JAHMTN010000003.1, from coordinate 6,989,965 downwards.
TCTTTATCTTCAATATAAAGTCTGAATCTATTCTGTCTAAAGTAGATTCCACAATCTAGATAAGATTAGGATTGATACTCACTTCTCTTATGATAGTAACTCCTTAAACCAAAATATTTCAAGACATTTATTAGACTCACAAGAACTCCATGGACAGTTTTTGTCAACTTCAAAATTCATTAGGAAGTTTTCTCAACAATCCAAACTACCAAACACTACTAAAAAAAAAACACCCAAAAGTCAAAACTGGTCCCAAATTCTCATCCGTAGACCATAGCCTACTTTTGATGACAATTTTGGAAAACCTCTTGCTCGAAACATTAAGGATGGCTTTATTGCCTATCCCTAAAGTACGACAATTGAATTCTTGTCCTATCGTCTCTATGATAATTAGATGGGTGTTTGATCTTTCATTTTGGGCAATAGTCATCAAAAATCCTAAACGATGCCTACTATGACACATTATCCAAAACTTTTTTTTCGTGACAAAAAAATTTCCAAATTGTACTTATGTGATACATTTACTCTCTATCAAAATTCAATTAATGAGAACCGTTAAAAATCTACTTAAATGATCAAAGTTCTATCAATGAAAACCTTAGAAAATCCATCTACATGGATGTCAAAAAGAAAATGATGTTGGCATTAATTCCAGTACTCTCTTTGATAATCTCACAAACCTATATTTTCTTACTAGAAAAGGTATCCCACCAAATAGTCTAGGCGGAAGGTTGTTTTGACTAAAATATCATCTGATCGAATCTTGACGGATGATAAATATATCATATAGGTACAAGTTTTGAGTTTTTAATGTCACAAGAAAAAAGTGTAGGATAAATATATCTCAGTGGACATAATTTGGAGTTTTTGATGTCGCAAAAATAAGTTCAGAATATATGTATCACAGTGGACATAATTTGAGACCTTTTGTAGCTTTTTCCTTATTGTATTTTAAGGACAAGATCGCGACAATAGGGGCAGCCTTCCTGTCCCTAACAGCCCCCTGGGAATCGAAATGGTCATCCCAGAGCACATTCGGTATAGACTGAAATTGTCACTTCCAAGATCCAACGTTGCTAAACAAAGCAGAAATTTTTCCAGCACTATACCAAAATAATCTGAATCTTCTATCAACAAAAATCGGTAAATACTTGAATTCCTGCTCCATGTGCCCAAGTAACAACAAGGATACTTTCCAATAGCATGCAAAGAAAGGAACCGAGACACATACACAGAAGATATTCCGAAAACATTTATTGCATATATTAACAGAATAAAGTCGCGGCACCAATTTTCCAACCTCCAAAACCTCAACGTTGTAGCAAAATGTTCAATCTACAAACTGGCAAGAGATTCACCGACAACATGGCTCAAACTTATAATATCGTGAAAGACAATATACCATGTTGCAATTGGATCCCTGCACCACGTGGTGAAAATATTACGGACTACTTCAATGCAATATTGGTAAGGTGAACAGGTCTGTTTCAACAAAGCTTTATAAAATAGATGGACCACAGCCCATTCCTTCTCTCTTTTCTCGTGAAATAGTGTCTAATCACGTAAGTCATATAAGATGCGAGCTAAAGCCAGAATGGGTAGCACAATCAAGATATTACTTGCACTCGGTGATAAGTAAGGCGAAGCTCTTTCAGGCTTTTAACTCACGTATCGCTCTAACTAATCTTTTTAATAACACAGAATTTTCCTTGTGACACCATCATGTACTCACAATAGTCTTGTCCTGCACATATTTCATTTAATAATTTGCCACATGGAATGACAAAAGTTGCATCTTATGTTTCCTTACGATAATTTGTGACATGTAACGACACTCTTGTTTTGTCCATGTCACGGGGCTTTGGTGGTACTCAGATCTATGAGCAACGATAACAGCCATTTTCTACCAACAAACTTTCTTAGAACTTAAACAATCTTCACTTTATTGAAGGCAAATTAAGACTCTACTTAGACTATTACAAGTTTTCGATAATAAATTTATTGTGATCTTTTAGAATTATAAAACAATTCTTAGTTAAGCCATGTCACAGAAAGACGAATAGCTGACCGAGCTTCCCACTCATCTTTATTTTATGCGGAAACAACACAGTTTTTTCTCCTCCCGTTTTATTTAGGCCACTCGATGCTAGCAATCCACATTTGAATTTCATGCCTTCATAATCAAATGACCATGTAGGCATATTTGTGCCAAGATTATGTCATATTAGTAATTGTTTGGGCTTAGAGTCTGGTTTTTAGAAAAAAAGGTGAAAAAAGAAACTAGTTTAAATAATATTCTATTAGGGGGAAAAACAAAAAAAAAAAATTGTTATAAACCTATAGCATCGATACTAATTTAGTTATAAATCTTTCAATTGAACCAATTTAATCATAAAAATTTTCACATTGGTACCAATTCAGTCCATCTGACAAATTTTAGCTGGCCGGTGCTGACGTGGACGTCGATCGGTGACCGGACACTAACAAGGCAATTTTTATTTTTATTTTTATTTTTTGAATTTTGTACTAATTTTTTTTTCTCTTCTTTTTTCTTTTCTTTTTTCATTTTCTTTTCCTTCTTCTTCCTCCTTGGACTTTCCTTGCAGTGGGGTTGAGGGCCGCGGAGTCTTTGCTAGCTGTCAGTGGCGGTCATAGCCCTCATCCAAGATCACAGGCAAGGTGGCTTCACCCAAATCTAGGCAAGGCCAGCCTCACCCTAGCCTTGCCATAGGCGAGGCTAGGTAAGGGCCGCAACCCTTGCTAGCCAGCCACTACAAGGAAAAGAAAAGGAAAAATGAAAAGAAAAAGAAAACATAAATAAAAGAATAAAAAATAAACTTATTTTAAAATTGTCATATTAGCATCCGGCCATTGGCTGGAGTCCACATTAGCATTGCCCGGCCAAAATTCGCTAGATGGAATGAATTGATGCCAATATGAAAAATTTTAGGATTAAGTTGGTTCAATTGAAAGATTTATGACTAAATTAGTACAAATATATGTTGACACCTAAATTTTGGCGATCCATTTAGTCATTTATCGCATAAAAAATCAGGGATTAATTTTAACCCCTAAAAAAAATAATAAAATTTTAATTCCATAACATATGGTCATTAGAAGCATATTTCATTTAATTGCATATTTGTTAGGCCGGCGGTGAATGGATTTTGGCTAATGGCTTTGAATATTGAAGCCAACAAGAGCATTAAACTGTGGATAAGTCAATAATTCCTCCATGGTGATTGATATTACATGGGTGTCCTAAATTGTGAAAAGTCAATTAAGAAATTTCCAGCATATTGGCACCGACATATTAGTGCATTTAAGGGAACGAATGCAAAGGAAGGACAGTGTGTAAGCGGCCACCGATTCGAACATAGAGAAGCCCATCCACGTGAAGGAAAATTATGCGCTTTCCCATAATGCGGTCAACGTGGGGAGCAAGGAATTGACCAGCATTATTTTAAGAGGAAAGATACGAGCATATGCACAAAGGAAATTCGGAAGATCAGCATGAGAGGGGAATGTTGGGCACGTTCTGCATTGCGGGCATGGATTTGCAAAAAAATATATATCGGCATTCGATCAATAAAGAGGAAAGGAAAGAAAATATATTTCAACGCGTGCCCAGAAGGAAACAGAATATGCTTTCTTTCCTCATTGGTTTACGCCCTTTCAATATAAATTGACTCATTACGGGACAAAAGGGGGGCGACTCCGAATTATACAGAGAACACACATGAGAGAGAGCAGAGAGAGGGAAACCTCGACCAGCTCTTGGCCGAGGTGATTGTCCAAACCGGTGCCCACTTCACAGCCAGACCTGTGCCCGTGCCTCTGTCACCAACATCGCCGTATCGTGTTGTTGCCCTGTTGAGCCATCGACGACAACCAAGCTGTTCCTTGCACGCGTGCCGCCTGAAAAGTCAATCGTGTTCGAGCTGCTGTGCTTGACTACGCTGCTGCTTTGGTTTCGTTGTTGCTGTGTGCTGGCGCCGTTGCTCCCTGGCTCGTCGATTCTCCATCGTTGAACGCTACCCCACCGAGTTAGCGATCTTTTGTGCTTTATTTTCAGGTTCCCGCGAGTCCCAGTGTTACTTGCGCACATCTGAGTTACATTGGTGACCGGCCCTGGACGTTCAAATCTTCACGCCAACAACCCTCCTTTTTGCTGTTCAAGTCTTCTGGTGGACGTCCCCTGCTGTGCTGGTCATCCTCGTCCACTTTGCTAAGCTGAATCAGCGAAGCATCAGTCACCACTCGAAATTTGCTGTTGCTTACCGAGCGAGGTAGCATCTTTGAGCAGCACGTCATCTTGAACTGCCGCTCGTGAGTCGTCCCGCCATCCGACGTTCGACTGAACTTGATAACGTGGTTCACGTGACGCCGAATATTAGGTAAGAATCTCTTTTAATTTGATATATCCTTATTGCCTAATTTGTGGGATTATCTCGTTCGAATATTTGAATGATACCGTCATATTCACAAAATATCGATTAGCCTTTTAAATTGGGAAATTTTCCTAATTTCACAACGTACATATGATTGACGGTCCGCTTTCATGCTCGAAATACGACCCGCGATCGTACGGAAAAATCACCAATCCGATCTCACGCTCGAGATACGATTCGTGATTTTATTTAAAAATGGCCAATCCGATCTCATGCACGAGGTATGATTCGTCAATTTATTTCCCAAAATTAAATGGGCATTGATGATATCTTGCTTGATTTGTTGACGTGCTATCCTTGATGCCTTTATTTGTTTGTCCTCGTAAAATAAAAAAGGCATTTGAGTTAGATTAGATGCATGTTAGGATATTACTTGTTTTAGGTTATTTTGCATGTCTAGAATAGGAAATTTATTTATTTCGAATTTCTTAAATAAAAATACCAAAAACATAAATTTAGGATGTTAGATTTCTGTTTCACTAGTTTAAATTGCACGTTTAATTATTTGGCAATTATTAATTTTGAAATAAATAATAAAAAGAGAAAAGGAAAAACAACAAAAAGTCATCATGCATATGTCATGTAGAGCTAGGGCATTCTTTGCACGTCATTGCATATTATGATAGATTGCATGCTTGTTAGGAAAATAAAAACCATGTGCACGTCATATAGAATTAGGTTCATACAATGCACGTCATTTAATGATTTTTGTTAGGCCCATTTAATTAGAAATTACATGTCATTAGAATTAGGTCATTTAGTTAATATTGCATTGCATATTGCATGATTTTCATTAAATAAGTGAAAACAAAAAAAATTACGTGTTAATTAGAAACCATATCTAGGATTATTGATGTGGATTTTAATTTAACATTGCAGATGCTTTCGTTGCTTTGAGGTAAGTTTTTGCAATTTATTTATTGTTTATTTGGGTGTTAAATTGGTGGATTGTGCACCCGTATGACCACCTCACATGTTAGGGAAATAGATTTAAAATCAATCCAAACTGCTTGCCAAACATTTTTCAAAATAAAAAAGAAAGGTACCGAAAGGGTGTTAGAGAATTCTAGCGTAATCAAGTCCCCGTACCCATAGTCTCTGGTTCGTAGGAGTAAAGTAAATCTCCCGTTACTTTACTTGGGTTTCTAATCGACCCATCAAAAATAGATTAGTGGCGACTCCTAATTTAAAATCATTTGCATGTTAAGAACTTGAACCTAAGTAGCGAATTGGTATGGGCTTGGGAGAACCCGAGCTAAGTTTAGGCTTAGTAATCCATTAGCCAAATCCTAGGTGGTTCACACTCCAAAAAATTGGTCGCGACAATATAATATGTTTATGACTTTTTTTGCATTTTTCCCTTCTATTAGGCTCTGCTTGTCTTGCGAAAAATGAATGATTTGAATTTATTTTTATTGAAATGATTGCTGGTATCGTTTGAAATAAATGAAAATGTTTTCATTATCAATAACAATTAATGCCAAACATTTTCATAGATTGTGAAAGAATTTTTTGTTCATCCATTTTTGTAATTGATACAAGTGATCATTTTTAGGAAAATATTTTATAAATTATTTATTTTCCACAAAACAAATGAAGCCTTAGTGATATAGTTTTTTTTTTTTTATTTGAAAAAGATTTTTGATTTGACAATGTGAACAGTGGGGCAGCCGTAACACCATTCATGTAGGTTGCAATGAACGCAATGAGAAATTTTGCTACCTTAGGATAGAGCTAGTGCATTGATTAATCGGCGCTTCCATTCAAAGCTTGTAATACTTCTCCTTATGAGATCTCCTATCTTGTCGGAAAACCTCTGCCAACTCCGAGTTAGGCTCTATCAGCTGCTGATGCCAAGCCGGTTCCTATGCCGCTAGCTATGTTGTTTTTGGTCCTTTGGCATATTGAAGGTTTCGTAGCGCATCGTCATGAGCACTAAGCTAAGTGGCAGTTGAGCAACTCAAGGGAACTGCTGACTTAACGATGAAAGCGCAAAGTTGAGAAATAAAAGTCATACATAGGATCTCCAGTAAACAGACATTGCTCATTGTTCACTAATGGTATCCACGGAAGGCCAATTATATCAAGGCCTACAAAGCTATCACATAAAACAATTACTTGTATCATCGGGGATATGATTCTGTAATTGTCACTCCGTTGACCGATTGCTGTATTGATCTACTAATATATTGGTCTGTACTTTGAGGGAAGAAGGCCGGACGTTGAGGCTGCGGCATAGTGACGGGCTGGCTACTAAGCATGCGAAGCACTGTCGCCATGGTGGGTCTATCAACTGTAACTTCCTGAACACAAAGTAAGCTGATGTGTAGGCACCTCAACACTTCATCTCTTGAACGCAAGTCTAGGATGGCCGGATCCATGACTTCCGATGGCGTCCCGTCTCTCCAGTTTCTCCATGCCTGTTTACAATCCATTAGAAAGAAAACACCCTCGGCAAATTGTAGCATTAATTCAATGGAGCATATAATTAGTATTACACAAGTTATGTTAACCATAGTCGCAATGCCAAAGTCATGTTACTTTGGAGGGAGCAAAGTGTACATGTACTACCTGTATCAAAGTTCGGCCTGACTTAATTGAAATATCAAAGGGTGCAGTATGACATTTGCATCAATAACCTGGTCAGTGACAATAGCTAGCTAGATCTTCACCCCCATCTGATTGGCAGAAATGATCATTCTTCTTTCCAGTGATGATCTCTAGAAGTAGGACACCAAAACTATAGACATCGGATTTAATGGAGAATTTGCCATTCCTTACATATTCCGGAGGCATATAACCCCTACAAACGAAAAGCCACATTGATTGCAACACACATGTGCCTAAAATAGAGGATACAACAATTCAATCTAAGTATGCTCAAATCAATGCCATGTAGGGAGTCACATCTCTTGACAAGACCAAATGATCAGCCAATGTAATGAGAATTTGAAACTTACAAAGTCCCCGCGATTCTATTAGTGCTTGCATGAGTTTGATCAACTCCAAAAATCCTGGCTGTACCAAAATCTGAAATCCTTGGGTTCCAGTCACTATCTAACAAGATATTGCTTGCTTTCAGGTCACAATGAATAATCCGAAGTCGGGAATCTTCACGTAGATAGTGCATTCCTCGAGCTATTCCCCATGCTATCCTATAACGCTTTAACCAATCCAATTGCATATTTTTGTCAGGATCTACACAATTAGAGAGTCATCTTGTAATTTAGTAATTGATCTAGCTTGCTAAGATTAGATACCTATTTTCAATTACAATTTCATCATATAATGAGTAAGAGGCCGGCATATTAGAGAAGACAGTTGTGTACCCAACTTAAACTTACCATACAAAAAGTAGTCTAGACTTTTGTGAGGCACAAATTCAAAAACAAGTAGCTTTTCTTCTCCCTCCAAACAATATCCGAGTAGCCGTACGAGGTTTCGATGTTGAAGATTTGCTACCAATGTAACTTCATTCTTAAATTCTTCAGCACCTTGTCTTGAGCTCCGAGATAGCCTCTTCACCGCTATATCTTGCCCATTAGGAAGCCTCCCTTGAAATGATTATTTCAGTTGTTTTCTTTTTCTTTTCTTTTGACGATAGTCTTTTAACTAAACATAAGTAGTTCCTGATGCATCAAAATTAATAATACCTGAAAAACTTCACCAAATCCACCTTTACCCAACTTGTTTTGACGAGAGAAATTGTTTGTAGCAGCTTGTATTGTGGCTAAATCATATTGCGAGGGTTCCTCATTTGTAATTTTATTCGTGCCTACATGACAAAACCGCATGAGACTGGTCATTTCAATGAGGCACATAACTTTTCCAAGCCGCGGACACAATGTTTTCAACAAGAACTTAGCCAACTACCGGCTTCTTCTTGCACGAGCTCATGGGTCGTGGTCCCTTTCCTCCAAACGAAACAAGAAGCAAGAGAGAGAAACACTACAAGTACGCCAACGGGAACTGCAATGGCAGTGATTATCAATGTGGATTTATTGCTTCTTCCTGCATATGGAGGATCATACTTTCAGTTGTGGTGATAGCTTCCGTATGTTTTGCAGATATTTTCCAAGGGAGAGAAGTGTTTCTTTGGTTCTGAATAAAGATACGCCAATTTATATCCTTCTAAGTCCAATACGAATGCATCAAATGGATGGTAATCAAAGACAATTTGATTTACTGCTGGTTAAAATTGGTTTACAACATAGAAATGATTTGCGAGTTTTATTGTAACTAGACTCGTAAATGGTTTGATTTGACAAAATAAATTCAAGCAATGCATATTTACATAAAAAGCTTACAACATTTATTTAGTAAATGATATAATATAATATAAGTATCTAAATAAGTAGATCACATGTAAGTATCAAATATGAGGCCAAAAAAATTACTTTGTAAATCAATTTACTAGTGATTCTTAATTTCCCGTCCGTGCTATTTAAAATGAGTTCAAAAACCACTTTAAAAAAGGGCTCTTGCAAGTCAAAGTGGAATCCCCGTGCCAGTCCCTCGTGGTCCACTCATGCCCGTGTTTACCAGGAGTCGTATGCATCCACTCAATCCTCACTTGACTTTAAGGTGGCATTTTCTTTGGAAAAATATTAATATGTAGTCCGTCAACATCTCCTCACTTGACTTTAAGGTGGCATTTTCTTTGGAAAAATATTAATATATAGTCCGTCAACATCATAAAAAGATTTACACATTGAATGGCTATGATTACATTCATCGAGATTGTATTATCGTGGAAACTCAGCTGCAGTACACATTCCAATGATCAAACACCAATTGCATAAGAAATTTGGCTTATTCCCAAGCGAAAAACAGCTATTTAATTTATAATATTGCTGTTCGATGAAAAAAAGAAAATTATAATATTGCGGGACAGAGTGGGAAATAATATTTAAAAAGCCAGAGAAAACAAAACCAGGTACCTTTAGGTGCAGTCACCTGAGCAGGAGGAGAAAGAAGCCGGACCGGTGGGGGCGCTGCCACCGTCACCACAGTCACCAAGTCGGGGTCGTAAAAGGAGTAGACCTCAAACCTTAAGTTGCAGCTCGGAGTAAATACCTTTCCTCCTGGCGTTTCCGGAGGGAGACGAGCTATCGCCGACCGAAGGCATGTGCCGCAGTCCGATGCGGTCAAATCGGGCGTGCACTCCGCGAGCGTGTACAGCCGTTGCGAGCCCACGAACTCAGCCTCTGCGGCGGCCACTTTCTTCCCCGATCCACTGCTCGGGGCCCTCCGCAGTACATCGTCCATGGTTTCATTCAGGAGTTGAAAGAACCCTGATGGGTCCTCTGTGACGTTCAAACCGTTCACCTGCTTCGCCACAGGGAATTGTTGCATGACCGAGTAAATGGGCTGATCCGAGTACCTTAGCATGCATATGTCGTACCAGATGATGGAGATTCTTTTGCCGGGGCATCGCCGGCCAATATCTTGGCTGGGGTGGCTACGCAGTTGCTGCATGTCGAGGCATCGATGTCGCCACGGCAGAGGAAGATCCCGTAGGTCTGGTCTGGCGGGTATCTGCCAGCAGTGGCGTTGCTGAACCCGCCGCTGCTGCTGATGTTGTTGCTGGCGGACTCGGCCATGGAGGAAAGTGATGAGAGGAGAATGTCGAGGTTTGTTTGGCAGGTGGAATTAGGAAGAAAGGGTTTGGTGTCGGGGCAATAGTTGTCGATAAAAACAGGTGCCGCTTCGCTGATGTGTGAGATGCTGATGAGCAAATTGATGGAGAAGAGGAGAGGGAGGGACATGGTGAAGATAGAGCTCATGTTGTGATGGATATGTTACATTTGGCTTTCGCGGGTTCTTCTTGAGTCATTATAAGCTTTGTATAAAGCCCACTTTTGGTTGACAGATTTGTATTTTTTTTCTCTTTCCAAGAGCTTTTGATTTGTCTAATCGAATTCTTGATCTTACATTATTTTTCTATTCAAGCACCTCCCCTAAGTCTCCTCAAGGACAATCTTCTTGGCCGTATTTCTCCGAAAGTTATTGTGGCCGAATATGACGAGTGCTTTTCACACGTAACTTTCGCTCAACTAATTATGAGCCGGAACAGTTGGGTAGCACATGGGAACATTCTATTCTTTTATTCTTTTACTCCCTGAAATGAAAAAAAAAAAAAAAATCATTTGGTGACGTCAACTATTTTTCAATTCCCAGTATAGAAAAGTAGCTGAGGAATATATTTTAAATATAAATAAGAAGTAAAAAAAAAAATTGTTTTCGAAAATAATTTCTACCAATTGCTGCCCTCCGTCCCTGCTGTTGCCGTCGGCTGACCACCATTGCCAATTGGCAATGCGGCAAGGGGTGGCTGCAATGGGTGGCGGTGGCGGCGATCAGCAGTCAATGGCTGCAAGTGATCGGTGGCGGTGGCTACGGCGGCGAGCGACAGCAGTGACGATGGTGAGCGGTGGCCGTCAAACACATTCCTTTTTTTTTTTTTGTAGATCGTACTAAACACATTTTTATTCTTTTTCTATTCCTAGAGTATAAATTTTATATGGTTACCAAATACATTATTTTACTTAGAAATTGTTCCGATAAATAGAAATAGAAAAGAACTATTTAAAAAAAAATTATTTCCTAGAACATAAATGTTACTATTGCACCCTAATGTCCCACGTGGACTTTTATGGGATCGCAAAATAAACGTCTAATCAAGTGAGTACTATCGTGATCTCCTCAAAGCCCTCCTGCGGGCAGGAAAGTTAATGGTAACCAAGTTTAGGTTTAGTTCAAGCTTTTTCAAGCTCTCCAATTAATGACTTATTATTCGAGTTTTTTAACCTGCAAGTCCTACATTTTCATTTAGATTTATGGTGGATCAACTAGAAATCCAATTAAAATATCAGAATAAATATTTTACTTCTATGCAACTCGTAACCAGAAAAATTAGAATTGAGGACTTTATTACACTAGTTAATCCATTAATGCCCTTACAGTACTTAAATCTTATTTAAACCTTGAGATTGGATGATTTTTCAAAAGATTTTTTTCTTGCGTTAAAAATATTCAAAAAAATGATTTAGGCTTTTTCCTAATTTTTGAAATCGTTGAAGTATTTTTTTTTTCATGCATTTTTAAGAGAAAAGTACTTAAATACCAATTTTAGACCGACCAGGTCGAGTCCCTCCCCTGAACGCTAAGCACACCTCTTTCCCCCTATTTTAATCTTCTCTCTCTTCCTCCTTCTTTTGTCCTTCTTCTTCTCTCTCGTCTTATCCCCCGTTCCTCTCTCTACACTAGCAAGAATAGGAGAAGACAAGCATTGACAACACTGAGACCTTCACGCTCGACCAAGATCAATTCTTGTTAGTTGGGTTCACTTTCATGTGAAAAAAGCTTAATGAATAGCAAATCCAAAAGGACTTGAGTCTATATGATAAATCACATGGAGAAATAGAGTTTTTCACTATCTTTTAAGTGGTAACCACAAATAAGTTATTATGGACATAGTAATAATAGAAAAAGAGAAAGCAAATAATATGGAGTTTCAGGGTCAATTTGATTTACATCAAGAGGTTGATTCGTGGTCCGATTAAGCTGAAATTTTGTCAACGTGTTCATGGTACACTGTTCTCGAATCTGGACGGTTTGATTTTTGTTTCAAGCTCCCTATACTAGATTTTTCTTGAGTCGATAAAAACTTGTGTTTTTTGTCAAATTTATCCTTGATCTCTTAAAAAATTTATGCGTGTTGCCAATAATGATGTTCTTGAGGTCTTTGCTGCTATGTACCTTTAGTATTTACTAGAGAAGAACATTTTTTACCCAATTTTGTTGAGAGTGAAAATTTTTAGGTGGATTCTAATCCCATGGTTTTTTTTATCTCCTCACACTGGGGAGGTTTTCCATATAAAAAATCGTCTTGTGTTTGCATGCTTGAAATTTATTTTACTCTTCTATATCAGTTTTTATTAGATTTACATAAGAGGAGAGATTATTATGCTATGTTAATATGATATGTTTGAGTTGTTACTATTCTCTCATTAAAATGGTATCAGAGCTTTGGTTATTGCTTGATTTGGGTGAGGCTCGCAATGGCTAGGTGAGCCTTTAACAAGTCGCCGAACCTCACCTAGCTGGTCATCAGCCGCCGGCATCGGCGGCCAACAATGACTAATGACTGGTGGGGGAAGAAGAAAAGAGAAGGAGAAAAGAAGAAAAATTACTAAATAATTTTCTATTTCAAATTTAGGAAATAAAGGAATAGAATAAGTTATTATTTAACCTATTAACAAACAGGCCCTCAGGTTCCCGTGCGTTGTTCCAAAAAATATGAGTTTTTTTTTTTTGAACAAACAAAAAATACGAGTTCAAAAGCCCCCTTAAAAGGGCTCTCGTAAGTCAAAGTCAATTGACTTTGAGTGGAATCCACCAATGGCAAATTGCTGCCAGTCCCTCGTGGCCCGCTCAGGCCCGTGTTCGCCGGGAAATCTATCCATCCACTCGTTTACGACTCGACTTTAAGATGGCATTTTTTTGGGTAAGATATTATATAGAATGATTGTGTTGATCTAGATAGATTAAGTCTATCTTTCTCTTTTGTCCTACTAAGCTAAATTAAATTGACGACAATATTATAATATATATTATCATGGAAATTCAGCTGCGGTTCACATTTCTATGATCAAATGCCGCTTTTAAAAGATAATTGACTATTTCCCAAGCAAAAAGAAGCTATTTTAATTTCTAACATTGCCCCAAAGAGAGGGAAATTAAAATAAAAAATAAATAATAAAATGACAAAACTAGGTGCCTTTAGGCACCCCCACCGTCGCCAAAGTCCTCAACGCAGCAGCGTCTTAAAAGTGGGGCTCCTTAAACCTCACGTTGCAGCTGGAAATCAACACCCTTCGTCTCGGCGTCCCCTGAGGGAGACGTGCGATTGCCCACCGGAGGCCTGCACCGCAGTCCGAAGCCGTCAAGTCGGGTGTGCGCTCCGTGAGCGTGTAAAGCTGTCGCGAGCCCGCCAGCTCGGTATCGGTCGTCTGTGATGTTCGAACGGTTCGCATGTATCGACACGGGCTGTTTGCATGACCGAGTAAAAGGGCTGATTCGAGTACCTCAGCATGCATGCGTCGTACCAGATGATGGAGGTTCTTTGTCGGCTAATATCTTGAGCTGCGGTGGCTACGCATTTGCTGCATGTCGGGGCGTCGATATCGCCGTGGCAGAGGAAGATCCCATAAGGTCTGGTGTGTCGGGTTTTGGCCGGCAGCAGCATTCGCGAACCCGCCACTGCTGCTGCTGTTGTCGCCGGCAGAATTGGCGGCAGAGGAGGAAAGTGATGAGAGGAGACTCTCGAGGTTTTTGAGGTAGGTGGAATGAGGAAGGAAGGGTTTGGTTTTGGCGCAATTTTTGACGATAAAAACAGGTGCCGCTTCACTGATGTGAGAGATGCTGATGGGCAATTTGATGGAGAAAAAAAGGAGGGAGATGGTGAAGGGAGAGCTCATGTTCTAATGGATATATTACCCAAGGCTTTCGTTGGTTCTAAAGATTTTCTTGTGTTGGGGAATCCCAATGGGAAACCTATCCCATACTACTCCCTCTCACTTGCCTTAAATGGCTTGTGAGGGGGTGTCATCCCGGGATTTCCTATTCAGGAGGGAACCTTTTAAAGACATGTTCAGATCCAATCTCTATAATGATTATAACCTTGTACAAAAGTGCACTTTTTGGTCCTTACATTCGTCTTTTTCTTTCAGTCGAGTCCATCAACTTATGATTTGCCTAATTGATTTTTCGATCTGACATTAGTTTTCTATTCAAGCCCCTCCCTGTTCCCAATTGGGTCAAATGCGTGACCGACAAGAGTCCAACATGAAAAGACCTTTTGCTAGTCTGTAAGGCAATTCATGGACTAAAGAGAATCTGACAAATTGAACGACATGTTCACAGCCAAGCCGCATCACCTTTTCGAGGCTCCGGCGAAATATAAAAAACTTAAAATATATTTTCTTAAAAATATCACTTGTGTCATTTGATAATAATTTATTTAAAATTTTTCATAAATAATAGAAAATTTTTCGTTAAATATTTTTCAAAACGGTATAAATAATTATTTTTTAAAAATATTTTTCATATCATTCATTTTTCGTAAAGCAAATAAAGTTTATAGTGACAGTTATTACAACATAATCAAGTTGCTATTACATGCTTGCTTGGAGCATACTCACGACGTGCTCCTAATGGAATGCTCAGGCATAGGGGGGCCCTCAGCTCCCAGTCTTGACTTGAGATCTTCTCATCTAGACTTCTAGTCACTCTTATGGCTACAAGTTGCCAAAACCTTCTGTCATTGGCAGCTGGTATAGTTGATACCGCTTGTGAATTTTGATGGACCACTGTCAATTATTGTAGGAAATTTAATTGATAAAGTGGTGATCAGTAATATCCAAATACTTATGCATTTGGCCAAGTTGGGTATGACGAATGGTATACACAGAAGCAGGGATGGCTCTTGAAAGAAAGTCTTGGGGGGGGGGGGGTTGTCAAAGTCTAGGGTAATTATTATCTTTTTTTGTGTGTGTGTGTGTGGAGATCAAGAAATGGATAGCTCATTAAGTTAATGGATACCATGAGAAAATCACTGTGTCCAATATAAATGGATCCCAACAATCTTATGCTTTGAACAAGTCATGTACCAATGCTCGAATACTACATGTCCAGAACATGAGCCAGACTAGCTAAGTCGTTTTCCTTTCTAAGTCTTCCAAAATCATGCTGGTCTTGTAGTTCCCCACATGAGACAACACTACTAGGAAAATCCGATAAGCGATGGGCAAAACCGTACACAAAAGTCGAAATAGGTCCTAAGCTCTCTCTAGTGATGGCTCGTACACAAATTGTCGTTGATGAGGGTTTTGTCAAACCTGTTGCCAAAAATGTTAGGGACGGCTTAATCGCATGTCCCTAAAGGATAATAATTAGACGCTCTCCCGTCAACTCAATAATAAAAGAGCGATAGATTAATCTATTTAAATACCATGACATCTAACTAAAATGTTACTTGAATCAATCAAAGAAATAAGAAGCTCAGAAGATTCGTAAGTATTAGAATAAAGGAAAATATATACATTGGCCTCCCAGAGAAATGAAATAAGACCAATGGGTTTGAAGCCAGCCTCCATAGTCATAACTTAGCGACCAACCGAAGAAAACTTTCATGGAAAGACGTCTTATATTGAATGAGTAACATCGAAAGAAGAAGATGGTCTATAATCAGCACCATCAAATGAATTTTCAATGTAAAGATCAATAACTTATTTAACTTTGAAAAGAAATTAGATAGGTACAAAAGGATAATAAGACTCTATTTGTTTAACAGAAAATGAATGATTTGGAAAATATTTTTTGAAAAATGAAGGCTTTTATCACTTGAGATAATTAGTAAATGAAAAATATTTCATTATCAACAATAATTTATATTTAAATTTTTTATGAATAATAATATTTTTATTACTATTTCATTTTTTAAGTGATATAAGTTTAGGAAAATATTTTTTAAATAATTAATTTTCCGCTAAACAAATATATCCTAAAAGTTGGTTGAAGAAGAGAGGAAAGTACAATAACAACCTCTCCAAAAGGTCATCTGATTTAAGAGAATTCAATACATCGTGGATAGAGCACCTACAGAAGTAAAGATTTGGGTCGTCTAGCAGGTCAGATATCGAACACTCCTATATGATTATTTGGTTCCAGACAGTAGTAGTGGGATTGAGTCTTATAGAAGCACAATAATGTCCAAATATGCTTAATTACAATGGATCTACGTACGATTTAGCCTCGAATAGTAACAAAACCTTAGATGAATCTTAATAACTATGATCAATAACAGGTGTAGTCTTAAGTGCACACAACCCCCTTTCAGCAATGAATAGCTTATTCTCCAAATTTCTAGATTTTGCTTTTTGTACATGATAAATCTCAGTGGAAGGCCAAGCATTCTCATAGCAAGACCGTCCATTAAGAAGGATTTTGGTCACACCACCATTCATCGGGGGCACAATTCAGTAATTGACATGCCATTTGTTGATGAAGGCATAGTCCTCCTAGGAGATTGGTTCAATTTAAGTTCTTCCATTTGAATGCTTGGTCCAGACAAGCTACTTTGGACGAAGAAGGCGGGATGTCGAGGCAATGGCAAGGTAAAGGAATTGTTGTTGAGCATGAGAACTACGGTTGCCATAGTGGGTCTAATAGTTGGATCTTCCTGAATGCATAGTAAGCAAATGTGCAAGCATTGAAACACTCCATCTCTTGAATATGAATCCACGATAGCCGGGTCCAACACTTCCAAGGGCTTGCCATCTCTCCATTGATTCCACACCTGCAATAATAAGTTGGGAAAATCTTCATAGAATCATGGCATTAATTCGATGACTCATCACGCAAGACATTTGAATTTTGCGAAAAAACCATATATGACCAAGGAATCGAATAATAGTTGTAAAAGTGTTTATGTAGGCTAAAGGACTACGTTTTATGAAGAAATTTCAATTTCACTTGCCGAAAATTACAAAAAATGCGGTGTAAATATTTGTTGCGGTAGCATGGTGAAACTTACATAACTCGCAAGATATTCACCCTCGTCCAGTTGGTGGTAGTAGTTATTCTTCTTGCTGCATATGATCTCTAGAAGTATTATGCCAAAACTATATACATCGGATTTCACTGAGAACTCTCCATGCATCGCATATTCTGGAGACATATAACCACTGCAAATTCGAACATTAGCCATATGTATTATTGCATATTTTGATGTAGATTGATGAGCATTCTTAAATAGATAAAATGAGCAAGTTTGGCATCCAATTACAAAGTCGTCCATTTTAAAACCAAGACTTACAAAGTCCCCACTATTTTGTTTGTGCTTGCTTGAGTTTGGTCAACTCCAAAAATCCTTGCCATGCCAAAATCTGAAATCTTGGGGTTCATTTCACTGTCTAATAAGATATTGCTACATTTAAGGTCACGATGGATGACCCGGAGACGAGAATCTTCATGTAGATAGAGCATTCCTCTTGCAATCCCAAAAACAATTTTATGACGTAATGGCCAATCCAACTGTCTCCTTTTCTTGGGATCTGTACCTTTGCACCAAAATTCGTTAATGATCTAGCACATGGCAGTTGGCACCTATTAGAAAATTCAAGGTGAAGTTTCATCACGCAATACCAAAATATATGTATTCTCATTCAAAGGTAGCTTAAACTATGACCAGTTGAAAGAACAAAAATGGCTTAAATTTAAAGTTTCCACAACCAGTGAAAGCTTTGGATATATGATTTCAAGAAAATTATACATTTTGCACATAAGAAGGTTCAATTGCAACATACCAAATAAGAAGTAATCGAGGCTTTTATTTGGCACTAACTCGTAGGCTAGCAACTTTTCATCTCCCTCCAAGCAAAATCCAAGCAGTCGTACAAGGTTTCTGTGATGAAGCTTTGCAACTAATAGAATTTCATTCTTAAATTCTTCAACACCTTGTCTTGACCTTCGAGATAGCCTCTTCACCGCAATTTGTTGTCCATTAGGAAGTCTACCCTAAAGTGTTTTGTACGTATTGTTAATTCCTTTATAACAACTTAAAAACTAACATAGAAAAGCTTCACATGTTTCTTTTTCTTCGACATCATTACTTACAATTCACATGTAAAGCATTCTTGATTGTTTTTGATAGATATGTCATATGTACCTGGAAAACTTCACCAAATCCACCTTCACCCAACTTGTTTTCAGGAGAGAAATAATTTGTTGCTACTTGTATTGTAGCCAAGTCAAATTGCAAGGACTCCACTGTGGTAACCCCCTTGGCACCTACATTACCGAGCAACATAGTTTGATTATCACACTACATCAACAGTGTCTCCTTATGGCGTTTATAGGGTTGCCAGTGCTTGGCAACATAATCACAATGAAGGCACCGGATTAGACTGGCATGGTCGTGTCCCCAAAGCAATCTTTCCTCTCTTGATTGGTCATGAAGGGAAAAAAATTCTACAATACTGCAGGAAACAAAGTAATGAGATGAATCATATGTCATCATCACTTCTTCATGCTGAGGGTAGTGTTAGGTTTGTTAATTGTAGTGCAGATGCTACCTATGGTTGGAGGGAATCGTTAAAGATTGGGAGTGTTTTAATGCCTTGTTATGTGGTTGGTAATGGTAAATCTATATCACTCAGGCATGAATGATGGCATCCTAATGGGACCTTGCTAAATACATATCTAAGGAGAGTAGCCTATGATTCTACTTTTCTTAAAAAAATATAATTTCTCACACTAAATGGAAATGGCCCAATGCGAGCTGAAGACTTGATATTAATCCAGGCAGCTATTTGTGGTGTAATTTTTCCCTAGTCTTCTTTTTGCAGCTTCGAATGACATTCTTTCCTCTGCTTCAGCTTGAGAGATTGTCAGGAATTGAGGCACGATAGCTGAATGGGATTGGTTGATTTGGCTTTGACCTTAGGTGCTTTCGTTTGGATTCATATTTTGGTTGGCTATACAAGATAAACTACCTATATATCTATCAATTAATAGATCATCTTCTGATCAAGGCCAAACTCTCTGTTTTTTGTATCTTGAAAGCACTGAGATTAGATCCCATAGTTCTTTGGGTGCAATTTCTCTGAGCAAGTCTGGAAGGTGCCCTTTAGCTTTGTTTTCCTCCTAGGGATATTGGTGGTTGGGAATTTGAATTGTTCTGATGCACCAACCTTGACAGGGATAGATTTTCATAGGTCCATGGTGAAATTTTTGTGGAATTGATGCCTCTATTTCATCTAAAAGGCCAGGAAAGAGCTATTACATTTCCAAACTATTCCTTTTCTTGATGGCATTACACATGCTTGTGGAGTCAAGTATACCTTTGAAAGTTGAAAGAACATGAAGAACCTGATCTTTCCAGTATTGAATATTGTCATTGATCTTTTTGTTACATATGTTACATTTATGTCAAACAGACTCTTAATTTGAATGATTAATATATCTAATTCCTCATGAAAAATAAAGAATTTTCAGAAGATGCTCAATTTTCATTATACAGATAGTTTATGAGAAAATAAAGGCAAATAGTCAATTTACCATTCTTTCCGTTGATGACTTCATGTCTCTTCTTTCTTTTTCTTTGAAGGACACAACAAGTGAGAAAGAGAAGTACCATAACACCTCCAAGAGTAACAATAATGGCGATGGTTATAGTAGATTTTTTACTTTTTCCTGCGCGAGTATTATTACGTGCAAGAGCTAATTAACAAACTAATCTGAAAAGCTTTTTAGATGAAAGTGAATGCGAAAAATAAAAGAGAAGAAATCAAAGACAAATTCTTATGTGGAACACCATTTCAAAATTAGGAAATGGAGATTACAAGTACTATATATGTAATTTCTGCTTTATTAGTATCGGTATCTGTAACAAGTTACAAAGAGAAATTGTCCGACAAATTACTTTGTAAATCAATTTATAAGGGAGATTTGGTTTCCCGGGCATTGTTCGGAAAAGCCACCTTGAAAGGGCTCTTGTTAGTCGGTCAGTTGACTTTGAGTGGAATCCATCAATGGCAAATTGCTGTCAGTCCCTTGTGGTCCACTCGTGCCCGTATTTACCGGGAAATGTATGCATCCACTCGCTCACGACTTGACTTTAAGATGGCGTTTTTTTGGTAAAAAAATTATAAGGAATTCATATAATGTTCGTCGTAACATTTAAATGTGTGGATATTATGATAAGATTTATATGATCAATGATTATGATTGTGTTCGTTTAGGTAGATTAAGTCTATCTTTTACTTTTGTTCTATTAAATGAAATTAAATTTACGACAATATCATAATATGATGATGGAAATTCAGCTGCGATCAAACACCTCTTGTAAAAGAAAATTGACTATTTCCCAAGCAAAAAACAGTAATTTTAATCTCCGAAATTGCTGCAAAGAGAGAGAAACTAAAAAGAAAAAAATGTAGAACGAAACTAGGTACCTTTAGGTCCGGTTGCCGGAGCAGGAGCAGAAGGAAGCTGGACCGGTGGTGGCCCTCCCACCGCCACCACAGTCCCCAACGCGGTGGCATTGTAAAAGCGGTCCTCCCTAAACCTCACGTTGCAGCTGGGAGTCAACACTCTTCCTCCTGGCGTCGCCTGAGGGAGATGTGCGATTGCCCAACGGAGGCATTTGCGGCAGTCCGATGGCGTCAAGTCGGGTGTGCACTCAGCGAGCATGTAAAGCTGTGGCGAGTCTGTGAGCTCCGCCTCTGCAGCGGCCACTTTCTTCCCCGATCTGCTGCTCGGGGCCTTCCGTGCTACATCCTCCGAGGCCTCTTTCAGGAGTTGAATGAACCGAAATGGGTCGTCTGTGATGCTCGAGCTGTTCGCATGTGTCGACGCAGGGGCTGTTTGCATGACCGAGTAAATGGGATGATTCGAGTACCTCAGCATGCATACGTCATACCAGATGATGGAGGTTCTTTTGCCGGGGCATTGCCGGCCAATCTTTGGGGCTGCGGTGCCTATACAGTTGCTGCATGTCAGGGCATCGATGTCGCCACGGCAGAGGAAGATCCCGTAGGCCTGGTCTGGTGGGCTGCCAGCAGTGGCGTTGGAGAATCCGCCGCTGCTGCTGCTGTTGTTGCCGGCAGAATTGGCGGCGGAGGAAAGTGATGAGAGGAGTTCATTGAGGTTTTTTTGGTAGGTGGAACCAGGAAGGAATTGTTTGGTGCCGGAGCATTTGAAGGCGGTATAAGTAAGTGCTGCTTCGCTTGTGTGAGAGTTGCCGATGAACAAATTGATCGAGAAGAGAAGAGGGAGGGAGATGGTGAAGGACGAGCTCATGCTCTGATGGATATATTACCTTTGGCTTTAGTTGGTTCTTGAGATTTTATTGTAGTCTTATCTTTTTAGTCATTATAAGCTTGTGGTCTAAGTATGACTTTCAATAGTACCGTTTGAACTCTGGCACGTAAAATTTGGGGTATTCCCTTGGAGAGAGGAAAGAAAAAATATTTCCCAAATTGAGAGCGAGACGTGCGGGTACCGATACTTAAAAGTAAGGAATGCTATTCTGTCAGCTCTCAGCGGAACTTTCGGGCTCTTGGGCTATGTTGATGTACAACCTTGACTGCCACCGATTCTTGATATTTTCTTGTAGTCTTTCTTTTTAGTCCTTATAAGCTTGTACAAAAGTCCACTGTTGGTCCGTTAACTTGAATAGTCTATCTATTTAAGCCCCTCCCGTTCCCAATATGGTCAGATGCGTAACCGACAATGTTCAACTTGAGAATACCTTTTGCTATTCTGAAAGGCAATCCATGGGACTAAAGGAAATCTGACAATTTGACCAACCTGTTCACAGCCAAGCAGCACCACCATTGTCCAAACTGAATAAAATTCTTACGACGCGCCCTTCACGGAATGCTCGGGAATTGGGAATCAACTCTAACTCAAAAATTACAGAAAGAGATATGAGAATTCGCCAATATTCACGGTACTATTTGTAAATTTGGGAAGACTGAGGCCACATGAAAATATGAGTGTAAGGAACTTAATTGACAGCCAAGCATAGTATTGAATAGCGTAACATGAAAACGTATATTCCGTGTAATCCTAATTGAATTCGGTTCCATGTACTTCACTTTGATCAGGCCGAATATTGATCGACAGGCCCAAATTCAAGACATGCTTTCAATGATTGCCACCTTGACTCGACTATTAATCCGAGTCACAATTGCTTTGTTGAAAATTTAAGCTTCACTTCTACTCTCCCATAGCTTTTCATGGGTTCAATAGCCATAGAAATCTCCCAAATCCAAGCATATTTGAACTTCGTCGTAACCGTAGACCTCATCTGATTAGAGTAGATAAGCACAACGGCTGAAGGAAACAATAGAATGCTCATAGTTAATTTTCAAACGATTGTCCATATTGATCAAACAAACCTTTTTATTGATCAAAAGAGGAAAAGTAATATATGTTCGACAAGTTAAAACCTCAAACCACAGAGTTAGATTATTAAAACTAGTTTACAAAACTGTTTTACAAAGAAATATGTAAGATTGTAAGCCATCCTCTAAAAAATCCGTTATATATTGGGATCAATAATAGCCCGATACCTCATGTAATAAATTAGTTGTATAAACTAATCTTAGTAAGCCTAGTATTCTCCTAATACAAAACCCTTGGTTTAGCACTTCTGGCTTGTGCATCGAATTGGATGGATAGAACCAATTCAGTTCCTGCAGGGATCATTGCTTTGCATAATAATGATTTTCGTCTTAAAAAGAGAAAATCTCAAAATCGAAGAAATAAAGATTCGACAATGCCTAAATCAGTGTTACTAACTCTGTAAAAAAAAAAAAAATTGGATTTATTTTTAAACGATTAGTGAAAAATCTGCCTAATTTAGGGTGATGCTATTTTCACCCATAAATAACTAAATCCACCCCCTTTGATAAAAAAAAAAAGATAAACTGGCATCAATTTTTCAATTGCAGTTTTAGGAAATGGCCCCACTCCTTCTTTTTTCTATTTTTTTTTAAATTTTTATTTAGTATAGTTACCATAATTAAGCATTTCGCAGATTTCGTTTTTTAGTGTATTAAAGAAAAGTAAATTCTCATATATTCATCTAACATTTTACATGTAAAATTATCATAGTAATAGGAAGAGAAAAATATATATTTTTTGATATAGTATGAAATTGAAAAGTCTCTTCTTCATTATTGATCTTATAGCAACCTCTCTTTTTTTGTCCATCTTATATCAAAAGCTCACTTTCTTAGTAAATTTTTTATTAATTTCATTAGTCTAAAATATATATCAAGTCTTTGTTTTGATTATATCAAAACATTTATGTTTTTCCTTACTATATTGGCAATATATTTTTATATAGAGCATGTAATACATTAGAAGAATATCTAGGAGTACACCAAAAACAATACGCACAATGAGGTATCTTGATATTTCTTTTTTTTTTTTAAAGATTTGTGGATTTCATTAATTTTCGTCAATAAAAAAAATGAAATTCCATTTGCATTTTCCCAAAAAAAAATCTTACTTTATGCAATGTTTTGATTTAATTATATTACATTTACTTAAAAATTTATCCATAATTTTAATCTACAACATAGAAAAGAAGTGAACTTTCTTTTTTGGAAAATTCAATCTTTGACAAAACAAATTTTTATGGAAGCAATATCTTACAATAAAAAAAAAAAAGACATCATGCCTTTAATATATATGGAAAATCTACAATAAACAAAACTAAACATATGAAATTCATAACTAATGGTAGATAGAAAAGGAAAGTAAATAAATTTAGGACCATTGATTTAAATTGCAATTAAATGTAGAGGGTAATTTTGTGTTTTAGGTGAAGATTATATGGATTTAATCATATAAGAGGTGGAAATAGCACTGTCCTTAATTTAATCATTTATAATGTTTTGTTTTCTAAATGATTGGGCATATTTTGGTTCATGGCTTGTGGTGCCAAGCATAGGTAAGCTTGAGCTCGTCAACCTTGGGCGAGCGTTGAATTGGCAGAATTTGGTGAGCCGCGAGTTGCCGGCCTTAGGTAAGCTTGAGCTCGCCAAGATTATGTTAGCCGCAACCTTGCTTGTGTGATGTCCCAATCTGCCACATCGCCAATCCCTATTCTGTCTTTACTTTAAGTTATCATGTAAGTGGAAGTCTTTTCTAAAGGTTAGCATTTATAACATGAATTATACATGTGTCACTAAAGACATCAATAGTAAAGGGAATCATGCTTTCATTACTTACATACTCATATTTACATTGGGCGACGGAATGTATATCAAAAGAGAGGACCTAACTGAGAGAACTCCAAAAAAATGTCTATCTCCCTAACCCTGCTGTACACCTCGCTACTCTCCATCCATCCATCCAACCCGACTACACGATCCTATGCCCCAAAATGTTACGGTCGTGTCAACAAACAAGCATGAATACTTCTCCACACTCCGATCTACACCATCTCCTACTCCTTTACATCACTCCCATTACCTGCACTAGGTCCTATCAGTCAACCGTCCATCAACACAAATATGGCAACAAAACGGTACGAAATCAGGTTAGGCTGTCCTATGTCCACTAACAATACAATTGTGTACTAAACAAACATCGTGCTCGGAAAATCCAAGTTAGTGAACTCATGGTGCTCACCCTCTAACACCACGGGCACTCCATAGTGGGAGATGGGGGATGCAGGGATTGGCGACATAGCTATTAATCTGAAAAATAATAACAGGAGTGAGCTAATGCTTAGCAAGAGAAACAGTAAACTCATAAACCGCTCAATCTAATTGAGTATTGATTCCTAGGACACAACTGATATCTAAGTAAGCAAGCACACAAGTATGACCGCATGACATACCTTAGGCCATTTACAATCACACAAGTAGTGCCAGTATGCACTTATGCAACACGCGTCATGTTCAATCACATGAGTCACACTACTATGTAATGGATGCACCACACTTCTCATTTGTCGTGCATAATATCATCGGGGTCCATCCCTGTTTCACTGCTCTACCAATACATGTAGGCGGATCTAGTAGTGACCTTTCATTCACTAACTAGGCATTCACAGTTCCCATATGCCAGGCATCCCTACTCCGGGGTGTCTTGATTGTTAGTTAGGGCATTCGCCTTCGACGTCCACTTCGACATCCACTCTAGGCCATCGTTGGACAATTGAGATGAGCGTCAAGGGGGTTTGTCACCAGCCTGGGCATCCCTACTTACAATTGGGGCATCTAGGTTATTAGTCAAGCATTCACCTCTGACGTCCACTCCACGCCATCATTGGGCATCCAAGGTCCATTAGCCTTGGGCATTACATATATCAATCCATCTCTTGTATCACAGGCATATTGCACTAATGCGATGACATCGCAATCATACACTATACAATGTACCCCATGGGATACACGTGACACCAAAATGACCACTAAGTCATCACAAACAATTCACTGACTCACAGCACACTAAAAAAAAAAAAAAATCCTCACATTTTTAGCTTAAATTTCACGAAAGAAATAGTATTATATTAAAGCCAAATATATTCCATTGGGAGCCAAATGAATGCAGTTACTATCATTAGTAGACCACAATTCGAGATTCCATCGTCTTCCCATAGAAATTTAATAAAACTCGGACCAAAGGCAAGACCGACCAGAATTGCACCGCTGCGGAAATCGAAATCGAAATCAAAATCATAATAAATGAACTTGAAAAATTCTAAAATTTTAATATGCTATAGATACCTTAAAAAAAAAAATTCATGAAGGAAACTAAGTCCAACACAATTTGTATAAAGAGCAGCAAGTTGCAAAAAATAACAAAGAATTTGGTTCACTAGAACAGAGCGTCCTATCTTCAAGATATACTCATCTAACAACCTTAAACATGTCAAAAAATCTAGAAATATGGATATATTATAAATTAGAATGTCCTTTACAACTTTTATGAAGGGAGCAAGTCCAAAATCGAAGAGGAAAATTTTATAAAAGTTCAGGAAGGTAATCAGGTCACTGTTCCTACTACACTGGCCAGATCAGACACCGTAAATGAGTAGGCCTTCGTACCAATCATATCACTTTATATATATATATATATAAGAGTATATCAAGATGTATTGTACAACTTTCATGTGGAAGCCTCAAATTTGAACCACAACAAACTCCATAAAATTAACAAATAGATAAGGTCTATCGGTTTCCAGTTCAGGAAATCCAATCCACAGCGCACGATTTCATGAAATTCTTGCATCGAATGGATCCCATGAATTCTTAGGGCAACCATCAAACCATACGGAGCACATGCGAAATTTATCGTCGATCATAGAAAAACTCCTACAAGCTAACCACAAATACCAAAACCACATGCAGCACAATCCGAACCTCAAAACCAATATGCATGTCATTTTTTCCTTCAAAACACACTTCCACAGCATCTCAACAGCTCTATTTCATCATCACAGCACACATGCAAAGCCGCAAAAACAAACAAACATGGGGAACAACAACAAATATTCCTATTCTACAAAACCAAGTCCCAAGAAGATCAAAGGAATAAGGAGAATGCCGCTTCTCCTTGCCTTGATGATCGTAGCACTTCGGTTTCCTACTTCTAGGCTCGCCGTCAGCTTGAGAGTGTCCTGAGGTTGTTGGTTAACTGCGATGAGAAGGAGGGAACGAGAGAGAGAGAGAGAGAGAGAGAGAGAGAGAGAGAGAGAGAGAGAGAGACGGTGAGAGGGAGAGAGAGGTGCTTGGCGAGAGAGAGTGTAAGAGAAATGAGAGATGAAGAAAAATGAAGAAGAAGTAGGGGCTGTCAACTTAGAGGAAAACGATGAGGAGGAAGATCTAGGCTTGTTCAAGACTCTTCTTGCATGAAATATTAGTGGCCAAGGAGAATAGTCTTCATCATGACCCTAGTTTAGGCTATTTTAAGCATATTTTGGAATTTTAGCCATTTTCGCATGGCTTGTAATTGGCTAGGGGGCAGCAATATTGAAAGAAATTAGTAAATGTGTCATAATTTCATGTAAATAAGACCTAAGTGGCTGGCCATATTAATTTATGCACATTAGAGATTAAATTAGGTACTATAGTAAGACTTAGGCACATACAATAATCATACAAGGCATTATTAAATTGTCTTGGGCCCTAAGTTTATCAATTAAATTAAATCATCTATACTAATAAGATTCATCACGACTAATTAATTATTTGGATGAAATTTGGTCCATCATAGCTTGGATCTAGTGAACCCCGATCTCAACAGCCTTGTCATGACCTGCCCCTCGAGGGGGGGGGGGGGGAGGGAACAGGTTTAGGGCTATTGCCTAAATGACGGACCTAAGGTCCATGATTAGGCAAGAGCTTTCCCAAGCCCATACCTCACGTAACATTGGGGTATTCTTAAAATAAAATTGCAAAAATGAGTCACCACTAGCCTATTGGTGTCGGCTAGAAACCAAGTGAGGTATGAGAGTGTATCTCACTTTCTACGCAACTAGAGAATCTAGAGTCGGGAACTTGATTACACTAATTGACCAATTAGTGCCATTTTGATACCTAATCTTGTTCATTTTAAGAGAAAAGATTTTTCTCAGGCAGTTTGGGTTGATTTTACACTTATCCACTAAGATGTGAGGTGATCATGTAGGTGTGCAATCATTAAAGTAATAACTTGCAACCAAAATCATAATTGTAGTAAACTTTAGCACGTGCAATCAATTATAATTAAATATGCAAATTAAACATGCAATATGATTGAGGTGCAAGAAAATAAAGGTCTAATTACACTAAAAAGGCAAGACATGATAATTTCCAATCAAACCTTACATTTTTTAATTTTCGAAATTTTTAAATTTTTAAATTTTTTAAATAATTATTTTAATTATTTTAATTTAATTTTAGAAAATGGGTGAACCGAGTCGGGTCTGGTTTGACTTGACCTGGGTTCAGCTCGGTCGAGGAAAGGCCAAATTCAGCAGGCCCCAATAGGACTAGGCCTGAACGATAGGCCAGTTTAGCTAAAAAATGAGCCCACCTAAAAAAGAAACCTAAGTAAACTAAGCCCGACCCAACACAAGAGAAGAAACTAATATTAAACCGGCCTAAAGGCCTTGCTTCGGCCCAGACGCAGGTTGCCTGAAAATCAAAACCCTATTCGGTTTGCAACCCACGCCTGACTCAATTTTTGGCTGAAACCCTACCCGGCTGTGACCGAATGGATGTCTTTCTCTTTGCTCACGGATGAGGCGTCGCTAGGCAGACGAACAACGACTATGGGCTTGGTGGCGGTGACAGCGACGACGGCCTTAACGGCAAGTGACAGCACGGTGGTTGGGGCTCAGCGGCCAACTCAGATGGCCTGGTGATGGAATAGTGGTGGCGGGCGACAGCGAAGCAACGTCTGGTGGCGAAATAGCAGCAGCAAGTGATGGTGGGGAAAGCAACACAGTGGTGGTCGTCGGCGTGCCTTGGCGAGGCAACAATGGCCCTATGCAGTGGATCTCATGGTGGGTCGAGGCTAATGTTGTGACGGGGCTGACTTGACACGACAAGGACCAAGCACGATGGCAGTCGTTGGGCATGGCGGTTGCTGGAGAGGTGTGGTCGGTGGCAACACGGGCGGCCCTTTCGACTAGGGCATTGATGACGCCACCTCGACTGGGTGAGCAGGGGTAACCCTCAACCTCTAAGGTCGGGGGTTGCCGGTGGTTGCAGCGAGGACGTCGGTCGAGGTCGATGGCGGTGATGGTGCCAGAGACTCCCCTTCTCCTCTCCAGTCCTCACTCTCCCTCTTCGGTTTCTCTCTTCTACTTTTTTTCATTTCTATTGTGCTGTCTTTCTCCTCCTCGTTCTGCCCTCTGCTTTTCTAGTTTTTCTGCTCTCTCCTCTCTCCTTTCTCTAGGGTTTCACATGCGACAATGGGCCTAGGAGGAAGAGCTGGGGCGCGAGCCGAGCCAAGGCCAGATTAGGCCCAACTCGATCCCTCTTAAGCATTTTTTTTGTTGCTTTTTTGTTTTTTTTTTAATTTAATTAAAAATATTTTTTAAAACTTTTTTTATGCACTTGAAAATTAGGTGTCAACAGGTGGCCCTCTTTGAATGTAACCTTGAAGAGGTTATATTCAAAGACAGAAGACACCTAAATTATTTTGGTGATAGGGAGACCATAGGTGCATAGGCATGTATCAGGTCGACGAAAAGGACTCGAAGTTGTGGAAGCATGTTTTGTCAATAAGAGAAAGAAAGATCCTGGGCTCCAAAAGCACGCTGTATCATAAGAAGAAATAGAGACTCTAGACTACAAAAGCACATTGTGTCATAAGAAGAACGAAAACCCTGGGCTACAAAAGCACTCCGTGTCATAAGAAGAAAGAGACACCATGGGCTACAAAAGTACGCCATGTCATAAGAAGAATGAAGACCCCGAGTTACAAAAGCACGCCGTGTCCTAAGAAAAGAGAGACCCCAGGCTACAAAAGCACGCTGTCTCATAAGGAGAAAGAGGGACCCCGGGCTACAAAATTACGTTGTGTCATAAGAAGAAAGAAGACCCCGAGCTACAGAAGCACGCCATGTCATAAGAAGAAAAAGAGACCCCAGGTTCCAGAAGCACGCCATATCATAAGAAGAAATAAAGACTCTAGGCTATAAAAGCACGCCATGTCATAAGAAGAAGAAAAGACCCTAGGCTACTAAAACATGTCGTGTCATAAGGAGAAAGAGAGACCTCAGGCTACAAAAGCATGCCGTGTCATAAGAAGAAAGAAGATCCTGGGCTACAGAAGCACACTGTGTCATAAGAAGAAAGAGAGACTCGGGCCACAAAAGCACGTTGTGTCATGAGAAGAAGGAAAGACCCCAAGCTATAGAAGCACGCCGTGTCATAAGAAGTAAGAGAGACCCCGGGCTACAGAAGCATGCCGTGTCATAAGAAGAAGGGAAGACCCCGGGCTACAGAAGCACGCCATGTCATAGAAAGAAAGAGAGACCCTCGGCTACAAAAGCACATCGTGTCATAAGAAGAAGGAAAGACCCCGGGCTACAAAAACACGCCATGTCATAAGAAGAAAGAGAGACCCCAGGCTACAAAAGCATGCCGTCTCATAAGAAAAAGGAAAGACCCCGGGCTATAGAAACACGTCATGTCATAAGAAGAAAGAGAGACCTCAGATTATAGAAGTACACTGTGTCATAAGAAGAAAAGATGACGTCTCATCGTGTAACAATGAGTTTCGATCGGGCTTCAAAGGGACATGGTTTAAGATTGACCATGAACCTTTGGAGATGACATGGTTTAAGGCTGATCATGAACCTTTGTAGATGACATAGTTTGAAGTTGACTATGAACCTTTGGTTTTTAGGGAAACACCCACTAACCCCTTGAAAACTGTATGGGTTCACTGAGGAATCCTGTCAAACTCCACTTGAGCAAATGTCATTAGGGATGTCATCAAGAGATGTATTGGCAATATTGTAGCATTAATTGAACAAGCTAATCAAGCTAAGTTCAACTACTTTAAAAAAACATTCGATGTTAATCAACATTATGTGGCGCAAAACTGTCATTTTGTTCAGGGATGTATCATTAATCATCAAATTCTCTACGAGTCAAGTTCTTATTAGAATGACTACGATTTGTGAAAAAGGCTCATTAAGCATGCCAAACTAGAGCTTCCTTGTTAGAAAGGATTTCTCACACACTCTCGATAAAATGGCTGGTTGATCCCATCCATTCATGTGAGAGATAATTGGTTACCGAGGGTATCTCATATAACCCATGTCAAAGGCTTTCGGAAACATTTCCAATGAGCATAATCCGATCGATCAAAAAGGTCTTTTGAAAGGATTGCAATATAGGCTCAGTTAGGGCTTACACAAAGGGATTATTGCTTTGAGGCCAAAGGAACATTTGTCGCTATCTTCATCGGATTTACAAGTCAAGAACTTGAAAGATAAGATAAGCTAGAATTACTTCCACTCCTTCAAGGAGTAGCTTCTTAGTGGTATTCTCATTTTCACTCAAACCATCCCGATCAGAAGAGACTTTGGAAGAGGGTTGTAATGCTGACTCGGGAGAGGCTTGTAAGGCTTAAAATTTTCAAGAGGGTTTTTAAGAGTCGGTGATCATCATGGCATTGTGACCAGGTCACTTGACCTTTTGAAAGCATTTGGTTTTTGAAACACTGCACATCTCATAAATCCCTTAACTAATCATTTATGCATGGGAGTTTTGCTCTTTTCTCTAATTTCCTTTGTCCTTTGTGATGACTTTTTCTGTTTTTTTTTTTTTTTTCGCAAGCACTTGGATTTTGATAATTTTTCTTTCATATAAGATGCAGTCTTTTGGCTCTTTTTCTTGACGGATATTGGCATTGCTTTTACCAAGCACATTGCTTTTTCATGCCCCCTAATTTTATCGAACTTTTGGAGCTCTTATGACTTTCAAGATGTTTTTTCATGGTTTCTTGTCAATGTCAATTGTATGTGGTCAATCTTTATGCCTTGCCCCTGTGAAGGGAGATGATCACCACTCAGGATTCAGAAATAAAAATTCAGGCCCAAATTGGTTAAAGCACTAGGTATCAGTGTTTGGGTAGAGAAGGAAATGCTCTTCTTCACCTAAAGCTATCACCAGAAGATTGATGCGAGTGAAAGTAGTAAAATCTTTCTTAATCTTTCGCTCTACAACACGATCGTAACTTCCTATGATGCCCCAACGTAGGGTCGTTCTTGACAAGGGTAAATTGAAAGATCATCTTTATTCGACTCAAAGGGGTAGCAAGAGAGTAGTACGGTGCTTGGGATTGATGAATGAAACTCCTTTATCATTTCGATCTTTGCGCTTAATGCGAATGGATCTTTCATCCTAAGAGAAGGTCGCTTTTCACTCTCAAAAGTGTTTGAGGGATGTGTTAGGAAATGGCTTACCTTTCTTCATCCTAAACACTTCTTGTTTAGCATGATTAACATCTTCATTTCACTCTGTCGAGATCATCTGAGTAGATCAATCTCCATAGGGAAATTTGATTCAAAATGAATAACCCACAAAATGAGAAAACAATTTTAGATAAAAAGGATGCTAAAAAAGTTTGTAGAAAGTTTTTTTTTCCTCAATTATTCACTTTTGTGCTTGTCTCTAGGAAAGTGCCAAAGGTTCTTTTTGGGAATGAAAATTCTCCCTTTTTTTTTTTTTTTTTTATAGAAGAAGAGTACTTACCTATGGCATGGTGACCCGGTAGCCCTGTAAAGAATGTAAAAGTATATGTTAAGGCAAAAATCTTTAGGGATTGAAATGTTGGAAACAATACATTATTACCATTCATTTGCTTTCATCCTTTAAGTGCTAACATATGTTAGATCCACCTTCGTGGATATTTGGTAACTCGATAATACCCTTCCCCTGCATTCGCCTTTAAATGTTTGATGCTTTCTTGATTCCTTGGTGGAAGAAGCTGCTTCTACGGTCAAGGTGCAACCTTTTTCCATTTGTCACCCTGTAAGAAGGAGAGATGAAATGGGTTATCTCCATTCTTAGTTAGGTTCAACTGAGAAACGATACATCCTGCTTGATGAATTTGACAATGTTGTTCCAGCACACTTCATTGGTGGGTGAAGGAGAGATTTTTCTCTAAATCAAACGTTGCTCTCCCACTCTTTATTTGACAAATCTTTGTTTTGTTCTAGTTTGTCTTGTACCAAAGAAAATAATATGCCATTCATTTATGCTAAAGAGAATCAAGTTTAGGAACGAAATACATCATTTTCCAAAGTCGGGTGATCAACATCCCAAGGTATCTCTTATGGAGGAATGGATAATATTGCCCCTCTGTTTCATTTGAATCTTTCTTTGTTTAAGATGAATAGGACTTAATAATGCTCCATCACATTTGTTGGAATGTTATAAAACTTAGTACTCTTGATGTCTCCTTGACAATAAAAAGAAAGTCATGTTAGAAACGGTATTATAAATGAATAATTAGAATTGATACAGTTTACTCTTCCTTCAAATTTGCCATGCTTGGCAACTCCCTTCATTTGTCTCATCATGCAAAGTGAACGAGATCGACAGGCTATTCTGACTTCTAAGGCATTTGGTAATAAAGAAACTTCCTAGAATGGAATTCAACTTCGTTTCACCTTTATGGAAGATTGGCATTGATGAAACTTTGATGCATGCTTGCTCCTCAAGTTCTGTGAGCCTACGATTTTATCTTTTAGAAGTGTCGCGACCTCTTTTTTCTCGGCGCCCGCAATCGGGTACGAACGCCTAAGGAGGCTAATGGCTCGGCTGAATTTATTAAGCCCGGACTCTCCCAAGTCCACCAATTCACGACTTTAATAGTTTGAGTTTTTAACTTATAAATCAATTTTTAAAATGGAGTCGCCACTAATCGATTTGGGGTGGGTTGATTAGAAACCCAAGTGAAGTACCGGGAGAAATACTCACTCCTGCGTAACCAGAGAAATTAGGATCGGGGACTTGATTACACTAGTTAATCACTAATGCCCTTTCGGTACCTAATCTTGTTTAAACCCTGAGGTTTTTTGGATGTTCGAGGGATTTTCCATGCATTTTTTGGGAGGGAAAATATTTTCTAGGTCCTTTTCTAATTTTTTGGACACAAAAGGGATTTTTTGGGATTTTTTTTTGGTATTTTTAGGAAAATACAAGTCTTTTTGGCTTTTTTCATGCATTTTTGGCTTTTTTGGATTTTTGGCATTTTTTGAAAATATGAAATATTTTTGATTTTTTTTTTTCGAAAAATAAAATATTTTTTAATATTTTAAAAATATTTTCGGAAAATAAACGGTTTTTGATTTTTCTCAAAATTTTTTAGAAAATAAAACATTTTTTAACATTTTTTAAATATTTTTTGATTTTCTGGAAATTAAAACATTTTTTATTTTTTTTTTGAAAATAAATTATTTATTTGTTATTTATTAGAATAATATTTTATATTAAAATAATCAAACAAAACCGGCCCGGGTCGGATCCGCGGGTTGGGTCCGACCCGAGCTAGCGATCCGAATGAGGACGGGCCCGCGTTGCGGGCCCGACTCAGTTTTTTTCCTTTTTTTAATTAATTTATTCATTTAGTGAAACGGCGTCGCGGCCGGGCGTTCGGGGACACCCGGCCCGGCCCGACCACCCGGCCCGACAAGCCGCTCCGCGACCCGACTCCCCATGAAACCCTACTCGGGTCCGACCCGAATCTCGACCCGGCCTTCAGCCGCCCCCACAATTTGCGGAATCCCTACCCGGTTCCCGATCCGGGTCCAACCCGACAACCCGGGGTCGCGACCCGGAAAATCGGGAACCCTAGGGTTTCCGAATCGCGGCACCGAGGCGCAACGACGGGGACGGCGGCCACGGCGGCGGCGACGGCGACGGCGACGGCGACAACGAGGGTAGTGACGAGGGTTGGACTGCAGAGGGGACAATGGCGATGACGACGACAGGCAGGGGAGGCGGCCAGGGTTTCGAGCAACGGCGACGATGCGTCTGGGGGCGGTGGCGGCGTCTGCTGTTACCTGTTTGCAGCAACGGTGCGATGAGGCGGTGAACGGTGGCGGCGACAGGGGGCTGTAGGTGTAGGTGACGACGGCGGGGTAGCGACAGCAGCTCCTCAGCTCCGGATCTGGTGCGGCTTGGGCGAATCGGTCGCGGCGACGGCGTTGGAACGGTGGCGGAGCAGCAGCGTCGGCGAAGGCGAGGCTTCAGCTCCCCAGATCTGGTCCTCCGGAACCTCCTCTCTCCGGCTTCGACCTTCTACAGCCTCGGCTTCTTCCACTCCGGATCTCTCCCCTCCGGCTAGATCCGAGCCTCCACCGGCCGGATCTGACCGCCTCAGACTCGCTCGCCGGCAACCTCCCCTGAAGTCTCTCAGTGGGAGGTCAGCCGAACTCGCGACCCGAGTTCTCTCTCACTCGCCTTCCTCTCGCTCGCTCTTCAACCTCCTCCGAAGTCTCTCAGGAGGAAGCTTCCAAGCTCGCGATTTTTTGGCGTGTCTTCAACAACGGAAACGGGGGCCTATTTATAGGCGAGGGAGCAGCCGGTCGACGGAGCTTCGGCTGCCGGTCCCCGTGCGCCAAGCGGCCTCCGCCGGCCGAACCGGCGTCCCATCCGATGCCAGCTGCCCCTCCCACGCTCTTATCCGACGCCAGCCGCCCCTGCTCCACGTGCGCTACTATTCCTCCACTTTGCTCCGGCGTCGCGCGCGTCCTTCTCTCCGGCGCGTGCTGCTTATCTGGTTTGGGGAAGAAGACAAGGGAGGAAGAAGACAAGGAGAAGGGGCCGGGCTTGGCCATGCGGCTGGGCCTCGCGGGCTTGTGCGAAGGGAAAGAGAGGAAAAGAGGGGAGGGGCTGCCTTTTTTTTGCTTTTCTTTTGTTGTTGTTTTGTTTGTTATTTGCTTATCCGAAAAGACAAAATAATTAAAAAATTTAATTAATAATATTAACCTAATTAAAATTGTGGTGTCAACAGCTGCCCCTCTTTGGAGGTGAGCTCGCAGAGGTTGCATTCAAAGACAGACTGATGCCTCAATTTTATCCATGCATGCGTAGCATATTATACTTTATTTGGGACCTATTATTCTATGCGGGAAAAAACAGAAGAGCAATATAACTTTACATATACTGAGACAGATAAGAAGATACCTGTAGTTACTTACCGGGAGTGAGTGAGATAGGGTGTGAACCCCGAGTTTTGGCAAGTATCAAGGCGTCATCTTACCTGGTGATATGAGGAGGTTGCTTTTCCAGGGTTCGAACCATTCTTCGGTCACCTGTTAAAACAATCAATGATTTGTCTAGGACCCGAACCTTTCTTCGGTCGCCTTGATGGGAGATTGCTCCTTCAGGACCCGAACAATTCTTCGGTCGCCTGTTGGAGTAATCAGTGGTTTGTCTCGGACCCGAACCATTCTTCGGTCGCCGTGACGGGAAGTTGCTTCTCCAGGACCCGAACCATTCTTCGATCGCCTGTTAAAACAATCCATGATTTGTCTAGGACCCGAACCTTTCTTCGGTCGCCTTGACGGGAGATTGCTCCTTCAGGACCCGAACCATTCTTCGGTTGCCTGTTGGAGTAATCAGTGGTTTGTCTCGGACCCGAACCATTCTTCGGTCGCCTTGACGGGAAGTTGTTTCTCCAGGACCCGAACCATTCTTCGATCGCCTGTTAAAACAATCAATGATTTGTCTAGGACCCGAACCTTTCTTCGGTCGCCTTGACGGGAGATGCACCGACCTTTCTCAGGGCATCTCATTTGTGGGTGCCTGATTTGAATCGAGGACACCAGTTGGTACCCGACCTTTCTCGGGAGATGCGCCGACCTTTCTCAGGGCATCATATTTGTTGGGGGTGTCTGACTTCTGTTGAAGACACCAGTTGGTACCCGACCTTTCTCGGGAGATGCGCCGACCTTTCTCAGGGCATCGATTTGTGGAGTGTCTGACTTCTGTCGAAGACACCAGCTGGAACCTGACCTTTCTCGGGAGGATGCGCCGACCTTTCTCAGGGCATCCATTTGTGGGTGCCTGATTTGTATCGAGGACACCGGTTGGTACCCGACCTTTCTCGGGAGATGCGCCGACCTTTCTCAGAGCATCTATTTGTTGGGGGTGTCTGACTTCTGTCGAAGACACCAGTTGGTACCCGACCTTTCTCGGGAGATGCGCCGACCTTTCTCAGGGCATCGATTTGGGAGATACATGAAGGATATTTGGGCCTTTGCAGGCGTCAAAATGGGTATTTGGCTGATCATAGGCAATGGACGGGTACTTGGATGATCACAAGTGCGAACTCTTGGAGGATACCTGGACGTTTGCAAGTATCGAAGGGGTACCTAGACGATCACAGGTACAAACTCTTTGGAGATATCTGGGTGATCACAAGCATCGAAGGGGTACCTGGACGATCACAGGTACAAACTATTTGGGGATACCTGGATGATCACAAGTATCGAAGGGGTACCTGGACGATCACAGGTACAAACTATTTAGGGATACCTGGATGATCACAAGTATTGAAGGGGTACCTGGACGTTCACAGGTACAAACTATTTGGGGATACCTGGATGATCACAAGTATCGAAGGGGTACCTGGACGATCACAGGTACAAACTATTTGGGGATACCTGGATGATCACAAGTATCGAAGGGGTACCTAGACGATCACAGGTACAAACTCTGAAGGGAGAATCAAGGCATACCTGAGATATTCGTGTGGAAATATCGATGATGGGTCTTGCATATACGTGAAGGTCTCTCACCTCCTGGTAATTGAGAATATTGAGGACGTACTTGGGATATTCGTGAAGGTCTCTCACCTCCTGGTAATTGAGAATATTGAGGACGTGCCTCGCATATTCATGAAGTCTCTCACCTCCTGGGGAATATCGAGGGCGTACCTTGGATATTCGTGAAGGTCTCTCATCTCCTGGTAATGGGGAATATCGAGGGCGTACCTTGGATATTCGTGAAGGTCTCTCACCTCCTGGTAAAAGGGAATATTGAGGACGTGCCTCGCATATTCATGAAGGTCTCTCACCTCCTGGTAACATAAACTTGAATGTAGCATGAGGCTTACCTAGATGGCCGCAGGCACTTAAAAGGGGTGGAACACCTGGATAGCTACAGGTGTACAAAGTACTGGAATACTTGGATGAACACAAGTATTTAATGATACAACATGGGACCACTCAGTTGCTCCAAGTGTAAGAAAGCATACCTGGGTAGGCGCGGGCACACAAAGCAGCGGAATGCTTGAACAACTTCTATTATTTGGGGACAACTTGGGCAAGTTGAGTGTCATGAAAAGGATGTGCCTAGACAACGGTGGGTACTTGACGATATGGGGATACCTAGACAGCAGTAGGTATTCCAAGAGATACTTGGTCAGTCACAAGTATCAATACTCTGGGGACAACTCGAATAGGTCGAGTGTCAGGAAAAATGAGTATCCGGACGGTGGCCGGTACTCTAAGACAATAGGGATACCTAGACAGCAGTAGGCACCCCAAACTCAAGGGACGACTCAAATAGGTTGAGTGTCAATAAGAGAGTACCTGGACAATGGTAGGTACTTTAAGACAAGTGGGGACAGGGATATGTTTACCTGGCAATATCTCTGATCTCTAAAAGTATGTCTGCTATTTGCACAATATGCACACATGATTGTATATGCTGTAAATTCATGAGTTTAAATGTGATTTATGCATGACAATTTTGTCAGTTCTGCATCTTTTGATTTCCACTGGGGAAGATTTTGAAAGACAACCTTCATTTAGAAAGTAGATGTCTTGAGCATGCCAGATGAGGGACTTTTAGTCTGAAAGGACTTTTCGCTCACTGTCATGGAAAAGGTTATCCTGACCATTGATGCAGGATTTATAAGGACCACACTTCTCACTATCATCATGTCAACAGGGGTCCGAGTATTCTCGCAAACGGTACGACTTTACCAATGTGTGAGGTCTTTGTTGAAACTATGATGAAGTCTTGGCTAGTGGCTCATCGAAGGGGATCATCAAGGTTGAAGCTGATGGATGAAAATGGTGCACGATCATCTCCGGCTTTACAAGTCAAGAACCCTGCGAAAAGAGATAGAGTAATCTTGCTCGTACTTCTTCGAGCGATGCTTATAGACATATGAAATCCTACGTTAATTGAAGTGCCCCTAATCTGAAGAGACTTTTACAATGGGATGTAAAGTAGGCTTGATTCATGTGTAAAAAGGTAGAGCTGGTGATTGCCTTGGCATTTGTCACCAGTCTTTCTTCTCACTGTCAAATGGAGGTTCTATGGACCACAACAACAACATTTTCTTGGCTGCATTTTTGACTGGAGGGCATTGGCCTTGCTTTTACCAGGCACACTGCTTTTTTATGCCCCTGCTTTTTCATTCTTGTTGTTAGAGGAACTGGCCTAGACAAGTTCAATCGAAGCACCGTTATTAGACTCTTGAGTCTTCATCTTCAGTAGGCTCTCTGGGCTATGCTGCTTAAATGGTAGTAACTTCTGTTTTGTCTTGATGTGAGGGTAAAATTACAGACTCACTTGGGTTGTACAATGAATACAAGTGCGTAAAGAAAGAATTGCTCTTCATGACTCTAGGGCACTTAAATTAACGCGAGTGTTCATATGCAATAAAGACACTCGAAGATTAATGCAAGTGCAAGCAAGAAAATTTCTATCCCCTTTCTCACTTTGTGATGCTGACTTGCTTTCGACTTGCCCCAGTGTGGGGTGGTTCCTTGACGGGGATATGAGAGAAATTTCATCAGTGTATGGGGCTCAATGGGGTGAGCGATGGAATGCCTCTCACTATTGTGGTTATCGTACCATTCGCGAGAGAACTCTTTACCCTGCAGCCATGGAATCTTCTGCACTCATCTCACAAGTGTATAGATGGGGGACTATGTGTAGGATATGGCTTGCCTTTCATCATTCGAACGTACCTCATCCAACATGCTCAATTAATCTTGTATTCTTCACTTAGCTGTCTATTCTAATAATCCTCAGTGGAATCAGTGACTTAGACAGACGAAATCGTCATGCAGAATTCATCTAAATGACACGCAACATTTTGAATATGATGGAGTTTGAACTTTTCAAAACAAGTGAATGGTTTTGACTAAAAAAAGACCCTATTGACAACTTTAGGAGTTAACATAATGGTCTTTCCAAATATGTTAATTTTTGAACATCAAAAGGGTTACTCGCAAATGGACGTCGATGGTTGTCCCTATTGATTAGGAATATGACACATGAATGATCAGTCGGGGTTGGGAATCTGATCGGGCATCTCTGCTTTTGCCCCTGCAGAAGAGAAGATGTACAAATAGATCAATTAGTCTGGCCGAAATCAAATGTGAGTTGAGGCCTGAAGATTTTCTGTCATTTGCTTTGGCAATACTTGAGACGCCATTTTGCTTGGGAGAGTTTGTCATACCTCTCATTGATTTGTTATCTTTGTTTTTTACAGTCAGTTAATCCTGCAACAAACAAGACATGCTTCTTATTGATTCGTTATCCTTGCTTTTGATAGTCAGGTGATCCCTTCACTGGTTTGTAGATGATTGAATGGACTTGAAGTGCGAGTGGGACACGAAGTCCTATGTCTTTTGCTTCGTTAGGTCACCTGTTCTCTCATAATTTGCAAGTGCAAGAGAAACAAAAAAAAAATTATTATTTTTTACCAAGCGGCTAACTGCCGCGTCGGGGATTCGAACCCCCGACTTCGGACCTTTTTGCTTCTTCCCGGATACCACTCGGCTAGAGGCGCCGACGGTGTCCGTAGGGCGCTGCCTTTTTTATTTAACCGAACCGGCTCTAGGACGACACGTCCTTTTGTACCAAGTTGGGTAAATCGATATGGGTCACTTGTTTTGTCCAAATTAACCTTTAAGCTTGTTTCTTGAATCCTATGCTTCCTGTCAATAGGAGAAAATATGTCAAAAGTGAGTTTAGACACTGGGAGTATTGGAAACGATACCAAATTACTATTCTCCAAAGCTTGTATTTGCTGACTCCTAGGGATATTTGAATGTCGATGACAGCATTTTCGTCTTGGCACAGTTTGACATTTCTTTCGATTGGCCTTCCTCACTCATGGCCATGTATGCATGATTGATGGTTGTCGATTTATCTTCAACGCCTTCCTTCTGTGGAATTTTTCTTTTGTCTTTGACTACATGGCCATTGGGCAAAGTCATGTATCTCAAGCTTCTATGGAATCTGAGATCAAAAGTCTCAAGCTTTCTTATGGCAATTACTCCTCGGAAGAATACGCGTCTGGAGTGAAGTTTCTAGATTCCAACATCATTGTCCAGGGTGTGGGGCTATAGATCGCTTTGACTGTCTAGATTTTCTCCTTGTTGACAGTAGCCAATTTAAGGAAAGAGAAGCAGATCCTTCTTCGTGCTTCTTGGCTCGTTGAAGCTGGAAGTCCTGTCAATGAACTCGGGACATCCTGCCTTGAGCTATCATGTTATGCATGCTTCAAGTTTGATAATATGCCTGTGCCTATTACATCCCATCATTCATTTCCTGTAGATGGCAGAGAGAGGATGTCATTTTCGACATTATGTTCAGGGAATAGGACTTACCATTTTGAAACGTGATGATCCTTTCTGTTTGCCCCTGCTTTCTTGGGAGGGTGTCATTGAATTCGGTGAGTTCACATAATGTGCTTGCTTTAAATGCCCCCTGTCGCACTAAGTCAAAAGGGACGGGAATGATCTTCTGAGACATGAAGTGAGTGAGTTAAAAAGACAAACATGATTAAATTTATCATCTTGTTTTAACAAAAGCTTTTGGGTGATGAAATATTTTTTAATTTCAAAATACGTCTTTGGGGGAGAAAAAGCATAAGGAAGTCCAGCCCTTAGTATTCTCCTTGGATGATATATTTTTTCATGGTTGGATAGCATCACCGGGCTGGTTTGGAGTACCGCCTCATGTTCTTAAAACAAAATATTACAACTGTATAATAGAGTACTTGAAATGGAAAATACAACCGTAGCACACTAGATAAGATGAGAAACATGAAATTATAAAAACAAGTAAAACCCATAAAAACTCCTGTGTAAAGGAGCGCTTTGATAGTGCTGGTCTTGAAGTTAAGCGTCTTTGAAATCTTCGCCTCCAGTAGACTCGAAATATTCACATGAAAGGACCACTTCATTGAGGCTATGGAGATGCAACCCATGCAACCAACAACGATGCTTGCGAGGTAAAGCCCCTATGAACAGTTTTATCATTTCTTCTTCGACCAGTTGAGGGTAAGTTTGCATCATAAAAGCCTCCCACCTCCTTGCATACGCTCGGAAATCCTCCATTGGTCTTCTTTTGAAGTGAACCAAGCTCTGACAAGGCACTTCATTCCCAATCTGGCTTTGATACTGAAGCAGGAATGCAGAAGACAGTTCATTCCAATCTCTCATGAGGTAGATATCTGCTGTGATGAACCATTGTAATGCAGACCCCGTAAGACTCTCTTGGAAGGCCTGAGCGGTGAATGACATCGGGCCATAGTACCGACTCATTTCAGCATGGAGATACTGCAAGTGGGTCACGGGGCAAGTCGTGCCGTTATACTTGCGGAGATTAGGTATCCACATTTCTATAGGGGTCATGATCCTACGAGGACAAGACGAGCCTGGTATGTCTTGGTTAGGCCACTGGTTTTCCCACTGCATATATGTTGTAGCGGTGAATTTTTCTGTTTCAGGAGAGTTGGATTCTACTGAGATTACCCCATTGCTTTCTTCTTGGTCAAAATTTCCGAATGAGGATAAAGTATTGAAGCTATCCTCATGGTTAGAGGAAGAGCTTAGTACTTCGTTAGGATCATGGCGGATAAAGACGTATGCTTCCTCTTCTGACGGGCCTTCATCCCCGGATGAGACTAGGAAACAGTTATACGATGAATCGTTAGTTTCATTGTCGAAATAACGCTGGAAGTCTTTGGGGTTGTATTCTAGGGCCGAGAAGTCTTCAGAGTTGTACTCTTGGGGATGGTAGTCTTCGAAGCTGAATTCTTGGGAATGCTCGAAGCTTTAGTGCGGTGGGTCGTCAGTAGATGCTGAATTGATCGGCTTAGGCTTTCTTTTCTTGGCCCCTGGTCCAGACCTTTTGAGTAAGGCCCTGCGTTTCGCCAGCTCGATTCTGTCAAGGGGAGTGAAAGACACTAGAGCTTCACTGTCTGATTCACTTCCCAAGTTGATAGGGGTTGGTATTCTTTGGACCCTAGCTCTTGGAGTAAGCTTGGGGAGTTGTCTTGTCGTGCCCCGGTCTTGAACAGGCTCTGTGTCTTTGATCTCGTACAAAGGCTCCTTGCCTTTCCTAGTGGGAAATTTCCCAATAACAGGGTGTTGTTCGGCTGCCCATTTATCATGCAAGGCTTCATTGACATGCTCTTCTCCTATCTCAGCGACTAACGGTTCCTCGTGCTCCGCGATTATCAGTTCTTTGTAGGGCAAGGCTATGTCAGGGCTGATGTCAATATCATATTCTTGGTTAAAGACATGAATTAGTTCCCTCCAGGTTTTAAGGGGACTAATCTTCCTGACAATGTACCATCGCAAGGCAGGGCCAGTCAAGCTCGATTGGTACGATTGAATCATCCTTCGGACCAAGTAAGCCTGCAAGTAGGTCTCTAGGCGGAAGGTATCAGCATACCTTTCGCATTCAGGTGCTTTGAGCTTTTCAGGGATCTCAATGCCGGCGTAATTGGACAGGTCCATGGGATTCCGCTCCTGCAACTGGCTTAACCTTTTCATAATCTTTTCAAACTGTCTATGGTACTGGCTATTTTCTGGCAAATTCGCAAGTGTCATGACGGTGTTTGAGGCAACTATAGAGTTGGGCTCAGCTTGAGTGGATTTCATTTGTCTCGAGAGTTGTTGAAGGACAATGGACATCTGTCCTACACCGTCTTCAATGTTAATGAGGCGATTTTGTACATCATTCTGATCGGGCCCAATTGTATGAGGTCATTCGCAAGTAATTGGTGGTTGGCGATTCATAATTACCCTGTTCGTGTTGAAAACAATGAATGAGCACGACAGTAAACAAAGATTGACCCATGGCAATGGTCTAACTGCTTTCTTATTTATCAAAAGAGGATTTTATAGACCGCCAACTCCTAACATCTAGAACTTGAAATTGAAAAGACAGGATGAAATACTAGATATTAAACAAGAGTCCCTAAACAATGGGACAGAACTTTCACAATATTAATACTAAGGGGCACATGATTGCTAATTTATATGCGACGGGGAGCCTGGTTCTTGTGAGGACGCCTGCTTCCTTGGGCTGGCTCTGAGGTGTGCATCCAGTCCATTCCCAAATCCCTCTCCATGAGCTCTGCTTGCTCGTGTTGGCTGCTCTCGCTGATCGAGTGAGGGACTAATGGCTTCCATCTTTTCGGGATGCGATGGTTATGGATGTAGGACATGGAGGCGTGGTGGGCTTTTTCTTCTCCCTCAAGCCCTTCAGGTACCACAATCCTTTTGCGATGGCAGCTGTTCCAGGTTTCCTCAGCGATAGAAATTTCGAATGCATAG
This sequence comes from Eucalyptus rudis, assembly GCA_019915205.1. NCBI lineage: Eukaryota > Viridiplantae > Streptophyta > Magnoliopsida > Myrtales > Myrtaceae > Eucalyptus > Eucalyptus rudis. The sequence continues at coordinate 6,945,871 of JAHMTN010000003.1, read as the reverse complement.
TCACGGCTTGTGTTGAAAAGAACTGGAGGGATCATCCTCTTGAAAGGCGGTGGGATCTCCTGAAGGGCTCCATATTGTCGTGCTACCCGATACGGGTAATAGGGAATGGCGCCGGTGAGGCCGAGCAATGGAATTGGGCGGGTGCGTATGTAAGCAAAGCGGGCCCTCTTTTCATGGAACCAACCAGCACACCATTGGAATGCCTCAGGAGCTGGGTCTCTTAGGAAGTTTACCCAATTTAAACAGCTTTGATTGGGAATATACGGTCTTAGAACCATAAATTTTTGTAATGGATTTTCGAAAGCATTTGTTTCAGACGATCGCATGAAGTCTCGAAATTCGCTTAGGTGAGAAAAGAACCAGACTTGTAAAATTTCAGGAGAGGCTCGCATGATTTTCTCCGAGTTTTCTTTAAAACGATTAAAGGACAAGAATGTTTCAGTTAAAATCATGTTGACATAATTCCCCCCACTTAAGATTTGATCAACTATCCATGCCATCTTGGGAGTTATGGCATTTCTTTGATGGGGGAAAATGATGAGCCCGAAAAGGCTAGAAGGAAAATTTCACTTTTCTGGGTCATAGGCTGATTTTGGAAACATGCATTCATAAATTCCAGTGGGCAGGTTTTATGGTTATCTTCAAGAATTTGTATCATAGTATGGACTTCAGTTCTTAAAAGCCGTGCTAACCCACGTATCGGGATGAGGCCTGTTGATGGTTTGACGAGCTTTTTCTCAAGAGGCATTCCAGTGATGATGCTATATTCTTCCAGGGTTGGGGTTAGCTCAAACCTACCGAATATAAAAGTAACCGCCTTCGGGCACCAGAAATGTGCCATGGCTTGTATGACTTCAGGGCGAACAGTGATTTGGATCAACGATAGGAGATGACCGACTTTGGCCTTCACACGCTCTTGGGCAAACTGATCTAACTGACCCCACCATCTGAAGAGCTCCGCCTTGGGAGCAGGAATGAACTGGATATCGTCTTTCCCCATCGCATATAAACTGGGACTTGAAAAGTTTATCCTAAATTGCCATGGGCCAAATAAAAGGAATGAGTAAAAGTAAAGAGATTACTTTTGCTTTTTAAAGAAAAATGGCAAGCACAAAGACACGCGCATGGGACGTGCGGCTCGATTTCTAACTCAGAAGGCTTGGTGAGATTAAAAGGATATCCGCCCATCGCAGTCTCGCGTTAGCAGCATACCCTCCTAACCTCGACTAAGAAATTCGGGGAAAAGAAAGGCAACCTCTACATTGCAGTCTCGCGTTCGAGGTTGTATCTTTCTTAACACCATCCTAGAAATCCTATGGCGGCCCAGGTCCGGCGGCCGGGTCGTGTGTGCCACGTGTAGTGTTTAAAACAATAAAGCATGCACAACAGTTTATAATCACAAAAACATTTTATTTTAACAGAATAAAAAAACTTTAAGCTATTACCCTGCATAAAAGAAAAAAACCAAGTTAGCAAAGCATTTAAACAAAGATAAAATGGCCTAAGTCCTCAAAACTCCCCAGTGGAGTCGCCAAGCTGTCGCGACCTCTTTTTTCTCGGCGCTCGCAATCGGGTACGAACGCCTAAGGAGGCTAATGGCTCGGCTGAATTTATTAAGCCCGGACTCTCCCAAGTCCACCAATTCACGACTTTAATAGTTTGAGTTTTTAACTTATAAATCAATTTTTAAAATGGAGTCGCCACTAATCGATTTGGGGTGGGTTGATTAGAAACCCAAGTGAAGTACCGGGAGAAATACTCACTCCTGCGTAACCAGAGAAATTAGGATCGGGGACTTGATTACACTAGTTAATCACTAATGCCCTTTCGGTACCTAATCTTGTTTAAACCCTGAGGTTTTTTGGATGTTCGAGGGATTTTCCATGCATTTTTTGGGAGGGAAAATATTTTCTAGGTCCTTTTCTAATTTTTTGGACACAAAAGGGATTTTTTGGGATTTTTTTTTGGTATTTTTAGGAAAATACAAGTCTTTTTGGCTTTTTTCATGCATTTTTGGCTTTTTTGGATTTTTGGCATTTTTTGAAAATATGAAATATTTTTGATTTTTTTTTCGAAAAATAAAATATTTTTTAATATTTTTAAAATATTTTCGGAAAATAAAATGTTTTTGATTTTTCTCAAATTTTTTTAGAAAATAAAACATTTTTTAACATTTTTTAAATATTTTTTGATTTTCTGGAAATTAAAACATTTTTGATTTTTTTTTTGAAAATAAATTATTTATTTGTTATTTATTAGAATAATATTTTATATTAAAATAATCAAACAAAACCGGCCCGGGTTGGATCCGCGGGTTGGGTCCGACCCGAGCTAGCGATCCGAATGAGGACTCAGTTTTTTTCCTTTTTTTAATTAATTTATTCATTTAGTGAAACGGCGTCGCGGCCGGGCGTTCGGGGACACCCGGCCTGGCCCGACCACCCGGTCCGACAAGCCGCTCCGCGACCCGACTCCCCATGAAACCCTACTCGGGTCCGACCCGAATCTCGACCCGGCCTTCAGCCGCCCCCACAATTTGCGGAATCCCTACCCGGTTCCCGATCCGGGTCCGACCCGACAACCCGGGGTCGCGACCCGGAAAATCGGGAACCCTAGGGTTTCCGAATCGCGGCACCGAGGCGCAACGGCGGGGACGGCGGCAACGGCGGCGGCGACGGCGACAACGAGGGTAGTGACGAGGGTTGGACTGCAGAGGGGACAATGGCGATGACGACGACAGGCAGGGGAGGCGGCCAGGGTTTCGAGCAACGGCGACGATGCGTCTGGGGGCGGTGGCGGCGTCTGCTGTTACCTGTTTGCAGCAACGGTGCGATGAGGCGGTGAACGGTGGCGGCGACAGGGGGCTGTAGGTGTAGGTGACAACGGCGGGGTAGCGACAGCAGCTCCTCAGCTCCGGATCTGGTGCGGCTTGGGCGAATCGGTCGCGGCGACGGCGTTGGAACGGTGGCGGAGCAGCAGCGTCGGCGAAGGCGAGGCTTCAGCTCCCCAGATCTGGTCCTCCGGAACCTCCTCTCTCCGGCTTCGACCTTCTACAGCCTCGGCTTCTTCCACTCCGGATCTCTCCCCTCCGGCCAGATCCGAGCCTCCACCGGCCGGATCTGACCGCCTCAGACTCGCTCGCCGGCAACCTCCCCTGAAGTCTCTCAGTGGGAGGTCAGCCGAACTCGCGACCCGAGTTCTCTCTCACTCGCCTTCCTCTCGCTCGCTCTTCAACCTCCTCCGAAGTCTCTCAGGAGGAAGCTTCCAAGCTCGCGATTTTTTGGCGTGTCTTCAACAACGGAAACGGGGGCCTATTTATAGGCGAGGGAGCAGCCGGTCGACGGAGCTTCGGCTGCCGGTCCCCGTGCGCCAAGCGGCCTCCGCCGGCCGAACCGGCGTCCCATCCGACGCCAGCTGCCCCTCCCACGCTCTTATCCGACGCCAGCCGCCCCTGCTCCACGTGCGCTACTATTCCTCCACTTTGCTCCGGCGTCGCGCGCGTCCTTCTCTCCGGCGCGTGCTGCTTATCTGGTTTGGGGAAGAAGACAAGGGAGGAAGAAGACAAGGAGAAGGGGCCGGGCTTGGCCACGCGGCTGGGCCTCGCGGGCTTGTGCGAAGGGAAAGAGAGGAAAAGAGGGGAGGGGCTGCCTTTTTTTTGCTTTTCTTTTGTTGTTGTTTTGTTTGTTATTTGCTTATCCGAAAAGACAAAATAATTAAAAATTTAATTAATAATATTAACCTAATTAAAATTGTGGTGTCAACAAGAAGGGGCTGATGCCAATCTCAGATAAACTCCTCGTCCTTCCCGAGAAAGTGACCACGTGAAGAGAGGGCCTTAAGCAACGTTTTCTTGAAATTCATTTTGGAAGATAGACGTAAAGGTTCGCTTGAAACACTTCTGAATTTGTGTGTGTGTGTGTGTGTGTGTGTTTTTTTTTTTATAATGAGTTTCTTGAAACCGAATTCCATTATTGAAAAATGTGAGTCGCATGATTTACAAAAACAACAATTAGATTCACGATCAAAACTCGAAATGGAAAACATGATTCTTAACAAGAATGAGAACAATAATAAAATACAAGAAACTCTTGTACATATAAGAGTAAAAATCAACTCTTGTTCTAACTCTAGATTCACTTCTTTATGTGGTCAAACACGAATCAACTCTTGTCCAGGAGTATCACGCCTAATCTGCAAAATGAAAATGATGTCAGTACGTGAATGAGAGAAAATGATCTCTTAATGAGGTCACTTCTTACAGCAAAATCAAGGCAACGATACATGCTCCATAGTCCTTATTACAGGATTTTAGCATTTCACCAAGATTTTATCATAAGAGAAGGGACATCATTAAAAGATTGATCAATGGCTATCAATGGAACATTCACTCTTATTCTAAAAGTTTCATATGCAAAAGTGGCATTAATTTTTTTTTTTTGAAGAGATTGATTTTATGATTTTACTCTTGCAAAAAATAAAGTGACTTCTATTTTGAGAAATCTTTACACCAAATGTGATTTGCATTTCTGTCCCAAAATGTGAAAAGGAAAGAATTTGATTAAAAATGTAATCTCAATTTTTGTACCCAAATATATAATCACAACTTGCAAGCTTTTTTTTTTTTTTTTAATGCGATTTCGAGCCCATAACTAGAAATTTAAACAAAACGATGTGTTCAACATGGCCCAATCAAAGTGTTTGAAACTTGCATTCAATGTTCACTTGTCAAAAGTGATTGCCATTTTTTTTTCAATTACAAGCCTACAACACTGAGGGCAATCGATTGATATTCACGAATTTCAAAATGAAAGTTCAATACAAAATAAGCAAATAGAAATGAAAATGATACTTACAATGGGCACCAACCTTTGTCTTTGTTTTGTTTTTTTTTTTCAATTATATAGACAAGCACATGGGATATGATTCGATTTCTACTCTATACAGCTCAAAATGGAGCCATAGGATCATCGGACCAAACCATCATACTTATGGCTAGGTCGTGTAACTCATGACTCCAGCATCGTCAAAGAACCGACCCGTGTCGCATGATCGCAAACCAGGATAGGGACCTTTGACATTAAGAAAGAAATTTCGAGGTTGAGATGTGCGACTCGTACTACATGATTGTAGTCGGAGTGGTATTCACCTCAACACCATCCTAAGTGATCCTATGAGACCCAGGTCTGGAGGCAAGTCGTGTTTGTTAGAGTGTAGTGGAATGCAAATGATACACGCACAACAATTTATAAGCAAACAACACTCCGTACATAAAAAATAAACCATACATTCCTACACCTCCCTACAAGACAAAGGTAAGCAAAGACTTCCCCTTATACCTCCCATACTGCCAAAAAAAAAAAAAAACCTTTAGTGTTAGGGCCGTATCTGGAATCCCTACTACCAAATAAAAATATTTTTGAACAAAATTAATTTTGGCCTAAGTCCTCTGAGGTTTAAAACCAAGTAGGTTTAGGGGTATTGCCTAAATGACGGACCTAAGGCGCATGATTAGGTGTGAGCTAGGTGTGAGCTCTCCCAAGCTCATACCTCACGTGACATTAGGGTATTCTTAAAAATTTTGCAAAAATGAGTTGCCACTAGTCTATTGGGGTCGGCTAGAAACCAAGTGAGGTATGTGAGTGTACCTCACTTCTTACGCAACTAGAGAATCTAAGATCAGGAACTTAATTACACTAATTGACCAACTAGTGCCTTTTGGTACATAATCTTATTCATTTTAAAAGAAAAATTTTTTTGTTAGGCAGTTTGGGTTGATTTTACATCTATCCACTAACATGTGAGGTAATCATGTGGGTGTACAATCATTAGAGTAAAAACTTGCAACTAAAATCATAATTGCAGTAAACTTTAGTACGTGCAATCAAACATAATTAAGTATGCAAATTAAACATGCAATATAATCGAGATGCAAGATAATAAAGGTCTAATTACGCTAAAAAGGCAAGACATGGCAATTCCTAACCAAACCTTACATTTTTTAATTTTCAAATTTTTTAATTTTTTAAAATAATTATTTCTAATTTTTTAAAAAGAAAATTTAATTTAATAAATGGGAAAATTGGGTCGGGTCTGGTTTGACCCGACCTAGGTTCAGCCTAGTCAGGGGAGGGCCAAATTTGGCAGGCCCCAATAGGATTGGGCTTGAACGTTGGGCCTAGTCTAGCTAAAAAATGAGCCCACCTAAAAAAGAAACCTAAGTAAAATAAGCACGGCCCAACACAAGAGAAGAAACTAATATTAAACCAGCCCAAAGACCTTGCTTTGGCCCAAATGCGACCTACTCAAAAATCAAAACCCTACCTGGTTCGCGATCTGCGCTCGACCTAGTTTTTGGCCAAAACCCTACCCCGCCGCAACCCGATGGACATCTTTCTCTTTGCTTGTGGTTGAGGCGTCGCTGGGCAGATGGATAGTGACTATGGGCTTGGTGGCGGCGATGGCGACGACAGCCTTGACAGCAAGTGACGGCACGGTAACGGGGGCTCAATGGCCGACTCGAGCGGCCTGGTGGCGGAACAGCCGCGGCGAGCGACGGCGAAGCAGCATCTAGTGGCGAAACAGCAGTAGCAGGCGATAGTGGAGGAAGCAGCACGGCAGTGGTCGACGACATGCCTTGGTGAGGCAACAACAGCCCTGCACGGTGGATCTCGTGGTGGGTCAGGGCTGGTGCTACGACGGGGATGACTCGGCACGGCAAGGACCCCAGCATGGCGGCAGTCATCGAGGATGATAGTTGTTGGAGAGGTGTGGTTGGTGGTAGCACAGGCGACCCTTCTAGTTAGGGTCGTGACAACGCCGCCTCGACTGGGTGAGCGGGGTTGCCGACAACGACGACGGTGCTGGAGACTCCCATTTTCCTCTCCGGTCCTCACTCTCCCTCTTTGGTTTCTCTCTTATGCTTTTTCTCGTTTTTACCATGCTGTCTTTCTTCTCCTCATTTTTCGCTCCGCTTTTCTGGTTTTTCTGCTCTCTCCTCTCTCCTTTCTCTAGGGTTTCACATGCAAAGATGGGCCCAGGAGGAAGAGCTGGGGCTCGGGCCGGGCCAAAGCCAGATCAGGCCCAACCCAATCCCTCTTAAGCAATTTTTTTTTTTTTGCTTTTTTTGTTGTTTTTTGTTTATTTTTTAAATTTAATTAAAAATAATTTTAACTTTCTTTTATATGCAGTTGAAAATTAGGTGTCAACAAGCCTCGACCAACTCAAGCTTGCCTAGATCAATTGAGCCTCGAGCTTGTAGACTTAGGTCATGGCTGGTCGCTAGGTTGTTGGCTATCACCGAGGCACAAGATTGATGAATGATGAAGGAGAAAGGAAAAGAAATAAAAGAAAAAAGAAAGGAAAATTAATAATTTTTATTTAAAAAATTCAAAAATTATATATTTCTAAAAAAATATATTTAAACAAACGTTTTATTAACCAAGGACCCAAAGACTAGGAAAATATTTGGGATAATATTTTCCGGCTCATTCAAAGGGGAAATCATTTTTCTAAACTTAAACTTTTGTAGGAGAGCCTTTTTTCTATTGACTTGTTTTTCTAAGTGAAGCAAACATCAAAAAAATGTGAAAACTATATTCATGAAAAATAATTTTCGGGAAATAAATGCACCCTACAAGAATAAGTTTCAGTCGGAAGATTATAATGTAGTAAGATTCATGCATGGTAATCAAAAATCAAGCTAGGGACGAGCTATAATTATTAGGGGAAGACCCTCAACATTTTGAAAGGCTAGAGGCGTTCCAATATTACAAACTTAATTCGGTTTGTCCAGTGAAACAACAAAGAAAACTCGAAGGCAGATGGAGAAGCACAGGTACATAGAAACGATTATAGATTCTCTTGAGAGAGCGTTGGCTACCGTTATTAGTCTTCATTGTATCTGCCAGATTATGAGGGGCATGCCGGACGAGACCCTAGCGCAACAAATAAGCAATGGAGACAAATATAATGAGTTAGCGGGAGCTATTTGAATGCTTCGAGCGTGACGTGGAGAGTGTGACAAACTTCGAATTTAGGTATCCCATTGAAGCTTAATTTCCGTACCTCAGAGACTAAGGTCGAAAGTAGGGGTGCAAGTTCATGACAAAAGCTGCTTACCGTACATTCTAGCATTCCTGATCCAACGTAGGGGCATCATGTTCAGGGTGATTCTTTTCAGAAATTGGGAAAGTGATAGCTCCTTAAATTAATGCATGCTATGAGAAAATTACCGGGTTAAGTAAATGGATCCCAATAATCTAATGCTTGAACAAGTGATGTACCAACACTCAATAGAGTCAATACAACGGCAATGGTTGTATCACACTGGAAGCCTTCAATTGATATTCAATATAACTTTTATATCTCTAGTATAGAAGAGTGAACTCATTTGTTCTTCAAGTATAACTAGAATGGGAGTATATGGCAAAGTATCCTCTCGCATAGAATGGTATTTGGCATTCTTCAAGAGGATGGGATTTTGAACTTCATCTAATGATAAGAGCCACCAAGGGCAAGAAATTGGAACATGGCTCCTCAAGGTATCCTTCTTAGCAACTATGTATTGTATTTGGATGAAGTGTAACCATAGACGTTTACAAAATAAGCAATTTAGAGGCCTCTTCTTTTTGGCTAGGACACGTAAAATTGTAAGAGGTAAGGTTTCACCTATCTAAATTGTAGACCCTCTGTGGCAAATATTTGTTGGCCACTATGTGGAGGCTTCCTACCTCCCTATTCTCGAATCATTAGTTGTGTTTGTAATGCCGGGGTATGCTCTAAGCTTCTATACTACATATGATTAATGACATTTACATGTATATATATATCTATATATATATATATATATATATATAATAGTCTCAATACAACACGTCCACAACATCAGTCCACTTGCTTCCCCATTTTCCTTTCTAAATCTTCCAAAAAACTACTACTCTCCTGAAACGAGATAACATTACTAGAAGAAACCGATAAGCGATGGGCAAAAGCTTACTAAAATGTCAAAGCTAGTCCTAAACTCTCATTATAGACGACTTTACATCGTCTGACTGTGGTTGGTGAGGTTTTCATGAAACCTGCCGCCAAAAACGTTGAGATGATAAGGAGATTGATAGAATTAATCTAATTAAGCACCGTGACAACTAACTAAAAAGTCACCTCAATTGATCAAATAACTAAGAAGATACAGCTGCAACAAATTTATTGTTGATATCGCAAGAGAAAGTGCAACCACAAAGCAAATGGATAATCTTTGCCTCGAGCTATACTATTATCAAAGAATCGAACATATCGCTTTCATTTCTTCAAGTATGATCACCGAACAGCAAAAAAGGGTTTCCGAACAAAGGATAGCCCACAAGGGTTGAGGTGAGTTAGACAATCGGTTTCAAGGGAGGGCTTCAATTCTTTGGGCCCTAATAATTCAATCTGCTAAATGATGGGCCTCACAATAATAGTAGACAAGTTGGATTTTACAAGAGAAGGGCCTGGTGAGATTTGCATTATGCAATAAAGGGCTTGCAAATCCCACCCTAGTTGATTAGTGTCCTAGAGAAAAGCCTAACAAAGATGGAGCACCTGCAACATGCAAGTATAGCTTTAACAACACCGAAGCCCAACTAATTTCACAATTGAAGAATTGTGTAGTCTAGTGGGTTAGTTAATGAATTTGATTATTTTGTCTTAGACAAGAGTAGTATCGAGCCTTATAGAAGCATAATAATGTACAAATGTGCCAATTTACAATGGATTGATGTATGATTTAGCCTCAAGTAGTAACACAATCTTAGAAGAATCATAACAACTATGATGGATAACACATGTAGAGTCTTCTTTAAAATGCACATGACCCCTTTTGGCAAATAACAGGTTATTCTCCAAATACATATATTTTTGCTTATGGTTCACAAAAAATCATGGTGGAAAGCTAAGCAATCTCACCATGAGACCATCCAAGAGGAAAGATCTTGCTTACACCGCCATTCACCGGGGGTACAGTTCCGTAAGCGACAAGTTATTGTTTGACAAAAGCTTAATCCTACTGGTGGATTGGTCTGATCCAGGCCCTTCCATTGGGATGCCTAGTCCCCTCGCTTTGCTCTGGACAAAGAAAGCTGGATGTCGGGGTGATGGTGGGGTAATGGAATTGCTACTGAGCATGAGAACTACGGTTGCCATGGTGGGTCTAATAGCCGGATCTTCCTGAATGCATAGTAAGCAAATATGTAGGCATCGAAGCACTTGATCTCTTGAATTTGAATCCACAATAGCTGGGTCCAGCACTTTCAAGGGCGTGCCGTCTCTCCACTGATTCCATGCCTGCATGAATAATTACAAAAAATCTTCACAAAATTGTTGCATTAATTCAATGACTCACAAGCAAGACGTCTGATTCTTGCAAAAAACCATATATGACTAAGGAATAGAACCATAAGTGTTTACAAAAAGTGTGTTGCCGGGGTAGCATAGCAAAACTTACATATCGAGCAAGATATTCACCCCCATCAAATTGGTCATAGAAGCCATTCTTCTTGCCACAAATGATCTCTAGAAGCAGTATACCGAAACTATAAACATCGGATTTCACTGAGAACCGTCCATGCATGGCATATTCAGGAGACATGTAACCACTACAAAACCAAACATTAGCCAAATGTACATTGAAAATTTAGATGTAGATCAATGAGCATCCTTAAATAGATAAAATGAGCAAGTCTAGTTTCCAATTACAAAATTATCTATTCAAAATCTAAGACTTACAAAGTCCCCACGATTTTATTTGTGCTAGCCTGTGTTTGATCAACTCCAAAAATCCTTGCCATGCCAAAATCTGAAATCTTTGGGTTCATTTCGCTATCTAACAAGATATTGCCACATTTTAGATCACGATGGATGATCCGGAGACGAGATTCTTCATGTAGATAGAGCATTCCTCGAGCGATCCCATATACTATTTTATAACGTAATGGCCAATTCAATTGATCGCTTTTTTGAGGATCTGCATTGTTGCACCAAAACTCATTATGTGCTAGCATGTGGCACCATTCAAAAACTCAAGGCGGATATATTTTCTCTTATCGTTCAAAGGTAGCTTAACAAAAGACTATAAATAGTTGAAAGGATAGAATATCTCTTAATTTCAAGTTTTCCACAGCTAGTGAAGGTTGGAACATTTTATTTCAAGCAAAGTACATAAGATAGTTAAAATACAACATACCAAATAAGAAGTAATCAAGGCTTTTATTCGGCACAAACTCGTAGGCGAGTAGCTTTTCGTCTCCCTCCAAGCAAAATCCGAGTAGTCGTACAAGGTTTTTATGTTGAAGCTTTGCAACTAATAGAACTTCATTTTTGAATTCATCATCACCTTGTCTTGAACTTTGAGATAGCCTCTTCACCGCGATTTGTTGTCCATTAGGAAGTTTACCCTATATTGTTTTGAATTTATCATTTAATTCCTTATCACAACTTCTCAAAAAACTAACAATTAAAATCTTTACATGTTTCCTTTTCTCTTCGGCACCATTATGTTTAATTCATATGTAAAGCATTCTTGATTGTTTACCACTAATATGTAATACGTACCTGGAAAACTTCACCAAATCCACCTTCACCCAACTTGTTTTTAGGAGAGAAATCATTTGTCGCAGATTGTATTGTAACCAAGTCAAATTGCAAGGACTCCACGGTGGTAAGTTCATTTTCATCTACATTACCAAAAAATGCAGTGCTTGGAACATGATCACAATTAAGAGTATTGGATTAGACTAGCATTGATGTCCCATTACCCCAGTGAAATCTTTCCCCTCTTGGTTAGTCATGTAGAAAAAAAATTAAATTATCATCAATACTGAAGGTAATGCTAGGTTTGTTAAGTGCAGTGTAGATGCTACCTATGCTTTGAGGGAATTGCTAAATGTTAGAAATTTTTGAGGGCTCGTTATGCGGTTGGTCACGTGGAATCTATATCCCTCTAGCATGACTCATGGCATCCTAATGGGATCTTGCTAGATGTATTTCCAAAGAGAGTAGTTTATGATTCTGCTCTTCTTTGAATTGCAAAAGCAGCTTATATTATTTGTGCTCTGAATGGAGAAGGCCCACTTCGAGGTACGAAGACTTGATATCAATCTAGGCAGCTGTTTGTGTAATTTGTCCAAAGTCTTCTTTACAAGACTAAGGTACCTACACTACTGCTTCTTGTGACATTCTTACCTCTTCTTCAGCTTGGGAGATTGTGAGGAAAAGAGGCACAAGAGTTGAATGGTATCAGCTAATTTGATTTTCATCTAATTTGTTGAGGTTAAGATTCATATTTTGGTTGGCGATACAAGATGAGCTACCTATATTTCAAGGAATTGACATATAGTCTTCTAATCAAGGCCAATCTCTCTGTTTTTTGTGCCATGAAAGCACTGAGATAAGATCCCATTTGTTCTTTGGATGCAGCCTTTCTAACCAAGTCTATCAGAGTGCCCTTCAGCTTTGTTTTCCTAATGCAGCGGGCTATGAAAGGGAGGGATTTTCATCGGTATTTGGTGAAATTTTTGTGGAATTGCTGCATGTATTTCATCTAGAAGACCAGGAATGAGCTGTTACACGCCCAGAGTATTCATCTTATTGGTGGCATTATGATTGCTTTTTAAGTCGAGTATAGTTTTGAAGGTTGAAAGAGCATGAAGAATCAGATTTTTGTCCTTGATCTTTTCTATTATATATGCTACATATATATCAAACATACTCTTAATTTGTATGATTAGTATATCTGATTCCTTAAGAAAAAAAAAAGAAATTTAATAATTTTCTCATTTATATGACATAGATAGTTTGCAGAAAAAATAAAGGCAAATAGTTGATTTACCGCCTTTTACTTTGAAAACTTCATGCATCCGCTTTCCCTTTCTCCGAAGCATCCAACAAGTGAGAAAGAAAATTATTATAAAACCTCCAACAGAAATGGTAGTGGTGATGGTAATCACGGTAGATTTGTTGCTTTTTCCTGCACACGTACCATTACATATATGAGACCATCGCCAAACCAATTTTAAAACATTTTAGATGAAAACATGTTGAATATTTATACATTCTAACGCTTCATTTCACTAGGTCGGAATTAGACCTAAGACCAGCGCATGAAGATTGGCAATTTACCAAGCAAGAAGGTGCCTTAAAATACGGGCCAAAAGACAAACATAATGAGTACGCGTAAAGAGCAAATATTTAGAAGAAATTAAGCTTTAATCCATAACTGTCCATCTCTCAAAATTCCATTATTTTCCTTATTTCCTTGTGGGGATAAATTCAATCCTAACAATGCACTCGCCTTCATAATCCTTTGCATAAAAAAACTGAGGTAAGAAGGCCTTATATTCAAAATAAGAATTTAGCTGGATACTAAAAGTTGATCTCGATAAGGTAAGGCCTAAGTATAGCAAGGAGACTAAATAGTTGCATTTGCTAAGTTCTTGTTTTGAACATAATCTTTTCATGATATCAGATAATGTAATCATAAATCTTTACATAAAATTTCAATATAATTTTTCTAATCAATTATTGCCAGAGATCACTAATATGGTAGTTCGTGTAATACATAATTTAGAGTAAAGTTATTCACATTAGTGTGCCATATAAAATGGCTCAACATAACTGATCATCATGTTAGTAATTGATCGGAAATATTATATTGGTAAAATTGACATATTTAGATCTGATTTGACATCTAGTACTAATTCGGTAATTATCCTTCCCATCTGAGTGCACCATTTGTTTGTAGGAGATTAACCATTAATTGATTAAGAGCGACATTTAACCAATTGTTATTTAAAGTCTAATCTCGTGAGTGGATGTAGAACTGCTCAAAAAGGTAAAATGAACTTCCGTAAAATTCAGAAAACAAAAAAAGGAAAAAAAGGACACGAAAAATTTACATCACCAATCAAATCGAGAGGACAGAGAGAGAGAACGAGACTCAGGAAAGCCCCTAGAATCCATCCCAAAACTTGATATGTTGAACCATTGACAGCACTTCACATTTTATTTTTGTTAAAAAAAATTTGAATATGAGAATTTAAACTATTGAGTAGAATAGCCAGTTTACCAAAAAATTAAATAGATCAGATATTTATTGTATAGAGGAAGAAAAATAATAAAATCAAACGCTTACTTTTAGGTCTGGTAAAATGAACTTCCGTAAAATTCAAAAAACAGAAAAAAGGAAAAAAAGGACACGAAAAATTTACATCACCAATCAAATCGAGAGGACAGAGAGAGAGAACGAGACTCAGGAAAGCCCCTAGAATCCATCCCAAAACTTGATATGTTGAACCATTGACAGCACTTCACATTTTATTTTTGTTAAAAAAAGTTGAATATGAGAATTTAAACTATTGAGTAGAATAGCCAGTTTACCAAAAAATTAAATAGATCAGATATTTATTGTATAGAGGAAGAAAAATAATAAAATCAAACACTTACTTTTAGGTCTGGTAAAATGAACTTCCGTAAAATTCAGAAAACAGAAAAAAGGAAAAAAAGGACACGAAAAATTTACATCACCAATCAAATCGAGAGGAGAGAGAGAGAGAACGAGACTCAGGAAAGCCCCTAGAATCCATCCCAAAACTTGATATGTTGAACCATTGACAGCACTTCACATTTTATTTTTGTTAAAAAAAGTTGAATATGAGAATTTAAACTATTGAGTAGAATAGCCAGTTTACCAAAAAATTAAATAGATCAGATATTTATTGTATAGAGGAAGAAAAATAATAAAATCAAACACTTACTTTTAGGTCTGGTCTCGAGAGCTGGAGGAAGCGGAAGCCCGGATGGCGGAGGCACCGGGGCCGCCATGGCCGAGGCATTATAAAACGGGAACAGCTCGAACCTGACGCCGCAGACCAGAGTGAAACTCCTCCCACCTTGCTTATCCTGGGGGAGGTTCGAGATCATATCCCGAAGGCACCGGTTGCAGTCGAACGGCGTCAAGTCCTGCGTGCACTGCGCGAGGGTGTACAGCTTCTGCAGGCTCGTCAAATTCGCCTCCTCGACCGCGAATTTCTTCCCCGACCCGCCGTCGCGAGCCCTTGTGTTGATTTTATCCAGGGTCTGTCCCAGGACTTGTACGAACCGGGTCGGATCAGTGACGTTCGTAGTGTTGGGCATCGTGTAAGTAGGCTTCGTTTCCAAGGACGAGAAGAAAGACCTGTTGTCGTACCTCAACATGCACTCGTCGTACCAGATCGTGGCGACTCGCTGGAGGCCGCATCTTCGGAGGACATCACGCTTTCCAGTGGCCACACAGTCGCTGCACGTGGAGATGCTGACATCGCCGCGGCAGAGAAAGAGCCCATGGGCTTGGTCGGGAAGGTCCTGGCCAGCGGTGGCGGTGGCAAAGCCGTTGGTGCTGGTCGTGGCGTTGGAGGAGAGGGAAGAGAGGACGGTGTTGAGGTTGGACTCGTAGGTGGAGTTGGGAGTGAAGAAACTAATGCGTACGCAAAAATGCTTTAGATAAGTGGGGGCAGCTTCAGCACTGAAATTCTGGACGAAGACGAAGAAGAAGAAAGAGGAAAAGGAGAGGGAGAGGAAGATGGTGAAGCAAGAACTCATGATTTGCCAGGCTAATGAATTGATTGGGCTTGCGCACGAGTACGGGCAGAAGATTGTAGGAAGAACAGAGCATGCTTTTGATGAACATCAATTCTTAGGATAAGTAATTGCAGCATGAACAGTACCAGGTCCGGAAAACCGTTATTTTCATGCGTTAGAATTCAGGGCAACAAAATAGAGAGTAAAGGCAACGAAATAAAGAGTAAAAGCAAGAAAGAAAAATCAAGACACAAGATTTATTCTGATTCATTTTTAAAGTAGGGCTAAATCTAGTAAAAGATTTCACTATAGTTAATATCTGCACATCTCTGTTACGACTCTCAATCATAAGAGAAATATTATATATACCTAGTACTTATTTATAGACTTAAACCCAAGCAATCAATAAAATATGAGCCACAAATTCTGAAAATTCTTTGGCATGGGCACCCTACTACCCCTGCCAAGGTGGCTCCCTAGATCCTTGTTCGTGCACGATAGAGCAGGACCCCCGTATCTTCTTATCGATGGGGAGTATTAACTACACCACACCATCATGCTCTTAAATTAATATAAGGGGCACCATTACAAATGAAAATTTGAGCACATAATTTTGAGCATTATAAGTTTGAAATACTATTCCTCGCAACATATTTAGGAGTTCTGTAACATATAAATGATATCTCAAATCGTGAAAGGCTGTTGTATTATATAATTTTTTGCTCTGTCAAATGGGGTTTTCGACGATTCAATACTACCCGGTCTGCGGTCGTTGACCAAGTCAAGACGTTACAGCGACAAGAGGTGGGGTTAGTTAGGTGGGCAGTGGAATCTCCACGGAATGAATGGACGGTGAGGATGGAAGACAGCATTTGCCTCGCACGAGGTCGTTGACCAAAGTCAATTGCGTTGAAGCGTTCTTATTTGGCTCTACGTGGAGACAGGAAGAGGAAAAGTCAAAACATGTGTACCAATGATGTCGATGGAGAGAGAGAGAGAGAGACAGGGGATTTTGGCGGTGCTTATAGTTTTGAATTTTCCATTAAAATAGAGAGAGAGAGAGAGAGAGGTGGGATGGGAGGGATTTTGGTGGTGCTTTTAGTTTTGATTTTTCCGTCAAAATTACGGTAATAATAGAAATGATTTCGAAATTTGAAAATTGATTCGTATAATTTGATGCGACTGTCAAAGGAAAAGCCCAACCCCTCCAAAACGTTTCATATTAGTGACGCATATTTATTTGGGAGACAAAATGCAATCAATTTGTAATACTCATCCAATATACTTAAGATGCTGCCCTAGTTAATCTATCGTACAGTAACTCTCACGGTCTTGTCTCTAGATGGCCGCTAAACTTGATTTGTTGTCAATTAGGCATGTTTAACATTGTAGTTTCCTTCTGACAAAAAACAATATCTTAGATTCCAACACTAAATAGTATCATTTCTTCAAAAGGCACCTCTTACAGATATTATCCATAAACACTATCACCTCTTGGGTGGGCAAGTCCATTTATTCCTACCTCAATTGTCATTCTACAAGTCTAGCAATGAAATTATCACATAAACATAATATACACATAGTTCATTCCACAAGAGTGAACTCACAAGAGAGCTATTCGATCTGATGTTATATATATATATATATATATATATAATATATACACACGTGCTAAGTTCACTGAATAATTTTGTTCAAATGAGCGTGATTCGCGTCATAGATTGAATTAGACGCAATTCTAGTAACGTTGCCGTGGGTTCAAGAAAGCCAAATGATGTTGAGTGAATTTGGACTGTTTCGTCCTCAATCTCAAGTGGAGACTTGGAAAGATAAGTCAAGGATAATGATGTAGACGAAATTGGAGATTAGCAAGGGAGGGAGGGAGGGAGGGAGGGAGAGAGAGTGAGAGAGAGAGAGACATGGAAGACATTTATGCTACTTACAAATAACATAGTCAAATTTACATAAGTTTTCATCAATGTAATAAGGATGCTCGAAGAAAATGAATTCTCTACATTGAGTTCCATGTCATCAGAAACTGCTACATTAAATTATAATACAATTACATTGGAAGTCCTAAAACTTATTATGAAAATGCAATTGAGTCATAAAATTTATTATGAAAGTACAACTAAGTCTTAAAATTTTCAAAAAGTACAATCAAGTTATAAAACTTGTCGTGAAAGTGCAAATGTCTCCTACAACTTTCAAAACAGCACAATCAAGCTCTAAAACTTTCAGAAAAATGAAATCAACGGAAGGATTTTATTGGACAAATTTGACAAGTCTTAGGATTTGATTATATTTTTTTGATGATTTTGGGACTCAATTACACTTGTATGACAAGTTTTAGGACTTAATTATATTTTCATAACAAGTTTTAGGACTTCCAATATACTTACTACTTAAAATATTTATAATTGATTTGCAAACAAGAACAAATTGGACTTTAATCCACTCGAAATATTTTGCTAAGTTGTTGGGTATTTGACTACCAATTTTGTTAGTTATTTAGTATTTTTGCCCTTCTCCATCATATACACGTTTCTCAATTGACACTATATCAAGTAACATTGGCATAATCAAAGTGCAATGTGTAGATGGTTTAATATTTTGTCTAGTCAAAAGTCTAAAACCCCCTTTTTTCACTACAATAGATAAATAGATCGATAAGCCCTATTTTTATCTCATGACCTCAATTATTTTTTTGATAAATTCATAAATATTAGTCATTTCTAAGGAGATCGGCGATTTTTGCATTGAAAAATCCTAACATCATTGGATTTAATCTCTGCACTTAAATTGAAAGGCAATTGTGGGCTAAATTTGGAGACTCACATAGATAGCTAGATAAAAGACATCTCTAAAACACCAACTATCAAATGAAATGTACCTAAAGTTTTAGAAGACAATGACAAATGTTCACTAAAAAATTAAATTGAAAACCTAATTTGCGAGGAGGATGATGGTTCGCACTTGCCGTTTGCAAGTGTGTGTAAGGGGAAGACTAGATCAAAAGATGGACCAACCATACAAGCGATAATAACTAAAGTTGATCTTCCAATGTGAATGGTGTTTATATGATGTAGAAGGGCTTGGTCAAATAAAGGTTTTCTAGAAAAAGGTTGTAAGAAATTTTCTAGTTTTATACTGGGGCCAGCATGAGTTGTAGTTATTGTTTGGTAAAATGGTGTTTATATGATGTAGAAGGTGCTTGGTCAAATAAAGGTTTTCTAGAAAAAGGTTGTAAGAAATTTTCTAGTTATATACTGGGGACTAGCATGAGTTGCAGTTATTGTTTGGGCCAGCATGAGTTGTAGTTATTGTTTGGTAAAACTTAAGAAAAAGGAAAAAATTACATATTGATGATTGAATGGCTAAGAAGAGATATTCATAAGATATTTGTATGGCGGTGTGTCTATACATAGTGAATTATAAGAGGAGGTATTGATGATTGGATGGCTAAGAAGAGATATTCAGAAGATATTTATATGGGGGTGTGTCTAGTTAGAACTTTGGCTATTTTTATAAACCACAAGTCTACACGCAATTCAGCTAAATATACATGATGTAGTTATTATTGGAGGAACAAAGGAAATTTACAAGACTTTCTTTTTGCGGATCCTTCTTTTTCCCCTATTGGGCCCCTATTGCAACCCCTGGTGGTAATTCTACAAAACTTTGATTATACAAGCCACTTAGGTTGCTCGTACCATAAGTCAGTCAAGCCAACTAACTTGTGAGTTTTTCCTTGTTTTGATAGCAAGAGAAGACTTGTAGAGCAAATTGACATCAAGGACACATTGGATCCCATTGAGCGTGTGCAAGGTGATGATCCCCTATTGGGCCCCTATTGTGACCTCCTAGTAGTTGACTCTACAAGACATTTGATTATACAAGAAATATTGCTCGTACCATAAGTCAGTCAAGTCAACTGAATTGGAGTTTTTCCTCGTTTTGTTCACAAGAGAAGACTTGTAGAGCAAATTGAAGTCAAGGACAGGTTGGATCTCATTTAACGTGTGCACTATGATGGGCTAAGTATGCCTCATAGTCCCATCACATCTTTGAAAAAAGAAATTAGTGCACTCACATCCTAAAATTTATAACAAAAATACAATCGAGTCAAAATTTTCAAAAAGGTGCAATCAATACAATGACTTAGATGAACTAATTTGACAAGTTTTAAGACATGATGGCATTTTTAAAAGTTTTAAAGCTTAATTGCACTCTCATGAAAAATTTTAGGACTTGATTGCACTTTTTAAAAATTTTAGAACTCAATCACACTTTCGTCACAAGTTTTAGGACTCTAATGCTCTTTTCCCTTTTTTAAAGAAAGAGAAAAAGTCGAAATAAAGGAAATAAAAAGAGGGCCAAATGTTCTCAGCTGTGGAGAAGGGAGAGTAGCAGCATTTTCTTGCAGAAAAAGAAAGAAAGAGGTAGAGAGTGTGCCGTATCTAAGGTTGATTTGATATAAATAAGTTGAGTTTTGAGGAAGATATTGATTTTGAATAGGCTTAGTCTCTATTGAATTGTTGTCGTCTCTCCCCCAAAAAGTAGTATCGGGGCAAGCATTGATGGAGGAAACTAGTGGTACCATATTTTATTTAAATGTCTCAAACAATTCTACTTGGAAGCCTCAGATTGAAGATCTATTTGCAATTATTGTCCTTCAAGCCGAAGGACGAAAAATATGGGGAATGACACAGCCATCATTCCACCCAAAAGATGTAGTCTCAAACCATACAAAAATCAACTCCCATAAGTCTTCATGTAGCGCTTTTACTCTACTGCCCGCTAACCAAGGAAACCAAAAATTTTAGGAAGGAAAGGCGTGAGTAATCATAGTTCAATAAGTAGTGCGTATCTCTTCTAAGCAGATTGAACATTTGCTATGCATGTTTAAGACACAAAACATAACTTGTTATATTGAATTTCATGATATAACATACTTATAAGAAGAAAATGAGTTATATACGCTTCAACATACCTATATTTATAGCATAAATATCCATTTCACAATAATATCAAAACAAATATCAATAGTCTTATCCATTGATCAATGTCATCAAAATCACACGCCAATGGTCCATTTCATTGGCCAATCTTGTGCTTAGATATTGACCATGGTCAAGATAACATCTCGTGGCAAGGCGACCAAACTCTTCATTTGGTAAGGTCTTCACCTATCTTGCCAGTGGCTATGTGACATCTAGAAATTTCCATACTCGATAATAGTATTTTGGACTAATTTTCATGACTGGATCGCTAGGAGTTTGTGGCGATGGAATTTGGTGAATATATTTTAATGTGTACATTAGTGGTGTAAAGAAATGATATTTAATTTACCACAAGCCCATCCATGAAGAAAGATATCGCTTACGCCGCCGTTCACCGGGGGTATAATTCGGTAAGCGACATGTCATTGATCGACAAAGGCATAATCCTCCTGGTGGATTGGTCTGATTCATGCCCTTTCATTTGGACAAAAAAGGCTAGATGTTGGGGTGATGGTGGTGTAATGGAATTGCTGCTGAGCAAGAGAACTACGGTTGTCATGGTGGGTCTAACAGCTGGATCTTCTTGAATGCATAGCAAGCAAATATGTAGGCATCGAAGCACTTGATCTCTTGAATTTGAATCCATAATAGGCGGGTCCAACACTTTCAAAGGTGTGCCGTCTCTCCATTGATTCCATGCCTACAAGAATAATTCCAGAAAATCTTCACAAAATTGCAGCATTAATTTAATGACTCATCATGCAAGACATCTAAAATCTTCCAAAAAAAAAAACCATATATGACCAAGGAATAGGATAATTGACAAGTGTTTATGTAGGTCAAAGGACTAAGTTTTATAGGAATTTCAATTTCACTTGGGGAAAATTACTAATATACAATGTAAAAAATTGTCTTGGTAGCATGGTGAAACTTACGTAACCAGCAAGATATTCATCCTGGTATAAGTTGTTCTTCTTGCCGCAAATGATCTCTAGAAGTAGTATGCCGAAACTATAAACATCCGATTTCACCGAGAACTCTCCATGCATTGCATATTCTGGAGACATGTAACCACTGCAAATTCGAACATTAGCCATATGTATATAGCATATCTAGATGCAGATTAGTGAGCATCCATAAATAGATAAAATGAGCAAGTTTGGAATCCAATTATAAAGTCATCTATTCAAAACTAACTTACAACGTCCCCACGATTTTATTTGTGCTAGCCTGAATTTGATCGACCTCGAAAATCCTTGCCATGCCAAAATCTGCAATTTTTGGGTTCATTTCACTGTCTAACAAGATATTGCCACATTTTAGGTCACGATGGATAATTCAGAGACGAGAATCTTCATGTAGATAAAGCATTCCTCGAGCAATCCCGAATACTATTTTATAACGTAATGGCCAATCCAATTGTCTTCTTTTTTCGGGATCTGCATTTTTGTACCCCAATTTCATTAATGTGCTCGCACGAAGAATCTCTTCAAAAACTTAGGGTGAAGTTGGTCACATGATACAAAAATATATTTATTCTCATGCATCTGATGTAGCTTACAAGAAAAAGTATAGTTAGTTGAAAGAACAAAACCTCTTAATTTCAAGTTGTACACGGTGCAAAAAAGAAGGCTAAACTGCAACATACCAAATAAGAAGTAATCAAGGCTTTTATTTGGCACAAACTCGTAGACTAGTAGCTTTTCCGCTCCCTCCAAGCAAAATCCAAGCAATCGTACAAGGTTTACGTGTTGGAGCTTTGCAACTAATAGAATTTCATTCTTAAATTCTCCATCACCTTGTTTTGACCTTTGAGATAGCCTCTTCACCGCAACTTGTTGTCCATTACGAAGTCTACCCTGAAGTGTTTTGCATGTATTGTTAATTCCTCATAACAACTTAAAAGCCAACATAAAAAAGCTTTACGTGTTTCTTTTTCTTTGACATCATTACGTTCAATTCACATGTAAAACATTCTTGATTATTTCTAATAGATATGTCATAAATACCTGGAAAACTTCACCAAATCCACCTTCCCCCAACTTATTTTCCTGAGAGAAATAATTTGTCGTAGCTTGTATTGTAGCCAAGTCAAATTGCAACGACTCCACAGTGGTAAGTTCCTTTGCACCTATATTACTCAGCAACTCAATTTAATTATCACACTACATCAACAGTGGCTCTTAGTGGTGTTTATTAGGCTACTAGTGCTTGGAAACATTATCACAATGAAGGCACCAAATTAGATTGGCATGGTTGTGTTCCCCTACCCTAAAGCAATCTTTACTCTCTTGATTGGTCATGAAGCAAAAAGAAAAAAAAATCATCAATACTATAGGAAACAAAGTAATGAGATGAATCTTATATCGTGATTTCTTCTTTATGTTGAGGGCAGTTTTGGGTTTGTTAATTGCGGTGCTTGGAGGGAATCATTAAAGATTAGGAGTATTTTAATGCCTTATTATGTGGTTCGTAATGGTAAAGCTATATCACTATGGCATAACTCTAGTCTTCTTTTTGCTACTTTGAATGACATTCTTTCCTCTACTTTAGCTTGGGAGATTGCCAGGGATTAAGGCACAATATCTAGCTTTGACCTTAGGTGGATTCGTACTTTAGTTGGCTATACAAGATAAGCTACCTATATATTAAGCAATTGACAAATAATATTCTCCTTAAGGCCAAACTCTCTTCTTCTTCTTCTTCTTCTTCTTCTTCTTCTTCTTCTTCTTCTTCTTCTTCTTCTTCTTCTTCTTCTTCTTCTTCTTCTTCTTCTTCTTCTTTTTTGTCTTGGAAGCATTAGGATTAGATCCCATATGTTCTTTGGGTGCAATTTCTCTTAGCAAGGCTGGAAGAGTGCTCTTCAGCTTTGTTTTCCTCCTAGAGATATTGGTGGTTGGGAGTTTGAATTGTCCTGACACACCAGGCTATGAAAGGGAGAGATTTTCATAGGTCCTTGATGAAACTTTTGTGGAATCACTGCATCTATTCCATCTAGAAGGCCAGAAATGAGCTGTTACATTTCCATACTGCTCCTTCTCTTGATGGCATTATACATGCTTATGGAGTTAAGTATAGTTTTGAAGGTCAAAAGATTATGAAGAACTGGATCTTTCTATTATCGAATATCGTCGTTGATCTTTCCATTACATATGCTACATTTATATTAAACGTATTTTTGATTTGTATGATTAATAATCATATTCCTTATAAAAAAATAAAGAAGTTTTATAATATGCTCAATTTATATAATATAGATAGTTTATGAGAAAATAAAGGCATTTAATCAATGTACCACTTTTTCCTTTGATGACTTCAAACATCTTCTTTCCTTTTCTTCGAAGAACGCAACAAATGAGAGTGAGAAGTACCATGACACCTCCAAGAGGTATAGTAACGGTGATTGTTAACACGATAGATTTATTGCTTTTTCCTGCACACGTGCCATCATGAGTATGAGATAATTGACAAAATAAACTAAAAGATTTTTACTACAAAGGGTTTTTAGGAATGCGAAATATAAAAGAGAAGATATTAGAGAAACTTTTTTACGTGGAACATCTTTTCAAAATTAGAAAGGGGAAAAACTAGGGTATTATAAAATGTAATCACCCCAATATCAGTATCAGTATCAAGTATCAATTTACAATAATGGAAAAATTGCCCCAATATATAGTAGGATTATAGGGCATACAAGTTAGAAGGGAAATTACATATATTTGCTTCAACACTAATAACTCCTCTTGGAATGCTATAGAGTGTAATTCACAAAGAAGCCTACATCTTAGATACTCTTTAAAAAGAAGACCCACTTCTTATACATGAAAAGAATTGGATTCACCATATGAAACCTACTCAAAATAGGAATATGAATTTGTAGTGTAGGCCATCCCTAATGACACAATCTCGGGTAGAATAAGGAAACCAAAAGCAATTCATGGAGAACAAATCTCGGTAACAAGCATATCAACAGTCCTGACATTGAAAGTACATTAACACCATCATCGAACCCAACCAAAATCAATAGCTATTCCTTAAAACACTGCATATGATTGAAGAGAACACTAGCAACAACCAAGCTAACAAATCAATTCGTCTTCAACCTTGATACTTCCCCAGACCTTGAATACATCACAATAATTTATAGCTCAAACCGACAGTGACCCACTTCATCAAAAATCAGTTAAAAAACAGGCCATTGATTCATTTTGACATCTCTATACGTAACTCAAATTAAAAAGAAAAAAGAAAAAAAAGGACCAGACTACACTAAGACCAGAAAATGTGCGAGCCACAAATATACAATAGGTAAATCTGTCAAAAGCAGAATTTATTCAAAATTTACATCACCGATCAAATTAAGAGGACAGTGAAAGAGACTGAAACTCAGGAAAGCCCCAAGAATACATCCCAAAACTTGATATATCACAGACATGTATCAACCATTGACTGCACTTCACATATTATTTTTGTTAAAGAAAGTTGAATCTGAGAATTTAAACCATTAAGTAGAATAACCATATTACCAAAAACTTAAATAGACCAGATATTTCTTGTACGGAGGAAGACAAATACTAAAATCAAACACTTACCTTTAGGTCTGATCTCGGGATCGGGATCGGGAGCGGCAGCGGGAGAAGGCGGAAGATGGGACGGGGATGGCGCCGGGGCCGCCACGTCATAAAATGGGTACACCTCGAACCTGACGCTGCAGCTCAAAGTGTAGCTCCTCCCACCTTTCCTCCCCTTGGGGAGGTTCGAGATCATCGCCCGAAGGCACCTGTTGCAGTCCAACGCCGTCAAGTCCGGCGTGCACTGCGCGAGGGTGAACAGCTTCTGCAAGTTCGTCAAATTCACCTCCTCGACTGCGAATTTCTTACCCGACCCGCCGTTGGAAGCCCTTGTGGCGATTTTATCCACGGTCTTTGCCAGGACTTGCGCAAACCCGGTCGGATCGGTGATGTTCGCAACGTTTTGCATCATGAGAGTAGGCCTCAGATCCATCGCCGAGAAGATGGACCTGTTGTCGTACCGCAACATGCACTCGTCATACCAGATCACGGCGAATCGCTGGTTCGGGCATCTTCGGCGGATATCACGTTTTGCAGTGGCCACGCAGTCGTTGCACGTGGAGGTGTTGACGTCGCCGCGGCAGAGAAAGAGCCCATAGGCTCGGTCGGGAGGGTTCTGGCCGGTGGTCGCGTTGGCAAAGCCGTTGGTGCTGTTGGTGGCGGCAGAGGAGAGGGTAGAGAGGAGGGTGTTGAGGTTGGAATCGTAGGCGGAGTTGGGAGTGAAGAGACTACTGTGTGGGCAAGAAAGATTGAGAGGAGTGACGGCAGCTGCAGTACCGAAATTCTGGACGAAGACGAGGAAGAAGGAGGAAGAGAGGGAGAGGGAGATGATGTAGCAAGAATTCATGATTTGCTAGAGTTGGTGAATTGATTGGGCTTGCGGCAGGAGAACGGGCAGAAGATCGTGGGAAGGAGGAGAATCAATTTTGATGAACATCAATTCTTAGGATAAGTAACTGCAGCATGAACGGTACTAAGTCCGGAAAACTTTCATTTTCATGTGTTAGGATTGAGCGCAATGAAATAGAGAGTATATGCGAGAGAGAAATTAAGACATAAAATTTATCCTTATTTACCTTTAAATTGAGGCTATATCTTCCACTATAACTCTCGATTATAATAGAAGGAGATTATATATATTCAATAACTATTTATAAGTCTAAACTCAAATAATCAATAAAATATGGGTCTCAAACTTTAAAAATCCTCTAGCGTTAGCTCCCTACTACCTCTGTTGAAATGGCCCCCAAACCCTTGCCTTGGCAAGACGCTATGTCTTTTTATCGATGGAAAATATGAATTATACCTCAATATCATGTTCTTAAATTAATATAGAGGGCCATCATCTATATTAAAATGAGTTCAGGAGTTTTGAGCATTATAAATTTGAAATATTATTCGGCACGACATATTTAGGAGTTCTAGAACATATAAATTGATATCTAAAATCGTGAAAGGCTGTTAAATTATATAATTTTTGGCTCGGTCAAATGGGGTTTTTGACAATTCAAGACAAACCGGTGTAAGGTCGTTGACGGAAGTTAAGATGTTAAAGCGACAGGAGGTGGGGTTAGTTAGATGGGCAGTGGAATGAATGGACGGTAAGGATGGAAGACAGCATTTGCCCCCGTACGAGGTCGTTGACCAAAGTCAATTACGTGATTAGCGTTCCGATTTGGCTCCACGTGGAGACACGAAGAGGAAAAGTCCAAACATGTACGCCAGTGATGTCCCGGGGGGGGGGGGGGGGGGGTAGGGGAGAGAGAGAGATGGGACGAAAGGGATTTTGGTAGTGCTTATAGTTTTGAATTTTTCTTCAAAATTTCGGTAATAATAGTAATAATTTTTGAAATTTGAACATTGATTCGCATAATTTGACGCGACTGTGAATGGAAAAATCCAACCCCTCCGAAACGTTTCACTTGAGTTATGCCTATTTATTTAGGAGAGAAAATGGAATTGATTGGGTAATACTCTCACCTAATTTACTCGAGATATTACCCTAATTAATCTATCATATACTAACTCTCGTGATTTTGTCTCTATGAGGACACCAAACTTGATTGCATTTTTAATTGGGCATGTTTAATCTTGTATTTTCCTTCTAACCAAAAAAAAAAAAATTCGTAGTTTCCAACACTAAATTGTTTCATTTATTCAAAAGGCACCTCTTACATATATTATCCATAAACACTGTTTACCTCCTCCATTTATTCTTACCTTCATTTGCCATTCTAGAAGTCTAGCAAAGAAATTAACATGTAAATATAATATACATATATTTCATTGCGTAAAGGGTGTGCTCACAAGGGAGTTATCAAATCTAATGTCCGAATTCATATACATATATATATGTATGTATGTATGTATGTATGTATGTATGTATGTATGTATAGACACGTTAAGTTTACTGAATAATTTTGTTCACGAGTGTCGACATTGATGGTCATAGATTGAATTTGACACAATTCTAGTAACGTTGCCGTGGGTTCCCAAAAGCTGAATGGTGTTGTGTTTCGTCCTCAATGTCAAGTGGAGACTTGGAAAGATAAGTCAAGGATGAGAGAGAGTGACTTTGGACTGTTTCGGTGACTTTGGACTGTTTCGTCCTCAATGTCAAGTGGAGACTTGGAAAGATAAGTCAAGGATGAGAGAGAGAGAGAGAGAGAGAGAGAGAGAGAGAGAGAGAGAGAGAGAGAGAGAGAGAGAGAGAGAGAGAGAGAGAGAGAGTGGCATCCTGGAATTTCTTGTCAATCCTTAGAGGTGCTCTAATTCATGTCTTGCATTGAGATTTTTGGCCAAGCTATTGGTGGGTAATTATTTGATAGGAAAATTCTATTTTTGCCCATGTGAATTATGGATTGGAATTTATTAAATTAGGTCACAAAGTTTTGTGAATTATAAATTCCAATTAGGTGGTTATATAATTAAGGATTAGGTGGATTATTAGGATGAGGGTGGGCTGGACATTTAAAGGCCAAACCAGCCCATAGCCTCACTCCCATTCTTTTGGCTGGCCCACGAAGCCCAAGGAGGGGGAGAAGTCACCCGGCCCATGGCTGGCCCAAGCCCATGAGGGGCTGTTGACGTGCAAAGGAGGGGGGAATCCGGTTGCATGCCTTCCCCATTTGTCCCAAGGAAATTGCCAAGTGTCCTCCATGCATGATCAAATGATGGCTAATGATGGAGGGGAAGAAAATTAGGGGAAATGATGGCCGGCTTAAGCGAGAAAGAGAGGGAGAGAGAAGGGTTCGTCCGAGAGAGAAAGAGAGGAGAGAAAGGAAGAAAGGAAGAAGAGAAGAAGGAAGGAGGAAGGGCCGCGCATTCGCCGTCCGTCGCTGCCGTGTCCCATCGCCATTGTGCGCGCTGCTTGCTCGGTTTAAAGGCGAGTGGGATCCTTGATCTAGTATTGCATGTTGTGCCTAGCGTATGTGATTTAATGGTGACAAATATCGGATGTTTAGGATGTGAAAAATTGAAGTTTTAAGAGTGGTGTTCTAGACTAGTAAACTGTTCTTGAGAAAACAGCTCGACCTTGGATGTTCTAGTGGCTTGCATGTGATGTTCGAGTTGGATTTTGGCTTTGACTTATGAATGAAAGTTGTTAATGACTTCTTGGAGTATAACATACTCAAATTTGGGATAAAAAAAACAAGTATAAGTGGGTGAAATATTTATTCTTTGGAGAGACTGGGTCTGGAGATTTCGGTAACTACCTTTGATGAATGCATGGACTGTAAGGCTATCTTTTTGTTGAAATTTCATTTCTATTTCTTAACAAAAAATGTAAATGAAATCATGAGGTTTAACATATCAAAAATTTAGAGAAAAAAAACAATAATAGGTAGGTGAAATCGTGGTCTTTTGGAGATGGTTAGATCTGGAAATTTCGGTACTGGGAACAGAAGTTTCAACCGTCTGTATTTCATTACCTAGGACGAATCTGACTTCGATGTCTCCATAAAGTATGTACCTTATGGTCTTGGCTATCACATTATTGAATTTAATAATTTTCGAAGTTCATTTTCCTATTTAACCAAAAACATTTCAAAAACTGTGCAATTGGAACGGACAGAATTAGTAGTGCTGTGATGCGTGTTCTGTATTGAGCTATATGGGAATATTTTGGTGTATTGTTCTTCATGAAGTATCTTCCCTTATGTCTTGACTATCACATGTTTGAATTTCATAATTTTTGAATGTCATTTTGGTATTTAATGAAATTTTTTTCTAAAACTGTGCAAGCTGGATTTTGTGAATTTCAAAAGCTGAAATTGACCTTGTTGCCATTACATCATGTGCCATGTTGATATTGGGACACAAATGTGGTTATGAATTATGATAAATGAGGATACCGTCAGAGGTGTGAGCTGACAATGCCCCATGAGTGTCGGGATGCCCGAAGGTGGGTGCCGGATGCTCGGAGTGTGTGTGCCGGATGTCCTCGGGAGTTTCGGGATGCCCGGAGTTGTGTGCCGGATGCCCAGAGGTGTGTGCCAGAGGTTCCTCGTGACGCAGGTTGGGTGCGAGCAATAAAATGTGGGATGCAAATTACTTGTCTTGGGAAAGAAAAATGTGGTGACCCAATTGAAAGATAAAAAGCGGAAATTGAATCATGCATGGTATGGTGATATGTATGCATGGCCGTATGATATAATATGATGAGTGTATGGTGGTCTATGCACATAAGGCATGGATATGCATGAATGCTTGATGATGAGTACATGGTTGTATATGCACCTATGGCATGATGGTATATGCATGAATGATATGTACTCTACTATGATGTTATAATTGTTCTGTTTGATGCATTGAGTAGTTTAATAGATCATTTACCTGCTGAGTGGTTGTACTCACCCCTTTGGAGACCAACATTTCAAATTAGACAGATGCCTCTCGCTTCGGTCACGCGGGGTACCTTTTACGGCCTTCCATCTTATGTGGAGGTCGATTGTATGGAGCTTGATAGTGTCACCATCCCTGGTTTGACGTTCGTATGGGTTCAGGTGCTGGTTATATATGATGTGGGCCTAGCTGGGGGCTCGGTCATCCAGGAGTTCTTTTCTATTCACGTCCGCCGTGACGAAGTGATGTGGGGGATGTTGCTGCCACCACCGCCTGATGCACCTAGATGGGTGTGATGGCTCACGTGAGGAGAGGGAGCTGACTTTTTGGGATAGTCGACACTTGTAGATGGAGGGTTATACATGATTGATATAGGGGCCGAGATCTCTTTTTGAGCTGCTGCCAAGTTTAGCTAAAGTCTTGGCTTTTTGGTTGTACCGACCCAAGATGTCCATCCCAAAGATGTAAATAAAAGTGGCTCAGCTTATGTTTTCCTTCGATGTGTAGTAAGTGTGCATTGTACCATCATTAAGAGAGTAGATGGATGGTGAGACTCATCTTTAAATTCGCTATGAGCTGTGTTAAACTCTTATTAAAAAAAAAATGTCTATGAACTATGGTGTTTCCACTAAAAGATGTAACCGGTATTCATTAGGAGGAGCGATTGGTAACTGTGGCGACCTTAGCTGTTTAGGGGTGCCACTGAGAGAGAGAGAGAGAGAGAGAGAGAGAGAGAGAGACTGAAGACATTCATGATACTTACAAACATCATAGCCTATTTACCAAAGTTTTGATCATCGTAAATAAGGATGCTCGAAGAAAATGAATTCTCTACATTGAGTTCCATGTCATCAGGAATTACTATATTAAATTATGGGACAAGTGCATTGGAGGTCTTGAAGCTTGTCATGAAATTGCAATTGAGTCCTAAAAATTTCAAAAAATGCAATCAAATCCTAAAATTTATTGTGAATGTATAACTTTTAAAAAAGTGGAATCAACATAAGGATTTTATTGGGCCAATTTGACAAGTTTTAAGAGTTGATTACACTCTTTGAAAGTTTATGACTCAATTGCAATTTCATGATAAGTTTTAGAACTTAATTGCACTTTTTAAAAGTTTTAGAATTCAATTGCACTTTCATGACAAGTTTTAAGACTTCAAATACACTTACCCTTTAAATTATTTAGAATTGATTTGCGAATGAGGGCAAATTGGACTTCGATCCACTTAAAATATTTTGCTGAGTTGTTGGGTGTTTGACTACCAATTTTGTTAGTAATTTAGTATTTTCGCCCTACTCCATCATATAAAAGTTTTTCAATTGATAATATATTTAATTAACATTGGCATAATCAAGTGCAATGTGTAGATAGTTAAATATTTTGTCCAGTCAAAAGTCTGAAACCCTTTTTTTTCATTACATAGATAAATAGATCGATAAACCCCATTTTTATCTCATGACCTCAGTTATTTTTTTGATAAATCCATAAATATTTAGTTATTTATAAGGAGATTAGCGATTTTTGCATTGAAAAATCCTAACATTATTGGATTTAATGTCTGTACTTAGAATGAAAGGAATATATGGGATAAATGTGGAAACTTACATTGATAGCTAGATAAAAGACATCTCTAATTATCAAATGAAATCTACCTAAAGTTTTATAAGATAATGACAAATATTAACTAAAATGAGAACCCAATTTGCCAGGAGGATGATGGTCCACACTTGCCTTTTGCAAGTGCGCGCATGGGGAAGACTAGATCAAAAGATGGACCCACCGTACAAGCAACAACAACTAAAGTTGATTTTCCAACGTGAATGGTGTTTATATGATGTTGAAGGTGCCTAGTCAAATTAAAGTATTCTAGAAATGGTTGCGAGAAATTTTCTGGTTATATAGTGGGGGCCGACATTAGTTGTAGTTAATGTTTGATAAAACTTAACGATTCAACATATACATGATGAATTATAAGAGAGGATGGTGTTGAGATTTGTTTGGTATGTGGAGTTGGGAACAAAGCAAGTGGTGTTTGGGTAGGAATGTTATAAATAAGTTGGTGCAGCTTCGGCAATTTGAGTGCAAATGCTGAGAAAATTGAAGAAGAAAAGAAGACGATGAGAGAGAGGTGGTGAAGCAAGAATTCATGTTTTGATGATTGGTTGGCTAAGAAGAGACATTCAGAAAATATTTATATAGGGGTGTGTCTAATTAAAACTTTGGCTATTTTTATTTACTACAAGTCTACATAAAATTCAACTAAATATACATGAGGCATATTGGAGGAACAAAGGAAATTTACTCTTTTTGGGCAGTCCTTCTTTTTCCCTTGTTGGGCCCCTATTGCAACCCCCTAGTGGTTTCCTCTACAAGACTTTGATTATACAAGTCATTTAGGTTGCTTGCACCATACGTTAGTCAAGTAAACTGACTTGGAGTTTTTCCTTGTTTTGCTCGCAAGAGACGAGTTGGAGAGCAAATTGGGGCCAAGGATATGTCATTTACATGTGTAGGGTGATGGTCCCCTATTGGGCCCCTATTGCAACCCCCTAGTGGTTGACTTTGGAAGACTTTGATTATACAAGCCATTTAGGTTGCTCATATCATAAGTCAATCAAGTCAACTGACTTGGAATTTTTCCTTCTTTTGTGCGCAAGAGAAGACTTGCCAGGCAAATTGAAGTCAAGGACATATTAAATCTCATTTAACGCATGCTGGGTGATGGGCTAGGTCTGCCTCATAGGCCCATTACATCTTTGGAAAAAAAAGAGATTAGTGCACTCAAAATCTTAAAACTTATAAGGAAAATACAATCAATTTCTAAAATTTCCAAAATCTTCAGTTAATAGAAGGACTTAAATGGACCAATTTGACAAATTTTAGGAAACGATTGCACTTTTGAAAGTTTTAGAACACAATTACTTTTTTAAGACAAGCTTTAAGACTTAATTGTACTTTTACTCTTGTTACAAGTTTTAAGATTTCTAATGCTCTTATCCTTTTTTCTTCTTTTTTTTTTTCAAAAAAAGAAGAAGAAAAATCTAAAGAAAGGAAAGAAAAAGAAGGCCAAATGTTATGAGCGATGGAGAATAGAGAGTAGCGGCATTTTCTTGTAGAAAAAGAAAGGAAGAGTAGAGAGTGTGTAGTATCTAAGGTTGATTTGATATAAGTTGGTTGAGTCTTGAGGAAGATATTGATTCTGAAGAGGTTTCATTTCTATTGAATGGTTGTCGTCTTTCTCCAAAAAAGTGGTATCAGAGCTAGCAGTGATGGAGGAAACTAGCGGCACAATGATTTAGTTAAATGTCTCAAACAATTTTACTTGGAAAACTCGGATTGAAGATATATTTGCAATTATCATCCTTCAACTTGAAGGATAGTGAGAATGGGGGATGACACGGCCATCATTTCAAGTGATAGATGCAACCTCAAATTATAAAAAAATCAGCTCCCAAAAGCTTTCGCAATAGCATTCTTGCTATTTGATGGTTTCATGAAAGAAAAATGATTTGCACACTGTGAGTTTGATTACTGTGTTTATTTTCGCAAGTATGATGATGGTGACATTGTGTATGTCTCTTTATATATGGATGACATGTTGGTGGCTAGTTCTAATATGAAGAAAATCGTAGAAGTGAAGAAGATGTTATCGTCACAGTTTGCTATGAAAGACTTATGAGAGGCCAAGAATATTTATCAGGGACAGAAAGAATAAGAAATTATGGCTGCCATAGGAAGATTATGTGAACAAAGTGTTAAAGAGATTTAACATGGATAAGGCAAAACCAGTTGTAACTCCTCTAGTGAGTCGCTTCAAATTTTCCAAAGATATGTGTCGGAGCACTCAAGCTTTGAAAGATGAGATGGCGGTAGTTCCATATGCATCAGTAGTGGGGAGTTTGTAGTATGCCATGGTGAGCATGAGACTAGACATTGCATAGGCAGTGGGAGTGGTGAGTTGATATATACAGAACCCAGGTAGAGGGTAGTGGAATGCAGTGAAATGGATATTGAGATATCTAGCAGACACTTCCAATTACTCACTTTGTTATGGTGGTACATCTCTAGAGTTGCAGGGTTATATATATAGATGCAGATCATTCAGGTGATCAAGATAGTGGTAAGAGTATCACTGGATATGTTTTTATAGTTGTAGGCACAACAGTGAGTTGGGTATCTCAACTACAAAAAGTAGTGGCTTTATCGACAACAGAGGCAGAATACGTGACAATCACAGAAGCCTCCAAGGAAATCATATGGTTACAATATTACATGGAGGAGCTACATTGAAAAATGACCATCAGTACACTATGGAATGATAGTCAAAATACAATACACTTAGCAAAGAATGCAGCTTATCATTCAAGAACTAGACATATCAAGAAGCGTTATCACTTTATCAGATCAACATTGAAAGATAATGAGTTAAAGTTACAGAAGATTGATGGCTTGAAGAATCAAGCTGACATGTTAACCAAGGTAGTAGACAAAGAGAAGCATATTTCTTGTATTACTACTATTGGTATTACTCCATGTTGATTAATGAGGAATATCGCAGAAGCACAAGTTTTTCAAGTACTAGTTTTTTGAAGAAAATAGATGCAAAGTTGCTTGGATTTCGGGTATACTTGTTTTCAAGTGGGAGATTGTTATAGATGAAGCCAAATATTTTTAAGGGCTTTTTTTTCTTTTCAATTAGATTTGCTTTTAGGTTAAATGTGATATCTTTATATCAGCGATGCAAAGATGCTAGCCATCAAGACATTAAAAAAAAAAGTAGAGAGGCAAGAAAAAGAGAAAAGAAACTTAAATAGGGAGTCATTGTGGTGCAAGTGAATCCACTCGACCTTCTTAAATAGGAGAAACTTGGGTCGTGAAAAAGCCAACTCGTTGTTCTTGGGCTTGGAAGAAGATGATTCAATTTAGGATGAAAATCTGACATAGCTTCTGTTGGAGAATAAGGGATGGCCTCTGAATGTCACTTTGGTTTGACAATTGACATCCTAGGGCCCCGTTGAACTTATTCTTCTCGGAGTCGATCATCTATAGTTCTGGTCTTTCTAGGTAGGTTTCGGTGGTGGACCTCTTTTCAAACGATGCCCAGGCTATCAAGTCAGTGTTGGAGTCGTGGGAGTACTCCCAACTTGTTAGATATATGCCTTAAAGCTGCTATGTAATATGTACATATTAGGGAGTCCATTTGTACATATAAGGATTATGTTATTATTGTTATTTTTAAGGAAATTGATTAATTATTAATTAATTAATTGATTAATTAAAGTGGAAATAGTCAGCAAATTTTTGCTGACCACTTCACACGAATACGTGCACATGCACGCACGAATTTGTGCATGATGGTCAGCGGTTGCTGACCATCATACACGCATTTTGTTCGTGCATGGATGGTCAGCAACCGCTGACCATTGTGCACGAAATCGTGCATAAACGGTCAGCGGTTGTTGACCGTTCCATTCATGCACGCTCGATCGTGCATGAGAACGAGGATTAGCAACGGTTGCTGATCCCACGATCGGCAACCGTTGTTGATTCATGTATAAATATTCAAAAGAAAGGCTGCAAAAGGTTGTTGCAAGTTAGAGAGATTTTCTGTGGGTGTGCGTCTTGGTTTTTGGCGACACTTCAAGGGGTTGAAATACAGAGAAAGGTGGGTGTGCGCTGTTTGGTTTTTAGAGAAAATGGGTTGCTAAAAATCAAGAGAAACATGTGTGTTCTTGTATTCTTCGAGAGACGAGAAAGTATAGTGTTTTCTCATTCGGGCCGTGACTATAATACATCGAGGATACGGTGGATCATTTCCACGTGATTGCTAGCACAATCGAAGTGGTGAATATCCGAAAGTTCTCTCTTCCGTTCGACGTTCGTTGTTGGTGTGTCTGAACTAGAGGTCCGACACTTGTGGGACTCGAACTGTAGAACATCCGAACCGACTTATTTAAAGCGCGCTTCGAGAGATATTTCGTTTAACTCCCTTTTTGTTTAGATTTTTTTATTAAAACGCAAGAACAACGCCTTAGGAGAATCATGTGTAAAATATATCTTTGTTTCCGCTACGTTCATTTCGTTAATTTTTCTTATACATGATTCATGAAACCCAAACAGTGGTATCAGAGCCAACCTTAGGCGTTTCGTACGTTTAATTGATTTATAGTTCAAATATGTTTTTGCGTTCTAATGGCCAATTTATTTTTATTAAGAGAATTGGTTCTCTTGCTCAAATGTGGCCTATAGAAGTTTATTGATTTATGTGATAAATTTAATCAACAAAGCAAAAATTAGAACTAAATCAATTTTGAATCAAAAATCCATAACTTGTTATACTTGATGTTTATATTTTGCAAATGATATGCAGAATTTTATGCATGCCTTCCAGAGCTTTAAATTTTGAATTTATGGCTCGTAAGGAAGGGTGGTGATCATGGAAAAATCCCTAATTGTTGTGATTGTTGTATGGATGAATGTATGATTATTACAGGTATTCATTTTGGGGATGTAATTTTTGAATGAAGGCTACATCCTTCCTTTTATTTTACTTTAATTTTTTATGAAATGTAATTTTAGTATAGTTTAGTATTTCAATTATTGATGTAAATACTACAAGAGAGGAGGAGCCATTGGAGGAGCCATTAAACCGGTGAGCTCTCTAGGCCCGGTCTTTGAAGAGTTCAAAGATTGAA
Source organism: Eucalyptus rudis (assembly GCA_019915205.1). Lineage (NCBI taxonomy): Eukaryota > Viridiplantae > Streptophyta > Magnoliopsida > Myrtales > Myrtaceae > Eucalyptus > Eucalyptus rudis. Next base: position 6,909,163 of record JAHMTN010000003.1, on the reverse strand, counting down.
GAAAAAGTGAAGAACAGGTCCATATTATTAAAACATTAAAATGGCTAAATGGGTCTCTTTGGCTCGAGACCCATTGAACCATAATTCCATGATCACCACATAGGATAGACATTATGTGATATCTATTTATTTATTGTGTTTATAATATCGTGCATGTTAAACCGGTTAATGTGCAAAGTGAGACCGTTAATAATGACCCAAATCTCCTTACAAAGAATATTAAGTTGAAACGGGTTCGGACTCGTGGCCTTCCATCGTCGTGGTTTGATCCAATATTATAGTGGTTAACTAACCGATTATGGATACATAGGGGTTAATTACCATTTATAATATTGGACCACTCCATTATGCATATGATGTTGTGGGGTTGGAACCAAATGATTTCTAATAACTGTCAGGTGAGGGAATCATTTGTGTTTTCAATACTTGCATGAGATGATGGGCTAGACTTAACTACGATCATGATGCCAATAACTGTTAGGTGAGGCTTTCATGGTCTAGAGGCCGAAGTTATGATTGGGACTCGCATATGATGCGTTGAACAAGCTGGTTCACTCACTAAGTTCATAAGACACCAATAACTGTTAGGTGAGGTGGACTTTGGGCTAGTGGGACTCCAATCCCCATTAGTAATCTTTACCCAACAAAGATTACCGCTTCCCATCTTAAGGAGTATGGGATTCGAAGATAAATTTAGTGGGAGGAACTATTTCATTTAAAGACCAAAATGAAATAGTTATTATGAAAAGTACAACGGCTAACAATTTATTTTCTGCAACAAATATATTATTACTCTGAAAAATGGTGACCACAAACCCACTCGCTTCTATACTTGACAAGAATTGTTTGACTGGACCCAATTTCACTGACTGGGTGAGGAATTTGAGAATTGTTCTCAATTCAGAAAAAATTGGGTATGTGCTTGATGAAAAGATGCCAACCTCCTTTCCTAAGGGTGGGACCCAAGAGGAGCGTGTCACTTATGATAAGTGGCGTGATGATGACTTAAAAGTTAGGTCATATATGCTTGCTTCAATGAACAATGAATTACAGAAGAAGTATGAATCTATGGAAGATGCTGGGTCGATCATTTTGCACTTAAAGGAATACTTTGATGAGAATGGTCGAACCTCTAGATATGAGATATCTAAGGCATTGTATCGTATGAGGATAGCTGAAGGATCATCTGTTAATGATCATGCTTTGAAAATGATCTGGCACATTGAAGAATTGGCTAGGCTGAATCTCGTTATGGACAATGAGTTAGCTGTGGATTTGATCCTCCAATCTTTACCCAATTCCTTCTCTGGTTTTGTCAAAAACTTCCACATGCATAAGATGGAGAAAACTCTTGCTGAGTTACATAGCATGCTGGTAGTTTATGAGAAGGAAATGCATAACACGAGGCCAAATGTAGTGGCTATGGCTAAGGCTTCTTCTTCAAAGGGTAAGACTATTTTAAAGAAGAATAAATGGAAGAGGCCTGCCAAACCTGTTGTGCAACCAAAACCCATGATTGATAAAGGGAAATGTCATTACTGTGGTGTCAAAGGGCACTGGAGGAGGAATTGTAGGAGATACCTCGCGAACTTGAAGGTCAAGCCCAAGAACCGACCTTATGAAGCTATGGTGTCTATGCTTATTGAAACTAATCTTATGGTTAGTGCTGAATCCAGCTCATGGGTTCTAGATTCTGCTGCAACTTCACATATTTGTATGTCTTTGCAGAATTTGGAAATAAGCAGGATGCTAGGGCGAAATGAGATTGTCCTGACATTTGCCAATGGAGCAAGAGTTGCTGCATTAGCTATAAGGACTTTTCGTTTATGTTTGCCTTCTGGACATGTAATGGTTTTAAAGAACTGTTTGCATTATAAGAATGCTGTTAGGAACATCATCTCTATACCTCGTTTGGCTAAAGAGAATTATGAATTTTCTTTTGCCGATGATGTATGTTCTATTTATCATAATAGAATATGTGTTGGTTCTAGCTTATTAACCAATAATCTGTATATCATTACAATGCCCGGTAATGCGATTACCAATGTCAATAAGCAAAATAGAATTGATATAAATGCCATAACTAATAAACGCCCTTGAGACGGTCCAAATAAAAAGTATGTTTGGCATCTCCGATTAGGTCATATTAGAGAAGACAGAATTAACAAGTTGAGTAATGATGGATACATTGATCCTTCAAATTTGAAGTCATACTCGACTTGTGAGGCATGTCTTCTAGGAAAAATGACCAAAGCGCCTTTTGTGGGATAAAGTGCGCGAGCTGCTGACATATTAGAATTAATACATACAGATGTATGTGGACCAATTAATGAATCTGCTAGAGGTGGTTATAATTACTTCATTACCTTCACTGATGATTAGTCACGGTATGATTATTTATACCTCATGAAGTATAAATCTGAATCCTTTGAAATGTTCAAGGAATTCAAGGCTGAAGTTGAGAAACAAACAGGAAAATGTATTAAGGCTCTTCGATCAGATCGAGGAGGTGAATACCTTAGTACTGAATTCCTTGACTTTCTTAAAGAGAATGTCATTTTATCACAATGGACACCTCCTGGAACTCCATAACATAATGGTGTATCTGAACGAAGAAATCGTACTTTATTAGATATGGTACGATCTATGATGAGTTATACCGATTTGCCAATATCCCTTTGGGGATATGCCCTTGAGACTACTGTATATATACTGAATAGAGTGTCGTCCAAATCTGTTCCAACTACGCCCTATGAGATATGACATAGTAGAAAACCTAGTCTTAATCATATTAAGATTTGGGGTTGTCCAGCTTTCGTGAAAAAGCTGAAAATGGAAAAATTGGAGGCAAGATCTGAACAAGGTCGCTTCATTGGATATCCAAAAGAAACTCTTGGATATTATTTCTATTTTCATTAGACCAAAGAATTTTGGTATGCAAGCACGCTTCTTTTTTGGAGAATCAGTTCATCCAAGAAAGTGGTGCTGGGCGGAAAATAGTCTTATAAGAAGAAAATAACGAAGTACCAAACAATCGAGTTCATATACCAATCTCTAATTCAGTGGGAGCTTCTGATACACAACCTCTTAGAAAAAGTGCGAGAATGTCTCGCCCACCTGCTTGTTGTAGACACTCGGTTGATCATATTGAACCATTATTCATTGTGAATGATAGTGATCAACCCGGTGATCCTAAAACCTATGAGGAGGCGATGTTGGACGTCGATTCTGGTAAATGGCTAGAAGCCATGAATCCAAAATGGATTCAATGTATTCCAATGAGGTATGGACCTTGACTGACCTGCCTGATGGTATTGTACCAATTGGTTGTAAATGGATCTTCAAGAGGAAGATGAATGTTGAAGGTCAAATTGGAATTTACAAAGCACGGCTGGTGGCGAAAGGATATCGTCAAAAAGAAGTAATTGATTATGACGAAACTTTCTCACCTGTGGCCATGCTAAAATCCATTCGGATTATGTTGGCTATAGCTGCACACCTTGATTATGAGATATTCCAGATGGATGTCAAAACGGCTTTTCTAAATGGTTTTCTCGATGAGGACATCTATATGGAACAGCCACAGGGTTTTGAATCCAATAGTGAAAAACAGAAGGTGTGTAAGCTTAAGAGATCCATTTATGGACTCAAACAAGCCTCCAGAAGTTGGAACATCCGTTTTGATGAGGTAGTCAAATCGTTTGGCTTCATCAAAAATCCGGATGAACCTTGTGTATATAAGAAGATCGGTGGGAGTGCAATTGCATTTCTGGTTTTGTATGTCGATGATATACTTTTGATTGGAAATGATGTACCAATGATATCATCGATAAAACTATTCTTGTCACAGAAATTCTCCATGAAAGATTTAGGAGAGGCAACCTACATTTTAGATATCAAGATCTATAGAGATAGATCAAGACGATTGATTGGCCTCTCACAGTCTACGTACATAGACAAAATGTTAACACGGTTTAACATGCAATGTTCCAAGAGAGGATTATTGCCTTTTAGGCAAGGGATCCGTCTTTCTAAGGAGATGTGTCCCAACACTCCTAAAGAAAGAGAGCGGATGGCAAAGATACCATATGCATTTGCTATTGGAAGCATAATGTATGCTATGCTATGTACTAGACCTAATATTGCGCATGCTGTAAGTATTACTAGCAGATATCAGTCTGATCCAGGAGAAGAGCACTGGATAGCAGTCAAGAATATTCTTAAGTACTTGCGAAGGACTAAAGATTTATTCTTGATATATGGAGAAGGAGAATTTGAAGTTGTAGCTTATAATGATTCTGATTTTCAGTCGGATCCTAATGATTATAAGTCTACGTATGGGTTTGTCTTCACATTCAATGGTGGTGCAGTTAGTTGGAAAAGTTCCAAACAAAGTATAACTGCCGATCCCACCACTGAGGCAGAATATGTAGCTGCTTCTGAAGTAGCAAAGGAAGTCGCTTTGATGAAGAAGTTTATTTCTGAACTTGGAGTCATTCCTTCAATTGAGCAACCGATCACATTGTTTTGTGACGACAATGGGGCGATAGCTCAAGCTAAGGAACCAAGGTCTCACCAGAAGTCCAAGCACATTGAGAGACGCTTCCATCTCATCAGAGAAATTGTTGGGAGAGGTGATATCGCCTTGCAGAAAATTGCCTCAGCAGAAAATGTGGCAGATCCCTTCACTAAGTCCTTACCTCAGTCTTCTTTTGAAAGACATATTGACAAAATGGGTTTGAGGTACCAGCCAAGTTGGCTTTAGTGCAACTGGGAAATTGTTAGATGTATGGCCTAAAGCTACTATGTAATGGTTACATATTAGGGATTTCAGTTGTATTTTCATTATTATTATTTAATTCATGGCAATGACGTATTCATTCATTTGTCCAATTATTTTATATTGATGAATGATTCCATGAGATCAGTTGTAACTAGACCTATTCTTCAGACGTCAAGAATATATGTGATGGGTTCATAGTTAGACTAAATCTTTAAATTGTTCCCGGTCGATGGATTATTAAGTGGATATTAATAATCCTGTTGAGAACGGTGTGTTCTTAACTTCGCCATTCAGTATTGGATACTTAAGAGAATGATGAGTCACATGTCATTGGGTATTATGATGCCTGAGTTAGAACACAGGTATTTGTATTAGACAAATTCACTGAACGTGACGCATATGGAATGATTAGTGACATGGATGCTTTTAGCGTGGTCAATGTCTAATTGTTCATGCTTTGGTCTTGTGTAAATAATCCTTAGACCTGAGGCACAGTGTTAACTTGTGCATCGAACAACTATGGTTCACGGGTGCACATAATGCCGGGTCGTCGATCCGTCTTTATACTTGATGGTCATAGTTTGTTCATATACGAAGTTACACGTGTGTGCAATATGGAATCTATCTCCTTGTTATATGCAAGGTATGATAATGATGTCCTATGCGATCTAATTGTGACACTGCATTGAAATCCTCGGCCGGGGTTGTAATCGAGAATAAATTGTTTATGTCTCAAATAAAATGCATGTCAATTAGATTTGTGCATATGATCGAATTAATGACTTGACAAATATTCCATGGTCTTTGTTTGATCGGGACATAGTAAGACAGAGGGATTGAATTACACTGTAGCCAAAGCTGACAGGTTCATTATGTTCTTAAAGTATTCACACTATCTGGGTAGCCATGATATATTGCTAGATGTCAATCGTGGCTTGTAGGACCTAAAAGATTAATCGGGACAATTAATTCTTTTGGAAGTACTAATGTGTTAGTACAAGTCTTACTACCAGCTTAGTGATGAACCTAGGGATGTCACACACCATAAACAACTAGGATGACGTGGAACAAGAGATAAATATTATTGCAAATGTGTTTGCAATTACTGCAATCGAATTGAGTCGATTTGAAATTAAATTAAATGAGATTTAATTTAATTCGTATCATAGTCACGAGCCTACTTACATATGATGCACACGCATGCCCAAAGTGGATATATGTTAACATACCAAACAAGTTGGCTTTAGTGCAAGTGGGAAATTGTTAGATATATGCCCTAAAGCTGCTATGTAATATGTACATATTAGGGAGTCCATTTGTACATATAAGGATTATGTTATTATTGTTATTTTTAAGGAAATTGATTAATTATTAATTAATTAATTGATTAATTAAAGTGGAAATGGTCAGCAAATTTTTGCTGACCACTTCACACGAATACGTGCACATGCACGCACGAATTCGTGCATGATGGTCAGCGGTTGCTAACCATCATACACGCATTTTGTTCGTGCATGGATGGTCAGCAACCACTGACCATCGTGCACGAAATCGTGCATAAACGGTCAGCGGTTGCTGACCGTTCCATTCATGCACGCTCGATCGTGCATGAGAACGAGGATCAGCAACGGTTGCTGATCCCACGATCGGCAACCGTTGTTGATTCATGTATAAATATTAAAAAGAAAGGCTGCAAAAGGTTGTTGCAAGTTAGAGAGATTTTCTGTGGGTGTGCGTCTTGGTTTTTGGCGACACTTCAAGGGGTTGAAATACAGAGAAAGGTGGGTGTGCGCTGTTTGGTTTTTAGAGAAAATGGGTTGCTAAAAATCAAGAGAAATGTGTGTATTCTTGTATTCTTCGAGAGACGAGAAAGTATAGTGTTTTCTCATTCGGGCCGTGACTATAATACATCGAGGATACGGTGGATCATTTCCACGTGATTGCTAGCACAATCGAAGTGGTGAATATCCGAAAGTTCTCTCTTCCATTTGACGTTCGTTGTTGATGTGTCTGAACTAGAGGTCCTACACTTGTGGGACTCGAATTGTAGAACATCCGAACCGACTTATTTAAAGCGCGCTTCGAGAGGTATTTCGTTTAACTCCCTTTTTGTTTAGATTTTTTATTAAAACGCACGAACAACGCCTTAGGAGAATCATGTGTAAAATATATCTTTGTTTCCGCTGCGTTCATTTCGTTAATTTTTCTTATACATGATTCATGAAACCCCAACACAACTCTCCCTATCTTCGAACCGGGATTGTTTTTGTTGGAGGGAGAATTCAGCGGGCCAATTTACGGTTGCATCGGCTTCGGAAGCCTTTACGTGGAAGAAACCCCGGGTCTTTTGACAACCTTTCATCTACAGCAATACCATCACACCTCGGTACCAATTTCACCTTTGGTTCATTACCAAGTGAAGGCTTCCCACCGAAGCTCTCCTCCTATCTTATGGTAGGATAGATACTGGCTCTTGCCTGTTTTGCAATGAATTGCTTGACTCTATTGATCATCTATTTTTTGGGTGTCGCATTACGACTGCTATTACTTTCTTTTGGGTAGCTAGATGCAACCTGCCATGGCGAAATAGGTCTTGGAGTGAGAATCTCCATTGGGCCATAACCTTGCTTTCGAGAAAGGATTTTTATAAATGCATTGCCCGCTTATCTTTTGGTGTGCTTTGCCATATTATTTGGAAGATAATGAACAATATACTCTTCAGAGAGGAGCTGCTCACCGTCTTGGCCATCAAGAAGCATCTTCTAAAAATTTTTAAAGATAAGGCTCTCACCTTCATAAATATGGAGGACTCTACTAGGAATAGGAGGCTACAGCGTAGTTGGGACATTGACCTAATCATTTTCGCTGCTGGAGATCTTCAGCCATCCATTTAATTTGCCAGGTGGCTGAGGGCTTTGTTGATCATGCACCTTAGACTAAGGTTGATGCTGCTTGCGGTGGGAGGCGGTTAATTCTCACCTCTCTTGCCCTGGGTGTTATGTTGGTTTGCATCTGGTTGGCGGTTGTTCATTTCATTCTTGTGCTTTCTTGTTTTTCTTGTTTTGGTTGCTTGGCCTTTCCTCCCGGCTTCCTTCCACTCATAATGATTCTTTTCATTTTGAGTGCAAGTTTTTGAAGCCTTTCCCTATTATATTGCTTACTTTTACCAAAAGAAAAAAAAAAAGATAGAAGAAAAAAGTGAGTTTTTTCTTTACGAGGGTTATCAATCTCTTTGTGCCATAATCTTGAGAATGTTAGGGAAATCCCTTATGATATTTTGAAGATGACAAAATAAATTAAAGGTTGCTAACATGTTTAATGGTTGAGTAATAGACCATGCAGATGATAGAACATATAAAGGATATTGCCGAAGTCTATATTTGGAAAAACCAGAAGACAGACTCTATACTGGAGCTAAACTTATTCAGATTGTATCCAAACCTTGAGGCTAAATATGTTCAGAAGCATAATATGTTTAAATTTATGTCTAGATTGTAAAGTCTATTTTAGATAGAAGACACTCAACTCTACTATAGACGGAAGACACTCAAACTTTACTTTCAATAGAACACTCTCAGACTTTACATCCAGAACGAGAAATAATTCCAGAACATAACAAGGTTTAGAACGAAGCATGTTCAGAATGAGACAGCTTGATAGAACGTAACACAAGCCCCAAACATATAACGGCTAGTAATCTAGTTTGGATTCTACATCAAGAGAGATTTGATTGACTAAATCTAATTTATTGACAATTGGATCTTGAAGACAAGAACTTTCTAAACAAAGAAGCTCTACTTATGGAAACCAAGATTTTGTTTCTATGGATGATCAGAATCAAAGTGGGATTCTACTTTTGTTACTCAACGACTAGTAATCTAGTTTGGATTCTAGATACAGATCTGTCGAATGGGTAGATTGGAAGACGATCCTTTAGATACTGTCCAACGGCTAGTGTAGAAGAGAAAGAGTATTTAAGGAGATCAAGGAATGATGAGCAAGTAAGAGACAGAGCATAGAATTTATAATTCCAAAGTCCGAGTGAACTTCGATCATAAACTTGTCTCTCGTGAGTTTAAACATTTGTGATCGTGAGAGAAATACTAAAAGAGTAACTTAGTGAAATAGTGTGATCTACCACTGAGTATTTGCACTCAAAGTTTTAATCTCTTATTAATCGTATAATGGAATCCAGCCAAAAGGCTGTTAGCGTGAGAGAGTCTAAGCCGGACCACTATAAATTTTGTGTGCAACATTCTCTTCTCTTAACTCTTCATATTTAAGTTTGTTGCATACTTACAGGTTATTTCAGAAGTCTATTCAATCGCATAACAAATTCTGAACATCTAATCGTTTATCAAGCTTTGATCCTTATTTAGACTTTGCTTGAAATTTATTTTATTCCGCGTATATTTGCTAAGGTTTATTTTAAATAAATATTCACTCCCCTCTAGGTGTTCGTACTAGCACTTTGAATTGGTATCAGAGCCAGTGCTCATTTTAGATGTCTTAACGAAAAATCTACCTTAGGATCTTGGCTATCACCTGGTAAAATTTCATAATTTTTGGAGGTCATTCGTGTATTTTACTTGAAATATTTCAAGAACTGCGAAATCTGATTTTATCCGAATTTTGCATGATGTATTGTGACATCCCGATTTTCTAATTATATTTTCAAAAAATTGAGACGGGCATTTCATTGGCACGCATATAGCTCTTTTCCTTGAGTCAGCCACTCATGTGAAAACTAGTCTATTAGGTGAAGCCGTTAAGAAATTCTAATGCATCAGACTCGAGAATTTGACCAAGAAGCGATGTTTCGACCAAGCTAATCTGCAAAGGTCATTACGGCACAATTAAAAATCGATTAGAGATCGGAGATAGGTTGACTCGACAGAGGCATGTGATCAGGTGTGGGTGATTCCACCAGATCGCACAAATCTTGTCGATCGACACTAGACCGACTTTTCTGTTGATTGGGTACCGTGTGTTCGTATTTGAAACCTTGAGATTACCCCGACAACTGAAAGTCGCCAATGTTTCAAAGACGTACATTGTGGCTTGAGATGATCAACCACAGGTTAAATGCATGGAAATTTCTAAAGGCTACTCGGTAGGTTAGGTCGCGCTAATATCGTGCCAAACTGAAATTAACCGTGGAATTGAGATCGAATTCAGAAATTGGAAGTCAGGGTGTGTCACAAATCATTTTAGGATCATTGACTCATCTTCGGAAGATTTTTCCTATAATCAGAATTTTTCAAAAATTAAATCAGAGAATGGCTATTTTGGCTCGAGAAATTAGTAGGCCCGCCTTTGGTCTTGCTTTTAGGACTTAAGTTGGTTCTATGGACAAGTGAAGATGTGAACTGAAGTGTGGTGACATTGGATTAATTTTATGGACTTCAATTGGACTCAATTGGGAGAGAATTGAATGGAATTAAAGAAATTAATGTACAAAGTTTCGTGCCTCGGTGGAAAAATAAAATGGACCCATTGGAGAAAGGTTGTGGGAGATAGTGGAGTGTAACATCATCCATGAGGTCATGGTGGGCCATTTTTGTTGAGTTAAAGAAAAAGAAAAAGAAAAGGGAATGGTCCCATCTCTCTCTCTCCTTTTTCTCTCTTCTTCCTCTCTCCCTTCCATTTGTTTCTCCTCCATCCTTGTTCTGCGAAGATGAGAAAAATGCAGAGGAGAAGCTGGTGCAACCATGGCCGTCCACTGTTGCTCGCATGCCATCATCGCTGCCACCTTCGCGTGTACGCCCCACACCGCCCGCGCGCCGCTCGCCGGTGCGCTCACCTCTCCACTCGCTTGGCCTCACGTCACAGCTATTGCATCAGCTCATGCCAGAGCCGTTCGGCCACCTCCGGCCACCGTTCGGGCCCCGCTTAGGTCCGGTTCGACCCCTCAACCTTCCCCGGTCCTTCTCCATCTCATCCAAGCTCCGAATCTACCCTTTCTCGGCCTCAAACCGCAATGGATAGCAGCTGGAAAAATGGGTATGGCAGCCCGGTTTTGGCCCATTTTGGCTGGCTTCCCAACCCCGGATGCTTGGCCCACTTTGAAGAAAGTTGTTCCCCTCGGCGTCCCCGTCGTTTTGGTCCGCTCAGCTCGTCATTTGAGTGAGTTTAACTCACTAAACCTTGATTAGAGGGTTAATGATGCTTTAGGTGTGTTTAGTTTATGTTAAGTGTTATTAGGTGGTTAGTTTAATTTAGTTAAGAATAGATTATATTAATGTGCTCGATTAACTTAAAGTTGGTTTAATTTAAGGCTAAATGAATGTTTATATTAATATAAGCTTTGACGTGACATAAAAGAATTTACTTTTGATTTATTTAAATATCTCGGAATTATTAAATAATTTAATAATATATTATTATTCGAAATTATTGAAATATTATTATTTAATTATTTCGGAATAAATTTAATTATTTATTAAATTTCGAAAATTTTGTCAGGACCCTAAATTCTCATAATTTCGTGTCGGTTGCTGCTGTGAAGTCAGATTTTGAAATTGAAGATTGGATATTATAAATTGAGTGTGGATTGTGAAAGATATGGATATTATTATTTAATTGATTTTCTGAATAAATTTAATTATTTAATAAATTCTGAAAAATTATTTTGGAACCTTATTTTCTCAGAATTTCGTGCTAATCGCTGCTGTGTATTTAGAATTTGAATTTGATGAATGGATGTGGTAAATTGAGTGTTGATTGTGATAAATAGGGATTTTATTCATAAAAACCCAAGTGTCGGGTTTTAATGCAAAAATTGGATTTTCAATATTATATTAAATAGTGGGGTTTGAAAAAGTGAGATATTGGCTTTTTGGTTCGAAATTAGCGTGCCCCCACACACATGAGTAATTTATGGAATATTTTTAATATGAAGAAAAATGGCCGGGATCACTATCTTAAGTGGAAGCGTTGAGTGAAATGCAAAGTGTCCTAGGCCGAGTATAATTTGGCTGTGTGATAATTAAGAGAAATCGTCCTTGGCTGTTGAGCTGGACTTTCCCCTACATGGGATGCCCACTCGGTGGTTGTGGGTCGCAGTAGATTCTGGGCCCATGCTCCTTCGGAAATGTCGTTGAAGTACTGACGAAGCCGCGCTCCATGGGAGGAGGCGATGCCTGGCTATATGCCAGGAGATAGCCAAACTACGAGTAGGCTATGCCCTTGTGTGGTAGTGAATAACTATCGGAATGCATGTTGAGTGTTGTTGATGTGTCGGATTATGGGACGGAATTATGTGGCATGGAATGTGACGTGTCATAATGATTTAGTCTTCTAATTAGGACCCCCGCGGTTGTTAGTTATATGAAAGTGAATGCGTTCCGGTTGTTTAAGTTCTTATTACTGCATATGATTGAGTGATATGAACTGTGCTAACTTGCAGGAAGGAACTGAGGCGAGGTAAGTTCCCTATGTGATGTGGTTAGGCCACCCTTGGGCATATTTTCTTTCTAATAGGGGTTTAGGGGGTTGAACTTGCTGAGACATTGTCTCATACTGGTTTGGGGATTAAAATTTCAGGTCCCTGGTGGATGAAGCGGCTAGAAAGCTTTGGTTGACCTTGAGGAGTTGCGGAGGTGAAGTCATAAGGATTAGAGAACGTGTCCGACTTGTAGGTCATAGGACAGTTTCTTTTTAAAAGCCCGTCTTTTGTACACTTTTGGCCGTAGACCTCTATTTGTAATTCTGTTGAATTATGAAAGTGTTATGTTGTGGTTTTGCTTCCTACTTTTCTATCCCGTATTTCATTGTCAGGGGTTTTATAATACGTTCCGCTTGCGCAATAAGAAATGAATGGGGTTGACGACACTACCTGGGAATGTCGCATTTGCATGATCATGGTGGGATGTTGGCGCGCTCGAGGTTCAGGGCATGACATCCCCGTTTAAGTGGTATCAGAGCATGGTCTGTGTATGGAGTGATAAGGTGCGATGAGTGATAGGATAGTTAGTAGGAAAGGCTTTTAATATGCCGATGCATGTGAGTGATAGGTGATTGGTAGCTTATTGTGGGGTCACTCAAATTCTAACCTGATGTTGGAATTGGAAAACGGGTGTCTATAAAGAGCTTGTAGAATGAGTGACCAGGAGTGGAGAACTCCTTGGAGGAGGTCGATAGGACCTGTACCTCGGGGTAGGATGCTGACAAGAGTTGGTACCCGAGGTAGAGAGCAAGCTTAGACCAGCGCGAGTGCGGGAGTACTACTGCAAGTCGGTATTAAGAGTGTAGCAGCACCGAATGATCCTAGGTTCGTCGGGATTGTTTAGGTGCTAGAGTCTTTGGAAAGCATTTTGGGTCAGTAAGCTCAAGACCGAGCCGCCGCTATTGCCGTTATTTCTACCGCTGCCAGTGTTGTGATTGTTATTGCCATGCCTGTTAAGACCCAATCTGGAGTTGTGATCGAGGATCAAGCCGTTGTATCGGAGTCAAGGTTCAGTTTAGACAGAGACGAAAATCGATTGCAGAGAAAGACCGATGTCAGAAGAAATGTGCCTTATTTCACCCAACCAAAAGAGTAGAATTGAAAAGTGTTGCCAGTAAGGTCATTTGATCAAAGATTGTCTGTATAGATAGATGGAACCACAGCTATTTCTATCACTGCCATTGATGAGACAGAACAGAGGAATCATGCTTCGAGACATTTAGTGGGGTACTTGGGATGGACCTCGATGCAAGGAAGGGTGCATGATGTCACTTGTTGAGAAGTAGAGGACTCATTGATTGTGTGTCAAGTTTGTAAAAAGGAGGCATGAGTCAGCCTAATGTCAGAGTAAAAATGGAGCATGATTTGAATATGGCCAGCAAGGCCTTCATGTTAGGAACTGTCCGTGTAAGTTCAGGAGAGCGTAAGCACTGTTACTACAGATAGGACGCCACTAGGATGGCTAGAAGAGCATGAATGAGTCGACCATGCATTGATCAAGGGAATGGTAGTGCAGCAGAATTTTCAGTAAAGGTTGTAGGATTTTCAGATTGGTAATAATGTAATAGAAATAGGAATCTCTAACTATAGTTGTACTTGAAGGGGTTTGCTTAAGTATGACTTGGAAGTCATTTATAAAAAGATTTGGCTCAAGGAGCTTTCTGTTGTTTTGAATCGTGGTATTGATATAATTCAGTTTGTTCAGTTAGCGTGTGAAAGTTTTGAATTACTGAAAGTCGAAGAGGAACTTCAATCCTTGTTATTGGTCACTGAAGATGACTTGGTTCTGGTTATTGGTTATCGAATCTACATGGCAGTTATAATGGATGCATCAGTTGAGGAGCTGAATATGGAGAACATGACCGTGGTATAGAAGTTTTCTGGAGTGTTTTAGGAAAAATTGCCAAGTCTGCTGTTGGAAAGAGAAATAGAGTGCGTGATTGAATTAGCACTCGGAACAGAGCCAGTCCCTAAGACTCCTTATTGAATGGTGTTACTCGAGTTAAAAGAACTGAAGGTGCAGATACATGAATTGTTGAATGGGGGATTCATATGTTCCAATGCATAACCTTGGAGAGCACCTGTTTTATTCGTGAAGAAGAAAGTTGGTTCGTTGTGTTTGTACATCGATATTACTTAAGATAGACTGGAGGTCAGGGTATCATCACTTGAGGATCAGGAAGAAGGACACACCGAAGTTAGCATCTCATACTCGATACGGCAGTTATGAGTTCATTGTAATACCGTGTGGTTTGACGAACACCTTAGTTGGTTGTTTGGATTTAATGAGCAGAATGTTTAAGGGTACTTGAATCAATTGTGATCGTGCTCATTGAAGTTATCCTGGTGTATTCAAAGAGTGCGGAGGAGCACGAGAGACATTTGGGGATGGTACTTCAGACTTTGAGTACTTTTGGATTTTACGATAAGCTTAGCAGATGTGAGTTTTGGATGACTCGTATTGCATTCCTAGGTTACGTGATTTCAGGCGAAGAAATCTCTGTAAACCCCGTCCAAGATTGAAGCAGTGAACAATTGGTCGAGATTGACTGCAGTGGCAGAGATCAGAAGTTTCTGGGGATTAGCAGGATATTTTAGACAGTTTGTAGAAGGGTTTTCAGCGTTAGCGTCACCGTTGGCAAGACTACTGAGAAAGAAAGAGAAGTTCGTGTGGACAGGTAAGTGCGAGTGTAGTTTTCAAGAGCTTAAGCATAAGCTAACTACCACATATGTGGTGACTATTCTATCTGGTCCTGGAAGTTATGAGATCTACAGTGATGCATCGTTGAAAGGATTGGGTTGCGTGTTGATATAGCATGATAGGGTTGTTGCATACGCGTCCCGTTAGTTGAGACCTTAGGAATTGAATATGAGACAGCGTCGTTGGATGAAACTCCTTAAGGATTATAACTATGATATTTCGTATCACTCTGGAAGGGTGAGCAAAGTTACAGATGCACTTAATCGAGAGTCCTTAGTTGCACAGTTGGTACTCAAGGATTGGATCTTATTTGAGAAAGTTCGAAATTCGGTTTTCAAATCTACGGTAGGCCACCTTTTTAATCTTATGACCACCCTTAGAATTGAGCCGAGAGTACAGATCATAATCAAAATGTTTCAGTGGATAGATTCAGAAATTCAAAAGATTCTATAAGAGAATGCAGATGAGAGAGAGGTTGATTTTCAGATTTCTGAAGATAGAATACTAAGATTTTGAGGACGATCGTGTGTAATTAACGATGCAGAGATTAAAGAAGAGATCTTATGGGAAGCTCATCATAGCAATTTCAGCGTTGTCCAGACAGTATGAAGATGAGTCAAAATCTACATCATCGGGATTGGTAGATCGGTATGAAGATAGATATCACCAAACAAGTTGTAAGTGTTGGATGTATCAGTAAGTGAGAATTTGGTAACGTAAGCCAGGAAAGCTTTTTCAAGCACTTGAGAGAGTCCTGTGTGGGAATGGAAATATAGCATGATGGAATATTATGACAGGTTATCAAGGAGTCGGGAAGAGTATTGATTCCTTATGGGGTTGTGGTCGATAGATGAACAGAGTCAACTCACCTTAGTGCATCATTAAAAGATCTCAATTAGAATAGGTATACCGAAGGGTGTGTATATCATATAAATCATCTACATGGAGTGCCGGGGATGAATTGTATTTCAAATTTAGATCAGATGTTCTAAGTTGGCAGAGCTTTCAGATGGTTCTTTCTAAAGCAGTGCATAGAAGAGAGTGCAAAATTTCAATTGCTGAGATGAAGTCAGGGAAAGAAAGATCACAGGCCAGGGTCAGTATAGTAGTTAGTGATTGCAGTTGCTGAGATCAGTGTCAGAGTTATATCAGATCTTGCCCAGAGGTTCCCAGTTTCAGCAGATCAGTCAGATAATTTCTTTTTAATCAGTGCAGAGCAAAGTGTTCAGAACTTTAGTGGTTGAGTTGAGATAAGAGAATGAAAGGTCGCAGGTCTAGAGTTTGTTCAGAAATCAGTGATTCAGTCGCAATTATCAGAGACAGTTTAGAGACTACTCAGAATCGCCAGTTTAGCTTCACAGATTTTGTGTTGAAGACCTTTGGAATTTTAAGTGGGGAAATGTATTTTTCCTTGGGTGTTGCCCTTGGTGAGGACGTATCGATCTATTAAGGAAGGTAACATGAATCGGCCTTTAAATCGGAATCCATCGAAATTTGAGTTCAAAGGAGGGTTTTGGCTTTAAATGAATTAAAGAAGCATTTCGAGACACTATCGACGCCTCTAGCCGAGTGGTACCCGGGAAGAAGCGAAAGGTCCGAAGTTGGGAGTTCGAATCCCCAACGCGGCAGTTAGCCGCTTTGTGGAAAAAAAAAAGAACCAAAACTTTTGTAGCTTTCATTTTTGTAAAGATGGACAAGTGCTTAGCCTTTTTGGGAATCAAGGATTGGTCAGGTTAATTCGGAAATGTTTCGTCGACACAGGATCTTGGAAAGCAGTACGAAGCAGAATTGACGAGACGATAATACCCCACCATTTTGAAGAAGAATTTTTAATGGTTTAAATTTCGAAGCAAAATTTTTATAAGAGGGGAAGAGTTGTGACATTCCGATTTTCCAATTCTATTTTCAATAAATTGAGACGAGCATTTCGTTGGCACGCATATAGCTCTTTTCCTTGAATCGACCACTCATGTGAAAACTAGTCTATCAGGTGAAGCCGTTAAGAAATTCTAATGCATCAGACTCGAGAATTTGATCAAGAAGCGATCTTTCGACCAAGCTAATCTGCAAGGGTCATTACGGCACAATTAAAAATCGATTAGAGATCGGAGATAGGTCGACTCGACAGAGGCATATGATCAGGTGTGGATGATTCCACCAGATCGCACAATTCTTGTCGATCGACACTAGACCGACTTTTCTGTCGATTGGGTACCCTGTGTTCGTATTTGAAACCTTGAGATTATCCCCAACAACCGAAAGTCGCAAATGTTTCAAAGATGTACATTATGGCTTGAGATGATCAACCACAGGTCAAATGCATGAAAATTTCTAAAGTCTACCCGGTAGGTTGGGCCGCGCTAGTATCGTGCCAAAGTGAAATTAACTGTGGAATTGAGATCGAATTCAGAAATTGGAAGTCAAGGTGTGTCACAAATCATTTTAGGATCATTGACTAATCTTTGGAAGATTTTCGTGTAATCATAATTTTCCAGAAATTAAATCAGAGAATGGCTATTTTGGCTTGAGAAATTAGTAGGCCCGCCTTTGGTCTTGCTTTTAGGACTTAAGTTGGTTCTATGGACAAGTGAAGATGTGAACTGAAGTGTGGTGACATTGGATTAATTTTATGGACTTCAATTGGACTCAATTGGGAGAGAATTGAATGGAATTAAAGAAATTAATGTACAAAGTTTCGTGCCCCGGCGGAAAAATAAAATGGACCCATTGGAGAAAGGTTGTGGGAGATAGTGGAGTGTGACATCATCCATGAGGTCATGGTGGACCATTTTTGTTGGGTTAAAGAAAAAGAAAAAGAGAAGGAAATGGTCCCATCTCTCTCTCTCTCTCTCTCCTTCTTCTCTCTTCTTCATCTCTCCCTTCCGTTGGTTTCTCCTCCATCCTTGTTGTGCGAAGATGAGAAAAATGCAGAGGAGAAGCTAGTGTAGCCATGGCCGTCCGCTCCCACTCGCACGCTGTCGTCGCCGCCACCACCGCGTGTCCGCCCGTGCACCGCCCGCGCGCTGCTCGCCGGTCTGCTCACCTCTCCGCTCGCCTGGCCTCGTGTCACAGCTGTTGCATCACCTCGTGCTTGAGCCGTTCGGCCACCTCCGGCCACCGTTCGGGCCTCGCCTAGGTCCGGTTCGACCCCTCAACCTTCCCCGGTCCTTCTCCATCTCATCCAAGCTCTGAATCTACCCTTTCTCGGCCTCAAACTGTAGCGGACAGCAGCTGGAAAAATGGATATGGCAGCCCGGTTTTGGCCCATTTTGGCTGGCTTCCCGACCCCGGATGCTTGGCCCGCTTTGAAGAAAGTTGTTCCCCTCGGCATCCCCGTCGTTTTGGTCCACTCGGCTCGTCATTTGAGTGAGTTTAACTCACTAAACCTTGATTAGAGGGTTAATGATGCTTTAGGTGTATTTAGTTTATGTTAAGTGTTATTAGGTGGTTAGTTTAATTTAGTTAAGAATAGATTATATTAATGTGCTTGATTAACTTAAAGTTGGTTTAATTTAAGGCTAAATGAATGCTTATATTAATATAAGCTTTGACGTGACATAAAGAAATTTACTTTTGATTTATTTAAATATCTGGGAATTATTAAATAATTTAATAATATATTATTATTCGAAATTATTGAAATATTATTATTTAACTATTTTCGGAATAAATTTAATTATTTATTAAATTCCGAAAATTTTGTCAGGACCCTAAATTCTCAGAATTTCGTGCCGGTCGCTGCTGTGAAGTCAGATTTTGAAATTGAAGATTATATATTATAAATCGAGTGTAGATCGTGAAATGTATGGATATTATTATTTAATTGATTTTCGGAATAAATTTAATTATTTAATAAACTCTGAAAATTTATTTTGGAACCTTATTTTCTCAGAATTTCGTGCCGATCGCTGCTGTGTTTTTAGAATTTGAATTTGATGAATGGATGTGGTAAATTGAGTGTTGATTGTGATAAATAGGGATTTTATTCATAAAAACCCAAGTGTCGGGTTTTAATGCAAAAATTGGATTTTCAATATTATATTAAATAGTGGGGTTTGAAAAAGTGAGATATTTGCTTTCTGGTTCGAAATTAGTGTGCCCCCACACACTTGAGTAATTTATGGAATATTTTTAATCTGAAGAAAAATGGCCGGGATCACTATCTTAAGTGGAAGCGTTGAGTGAAATGCAAAGTGTCCTGGGGCCAAGTATGATTTGGCTGTGTGATAATTAAGAGGAATCGTCCTAGGCTGTTGAGTCGGACTTGCCCCTATATGGGATGCCCATGCGGTGGTTGCGGGTCGTAGTAGATTTTGAGCCCATGCTCCTTCGGGAATGCCGTCGATGTATTGACGAAGCCGCGCTCCATGGGGGGAGGCGATGCCTGGCTATATGCTGGTAGATAGCCGAACTGCGAGTAGGTTATGCCCTTGTGTGGCAGTGAATAACAATTAGAATGCATGTTGAGTGTAGTTGATGTGTCGGATTATGGGACGGAATTATGTGGCATGGAATGGGACGTGTCATAACGATTTAGTCTTATAATCAGGACCCCCGCGGTTGTTAGTTATATGAAAGTGAATGCATTCCGGTTGTTTAAGTTCTTATTACTGCATATGATTGAGTGATATGAATTGTGCTAACTTGCAGGAAGGAACTGAGGCGAGGTAAGTTCTCTGTGTGATGTGGTTTGGCCACCCTTGGGCGTATTTTCTTTCTAATAGGGGTTTAGGGGCTTGAACTTGCTGAGACATTGTCTCATCCTGGTTTGGGGATTAAAATTTCAGGTCCCTGGTGGACGAAGCGGCTAGATAGCTTTGGTTAACCTTGAGGAGTTGCAGAGGTGAAATCATAATGATTGGAGAACGTGTCCGACTTGTAGGTCATAGGTCAGTTTCTTTTTAAGAGCCCGTCTTTTGTAGACTTTTGGCCGTAAACCTCTGTTTGTAATTTTGTTGAATTATGAAAGTGTTATGTTGTGGTTTTGCTTCCTGCTTTTCTATCTCGTCTTTCATTGTCAGGAGTTTTATAATACGTTCCGCTTGCGCAATAAGAAATGAATGGGGATTGCGACACTACCTGGGAATGTCGCATTTGCATGACCATGGTGGGATGTTGGTGCACTCAAAGTTCGGGGCGTGACATGTATTGTGTGAGCTATATCTTCTTGTGTGAAGCTCTTTTGGGCATGTGTTCTGCATGGAATTGCTACCTGTATGTCTTGTCTATCACATGTTCTGATTTCATGATTTTCGAAGATCATATGGATATTTAATTTACATGTTTTCCGAAATTGTGCAAGCTGGAATTTGGTAAATCTCAAAAAGGTTGTGATGTATGGATTATTCTATGTTGCATGGACCCCATGGATTGTATTGACATAAGTGATTGGATCTTGCTGAATGTATGTTGATGATTGGAAATGCATATATAAACCATATGATGAAAATGATCTTGTTTGCCATCACATTATATGCCATGTTGAAATTGAGCTACAATTGCTAATATAAACTATGATAAATGAGAATGCTGTCGGAGGTGTGAGCTGACAATGCCCCGGGAGTGTCAGGATGCCTGGCTAGAGAGTGCCGGATGCCCGGTGGCCTTAAATGGTGTAATTCCGGAGGGTCCTCAGGAGTTTTGAGATGCCCAGTGGTATACTGTACGTAATTCCGAAGGAGGGGGGGATCCTGGTGGTATGTCGGTACGTAATTCCGGAAACTCTGGAGGTTGGTGCCCAGGGGGGATGCCTTGTGATGCTAGTTGAGATGCTAGATGCCCGGCCAAGGAGTGTAAATGCCGGATGCCCGGTTGTATCTTGGATACATGCCCGGAGGTTCCTTGTGATGCTAGTTGGGATACGAGATGCCTGGAATGTGGGGGTGTCGGATACCTAGTTGTATCTTGGATACATGCCCGGAGGTTCCTCGTGATGCCAGTTTGGGCGCAAGCGATAAATGTGGGATGCGAATATTAGTCCCGAGAAAGAGAAATTTGGTGGCCCAAAATGAAAGAATAAAAATTGGGAAATTGAAATTGAATTATGCATGGTATGGCAACATGTATGCATGTGTGACATGATGATGGTGAGTGCATGGATGTATGTGCACCTATGGCATGATGGTAAATGTATGACATGATGATGGTGAGTGCATGAATGTATGTATGCCTATGGCATGATGATACATGTGTGACATGATGATGGTGAGTGCATGGATGTATGTGCACCTATGGCATGATGGTAAATGTATGACATGATGATGGTGAGTGCATGGATGTATGTGCACCTATGGCATGATGGTACATGTATGACATGATGATGGTGAGTGCATGGATGTATGTGCACCTATGGCATCATGGTAAATGTATGACATGATGGTGAAGGTTATATGAGGATGTATGTACATGTGGTGTGAAGACATATGCATGGCTTCAGGGTAAGTTATGCATGGGTGCATGAATGACATGTGTTATGATATGATTGTTATTATTGTATTGTGTGATGCATTGAGTGGTTTATTGGGTCATTTACCTATTGAGCGGCTGTACTCACCCCTTTCGGGGAATAACATTTCAGACTAAATAAGATACCTTTGCTGCCACTGCCACCGGTAGATGGATTGGGTGGTTGGATATGACCGCGAACAGGAGGATAGTAAAGGAAGGAACCTTTGGACGCTGACACTGATCGATAGACTTTAAGTATACGACTGTTGGAAGAGATGTTGGTCATCTTTTGAAGTATAGCCGAGTATAGAAGGCTATGGCATTTTGATGTACCGATGAATGATTTCCATCTGGTTTAAGTAAATAAAAGTGTGCGGCTTTTACCTATAAATGTTTAGTTGGTGTGCATCATTTTCTGAATATAGGGAAGGGAGTTGTTGGATATACTTCCGTTATATGAATTGTGCAAGGAATCGAACTAAAAGATATAAACCCCCAGGTTGTATGAACCCGCTGTAATTGAAATGGTATCAGAGTAACATGTTATTAAGGTAAGTGAATGGTAATCGAACTATGGTGACCCTAATGGATCGGGGGCCGTTGAGGGGTGCCACAGAGGAAGAGCTGGGGCGCGGGCCAGGCCAAGGCCAAATCAGGCCCAACCCAATCCCTCTTAAGCTTTTTTTTTTTTTTTTGCTTTTTTGTTGTTTTTTTTATTTTTTAATTTAATTAAAAATAATTTTTAACTTTCTTTTATATGCAGTTGAAAATTAGGTGTCAACAAGCCTCGACCAACTCAAGCTTGCCTAAATCAATTGAGCCTCGAGCTTGTAGACTTAGGTCATGGCTGGTCGCTAGGTTGTTGGCTATCACCGAGGCACAAGATTGATGAATGATGAAGGAGAAAGGAAAAGAAAGAAAAGAAAAAAGAAAAATAATAATTTTTTATTTAAAAAATTCAAAAATATATATTTGTAAAAAAATATTTTTTAAACAAATGTTTTATTAACCAAGGACCCAAAGACTAGGAAAATATTTGGGGTAATTTTTTCTAGCTCATTCAAAGGGGAAATCATTTTTCTAAACTTAAACTTTTGTAGGAGAGCCTTTTTTTTGTTGACTTGTTTTTCTAAGTGAAGCAAACACCAAAAAATGTGAAAAATGTGAAAAATATATTCGTGAAAAATAATTTTTGGGAAATAAATGCACCCTACAAGAATAAGTTTCAATCGGAAGATTATAATGTACTAAGATTCATGCATGGTAATCAAAAATCAAGCTAGGGACGAGCTATAATTATTAGGGGAAGACCTCAACATTTTGAAAGGCTAGAGGCATTTCAATATTACAAACTTAACTCGGTTTGTCTAGTGAAACAACAAAGAAAACTCGAAGGCAGATGGAGAAGCACAGGTACATAGAAACGATTATAGATTCTCTTGAGAGAGCGTTGGCTACCATTATTGATCTTCATTGTATCTGCCAGATTATGAGGGGCATGCCGGACGAGACCCTAGCGCAACAAATATGCAATAGAGACAAATATAATGAGTTAGCAAGACAAATATAGTTCCATAAGCGACAAATTAAGTTATTGTTTGACAAAAGCTTAATCCTACTAGATGTATTTCCAAGGAGAGTAGTTTATGATTCTACTCTTCTTTGAATTGCAAAAGCAGCTTATATTATTTGTGCTCTGAATGGAGAAGGCCCACTTCGAGGTCTGAAGACTTGATATCAATCTAGGCAGTTGTTTGTGTAATTTGTCCAAAGTCTTCTTTACAAGACTAAGGTACCTACACTGCTGCTTCTTGTGACATTCTTACCTCTTCTTCAGCTTGGGAGATTGTGAGGAAAAGAGGTACAAGAGTTGAATGGTATCAGCTAATTTGATTTTCATCTAATTTGTTGAGGTTAAGATTCATATTTTGGTCGGCAATACAAGATAAGCTACCTATATTTCAAGGAATTGACATATAGTCTTCTAATCAAGGCCAATCTCTCTGTTTTTTGTGCCATGAAAGCACTGAGATAAGATCCCATTTGTTCTTTGGATGTAGCTTCTCTAAGCAAGTCTGGTAGGCTGCCCTTCAACTTTGTTTTCCTAATGCAGCGGGCTATGAAAGGGAGAGGTTTTCATTGGTATTTGGTGAAATTTTTGTGGATTTGCTGCATGTATTTCATCTAGAAGGCCAGAAATGAGCTGTTACATGCCCAAAGTATTCATCTTATTGGTGGCATTATGATTGCTTTTTAAGTCAAGTATAGTTTTGAAGGTTGAAAGAGCATGAAGAATCAGATTTTTGTCGTTGATCTTTTCTATTATATATGCTACATATATATCAAACATACTCTTAATTTGTATGATTAGTATATCTGATTCCTTAAGAAATATAAAGAAATTTAATAATTTTCTCATTTATATGACATAGATAGTTTGCAGAAAAAATAAAGGCAAATAGTTGATTTACCGCCTTTTACTTTGAAAACTTCATGCATCCTCTTTCCCTTTCTCCGAAGCATCCAACAAGTGAGAAAGAGAATTATCACAAAACCTCCAACAGAAATGGTAGTGGTGATGGTAATCACGGTAGATTTGTTGCTTTTTCCTGCACACACATACCATTACATATATGAGACCATCGCCAAATTAATTTTAAAACATTTTAGATGAAAACATGTTTAATATTTATACATTCTAACACTTCATTTCACTAGGTTGGAATTAGACCTAAGACTAGCGCATGAAGATTGGCAATTTACCAAGCAATAAGGTGCCTTAAAATACGAGTCAAAAGACAAACATAATGAGTACGCATAAAGAGCAAATATTTAGAAGAAATTAAGCTGTAATCCATAACTGTCCATCTCTCAAAATTCCATTATTTTCCTTATTTCCTTGTGGGGATAAATTCAATCCTAACAATGCACTCGCCTTCATAATCCTTTGCATAAAAAACTGAGGTAAGAAGGCCTTATATTCAAAATAAGAATTTAGCTGGATACTAAAAGTCGATCTCAATAAGGTAAGACCTAAGTATAGCAAGGGGACTAAATAGTTGCATTTGTTAAGTTCTTGTTTTGAACATAACCTTTTCATGATATCAGATAATGTAATCATAAATCTTTACATAAAATTTCAATATAATTTTTCTAATCAATTATTGCTAGAAATCACTAATACGGTAGTTCGTGTAATATATAGTTTAGAGTAAAATTATTCACATTAGTGTGCCATATAAAATGGCTCAACATGACTGATCATCATGTTAGTAATTGATCGGAAATATTATATTGGTAAAATTGACATATTTAGATCTGATTTGACATCTAGTATTAATTCGGTAATTATCCTTCCCATTTGAGTGCACCATTTGTTTGTAGGAGATTAACCATTAATTG
Organism: Eucalyptus rudis; assembly: GCA_019915205.1. NCBI lineage: Eukaryota > Viridiplantae > Streptophyta > Magnoliopsida > Myrtales > Myrtaceae > Eucalyptus > Eucalyptus rudis. Next base: position 6,884,383 of record JAHMTN010000003.1, on the reverse strand, counting down.
ATTAAAAGCGACATTTAACCAATTGTTATTTAAAGTCTAATCTCGTGAGTGGATGTAGAACTGCTCAAAAAGGTAAAATGAACTTCCGTAAATTTCAGAAAACAGAAAAAAGGAAAAAAGGACATGAAAAATTTACATCACCAATCAAATCGAGAGGACAGAGAGAGAGAACGAGACTCAGGAAAGCCCCTAGAATCCATCCCAAAACTTGATATGTTGAACCATTAACAGCACTTCACATTTTATTTTTGTTAAAAAAAAGTTGAATCTGAGAATTTAAACTATTGAATAGGATAACCAGTTTACCAAAAAATTAAATAGATCAGATATTTATTGTATAGAGGAAGAAAAATAATAAAATCAAACACTTACTTTTTGGTCTGGTCTCGGGAGCTGGAGGACGCAGAAGCTGGGATGGCGGAGGCACCGGGGCCGCCATGGCCGAGACATTATAAAACGGGAACAGCTCGAACCTGACGCCGCAGACCAGAGTGAAACTCCTCCCACCTTGCTTATCCAGGGGGAGGTTCGAGATCATATCCCGAAGGCACCGGTAGCAGTCCAACGGCGTCAAGTCTGGCGTGCACTGCGCGAGGGTGTACAGCTTCTGCAGGCTCGTCAAATTCGCCTCCTCGACCGCGAATTTCTTCCCCGACCCGCCGTCGCGAGCCCTTGTGCTGATTTTATCCATGGTAGGTCCCAGGACTTGTACGAACCGGGTCGGATCAGTGACGTTCGTAGTGTTGTGCGTCGTGTAAGTAGGCTTCGTTTCGAAGGATGAGAAGAAAGACTTGTTGTCGTACCTCAACATGCACTCGTCGTACCAGATCGTGGCGACTCGCTGGAGGCCGCATCTTCGGAGGACATCACGCTTTCCAGTGGCCACACAGTCGCTGCACGTGGAGATGCTGACATCGCCGCGGCAGAGAAAGAGCCCATGAGCTTGGTCGGGACGGTCCTGGCCAGCGGTGGCGGTGGCAAAGCCGTTGGTGCTGGTCGTGGCGTTGGAGGAGAGGGAAGAGAGGACGGTGTTGAGGTTGGACTCGTAGCTGGAGTTGGGAGCGAAGAAACTCATGCGTGCGCAAAAATGCTTTAGATAAGTGGGGGCAGCTTCAGCACTGAAATTCTGGACGAAGACGAAGAAGAACGAGGAGAAGGAGAGGGAGAGGAAGATGGTGAAGCAAGAACTCATGATTTGCCAGGCTGATGAATTGATTGGGCTTGCGCACGAGTACGGGCAGAAGATTATAGGAAGAAGAAGAGCATGTGGAGAATCAATTTGATGAACAACAATATCTTGGTATAAGTAATTGCAGCATGAACAGTACCAGGTCCAGAAAACCGTTATTTTCATGCGTTAGAATTCAGGGCAACAAAATAGAGAGTAAAAGGCAATGAAATAAAGAGTAAAAGCGAGAAAGAAAAATCAAGACATGGGATTTATTTTGATTCATTTTTAAAGTAGGGCTAAATCTAGTAAAAGATTTCACTATAGTTAATATCCGCACATCTCTGTTACGACTCTCAATTGTAAGAGAAATATTATATATACTTAGTACTTATTTATAGATTTAAACCCAAGCAATCAATAAAATATGAGCCACAAATTCTGAAAAGTCTTTGGCGTGGGTACCCTACTACCCCTGCCAAGGTGGCCTCCTAGATCCTTGTCCGTGCACGACAGAGCAAGACCCCCATATCTTCTTATCAATGAGAAGTATCAACCACACCACACCATCATGCTCTTAAATTAATATAAGGGGCGCCATTACAAATCAAAATTTGAGCACATAATTTTGAGCATTATAAGTTTGAACTACTATTCCTCGCAACATATTTAGGAGTTCTGTAACATATAATTTGATATCTAAAATCGTGAAAGGCTGTTGTATTATATAATTTTTTGCTCTGTCAAATGGGGTTTTCGACAATTCAATACTACCCGGTCTGCAGTCGTTGACCAAGTCAAGACGTTACAGCGACAGGAGGTGGGGTTAGTTAGGTGGGCAGTGGAATCTCCACGGAATGAATGGACGGCGAGGATGGAAGACAGCATTTGCCTCGCACGAGGTCGTTGACCAAAGTCAATTGCGTTGAAGCGTTCTTATTTGGCTTATAGTTTTGAATTTTCCATCAAAATTACGGTAATAATAGCAATAATTTCGAATTTTGAAAATTGATTCGTATAATTTGATGCGACTGTCAAAGGAAAAGCCCAACCCCTCCAAAACGTTTCACATGAGTGACGCATATTTATTTGGGAGACAAAATGCAATCAATTTGTAATACTCATCCAATATACTTAAGATGCTACCCTAGTTAATCTATCGCACAGTAACTCTCACGGTCTTGTCTCTAGATGGCCGCTAAACTTGATTTGTTGTCAATTAGGCACGTTTAACATTGTAGTTTCCTTCTGACAAGAAACAATATCTTAGATTCCAACACTAAATAGTATCGTTTCTTCAAAAGGCACCTCTTACAGATATTATCCATAAACACTATCACCTCCTAGGTGGGCAAGTCCATTTATTCCTACCTCAATTGTCATTCTACAAGTCTAGCGATGAAATTATCACATAAACATAATATACACATAGTTCATTCCGCAAGAGTGAACTCACAAGAGAGCTATTCGATCTGACGTTATATATATATACACGAGTGCTAAGTTCACTAAATAATTTTGTTCAAATGAGCGTGACTTGCGTCATAGATTGAATTAGACCCAATTCTAGTAACGTTGCCGTGGGTTCACGAAAGCTGAATGATGTTGAGTGAATTTGGACTATTTCATCCTCAATCTCAAGTGGAGACTTGGAAAGATAAGTCAAGGATAATGATGTAGACGAAATTGGAGATTAGCAAGGGAGGGAGGGAGGGAGGGAGAGAGAGTGAGAGAGAGAGACATGGAAGACATTTATGCTACTTACAAATAACTTAGTCAAATTTACATAAGTTTTCATCAATGTAATAAGGATGCTCGAAGAAACGGAATTCTCTACATTGAGTTCCATGTCATCAAAAACCGCTACATTAAATTATAAGACAAGTACATTGGAAGTCCTAAAACTTATTATGAAAGTGCAATTGAATCATAAAATTTATTATGAAAGTACAACTAAGTCTTAAAATTTTCAAAAAGTACAATCAAGTTATAAAACTTATTGCGAAAGTGCAAATGTCTCCTACAACTTTCAAAAAAGTACAATCAAGCTCTAAAACTTTCAGAAAAATGAAATCAACATAAGGATTTTATGGGACAAATTTGACAAGTCTTAGGATTTGATTATATTTTTTTGATGATTTTGGGACTCAATTACACTTGTATGACAAGTTTTAGGACTTAATTATATTTTCATAACAAGCTTTAGGACTTCCAATATACTTACTACTTAAAATATTTAGAATTGATTTGCAAACAAGAACAAATTGGACTTTAATCCACCCGAAATATTTTGCTGAGTTGTTGGGTATTTGACTACCAATTTTGTTAGTTATTTAGTATTTTTGCCCTTCTCCATCATATACACGTTTCTCAATTGACACTATATCTAAGTAACATTGGCATAATCAAAGTGCAATATGTAGATGGATTAATATTTTGTCTAGTCAAAAGTCTAAAACCCCCTTTTTTTTCACTACAATAGATAAATAGATCAATAAGCCCTATTTTTATCTCATGACCTCAATTATCTTTATGATAAATTCATAAATATTTAGTCATTTCTAAGGAGATTAGCGATTTTTGCATTGAAAAATCCTAACATCATTGGATTTAATCTCTGCACTTAAATTGAAAGGCAATTGTGGGCTAAATTTGGAGACTCACATAGATAGCTAGATAAAAGACATCTCTAAAACACCAAATATCAAATGAAATCTACCTAAAGTTTTATAAGACAATGACAAATGTTCACTAAAAAATTAAATTGAAAACCTAATTTGCGAGGAGGATGATGGTTCGCACTTGCCGTTTGCAAGTGTGTGTAAGGGGAAGACTAGATCAAAAGATGGACCAACCATACAAGCGACAATAACTAAAGTTGATCTTCCAATGTGAATGGTGTTTATATGATGTAGAAGGGCTTGGTCAAATAAAGGTTTTCTAGAAAAAGTTTGTAAGAAATTTTCTAGTTTTATACTGGGGCCAGCATGAGTTGTAGTTATTGTTTGGTAAAATGGTGTTTATATGATGTAGAAGGTGCTTGGTCAAATAAAGGTTTTCTAGAAAAAGGTTGTAAGAAATTTTCTAGTTATATACTGGGGACTAGCATGAGTTGCAGTTATTGTTTGGGCTAGCATGAGTTGTAGTTATTGTTTGGTAAAACTTAAGAAGAAGGAAAAATTTACGTATTGATGATTGGATGGCTAAGAAGAGATATTCCTAAGATATTTGTATGGGGGTGTGTCTATACATAGTGAATTAGAAGAGGAGGTATTGATGATTGGATGGCTAAGAAGAGATATTCAGAAGATATTTATATGGGGGTGTGTCTAGTTAGAACTTTGGCTATTTTTATAAACCACAAGTCTACACGCAATTCACCTAATATACATGATGTAGTTATTATTGGACGAACAAAGGAAATTTACAAGACTTTCTTTTTGCGGATCCTTCTTTTTCCCCTATTGGGCCCCTATTGCAACCCCTGGTGGTAATTCTACAAAACTTTGATTATACAAGCCACTTAGGTTGCTCGTTCCATAAGTCGGTCAAGCCAACTAACTTGTGAGTTTTTCCTTGTTTTGATAGCAAGAGAAGACTTGTAAAGCAAATTGACATCAAGGACACATTGGATCCCATTGAGCGTGTGCAAGGTGATGATCCCCTATTGGGCCCCTATTGCGACCTCCTAGTAGTTGACTCTACTAGACATTTGATTATACAAGAAATGTTGCTTGTACCATAAGTCAGTTAAGTCAACTGAATTGGAGTTTTTCCTCGTTTTGTTCACAAGAGAAGACTTGCAGAGCAAATTGAAGTCAAGGACATGTTGGATCTCATTTAACATGTGCACTGTGATGGGCTAAGTATGCCTCATAGTCCCATCACATCTTTGAAAAAAGAAATTAGTGCACTCAACATCCTAAAATTTATAACAAAAATACAATCGAGTCAAAATTTTCAAAAAGTGCAATCAAGACAATGACTTAGATGGACTAATTTGACGAGTTTTAAGACATCATGACATTTTAAAAAGTTTTAAAGCTTAATTGCACTCTCATGAAAAATTTTAGGACTTGATTGCACTTTTTAAAAATTTTAGAACTCGATCACACTTTCGTCACAAGTTTTAGGACTTCTAATGCTCTTTTCCCTTTTTTAAAAAAAGAGGAAAAGTCGAAATAAAGGAAATAAAAAGAGGGCCAAATGTTCTCAGCAGTGGAGAAGGGAGAGTAGCAGCATTTTATTGCAGAAAAAGAAAGAAAGAGGTAGAGAGTGTGCCGTATCTAAGGTTGATTTGATATAAATAAGTTGAGTTTTGAGGAAGATATTGATTTTGAATAGGCTTAGTCTCTATTGAATTGTTGTCGTCTCTCCCCAAAAAAGTAGTATCGGGGCAAGCATTGATGGAAGAAACTAGTGGTACCATATTTTAGTTAAATGTCTCAAACAATTCTACTTGGAAGCCTCAAATTGAAGATATATTTGCAATTATTGTCCTTCAACCCAAAGGACAAAAAATTTGGGGAATGACACAGCTATCATTCCACCCAAAAGATGTAGTCTCAAACCATACAAAAATCAACTCCCATAAGTCTTCATTTAGCGCTTTTACTCTACTGGCTGCTAACCAAGGAAACCAAAGATTTTAGGAAGGAAAGGCGTGAGTAATCATAGTTCAGTGACTAGTGTGTATCTCTTCTAAGCAGATTGAACATTTGCTATGCATGTTTAAGACACAAAACATAACTTGTTATATTGAATTTCATGATATAACATACTTATAAGAAGAAAATGAGTTATATACGCTTCAACATAACTATATTTATAGCAGAAATATCCATTTCACAATAATATCAAAACAAATATCAATAGTCTTATCCATTGATCAATGTCATCAAAATCACACGCCAATGGTCCATTTCGTTGGCCAATCTTGTGTTTAGATATTGACCATGGTCAAGATAACATCTCGTGGCAAGGGGACCAAACTCTTCATTTGGTAAGGTCTTCACCTATCTTGCCGGTGGCTATGTGACATCTAGAAATTTCCATACTTGATAATAGTATTTTGGACAAATTTTCATGACTGGATCGCTAGGAGTTTGTGGCGATGGAATTTGGTGAATAGATTTTAATGTGTACATTAGTGGTGTAAAGAAATGATATTTAATTTACCACAAGCCCATCCATGAAGAAAGATGTCGCTTACGCCGCCATTCACCGGGGGTATAATTCGGTAAGTGACATGTCATTGATCGACAAAGGCATAATCCTCCTGGTGGATTGGTCTGATTCAGGCCCTTTCATTTGGACAAAAAAGGCTGGATGTTGGGGCGACGGTGGTGTAATGGAATTGCTGCTGAGCAAGAGAACTACGGTTGTCATGGTGGGTCTAACAGCTGGATCTTCTTGAATGCATAGCAAGCAAATATGTAGGCATCGAAGCACTTGATCTCTTGAATTTGAATCCACAATAGCTGGGTCCAACACTTTCAAAGGTGTGCCGTCTCTCCATTGATTCCATGCCTACAAGAATAATTCCAGAAAATCTTCACAAAATTGCAGCATTAATTCAATGACTCATCATGCAAGACATCTAAAATCTTCCAAAAAAAACCATATATGACCAAGGAATAGGATAATTGACAAGTGTTTATGTAGGCCAAAGGACTAAGTTTTACAGGAATTTCAATTTCACTTGGGGAAAATTACTAATATACAATGTAAAAAATTGTCTTGGTAGCATGGTAAAACTTACATAACCAGCAAGATATTCATCCTGATATAAGTTATTCTTCTTGCCACAAATGATCTCTAGAAGTAGTATGCCGAAACTATAAACATCCGATTTCACCGAGAACTCTCCATGCATTGCATATTCTGGAGACATGTAACCACTGCAAATTCGAACATTAGCCATATGTATATAGCATATCTAGATGCAGATTAGTGAGCATCCATAAATAGATAAAATGAGCAAGTCTGGCATCCAATTATAAAGTCATCTATTCAAAACTAACTTACAAAGTCCCCACGATTTTATTTGTGCTAGCCTGAGTTTGATCGACCTCAAAAATCCTTGCCATGCCAAAATCTGCAATTTTTGGGTTCATTTCACTGTCTAACAAGATATTGCCACATTTTAGGTCACGATGGATAATTCGGAGACGAGAATCTTCATGTAGATAAAGCATTCCTCGAGCAATCCCGAATACTATTTTATAACGTAATGGCCAATCCAACTGCCTTCTTTTTTCGGGATCTGCATTATTGTACCCCAAATTCATTAATGTGCTCGCACAAAGAATCTCTTCAAAAACTTAGTGTGAAGTTGGTCACATGATACAAAAATATATTTATTCTCATGCATCTGATGTAGCTTACAAGAAAAAGTATAGTTAGTTGAAAGAACAAAACCTCTTAATTTCAAGTTGTACACGGTGCAAAAAAGAAGGCTAAACTGCAACATACCAAATAAGAAGTAATCAAGGCTTTTATTTGGCACAAACTCGTAGACTAGTAGCTTTTCCGCTCCCTCCAAGCAAAATCCAAGCAATCGTACAAGGTTTACGTGTTGGAGCTTTGCAACTAATAGAATTTCATTCTTAAATTCTCCATCACCTTGTTTTGACCTTTGAGATAGCCTCTTCACCGCAACTTGTTGTCCATTACGAAGTCTACCCTGAAGTGTTTTTCATGTATTGTTAATTCCTCATAACAACTTAAAAACCAACATTAAAAAGCTTTACGTGTTTCTTTTTCTTTGACATCATTACGTTCAATTCACATGTAAAACATTCTTGATTATTTCTAATAGATATGTCATAAATACCTGGAAAACTTCACCAAATCCACCTTCCCCCAACTTATTTTCCTGAGAGAAATAATTTGTCGCAGCTTGTATTGTAGCCAAGTCAAATTGCAACGACTCCACAGTGGTAAGTTCCTTTGCACCTATATTACTCAGCAACTCAATTTAATTATCACACTACATCAATAGTGGCTCTTAGTGGTGTTTATTAGGCTACTAGTGCTTGGAAACATTATCACAATGAAGGCACCAAATTTGATTGGCATGGTTGTGTTCCCCTACCCTAAAGCAATCTTTACTCTCTTGATTGGTCGTAAAGCAAAAAGAAAAAAAAAATCATCAATACGATAGGAAACAAAGTAATGAGATGAATCTTGTATCGTGATTTCTTCTTTATGCTAAGGGCAGTTTTGGGTTTGTTAATTGTGGTGCTTGGAGGGAATCATTAAAGATTAGGAGTATTTTAATGTCTTATTATGTGGTTCGTAATGGTAAAGCTATATCACTCTGGCATAACTCTAGTCTTCTTTTTGCTACTTTGAATGACATTCTTTCCTCTACTTCAGCTTGGGAGATTGCCAGGGATTAAGGCACAATATCTGGCTTTTACCTTAGGTGGATTCGTACTTTAGTTGGCTATACAACATAAGGTGCCTATATATTAAGGAATTGACAAATAATATTCTCCTTAAGGCCAAACTCTCTTCTTCTTCTTCTTCTTCTTCTTCTTCTTCTTTTGTCTTGAAAGCATCTTCTTCTTTTGTCTTGAAAGCATTAAGATTAGATCCCATATGTTCTTTGGGTGCAATTTCTCTTAGCAAGGCTGGAAGAGTTCTCTTCAACTTTGTTTTCCTCCTAGAGATATTGGTGGTTGGGAGTTTGAATTGTCCTGACACACCAGGCTATGAAAGGGAGAGATTTTCATAGGTCGTTGATGAAACTTTTGTGGAATCACTGCATCTATTTCATCTAGAAGGCCAGAAATGAGCTGTTACATTTCCATATTGCTGCTTCTCTTGATGGCATTATACATGCTTATGGAGTTAAAGTATAGTTTTGAAGGTTGAAAGATTACGAAGAACTGGATCTTTCTATTATCGAATATCATCGTTGATCTTTCCGTTACATATGCTACATTTATATTAAACGTATTTTTGATTTGTATGATTAATAATCATATTCCTTATAAAAAAATAAAGAAGTTTTATAATATGCTCAATTTATATAATATAGATAGTTTATGAGAAAATACAGGCAAATAATCAATTTACCACTTTTTCCTTTGATGACTTCAAACATCTTCTTTCCTTTTCTTCGAAGAACGCAACAAATGAGAGAAAGAAGTACCATGACACCTCCAAGAGATATAGTAATGGTGATTGTTAACACGATAGATTTATTGCTTTTTCCTGCACACGTGCCATCATGAGTATGAGATAATTGACAAAATAAACTAAAAGATTTTTACATTAAAGCGTTTTTAGGAATGCGAAATATAAAAGAGAAGATATTAGAGAAAAAAATTTACGTGGAACATCATTTCAAAATTAGAAAGGGGAAAAACTAGGGTATTATAAAATGTAATCACCCCAATATCAGTATCAGTATCAAGTATCAATTTACAATAACGGAAAAATTGCCCCAATATATAGTAGGATTCTAGGGCATACAAGTTAGAAGGGAAATTACATATATTTGCTTCAACACTAATAACTCCTCTTGGAATGCTAGAGAGTGTAATTCACAAAGAAGCCTTCATCTTGGATACTCTTTAAAAAGAAGACCCACTTCTTATACATGAAAAGAATTGGATTCACCATATGAAACCTACTCAAAATAAGAATATGAATTTGTAGTGTAGGCCATCCCTAATGACACAACCTCGGGTAGAATAAGGAAACCAAAAGCAATTCATGGAGAACAAATCTCGGTAACAAGCATGTCAACAGTCCTGACATTGAAAGTACATTAACACCATCATCGAACCCAACCAAAATTAATAGCTATTCCTTAAAACACTGCATATGATTGAAGAGAACACTGGCAACAACCAAGCTAACAAATCAATTCGTCTTCAACCTTGATACTTCCCCAGACCTTGAATACATCACAATGATTTATAGCTCAAACCCACAGTGACCCACTTCATCAAAAATCAGTTAAAAAAACAGGCCATTAATTCATTTTGACATCTCTATGCATAACTCAAATTAAAAAGAAAAAAGAAAAAAAAAGGACCAGACTACACTAAGACCAGAAAATGTGCGAGCCACAAATATACAATAGGTAAATATGTCAAAAGCAGAATTTATTCAAAATTTACATCACCGATCAAATTAAGAGGACAGTGAAGGAGACTGAAACTCAGGAAAGCCCCTAGAATACATCCCAAAACTTAATATATCACAGATACGTATCAACCATTGACAGCACTTCACATATTATTTTTGTTAAAAAAAAAGTTGAATCTGAGAATTTAAGCCATTAAGTAGAATAACCATATTACCAAAAAATTAAATAGACCAGATATTTCGTGTATGGAGGAAGACAAATAATAAAATCAAACACTTACCTTTAGGTCTGATCTCGGGATCGGGAGCGGCAGCGGGAGAAGGCGGAAGATGGGACGGGGATGGCGCCGGGGCCGCCACGTCATAAAATGGGTACACCTCGAACCTGACGCTGCAGCTCAAAGTGTAGCTCCTCCCACCTTGCCTCCCCTTGGGGAGGTTCGAGATCATCGCCCGAAGGCACCTGTTGCAGTCCAGCGCCGTCAAGTCCGGCGTGCACTGCGCGAGGGTGAACAGCTTCCGCAAGTTCGTCAAATTCACCTCCTCGACTGCGAATTTCTTACCCGACCCGCCGTTGGAAGCCCTTGTGGCGATTTTATCCACGGTCTTTGCCAGGACTTGCGCGAACCCGGTCGGATCGGTGATGTTCGCAACGTTTTGCATCATGAGAGTAGGCCTCAGATCCATGGCCGAGATGATGGACCTGTTGTTGTACCGCAACATGCACTCGTCATACCAGATCACGGCGAATCGCTGGTTCGGGCATCTTCGGCGGATACCACGTTTTGCAGTGGCCACGCAGTCGTTGCACGTGGAGGTGTTGACGTCGCCGCGGCAGAGAAAGAGCCCATAGGCTCGGTCGGGAGGGTTCTGGCCGGTGGTGGCGTTGGCAAAACCGTTGGTGCTGTTGGTGGCGGCAGAGGAGAGGGTAGAGAGGAGGGTGTTGAGGTTGGAATCGTAGGCGGAGTTGGGAGTGAAGAGACTACTGCAAGAAAGATTGAGATAAGTGACGGCAGCTGCAGTGCCGAAATTCTGGACGAAGACGAGGAAGAAGAAGGAGGAAGAGAGGGAGAGGGAGATGATGTAGCAAGAATTCATGATTTGCTAGAGTTGGTGAATTGATTGGGCTTGCGACAGGAGAACGGGCAGAAGATCGTAGGAAGGAGGAGAATCAATTTTGATGAATATCAATTCTTAGGATAAGTAACTGCAGAATGAACGGTACCAAGTCCGGAAAACTTTCATTTTCATGTGTTAGGATTAAGCGCAATGAAATAGAGAGTATATGCGAGAGAGAAATCAAGACATAAAATTTATCCTGATTTACCTTTAAATTGAGGTTATATCTTCCACTATAACTCTCGATTATAATAGAAGGAGATTATATATATTCAATAACTATTTATAAGTCTAAACTCAAACAATCAATAAAGTATGGGTCCCAAACTTTAAAAATCCTCTAGCGTTAGCTCCCTACTACCTCTGTTGAAATGGCCCCCAAACCCTTGCCTTGGTAGGACTCTATGTCTTTTTATCGATGGAAAGTATGAATTATACATCAATATCATGTTCTTAAATTAATATAGAGGGCCATCATCTATATTGAAATGAGCTCAGGAGTTTTGAGCATTATAAATTTAAAATATTATTCCTCACGACATATTTAGGAGTTCTAGAACATATAAATTGATATCTAAAATCGTGAAAGGCTGTTAAATTATATAATTTTTGGCTCGGTCAAATGGGGTTTTTGACAATTCAAGACAAACCGGTGTAAGGTCATTGACGGAAGTCAAAATGTTAAAGCGACAGGAGGTGGGGTTAGTTAGATGGGCAGTGGAATGAATGGACGGTAACGATGGAAGACAGCATTTGCCCCTGTACGAGGTCGTTGACCCAAGTCAATTGCGTGATTAGCGTTCCGATTTGGCTCCACGTGGAGACACGAAGAGGAAAAGTCCAAACATGTACGCCAGTGATGTCGTTGGGGGGGGGGGGGGGGGACGAAAGGGATTTTGGTAGTGCTTATAGTTTTGAATTTTTCTTCAAAATTTCGGTAATAATAGTAATAATTTTTTAAATTTGAACATTGATTCGCATAATTTGATGCGACTGTGAATGGAAAAATCCAACCCCTCCGAAACGTTTCACTTGAGTTATGCCTATTTATTTAGGAGAGAAAATGGAATTGACTGGGTAATACTCTCACCTAATTTACTCGAGATATTACCCTAATTAATCTATCATATACTAACTCTCGTGATTTTGTCTCTATGAGGACACCAAACTTGATTGCATTTTTAATTGGGCATGTTTAATCTTGTATTTTCCTTCTAACCAAAAAAAAAAAAATCGTAGTTTCCAACGCTAAATTGTTTCATTTATTCAAAAGGCACCTCTTACATAAATTATCCATAAACACTGTTTACCTCCTCCATTTATTCTTACCTTCATTTGTCATTCTAGAAGTCTAGCAAAGAAATTAACATGTAAATATAATATACATATATTTCATTTCGTAAAGGGTGTGCTCACAAGGGAGTTATCAAATCTAATGTCCAAATTCATATACATATATATATATATATATATATGTATGTATGTATGTATGTATGTATGTATAGACACGTTAAGTTTACTGAATAATTTTGTTCACGAGTGTTGACATTGATGGTCATAGATTGAATTTGACACAATTCTACTAACGTTGCCGTGGGTTCCCGAAAGCTTAATGGTGTTGAGTGACTTTGGACTGTTTCGTCGTCAATGTCAAGTTGAGACTTTGAAAGATAAGTCAAGGATGAGAGAGAGAGAGAGAGGGAGGGAGAGAGAGAGGGAGGGAGGGAGGGAGGGAGGGAGGGAGAGAGAGAGAGAACAATTATAGTAACGTTGCCGTGGGTTCCCAAAAGCTGAATGGTGTTGAGTGACTTTGGACTGTTTCGTCCTCAATGTCAAGTTGAGACTTGGAAAGATAAGTCAAGGATATGAGAGAGAGAGAGAGAGAGAGAGAGAGAGAGAGAGAGAGAGAGAGAGAGAGAGAGAGAGAGAGAGAGAGAGAGAGAGAGAGAGAGAGAGAGAGAGAGAGAGAGAGAGAGAGAGAGAGAGCATGGCATCCTAGAATTTCTTGTCAATCCTTAGAGGTGCTCTAATTCATGTTTTGCATTGAGATTTTTGGCCAAGCTATTGGTGGGTAATTATTTGATAGGAAAATTCTATTTTTGGCCATGTGAATTATGGATTGGAATTTATTAAATTAAGTCACAAAGTTTTGTGTATAATTAAGGATTAGGTGGATTATTAGGATGAGGGTGGGCTGGACATTTAAAGGCCAAACTAGCCCATAGCCTCACCCCCATTCTTTTGGCCGGCCCACGAAGCCCAAGGAGAGGGAGAAGTCGCCCGGCCCATGGCTGGCCCAAGCCCATGAGGGGCTGTCGACGTGCAAAGGAGGGGGGGATCCGGTTGCATGCCTTCCCCATTTGTCCCAAGGAAATTGCCAAGTGTCCTCCATGCATGATCAAATGATGGCTAATGATGGAGGGGAAGAAAATTAGGGGAAATGATGGCCGGCTTAAGTGAGAAAGAGAGGGAGAGAGAAGGGTTCGTCTGAGAGAGAAAGAGAGGAGAGAAAGAGAAGAAAGAAAGGAAGAAAGGAAGAAGAGAAGAAGGAAGGAGGAAGGGCCGTGCATTCGCCGTCCGTTGTCGCCGTGTCCCATCGCCATTGTGCGCGCTGCTTGCTCGGTTTAGAGGCAAGTGGGATCCTTGATCTAGTCTGGCATGTTGTTCCTAGTGTATGTGATTTAATGGTGACACATATCAGATGTTTAGGATGTGAAAAATTGAAGTTTTAAGAGTGGTGTTCTAGAACAGTAAACTGTTCTTGAGAAAACAGCTCGACCTTGGATGTTCTAGTGGCTTGCATGTGATGTTCAAGTTGGATTTTGGCTTTGACTTCTGAATGAAAGTTGTTAAGGACTTCTTGGAGTATAAAATACTCAAATTTGGGATAAAAAAAAACAAGTATAAGTGGGTGAAATCTTTATTCTTTGGAGAGACTGGGTCTGGAGATTTCGGTAACTACCTTTGATGAATGCATGGACTGTAAGGCTATCTTTTTGTTGAAATTTCATTTCGATTTCTTAACAAACAATGTAAAGGAAATCCTGAGGTTTAACATATAAAAAATTTAGAGAAACAAAACAAGAATAGGTAGGTGAAATCCTGGTCTTTTGGAGATGGTTAGATCTGGAAATTTCGGTACTGGGAACAGAAGTTTCAACCGCTTGTATTTCATTACCTAGGACGAATCTGACTTTGATGTCTTCGTGAAGTATGTACCTTATGGTCTTGGCTATCACATAGTTGAATTTCATAATTTTCGAAGTTCATTTGCCTATTTAACCAAAAAAATTTCAAAAACTGTGCAATTGGAACGGACAGAATTAGTAGTGCTGTGATGCGTGTTCTGTATTGAGCTATATGGGAATCTTTTGGTGTAGTGTTCTTCATGAAGTATCTGCCCTTATGTCTTGACTATCACATGTTAGAATTTCATAATTCTAAAACTGTGCAAGCTGGATTTTGCGAATTTCAAAAGCTGAAATTGACCTTGTTGCCATTACATCATGTGCCATGTTGATATTGGGACACAAATGTGGTTATGAATTATGATAAATGAGGATACCGTCAGAGGTGTGAGCCGACGATGCCCCAGGAGTGTCGGGATGCCTGGAGGTGGGTGCCGGATGCCCGGAGTGTGTGTGCTGAATGTCCTCGGGAGTTTCGGGATGCCCAGAGGTGTGTGCCGAAGGTTCCTCGTGATGCCAGGTTGGGTGCAAGCGATAAAATGTGGGATGCAAATTACTTGTCCGAGGAAAGAAAAATGTGGTGACCCAATTAAAAGATAAAAAGCGGAAATTGAATCATGCATGGTATGGTGATATGTATGCATTGCCGTATGATATAATATGATGAGTGCATGGTGGTATGTGCACATAAGGCATGGATATGCATGAATGCTTGATGATGAGTACATGGTTGTATATGCACCTATGGCATGATGGTATATGCATGAATGATATGTACTCTACTATGATATTATAATTGTTCTGTTTGATGCATTGAGTAGTTTAATAGATCATTTACTTGCTGAGTTATTGTACTCACCCCTTTGGGGACCAACATTTCAAATTAGACAGATGCCTCTCGCTCCGGTCACACGCGGTACCTTTTATGGCCTTCCATCTGACATGGAGGTCGATTGTATGGAGCTTGATAGTGTCACCATCCTTGGTTTGACGTTCGTACGGGTTCAGGTGCTGGTTATATATGATGTGGGCCTAGCTGGGGGCTCAGTCATCCAGGAGTTCTTTTCTATTCACGTCCGACGTGACGGAGTGATGCGGGGGATGTTGCCGCCACCACAGCCTGATGCACCTAGATGGGTGTGATGGCCCGCGTGAGGAGAGGGAGCTGACTTTTTGGGATAACCGACACTTGTAGATGGAGGGTTATTTCATGATACTTACAAACATCATAGTCTATTTACAAAAGTTTTGATCAACGTAAATAAGGATGCTCGAAGAAAATGAATTCTCTACATTGAGTTCCATGTCATTAGAAATTACTATATTAAATTATGGGACAAGTGCATTGGAGGTCTTGAAGCTTGTCATGAAAATGCAATTGAGTCCTAAAAATTTCAAAAAATGCAATCAAATCCTAAAATTTATTGTGAATGTATAACTTTTAAAAAAGTGGAATCAACAGAAGGATTTTATTGGGCCAATTTGACAAGTTTGAAGAGTTGATTACACTACTTGAAAGTTTATGACTCAATTGCAATTTCATGATAAGTTTTAGAACTTAATTGCACTTTTTAAAAGTTTTAGAATTCAATTGCACTTTCATGACAAGTTTTAAGACTTCAAATACACTTAACCTTTAAATTATTTAGAATTGATTTGCGAATGAGGGCAAATTGGACTTTGATCCACTTAAAATATTTTGCTGAGTTGTTGGGTGTTTGACTACCAATTTTGTTAGTAATTTAGTATTTTCGCCCTTCTCCATCATATAAAAGTTTTTCAATTGATAATATATTTAATTAACATTGGCATAATCAAGTGCAATGTGTAGATAGTTAAATATTTTGTCCAGTCAAAAGTCTGAAACCCTTTTTTTCATTACATAGATAAATAGATCGATAAGCCCCATTTTTATCTCATGGCCTCAGTTATTTTTTTGATAAATCCATAAATATTTAGTTATTTATAAGGAGATTAGCAATTTTTGCATTGAAAAATCCTAACATTAATGGATTTAATGTCTCTACTTAGAATGAAAGGAAAATATGAGATAAATGTGGAAACTTACATTGATAGCTAGATAAAAGACATCTCTAATTATCAAATGAAATATACCTAAAGTTTTATAAGATAATGACAAATATTAACTAAAATGAGAACCCAATTTGCCAGGAGGATGATGGTCCACACTTGCCTTTTGCAAGTGCGCGCATGGGGAAGACTAGATCAAAAGATGGACCCACTGTACAAGCAACAACAACTAAAGTTGATTTTCCAACGTGAATGGTGTTTATATGATGTTGAAGGTGCCTAGTCAAATTAAAGTATTCTAGAAATGGTTGCGAGAAATTTCCTGGTTATATAGTGGGGGCCAGCATTAGTTGTAGTAAATGTTTGATAAAACTTAACAATTCAACATATACATGGTGAATTATAAGAGAGGATGGTGTTGAGATTTGTTTGGTATGTGGAGTTGGGAACAAAGCAAGTGGTGTTTGGGTAGGAATGCCATAAATAAGTTGGTGCAGCTTCAGCAATTTGAGTGCAAATGCTGAGAAAATTGAAGAAGAAAAGAAGATGATGAGAGAGAGGTGGTGAAGCAAGAATTCATGTTTTGATGATTGGTTGGCTAAGAAGAGACATTCATGAAATATTTATATAGGGGTGTGTCTAATTAAAACTTTGGCTATTTTTATAAACTACAAGTCTACATACAATTCAACTAAATATACATGAGGCATATTGGAGGAACAAAGGAAATTTACTCTTTTTGGGCAATCCTTCTTTTTCCCTTGTTGGGCCCCTATTGCAACCCCCTAGTGGTTTCCTCTACAAGACTTTGATTATACAAGTCACTTAGGTTGCTTGCACCATATGTTAGTCAAGTAAACTGACTTGGAGTTTTTCCTTGTTTTGCTTGCAAGAGACGAGTTGGAGAGCAAATTGGGGCCAAGGATATGTCATTTAACATGTGCAGGGTGATGGTCCCCTATTGGGCCCCTATTGCAACCCCCTAGTGGTTGACTTTGGAAGACTTTGATTATACAAGCCATTTAGGTTGCTCATATCATAAGTCAATCAAGTCAATTGACTTGGAATTTTTCCTTCTTTTGTGCGCAAGAGAAGACTTGCAAGGCAAATTGAAGTCAAGGACACATTAAATCTCATTTAACGCGTGCTGGGTGATGGGCTAGGTTTGCCTCATAGGCCCATTACATCTTTGGAAAAAAAAAAGAGATTAGTGCACTCAAAATCTTAAAACTTATAAGGAAAATACAATCAATTTCTAAAATTTCCAAAATCTTCAGTTAATAGAAGGACTTAAATGGACCAATTTGACAAGTTTTAGGAAACGATTGCACTTTTGAAAGTTTTAGAACACAATTACATTTTTAAGACAAGTTTTAAGACTTAATACACTTTTACTCTTGTTACAAATTTTAAGATTTCTAATGCTCTTATCCTTTTTTCTTCTTTTTTTTTTAAAAAAAGAAGAAGAAAAATCTAAAGAAAGAAAAGAAAAAGAAGGCCAAATGTTATCAGCGATGGAGAATAGAGAGTAGCAGCAGAAAAAGAAAGGAAGAGTAGAGAGTGTGTAGTATCCAAGGTTGATTTGATATAAGTTGGTTGAGTCTTAAGGAAGATATTGATTCTGAAGAGGTTTCATTTCTATTGAATGGTTGTCGTCTTTCTCCAAAAAAAGTGGTATCAGAGCTAGCATTGATGGAGGAAACTAGCGGCACAATGATTTAGTTAAATGTCTCAAACAATTTTACTTGGAAAACTCGGATTGAAGATATATTTGCAATTATCATCCTTCAACTTGAAGGATAGTGAGAACGGGGGATGACACGGCCATCATTTCACTTGACAGATGCAACCTCAAATTATAAAAAAAATCAGCTCCCAAAAGTTTTCGCAATAGCGTTCTTGCTATTTGATGGTTTCATGAAAGAAAAATGATTTGCACACTGTGTTTATTTTCGTAAGTATGATGATGGTGACATTGTGTATGTCTCTTTATATATGGATGACATGCTGGTGGCTAATTCTAATATGATGAAAATCGTAGAAGTGAAGAAGATGTTATCATCACAGTTTGCTATGAAAGACTTGGGAGAGGCCAAGAATATTTATCAGGGACAGAAAGAATAAGAAATTATGGCTACTGTAGGAAGATTATGTGAACAAGGTGTTAAAGAGATTTAACATGGATTAGGCAAAACCAGTTGTAACTCCTCTAGCGAGTCACTTCAAATTTTCCAAAGATATGTGTCGGAGCACTCAGGCTTTGAAAGATGAGATGGCGGTAGTTCCATATGCATCAGTAGTGGGGAGTTTGTAGTATGCCATGGTGAGCATGAGACTAGACATTGCATAGGCAGTGGGAGTGGTGAGTCGATATATACAGAACCCAGGTAGAGGGCATTGGAATGCAGTGAAATGGATATTGAGATATCTAGCAGATACTTCCAATTACTCACTTTGTTATGGTGGTACATTTCTAGAGTTGCAGGGTTATATATATAGATGCAGATCATTCAGGTGATCAAGATAGTGCTAAGAGTATCACTAGATATGTTTTTATAGTTGTAGGCACAACAGTGAGTTGGGTATCTCAACTACAAAAAGTAGTGGCTTTATCGACAACAGCGGTAGAATACGTGACAATCACATAAGCCTCCAAGGAAATCATATGGTTACAATATTACATGGAGGAGCTACATTGAAAAACAGCCAGTCAATACACTATGGAGTGATAGTCAAAATACACTACACTTAGCAAAGAATGCAGCTTATCATTCAAGAACTAGACATATCAAGAAGCGTTATCACTTTATGAAATCAGCATTGAAAGATAATGAGTTAAAGCTACAGAAGATAGATGGCTTGAAGAATCAAGCTGACATGTTAACCAAGGTAGTAGACAAAGAGAAGCATATTTCTTATATTATTACTATTGGTATTACTCCATGTTGATTAATGAGGAATATCGCAGAGGCACAAGTTTTTCAAGTACTAGTTTTTTGAAGAAAATAGATGCAAAGTTGCTTGGATTTCAGGTATACTTGTCTTCAAGTGGGAGATTGTTATAGATGAAGCCAAATATTTTTAGGGGCTTTTTTGTCTTTTCAATTAGATTTGCTTTTAGGTTAAATGTGATATCTTTATATCAGCGATGGAAAGATGCTAGATGTCAAGACATTAAAAAAGAAAATAGAGAGGCAAGAAAAAGAGAAAAGAAACTTAAATATGGAGTTGTTGTGGTGCAAGTGAATTCACTCGACCTTCTTAAATAGGAGAAACTTGGGTCATGAAAAAGCCAACTCGTTGTTCTTGGGCTTGGAAGAAGATGTTACAATTTAGGACAAAAATCTGACATAGCTTCTGTTAAAGAATAGGGGATGGCCTCTCAGTGTCACTTTGGTTTGACAATTGGCACCCTAGGGCCCCGTTGAACTTATTCTTCTCGGAGTCGATCATCTATAGTTCCGGTCTTTCTAGGTAGGTTTCAGTGGTAGACCTCTTTTCAAACGATGGTCAGGCTATCAAGTCAGTGTTGGAGTCATGGGAGTACTCCCAACTCTCCCTATCTTTGAACCAGGATTGTTGTTGTTGGAGGGAGAATTCAATGGGCCAATTTACGGTTGCATCGGCTTGGGAGGCCTTTAGGTGGAAGAAACCCCGAGTCTTTTGATATCCTTTCATCTAGAGCAATACCATCACACCTCGGTACCAATTTCACCTTTGGTCATTACCAAGCGAAGGCTTCCCACCCAAGCTCTCCTCCTATCTTATGGTAGGATAGATACTGGCTCCTGCCTGTTTTGCAATGAATTGCTTGACTCTATTGATCATCTGTTTTTTGGGTGTCGCATTACAATTGCTATTACTTTCTTTTGGGTAGCCAGATGCAACCTGCCATGGAGAAATAGGTCTTGGAGTGAGAATCTCCGTTGGGCCATAACCTTGCTTTCGAGAAAGAATATTTATAAATGCATTGCCCGTTTTTCTTTTGGTGTGCTTTGCCATATTATTTGGAAGATAATGAACAATATACTCTTTAGAGAGGAGCCGCTCACCGTCTCGACCATCAAGAAGCATCTTCTAAAAATTGTTAAAGATAAGGCTCTCACCTTCAGAAATATGGAGGACTCTACTAGGAATAGGAGGCTATAGCGTAGTTGGGACATTGACCTAATCATTTTCGCTGTTGGAGATCTTCAGCCGTCCATTTAATTTGCCTGGTGGCTGAGGGCTTTGCTGATCATGCACCTTATACTAAGGTTGATGCTGCTTGCGGTGGGAGGCAGTTAATTCTCACCTCTCTTGCCCTGGGTGTTATGTTGGTTTGCATTTGGTTGGCGGTTGTTCATGTCGTTCTTGTGCTTTCTTGTTTTTCTTGTTTTGGCTGCTTGGCCTTTCCTCCCGGCATCCTTCCACTCATAATGATTCTTTTCATCTTGAGTGCAAGTTTTTGAAGCCTTTCCCTATTATATTGCTTACTTTTACCAAAAGAAAAAAAAAGATAGAAGAAAAAAGTGAGTTTTTTCTTTATGAGAGTTATCAATCTCTTTGTGCCATAATCTTGAGAATGTTAGGGAAATCCCTTATGATATTTTAAAGATGACAAAATAAATTAAAGGCTACTAACATGTTTAATGGTTGAGTAATAGACAATAGACCATGCAAATGATAGAACATATAAAGGATATTGCCGAAGTCTATACTTGGAAGAACCAGAAGACGGACTCTATACTGGAGCTGAACTTATTTAGACTGTATCCAAACCTTAAGGTTAAATATGTTTAGAAGCATAATATGTTTAGACTTATGTCTAGATTGTAAAGTATATTTTAGATAGAAGACACTCAACTCTACTTTAGACGGAAGACACTCAAACTTTACTTTCAATAGAACATGACAAGGTTTTGTTTAAACATCCAGAACGAGAAATAATTCCAGAACATGACAAGGTTCAGAATGAAGCATGTTTAGAACAAGACAACTTGATAGAACGTAACGCAAGCCCCAAACATATAACAGCTAGTAATATAGTTTGTATTCTACATCAAGAGAGATTTGATTGACTAAATCTAATTTATTGACAATTGGATCTTGAAGACAATAACTTTCTAAACAAAGAAGCTCTACTTATGGAAACCAAGATTTTGTTTCTATGGATGATTAGAATCAAAGTGGGATTCTACTTCTGTTTCTCAACGGCTACTAAATCTTCTAGATACAGATTTGTCCAATGGGTAGATTGGAAGGCGATCCTTTAGATATTGTCCAACGGCTAGTGTAGAAGTGAAGGAGTATTTAAGGAGATCAATGAATGATGAGCAAGTAAGAGACAGAGCATAGAATTTATAATTCCAAAGTCCGAGTGAACTTTGATCATAAACTCGTCTCTCGTGAGTTTAAACATTTGTGATCATGAGAGAAATACCAAAAGAGTAACTTAGTGAAATAGTGTGATCTACCACTGAGTGTTTGCACTCAAAGTTTTAATCTCTTATTAATCGTATAATGGAATCCAGCCAAAAGGTTGTTAGCGTGAGAGAGTCTAAGCCGAACCACTATAAATTTTGTGTGCAACATTCTCTTCTCTTAACTCTTCATATTTAAGTTTGTTGCATACTTACAGGTTATTTCAGAAGTTTATTCGATCGCATAACAAATTCTGAACATCTAATCGTTTATCAAGCTTTGATCCTTATTTAGACTTTGCTCGAAATTTATTTTATTCCGCGTATATTTGCCAAGGTTTATTTTAAACAACTATTCACTCCCCTCTAGGTGTTCGTACTAGCACTTTGAATTGGTATCAGAGCCAAGTGCTCGTTTTATTAAAGTGTTTTTACCTTTGAGTTAAAGATCTTCTATGACTAGTATCTTGGCACCAGAACTTATGGAAGGGCAAAGCAACACTAGGTCACCCTATTCAATGGAAATAAATACAACATTTTGAAAAACAAAATGAAGGCATTTTTAAGATCAAGAGATCCTTTGCAACGGGATATTGTGGAAAAATGAATCAATCTCATTGTTGCGTCTACATCAAATAAGAATGGCAAAAATAAAGAAACCAAATCCCTTGCTCCTATGCCTCGGACGAAGATATCTAAAAGAGAAGCTCTTGATGCAAAACCCATTTATTCTTTATATTACACCTTGTCTCCTGCTGAATATAACAGAATTTCTTCATGTGAAACAGCTAAGGAAGTTTGAGATAGACTTCACATTACTTATGAAGGGACTGATCGTGTAAAAGAGACAAAAGTAAACTTCTTGCTTGGCCAATATGAATCCTTCAAGATGAAGCCAGGAGAGTCAATTAGAGATATGTTTAATTGTTTTACATAAATTGTAAATAGTTTGGCATATCAAGGTAATCCAATTTCTTCCCCAATGAAGGTCAACAAACTTTTACGAGATCTCTAAAAAGATTGGAACTATGTTAAGACCTCAATCCGAGAGACTCATAAGATAATGCCACTCTCCGTTGATGAATTAATTAGCACTCTTCAATCCTACAAAGTGGAACAAATCATTGATGAAGATCCCAAAGGTAAGAAGTCCATTGCTTTAAAATCTAATGTTGATTCTAATGATACAGACTCATAAAATGACACGGACGATGAAGAACTTGCTTTTATGATCAAGAAATTCAAAAAGCCAAATAGAAAAAGGAAGGAAATTCAGTGGAAGAAAACAATACAAGCAGAATGGGCAGAAAAGAACCATGAAAGAAGATGATGATTAAAAAAATATATGCTTGATGGTACATTCAGGCTTAGACTCAAATTCGGAATCAAAATCAAAGTATGATTCGAACACAGACTCAGAATTCGACAAGGAAATCAAGGTAAGTCATTTAGAAATTCCTACTAAAGTATTTAAGTATATAAATGAGCTTTGCTTAAATCTAAAATCTTCTCTTAAAAGGATCTCCAAACTAAAAAAAAAGGAAAATTCATGGCTTAAGCAACAGAATCTTTCTCGAAAAGAAAAGTTTGAAATTTTGCAAAAAGATTTTCTACAAACAAAAGAAAGCCGAGATTTACTTGTCAACGAAAATTATTCTTTAAAGAAAGAATTTTCAAATATTTCGACAAAATTTTCAAAGGGTTCGAAAACATTAGAGCATATTATTTCCATACAAGTACCTTACTATAACAAGTTGAGACTTGGTTTTAATAAAGAAAGTGATTCTCCAATAGATTTTCCTAAAGTCAAGGAGAGACTTAGACAAAGACCTCTTAGACTTGCGTACAAGAAGCATTTTCAAAGGATATTTACAAAATTTGTTGGTCGAAATGCCCTCAAGTGTTCAAATTGTGGAAATTCAAAACACTTTGAGAAAGAATATCCTAAAGTCTGGAGACCTATTAAGAGAGATTGAGTAAAAACAACATACTTTACTAACTCTTATGTACCCATGTACCCAAGAAAATATGGGTACCAAAGAAAAGATGAGTTGTTTTTGCAAGAAATAAAGGAAAAGAAGAAAGAGAATTTGGTAAGGAATGTATGTTTTTTTTTTCTCAATTTGGTTTGAGTACATAATTTAAAAATTATCATTATATTCTTTTTATGCCTTGATTGATTTAGATTTTATAATGATCATATTCTATGATTTGTTTTATTGAAGGAAGAATCTTGTGATTTGTTTTCATGATTTGTAAAGTTGAGATTTGATTTAATATGTGTGATTATTTTTTATATCTTGCTTAGAGACAATTGAGTTTATTTTGTTTGATTTTATTCTCTCAGATTTTGTCATATTTTACAAAGTGAAAATCTATTTTATATGATATTAATTTATTATGCAAGATATTCCTTCTTAGATACTCAAGGATTTTATTCTCTCTAATTTTATTATGCTGTGACTAAGTGAGAATTTATTTTCAATATATTATCGTGCATAATGTTCTTTCCTTAAATAATATGTTACGATGAGTTAAGAAAGAATATTTGATTATCTATGAAGATTTTATATTTTGCTCTAACGAAATAGAAGGATCCAAATTGATGGATACCAAAAAGGAAATGAGTTCATTGCAGGAAATTCTATAAGGGAAGAATGATTGCGAATTTATGCAAATCATGGTGTAATCAAAAAGGGGGAGAACGTGAATCCAAAAGAAAGGAAAATAATTATGATCACCTCAAAAAGGCAACAAATTGAGGGGGAGCCTCGATCAATTATGGAAAAATCTTTTTGAATTGATCGTGATCTTGATTATTATGGAAGAAAGGAAAAGGTAAATGTGTCAAAACTTGTTAAGATCTACAAAATCCGTTTAGTGCATCTTTTATTACCTTTTGTCATTACATATCTCTTATTTACAAAAAAGAATAAGGAATTTTATAATGCATTCGTGATTTTTATTGGATATTTACTGATATATATGATCGAAGTGAGCTATATTGCATATCTTTAATATTCGATTTACTTTGTAAAAGCGTTTTTTTTTTTTTTTGGAAATTGTGTTTCATACGAGATGTATTTATTGTCGTTTTATATTCTCTACGTGATATTATTTCCATTGTTATCACTTTTTGATTATGACAAAAATGGGGAGAGGATATAAATATGCATATGTGTTGATTGATCGATATTATTTATTACATAATATTGAGCTGCGATTATTTTTCTATATATTGTTATGCTCAATCTATTTGCTATCTCCTGCTATATTTTGATTTGAATTACATTCTTTGAATACTCATATTTAAAGACTATTCATATGCTTAAGATTGCCCTGATTTATTATTATCTTTAAAAGCATATTTATACATCTGCATATTCAGAGATTGTTTTGTTATTATCAAAAATGGGGAGATTGTTAGGGAAATCTCTTATGATATTTTGAAAATGATAAAATAAATCAAAAGCTACTAACGTGTTTAATGATTGAGTAATAGACTATGCATATAATAGAACACTTGACTTTACTTCAGACTATATCCAAACCTTAAGGCTAAATATGTTCAAAAGCATAATATGTTTAGACTTACGTCCAGATTGTAAAGTTTATTTCAGATAGAAGACACTCGACTTTACTTCAGACGGAAGATGCTTAGACTCTACTTTTGACATAACACTCTCAGACTTTACATCCAGAACATGACAGAAGTTTAAAACGTGACAAGGTTCAGAACGAGACAACTTGACAGAACGTAAGACAAGCCCCAAACATATAACGGCTAGTAATCTGGTTTGGATTCTACATCAAGAGAGATTTGATTGACTCAATTTAATTGATTGCCAATTGGATATTGAAGACGAGAACTTTCTAAACGAAGAAGCTCTACTTATGGAAACCAAGATTCTGTTTGTATGGATGATCAGAATCAATTTGGGATTCTACTTATGTCACTCAATGGCTACTAAATCTTCTAGATACAGATCTGTCCAATGAGTATATTGGAAGACGATTCTTTAGATGATGTCTAACGGCTAGTTTGGAAGTGAATGGGTATTGAATGAGATTAAGGACCGATGAGCAAGTTAGAGACAACGTGTAGAATTTATAATTCCAAAGTTCAAGCAAACTTCGATCATACACTTGTCTCTTGTGAGCTTAAACATTTGTGATCGTGAGATAAATACCAAAAGAGTGATTTAGTGAGATAGTGTGATCTACCACTGAGTGTTTGCACTCAAAGTTGTAATCTCTTGTTGATCGTATAGTGGAATCCAACCAGAAGGTTGTTAGTGTGGGAGAGTGGACGTAGGCTTGATCTAAGCCAAACCACTATTAATTTCGTGTGCGACATTCTCTTCTCTTAACTCTTTATATTTAAGTTTGTTGCATACTTACAAGTTATTTCAGAAGTCTATTCCATCACATAACAAATTTTGAACAACACTCGTTTATCAGACTCTGATCCTTATTCAAAATTTGCTTGAAATTTATTTTATTCTGCATATATTTGCCAAGGTTTATTTTAAACACCTATTCATTCCCATCTAGGTGTTTGTAATAGCACTTTCAGAGAGAAGATCAACGTTGTATTCTAACTTTTTTTAGAAGTCTAGTGGATTCGCAAAGTGCCTCTATACGGAGACGTAGCCCAAGTTTGGGTGAATTTCGTCAACAAATTTCCTGGCATATTTTTCTGATTCTGTTCTTTTATTATTATATTCTGCCTGATGAATTGTTTGTGAGAGTTATTTTTCTAGAATCGTCATGCGATTTCTTAACATCTGCTCCTCCTGCTGCAGCCACTCTTACATACCATCAAGGCTACCCCAACATAATTGCACAGCATGTGTCATTGCCATCGATCTTCCATTTTGCCAATCCGACCCTTGTCTGAGAGAGAGAGAGAGAGAGATTTCCATCGACATGGCGATGGCCACATGGCAGCTACTGCAATGTTGACGACAAAAGATGCACGTCACCTGGGCGGGGGAGCTATTAGGGGAGAGACAGTGAGGGAGATCACAGGGGTGTTTTTATGGTTTTTCGAGTTTGGGCTAAAATTTGGGGATTCAGTGTACTTTGTTTTGTTTGTCCAAGCTTGCTGTTCATGTTAAGTTCACACATTGCCAATTAAAAGGTTTCCTTAATGGAATAGCCCATAACTAAGAGAGTGGATCATAGCGATCCTTGGAGAGCGGAGCCATCTCATTGGTCATTACCGATGCCCGTCCGGCAAAGGCGGGTGGTGGGGTGCCACCCCTTTGATATAAAAAAAAAAAAAAAATCAAGTTTGTTTGTTTTATCAATTTTGATATATCCCCGCACTCTATTGGGAGAAGATATGAGCACATCAAATTGTTATCTAGTGTGGATCAACATAAAAATACGTCTTCCGGAGATTATATTGTATCACGAGTACCAGGTAAGAGGAGACAGAAGCAATAGGGTACTAGAATAGCTTGATTCGTACATCATGTTAGATAATGAAGTAAACCGCAACCTGCATAGATCAAAGGTTTGACTTCGGCCGTTTCAAGTGGCTTACAGATTGCCCCATGAATTTATAGGTAGCCGGGTCCACGCCCAAAGAGATAGAGTTTTCATCTAGGTTGTGGATCACTCATCGAAGCTTCGTTTATTGATGTTCGTGCTGATCCATTAATAGATGAAGTCAAAATTTCTCTACCACTTGCATCTGTCAAATATGCATGCCGTGTTGGTGTCGGGATGTTTGTGCTCTGGCTCTCGAGCATCAAAACCACCGAAGCCATGGTAGGCCGTCTTGTTATGTTCTCTTGAACACATAACAACGCGATTTGGATACATCTTGACATTTCGTTTCTCGAACTGCCGTTTAACATGGGATCTATAAGGCGGAAAGGTGTTCCCTTTCTCCAATTTTTCCATGCCTGCAGTGCGGTCATGATAGCAAGTAAACACGTTTTGTAATTTCACAGGCACATGGAGAAGTATTCTAGATTACAACTAAAATTGTTGGATGAACTCTGCAATTTCATACTCACGTAGCTCAGTAGGTGCTCCGAATTCCCTGAAACGCTGAAGTATAAATTCTTCTTGCCACTGATGATCTCTAATACCACTACGCCGAAACTATACACATCAGTTTTCACAGAGATCTCTCCATGCTTTACATATTCAGGAGCCATATAGCCACTACACATAAAACACAGATTCCAGACTCATCAACTGGCAGAAGGAAACTGGTGAATGTTTTCGTTGCGTACTTTCCTAGGAAAGTTGAAACAGAAAACAAAGCTTCAGAAAAGTTTATTGAAAACTTACAAAGTTCCTGTGATTCGTGCAGTATTTTCCCTACTCTGGTCCAAAATGAATAGCCTGACCGTGCCAAAATCGGATATCTTAGGATTCATGTTCTCATCCAGCAGAACATTGCCAGGCTTCACATCACGGTGTATGATCCTAAGGGGCAAATCCTCGTGCAGATAAAGAAGTCCTCAAGCGATTCCTCTGATTATACTCAAAACGCCTCTCCCGACTTAACGATGTACGTTTGACTGAATCTGCAATATAGAGGTCATATAATACAAAGTACTGCCAAATAGTTTGAGGCACAAAGCTCTCCAACGGATACATTAGTAGCAAACAACTGATCAGTGAAATGGAAGCGACAAATTTTAATGTGCAAGTTCTTACCAGAAATGAATCCTTCGAGGCTTGCATTGGGTGCAAACTCAAGAATCAGAAGTCTTTCCCCTTCTTCCAAGCAATACCCATGGAGCTTAATCAGATTTTTGTGCTGAAGCCTGGCCATTAGAGTGACCTCATTCTTAAACTGTTGTTGACCTTGATTAGTACATCTTTCAAGCCTTTTCACAGCAATGTATTGTCCATTTTCAAGCTTGCCCTACAGTCAAATTTTCATACGCAAGAAATAATGTTTATTGCTATGTAGAGATGTAATTCTCAGATAAACGTGAATTAAACTTTCCTGCTACCTGATAAACTTTTCCAAATCCCCCTTCTCCAAGCTTATTGGCTTCTGAAAATAAATTTGTGGCAGCCCTGATCTCGCTTATTCGGAACTATAAGCTTTCAGCGGTTTCGACCTCGTCTTTTGCTGAAGAAAATGTGCAGCAATCACCATGAGATCTCCAGGATCCGATCAGAAAAAAGTGAATATTTTCTTGTTCTTAACATGTCATTTGGACTTTCTCCATTTTAAAAGACATTTAGGATTGGTTTTAGATTCCCAACCGTCTCTCAGAAAGGGAATATAGACCAAAATCGCGCCATTGTCCCTCCCACGCTATTTAATCCTTGTGCTAAGCTGGATAAGAAGTCATTCAATGACAACTCAATTACAGAACATAGAACAACTGATAAATTCACTAACCAGATGAGACCTCCCATGGATTACTTCTTCTCCTTCTAATAAAGCAAAACACACAGACAATAACCACCACGAAGAGAACTGTCGAACCTACTGCAGCAATGACAATGCGCAAGTACTTCGACATATTACCTGCCAAAACCAAACAACGTGTTTCATCCAATTTGAAATGGAAACCAATCATTGCTAACATTTCAGATTCAAATGATTCTTCTTATAGCATGGACATCAGAAATTTGGCTCGGCTAATCCCAATTGATACATGCAAACTGGCAAATTCATGTATATCAGATGAGGTAGGCATTGACCCTGTATGAAAATTGTAATTCATGAATTCTAAATCACCAGTTCATGTAAAATTGAGCCAACCATTAATGACTCGGGCATTTGGAGGCGGAAGAAAAGGAGGATCGATCGTGGCGGCTGCAATCGGCGGCAGCAATCCGCGGTGGCAAATTGCTGGTATTGGACTCGAGTGTTAGGAATAATGGATCCCCAAAAACCGGATTCGACACTAAATCGAACCCCTAAAACGAATGCGGAAGTGAAGCCCGGGAAAATCACATATCACCGATCCTAAAGCACACCACGGATTCGAGCGTACCTTGTTAGCCACAGATTAAACACCAATGCCTAAGATCGAGGAAGAAATTTTGATCTGATGATGTCAATTTGCCTTGAAAAGGGAAACGGCGTCACCTTCAGCGTTTTGGAAGAAAAGATAGCGTTGGAAGGAGAGGGAGACGTACATATGTTATTATGCCAATAAGTACGTTCTCCCTCTCTCTCCTCCCTTATATATGTCCCTCCAAAAATAATTAATCGTGCCCCTTCATCCATGGGCCCTACTCTTGTGGGCCGGGCTTTTAGGCCCAACATGGGCGGACGGGTCTTAAGCCCATCACGGATAGGCCTTAAGCCCATCACTTATAAAACCATCATCTCCCACTCGCATATGGTGGGCCGAACAGAATTCTCTTTACCTCTCTTCAACATTCATACCGGTGAATAATCCGTGCGACCAGCATACTTTGAGAGCTCGTTACCATACATCTGTTAGGAATATATAGCAGCTCATAATGGGCATCACATCCTGAGTAGATTTAGTATGCAGTACCCTAGATCAATCGATCACATTTATATCTCTCTTGATCTCTTTTAAACAATGATATTTATATTGTATTCACAATTATGATTATCCCAAAGACAGTCATAATTGGTTAATCGGTGAATACAAAAACTACAATGTGATTCTCCAAAATTGATCTTCCTCTTTCCTTCAAACTCTCAATTTCAATTCAGCTTGCTTTTCTAGAAATGTCCCATTAGATCAAATCAAACTCATGACCATTGGCAACATCCTAAGATAGCAAACACTAAATAAAAATCTTAAGAATAAGTAAGAGTCATGAGGGGACTAAAAAATTGAGGAATCCTTTTCCTCAAGAGCCTCACACAGCATAAAAGTTGAGATCAAACTTTTTGCCACTCTTATTGGTCGTTTCATGTCTACGTAGTATGAAATACGTGGGTTATTTTACCTTCGGACATAGTAAATATTATGTCCTCATCTTAACACCCAATTAAGGCGACATACGTATTTTAAGTTTGAGCTCTCGATTATCACCTAGATAATAAGCTTAAAAACAGTCGCATCTCTATTTATCACACAGTAAATAGAGGTGATTACCCATGTGAGTGGGATAATCTTATATCTGTCCGACATACTTTCTCAACTTAAGGCAATTCACTGAGCATTAAGATGCAAAAAGATCAAACAAAGATTCATAGGCATTACTGATGAAAACATAAATTCATCAAATTGTGAACACTTAGGGAAATTACAATATTCAGTACATCAACCTCTACGCAATCCTAGAGACTTCATATGGCCACAAAACACATCTCTAGGTATTAACTTTGTCATAGGATCTGCTATGTACTCTAAGTTCACTTCTTTTCATGCAACCATATCCTTCACAAAATTATACTTGGTATCTATAGGTTTAGTCTTGCCATGATATTTTGGATCTTTAGTGTACGCTTTTGCTGCTTGGCTACCACAGTTAACCAACAATGAATTTGTAGCACTTCCAATAACACATAAATGATCCCAAAAATCTCTTAAGCCAAACACCTTCTTATACTGCTGCTGATAATGCCACGAACTCAACTTTCATCGTGGAGAAGGCTATATACTTTTGTTTTTTACTGCTCCAACATATGGTGCCATTATTAGGTAAGAAAACAAACCTAGAGGTAGATTTCCTTTCATTTAAATCTCCTCCCCAAACAGCATCAAAATAGCCTTAGAGTTGCAGATCCCTTCCTTAATAACTCAGCGTATAATCAGCAGTCCCTTTTAGATACCTCAGTATTCTTTTAACAGATTTCCAACATGCTTGACCTGGATTGAATTAATATCTACTCACCATTCCAACTACAAAACATATGTCAGGTCTTGTACACATCATAGCGTACTTCAAGCTTCCAACAGCACTAGGTATAAGGAATATGTTTTATTTGTTCCTTCTCTTGTGGAGTCCTTGGACATAGTCTATGGCTCAATCCTTCACCTTTTGCAATAGGAGTGTCTATGGGTTTGTAATCTTGAAATCTTAACTCCAAGAAAGTATGCAACCTCACCCATATCCTTCATCTCAAAGTTGGAAGACAACCAACTCTTGATAGTATTAACAAACTCCATATTGCTTCTGGCAATTAGTATATCATCAACATATAATGATATTATCACAAATTGATCCTTGGATCTTTTGATATATACACAATGATCCTCGTCTATCATTGTAAAGTCATATGCCATTATGGTATTATGAAAACGTATATACCATTGTCTTGACTTCTGTTTAAGGCTATATATCGACCCCCAAAGTCGACATACCTTTTCTTCTTGGCCTTTCACTATGAAACCAGCAGGTTGTTCCATATATATTTCTTCCTCTAATTCTCCATTGAGGTAAGCAGCATTTACATCCATATGATGTAACTCAAGATCCATATTAACCACTACTACCAGAATAATGCGAATCAAGGTAAATCTCACTATAGGAGAAAATGTTTCTTCATAATCAATTCCTTCCCGTTGATTATACCCCTTCGCCACAAGGCGAGCCTTATGCCTTTCAATCGAGCCATCAGCTTTTTGCTTTATTTTGAGAACCCACTTGTTCCCAATAGCTTTGCATCCTATTGGAAGATCAAACAGTTCCAAACTTGGTTTGACTTCATTGACTCCATCTCCTCTTTCATTGCATAAATCTATTTTTCCTTACTAGGGCAATTCAAAGCCTCATTAATATTTCTTGGCTCATCCTTATCTTGCGGAGCAATCATAAAAGTTTCCCCTTCAATGTCAAAACGTTGACGGGGAATACTTTGGCAACTTGTTCGCCGTATGGGAGATTGTACACTTTGCACATCATTCCCATTATGCTCCCACTTGGATTAGATAATGATAATGTTGTCTCATCATGTGGTTGCAATTGAGAATGAGTTGAATTCAATTCATCACTTCTCATATTACTCCCACTTGGACGAACTCCACTAATATCATTATCTTGATCCAAGGTTTCAAATAAGGAGTAATCCTCACCTATTTTGCCCTTCTTAGGAAATTCATCCTCTAAGAATGTGACATCTCGTGATTCAAATTCAGTTATACTCCCACTTTCCTGCTCACCTATAAACACCTACCCTTTCGAGTGTTCGAAGTATCTCATAAAAATACTCTTATTTCCTTTAGGACCCAATTTCTCAAACTTGTGAGAGGACTCATGTGTATAGGCAGCACAACCCCATGGCTTAAGAAAACCTAAGTCCGGTTTTCTACCCGTCCATAACTCATATGGAGTGGAAGCAATTGATTTGGAAGGCATCCGGTTAAGTATATAGGCAGTAGTTAACAACGCATCACTCCAAAAAGTGATAGGTAAGTTAGCATGTGCCATCAAGGACCTAACCATTTCCAGTAGGGTTCTGTTTCTTCTCTCTGCAACACCATTTTGTTGAGGAGTATATGGAATAGACAACTGTCTTTCTATTCCTTTTTCATCACATAATTTTCTGAACTCATCGGATAAATATTCTCGACCTCGATCGGATCTCAATACTTTTATTTTCTTGTCTAATTGATTTTCTACCAAGTTCATAAACATTTTGAAACAACTAAATGCTTCAGATTTATAAGAAATCAAATAGACATATCTGAATCAAGTATAATCATCTATAAAAGTGATGAAATAAACAGCCCCATGCCTTCTTCTCACATTCATTGAACCACAAACATCAGAATGGATTAAATACAGAGGAAATTCAGCTCTTTTACCTTTTCCAGATGGTTTCCTTGTCGTTTTCCCTACTAGGCAATGCTCACATATGGGCAAATCGACTTTTTCAATGTTGCCCAACAAGCCCTCTTTGGCTAGTCTATTCATATGTTGTTGGCCAATATGACCAAGTCTAGCATGCCACATAATCACATCATTATCATATTAAGTAGAAGATGTGAAACAAGGGAATAACAAATATTGACATCACCACAGTCAACAATAGTACAATGAAACCATCTAGAAAGTGACCACAACCATAGTAGTTTGTATCCAAATACAAATCTAAACCTCTATTATGGAAGTTCATATAAAAACCAAGTTTAACCAATACCAAAACAGACACTAAATTCCGACGAATCTCCAAAGCATACAGAACATCAAGGTGCGTCCACCATGCATGTTCAATTGGCAGGTGCCAATCCCTTTAACTTCAGCTCTGGAGTTATTTCCCACATAGATCCACTTAGTTCCAGTTAGTATCGTCGAAATTCCACGAAGGATCCTCTATTCTTCGCTATATAGTTTGTTGCTCCTAAATCTACAATCCACAAAGGATTGGATTCAGCTAATGATGCAGAACTTGACACATAAGCAAAGTTCTCAAATATACAAGAGGTGTTTACTTTCTTTGGCTCATGACAGTCGCGAGCATAGTGACCCTTCTTGTCACAATTGTAACACCTCACCCTTGACATTTTCTTCACTTGATGACGTTTTCCTCTCTTGTGTTGGTTAACTCTTGATTTCTTGCAATAAGGACTTGATCCTTTGCATTCCCACATATTGAACGAATCAATACGCTTGCGCTTAGAGCTCAAAGCCCTTTCTGAGCTAGAACCAGCATTGCAAATATCTATTTTCGATTCAAATGCCATTAAGCGGTCCTCAGCTAGCTCAAGGTGGCGCACGGCATCCTCAAGATCTTCCATAATATAGTCAAGAGCTTTTAGTGCTTCTTGCTTTTCCAGCACATATTGAATCTTCATATTCAATATTTCACAATTGTTGTCGTTCATATCAGCAATTACGTTCTTAGTTGCTGAAACTATCGATCTGAACACATCAGACATACATGCACGAATAATTAATGCCTATCATTTATGCATCCCTATTTGCACAGACCCATCATATTAATGAATAATTTCAAGTAAGGCTTCAGAATCAAAAGGTCACTATGTTTCCAATCATCCTCCAAAAATCCTAACTTAAAACTATCATTAATATAATTGTCTTATGCAAAACTAATTCTATGAAGTTACAAAAACTTCTATCAACTACCCACAACAGTCAACAATAATAGAAAGCAAATAATATCTAACATCTAATAGAATAACAATGCTTTCACATAATACAATTATACATTACACTAAGCAATATATACAGGGAAAAATATCAACATGGAAAGAGATATTTACACCCACAAAACATCTCATAATTAATCTAAGAAATAAATAGGGAATGTCCCTTCTAATCTATCAGTCAAAATATCTGAGAAATTTGAAGGCACATTTACCAACCATGGAAAAACTTTTGGAGAGCTTTCATGTCTCCTCCAAGGCGCATTCGCTCTGTGCCATGTGGCGCTCAATCTAAGGGTTGAAGTTTTGGTTAACTCAATCCTATAGTACTCTCTTACAAAAGCTTCCACTAGCATCCTATAACCCGGGACCACGTTGACCTCCCATAGCCGACCTAACACTGCTTTCCATTCAAGTGAAAGAGTGTTCATCAAAGCCAGCACCTTCTCAAAATCCGGCATAAGATAACAATTCCAGATGATTTCCTGTATCATCTGATTGACCCTGACCACATGTGATACTAAATCACCGTCATGCCACCGATAATTAGCTAAATCTGACATCAGCCTTTTAAGTCTTGCATTTCCCTCGTCCGTTCTTAGGATTGCAGGTATTCGCGTATAATGCATCATAGTTCCTGCAACAAATGCAGAACTAAAAATGGATTACTCATAATCCATAATGAACATAAGGGAAAATACATAATTTTCCATAATTCATGCAACAAATGCAGAATTTAAAAAAATGGATTACTTATAACCCATATAGACATAATTGAAAAAGAAACAAATTCTTTTTCCCTTTTTTTTTGGGTCAACGGTCAAAGTCAACTGTCAATGGTCGTCGGTCAATGGGTCAACGGGTCAACGGTCGTGGTCGACGGGCGCGCGGGTCGGACTGGATGGACCGGTCGGGCCGGTCAGACCGGACGGGCCGGTCGGACGTGCCGCGCGCGTGCGCTGGCTGACGTCACGCAGACGTCAGCCGGCACGTGCCATGCACGTGCCAGGCGTCCGCGGTTCGGGTCGGGTCGAGTCGTTGATCAGGTTGCTGGCCAGTGACCGCCCGGCCAACCGTCGTCGGCGTTGACGTCATCGATGACGTCATCCTAGTGGTTACCAACCGTTGGGTGACGTCAGCACGCGTCGGTCCGTCGACCGGCGCGTGCCGGTTGGCCGGCCGGCGGCGCGCACGTGCCGGTTCGCCGATCGAGACGTGCGCCGCACGCGCTTGGCGAGCCAGCGCTTCCGGGCGCGTCACGCCCACCCGCAGCTCCTTCTGGTCGCGTGTGTGGGCGCGTGCAGCGTCGCCCGGCAGCGCACAACATGTTGCCGAACTCGTCTCGACGAGCCCTTTCACCCTATGCCTTCAGAAATCGATTTCGAATCACAAAAACTCAAAAAAAAAATGGATGAACAGCGCTCGGGTGTCGGGATTTCTTGCCCCGATCTGTACGGCCGAATTACTTTCGCGAAAAATCAATCAAAAAACATCAAACAGGTCGGGAAAAATGTGAACTAGGGCTCTGATACCAATGTTGGGAATAACAGATCCTCGAAAACCGGATTCGACACTAAATCGAACCCCTAAAACGAATGCGGAAATGAAGCCCGGGAAAATCACGTATCACCGATCCTAAAGCACACCACGGATTCGAGCGTACCTTGTTAGCCACAGATTAAATACCAATGCCGAAGATCGAGGAAGAAATTTTGATCCGATGATGTCAATTTGCCTTGAAAAGGGAAACGGCGTCGCCTTCAGTGTTTTGGAAGAAAAGAGAGCGTTGGAAGGAGAGGGATACGTACGTACGTTATTATGCCAAGAGGTACATTCTCCCTCTCTCTCCTCCCTTATATATGTCCCTCCAAAAATAATTAATCGTGCCCCTTCATCCATGGGCCCTACTCTTGTGGGCCGGGCTTTTAGGCCCAACATGGGCGGACGGACCTTAAGCCCATCACGGACGGGCCTTAAGCCCATCACTTATAAAACCATCATCGAGAAATGAGTACAAGTCCCATTGGAAAATGCAGCTCGGCTTCTCAATAGTCCCACGTAGCCTTTCGTCACAACATTCTTGAAAATCATTAATGCATTCCCCCAAGCAACTATCGCAATCAACCCGAGACAAATCAGGGCTGCACTGCAATAATGCGAACACAGTCTGCAGATTTGGTAACGTTGTGCTCCCTGCTGCGAACTTGAGTTCCCACGTCCCCATCGAAGCCCTCACCGCCAGCGCTTCTGTCAAGTTCCTCCATATGCGATCGAACTGATCCAGATCCATCTGGATGTTACCATTGCGATAAAGCTTTAACGTCAGAATTGTCTGCTTCACGCCATATATTGGAGCATCAGAGTAACGAATGAAGCACGGAGGATCTCCTGTCCCCCATGAGTACGCAGCTTTCTGGTTCGGACAGTTGACCATCAATTCTTCAACAGCAGAGCTTATGCACTTGAAGCAAGTGTCGTTCGAAGAGTCACCTCTGCAGAAACTGAGCACGTAAATGATCTCTGAGCCTGTCCCAACGTTCCTGGAGTAGAACCCACCGTTCGAAGCCATGTTGCTGGGCAGAGAAGAGAGGACGAGCTCGGGTTTCTTGGCATAGTCGCTGGCTGTCGTGAAGTTGCCCGTGTTGTTGCAGTAATAAGCTTCGGAGAGGTCGAACGTTAGGATGTGAAGACAGAAATGTACAGAAGATAGACGACAAAGAAGTGAAGGGATAGAAGGAGGTTGTGCAGACACGGTGGTTGCAGAATGCTTCAGCTTCATTGTTGAAGATGAGACGTATGAGTCGTCCTCTCCGACCGCGTGGTAGCATTATAAGTAAAAGAGCGATAGCAATGATAAATCACGCAGATGTAGTGGAATGACATGTTTTAAGAGTAGCTCTCTCTAAATTATTTTCTATGTGGAGAACAAAATAATTTTCTCAACGATGGTCGTTGCTTAGAATGTATTCAATGTACAAAAGCCAGCTTTACTAATGTATATTAGTATATAATAACGCTATTCCTTGTCCAAGATTAACTTAAAAAGTGTAATGAGTTTAGAGAACCTTCCAACTAGTCAACTAACAACAATATGAAAGCATCTTTAGAGATTTTATCATTACCCTTATCTTTATAGATTTTGTCATTAGGTTGAAAAACTTGTGTTTGAACGAATCAAAGCGATTTTCCAGAAGCGAAGTATAGATTTGAGTTAACATCAACATTTAATATTAACATCAAATTATTTAAATAGGCTTATTCTATCACAACCGCTTGAAATAATTTATTATACATCTTACTCTTCATGATATCATGCCCATGTAATTAAGAAAGTATATGGGCAGGATAAGCCGTCCCCAAAGTAGTTTTAGACACAATAAATTGGTGCATAGGTTCGGAGTATATCATATAGCATAAGCTTATAGAGGATGATAGGGTAATGAAGTAGGCAAGGAAAATCGGTCAAAGTGCCTTTGCGTGACTAGCCCGAACTGTGTGCTGCGTTTTATATAATTTTTTTTATTTCTCAAATTTAAAAAATATATCAAATTTTTGGGACAGTGAAAAATGCTTTTTAATTAAAAAAAAACTCCGTCCAAGTATGATCTTTTGGATGGATAATATCTTTCTTATCATCTAGTAAATTTATTCTTCTGGATAGACTACATTGGAATTATTAATCATTATTGCTGAGATAAAAAAAAAAAAGGTGGAAAATATTTCTGAATTAAGAGAGATTGACCAAGCGCAAAGAAGACTAGCGGGCAAGGCATGTTGGCATGGGATAATATAATATGGCAAACCAAGGCCGATTATAAAGTCTCTCAAGCAATAATTCAACATAAAATAACCCTGCAGATTAAAAAGTATATGATATCTTGGTTTGAGTGCACCGACAGTTTTAATATTGTAATAGAAGCGGTGTTGACCAGTCAAAAAGGTGGACAGAAAAACAAAAAGTCACCGCCTTATAAACAAGAAAGCGCAGCGCATGACCGAGGCTAAACGAAAGGGAGGGCTCGTAACGTCTAAAGGAAAGCAATATAAAAAACGAATGACAGAGAAAAATTCGTTCAAGGGATTCAAGCCCTCAGTTCATATAATTAAAGTAACTTTCGGATTTAAAGTGATATATTAGAAG
Source organism: Eucalyptus rudis (assembly GCA_019915205.1). Taxonomy (NCBI): domain Eukaryota; kingdom Viridiplantae; phylum Streptophyta; class Magnoliopsida; order Myrtales; family Myrtaceae; genus Eucalyptus; species Eucalyptus rudis. Next base: position 6,845,204 of record JAHMTN010000003.1, on the reverse strand, counting down.
TTATGTGAATTTTGAACAGCAAAGCCTGATTTAGGAGTTGTTAAACTATGAAATTATACAGAAATAATAGTTTAAGGTTGTGGGGAATTACAATGGTTAAAAAAATCAATTCCGTAATGCAATATGATCAGAATGAATTTTTGAAATTTTGCACTTAAGTTCTGCATAGCAGACATTTTGTTAGCGCGTAGACATTGTTTTGTTAGTGAATAAGCTTGACTTAGTTGATTGACAATTATGATAGGTTTTACTTGGTTTTGATATTATTTTCCACTAAATTGATAGGATTTCAAGTTCATGGGCTTGAAATAAATTTTAAGGTTTGGCTTAGACTTTTCCAAGTGAGTGGTGCATGTCTTTTCTCTATATTATGAAATCATGTCTTGAAAATGATTGATTCTTGATGTATTATGATTATTGAAAGCATGTTTGTTACACAAAATCTGGATTGGATATTTATTGCATTTTGATATTTGTGAATGGTTTGAGAAGTTTTTAGGAAAAAGTGTTGTGAAATATTATGCGCGCGCGTGCGCGCACACACACACATATATATATGTATGTAAATATGTACATTTATTATTTGTGAACTTGGTTTATGAAATAGGCTGTGAAATGTATTCTATTTTATACAATAAATTTTGAAATAGTTTGTGAAATGTATTTTGAGTTATGAAATGGATTCTAGATTTAATTTGTGGATTATTGGAGGTTGGTGGTTTGATACCCATACCGTTGGTGTTTATGGGTATGTAAATTGGTTTCAAGAAGGATAATAGGTGAGGACTTTGCCAAAGGAGGAATCTTAGCTGCATTGTCATCAAATGTTATGTCACCATAGTGGATGGATAATGAGCATGAGGTTGATCAATGGACTAGACTATTAACGTATAGTTATGATATTTGTTAATTAAAGAAATATTTCTTATATGTAAATGATCAAGTTAAATTGATATATCTCATTTTGATCTTGTATGTGTATTACATACTAGATATGAGATAAGAGTTATGGTAATGTTTTGCAAATGTGCACAATAGATGCTCAATTTGTTTATAAGCAACATGTACCATTCACTGATATGTGATTGCTTATTTTATTCTTCTTACATTAGGATGAGTGCGTTATTGACGAGGACTTTTGGGTGTGTGTGTGTGTTGATAGTTGTTGAATAGTTGTTGGATTTAGTTTATTTCTGAGATGTATATATTCTTTTTGGGGATTGTAGAAACTCTTATACTGTAACCAACTTTTTTATTTTTATCATATATTTAGATTGATATATACTTTTTAATAGCAGGTTTAAGTTGGTTTCTGTTTGAGACAGCTTTCTTCACGTATTGTCATGTTATTTCCTCTATTGTAGGATTCGGACGTGACAAATATAACATCCCAAATTCCACTTAGTTTCCGTTGAGCTATTCCGAACTTCGAATTTCTGTTCTCCCTAATCTAGATGAACTCGCATATCCTGTTGGTGAATCATTTTCAACAATGTTGAGTAAATACATCATTGACTGCGCAAGATATCCAATGCTTCTTCTAGAAACCATAAATGTTAATAATAATATATCATACACATACTATCAGATGATGTACATCATATAGTTTGTCTCATCGATATATCTAGATGGTCGCACGAGTATGATTCTTGAGGTGGTCCTCACAGTTCAAGAAGAGGCCCCCATAGTGTAACACTTCGTCCCAGGTGGCATTTTGTTCTGTTGTTTACACATATCGGCCAATGTCACATATACCTACTAATAATCGATATAACAAATGAAGATACATTAACATATCCGATCCGGTTTTACATATAAAATATAAAATACAGTTGCACAAAGAATAGGATGGAATGAATTTGTTATACTTAAAATTTCTTTCAAATATTTTTGTTTTCCCAACCTTGGCTAAATCGATTCTTTCTTCTCCTCGTTGATTCTCTATGTCAATCACTCCTTTAATTTCAAGAAGACAAGCTAATTTTAATTTGATTGTCAAATGGAGGATAATACAAGAAGCAATCTCTAAGGATGTGTTTACTTCATGAAAAACTTCATGACAAAGGAAAATACTTATTGTGGAAATCATTTTCAGTTATTTGGTGATATGCTAGAAAGTGTGACTAGAAACATTGAGGCGTAGTAGGTGAAAAGCTACAGCTCGGAGAAAATATTAGGTGCGCCGGGCGCTCCACGTCACCGTGCGCCCCGCCCAATCAGGATACGACACATATCGACACGTGGAGCCGGATCCCACTTTTATTTTTAGTCAAATTTTTGCCGCGTCCTTCTCTCTCTTCATTAATGGCCGCATCCTTCTCCCGCCCTTCGCATTTGAAGTGCCCTTTCTCTTCTGTCTTCTCCCGCACGAAGTCTCTCTCACAAAAATCTTTCTCCGCCTCCTTCGACACCAACGATCAGCACCGGCCGAGCGCCCTCCTCGTCCGGCGGTACTCGATCTCCGCCGCCGCCACCGCCGCCTCCTCGCCGCCCTCGTAGCTCCCGCTGGCCTCCAAGATCCAGAGCGGCTTCGAGCCGCGGAAGTCGTTGTCGACCTCCGCCTCCTTCGACGCCAACGACCAGCACCGGCCGAGTACCCCCTCATCCGGCGGTACTCGATCTCCGCCGCCGCCGCCGCCGCCTCCTCGCCGCCCTTGCAGCTCTCGCTGGCCTCCAAGGTCCAGAGCGGCTTCGAGCCGCGGAAGTCGTCGTCGACCTCCGCCTCCTTCGACGCCGATGACCAGCACCGGCTGAGGGTCCCCTCATCCGGCGGTACTCGATCTCCGCCGCCGCCGCCGCCTCCTCGCCGCCCTCGCAGCTCCCGCTGGCCTCCAAGGTCCAGAGCGGCTTCGAGCCGCGGAAGTCGTCGTCGACCTCCGCCTCCTTCGACGCCGACGACAGCACCGGCCGAGCGCCCCCTCATCCGGCGGTACTCGATCTCCGCCGCCGCCGCCGCCTCCTCGCCGCCCTCGCAGCTCCCGCTGGCCTCCAAGGTCCAGAGTGGCTTCGAGCCGCGGAAGTCGTCGTCGACCTCCGCCTCCTTCGACGCCGACGACCAGCACCAGCCGAGCGCCCCCCTCGTCCGGCGGTACTCGATCTCCGCCGCCGCCCTCGCAGCTCCTGCTGGCCTCCAAGGTCCAGCTGCTCGCGGACAATGTCCAGGTTTTTCCGAAACTCTTCGATCGTCTCTCGCGCTCTGTTTTGGCTCCCGATTAAGTTGGGGGATTTGCCTGTTTCGAATTTTTGCTTCTCGCTTCGGTCGATTCCTTCTCTGTTGCCGAACTCTGAGAAGAGCGATTTCCGGATGCAGCTTGCGAGGCAGGATTACTTGGAGCTGAGACAAGAGGCGAGCGAAGTGCAGGAGTATTCTAACGCGAAGCTCGATCGAGTCACGCGCTACCTCAGCGTTCTCGCAGACAAGATGCGGAAACTAGGTGAGGCGGTGCGGCATCTGTTGTGCCTCGACGCACGTTTGCTTTCTCATTTCTGTTTTTGACAGGTTTTGTGCTTTGTGTCAGATCAAGTCGCCCTTGAAGGTGAGGCTAGGATAGCACCGCTCGTCAGTGAGAAAGAGGAAGTTGTTCAATGAGTTGTTGAAATCCAAAGGTCAGTCTTTGGTTTCTTAATTGAGTTCTCCCACTTTCCACACGAAGCACGTGGAGCGGAAGTACTTGGATATGAGCTGATAATTCAGAAAATTTATTGTTTGAATTGCAATTCATTTTCGGGATGATGTTCCTGTCGGATGGATGGGTAGAGATAGCTTGCTTGTATGGCAATTTTGCAGTGTGTAGTAGGAGAACAAAACTTGAGTTTAATGAGTAAGATTGAGTTGTATTTTAGCGATGAAGTGCAGATTAACTTGAGATAACAGTTGCCAGTTTGTCATGCATTTCTGATCGTTGTTAGTCTGAAAAATTGAGCTGTTTGTTAGTTAAGGACTCATTATGCCTCAGAGATTCGTTAATCTGTAAATGGAGACCAGATATCAAGAACGAAAATGATTTTTTACTCTCTATATGGTCTTCTCCTTCTAGATCAGTCTGATACTTTGATTGATGGTTACATAGAAATTGAATCTCTTGGATTAAACTTATGGAAGAACTCCCAAGAAATATGGTTTCACTAGAGCAATTATGACCTGGAAGTCAATCCGGGGCAAGTGTTCGGATCTATTATGACATAGCCATGAGGCGCGCAACGGACCTTTTTAATCTTCTACAACCTTTTCTGGGCTTTAAATTGATGCAAAAAACATTTTTTGTGCAACCTAGTGTAAGTGTATTTATTAATATCTCAATTCAAAGTTTCTAGACGTCGCTACTTTATGTCTTACATTAGAGAGAACATGTATATATTAATTATTTATATTAGTTATTATATTAATTATTATTAATTTCCATTTGGACTCCTTTCACATCATCAATTCACCATTGATTGCCCAATCACTTGATTGGTCGACCTAAGTTATACTAATAGTGTTTTAAGTGAGAAGGACAGATCATCTTCAAGCCATTTGGTTGGCTATGAGTGCAGGAGGTGCACACACGTTAATTAACTGTTTGGTTTAGAAGTTGGGCTATTTGTTAGTTAGTTGCTGAGGGACTATAGTTCAATTGGTTACTCTCTAATGGAAGCACAGAAATCAATCAAGATAGGGAATTCCTCTGTTCTTTGTGTGCTCTCTTCTCTTACTATAATAATTTGTTTCAACAGCTCCTCTTCAATTTCCAGTCCTCCCTTTTTGAGGCTGTACGATGTTTTTTGGTCAAAAATTTATGGGTATTTTCCTTTCCTATGATGATTTGAAGATCTTTTAATTTCAGGGAACATAAAGGTATTCTGTCGTTCGAGACCATTATTTGAAGACGAAGGTCCCTCTGCTGTAGAATTCCTTGATTACTATCCGTGTCGACACTAGTGATGAGACCAGTACCAATCCTAAGAAAGATTATGAATTCGATAGGGTGTATGGACCTCATGTTGGACAGGGTGAGCTACAAAATGATTAATTTTGTTACATAGCAGGCAGCATTTGAAAATTTTTTGGTATATACTAGCTACATGGCTGGTGGTTTGCATGGAGGTTTGTTATCTTACAGTAGGACTGGTGCATGTGCAGCTGATATATTTAATGATGTTCAACTGTTGGTTCAATCAGCTTTGGATGGATATAATGTGTCAATATTTGCTTAAGGACAAAGTAACTCAGGAAAGATGCACACTATGGTCTCTCTCTCTCAAACATGCTCCCATTGAATATTATCTCCCTATGAGCTAAATATCCAAATATTTGGGTATGGCTTTTTAAATAAAGTATTTTGTTTTTTATTCTTATTGCATTCAAAAGGGTACTGATCTGGAATGAGGACGTGTTTTGTGAATTATGCATGTATGGCTGCCATTACGGGCACGGTCCATTAATGCAGATACTTCTGTCAGATATTGGTCTTATGTCATGTCTGAATTTAAGGAGCTAAAAGTTCTGCTGCTTGCATTTCTTAGATCTTATTGTCATTGGTTTGATCTTTGGCAATCATAGTTATCTGAATGGGGGCCTTTGTAACATTATGATGAACCACGTTCACCCACCATGTCATTCCACAAAATTCTGATATGGAAGTTGACATGATGGTGAAGGATCTAGCCATGATCGTGGTCTGTATGCTCGTTGTTTCGAGGAGTTCTTCGATTTTGTGAATTCAGATGCAACTGCTACATCTAGATATGACTTTTCTGTCACAGTTTTTGAACTCCACAATGAACAGGTTTCTTTTCTTTTTTTACTCACCATAAATAGCTTCAAGTTAGGTGTTTTGAATGTGTACGTCTTGTCTTGATGTAATCGTGCTTCCACATGCTTATTTATGTAGGTACGAGATTTGGTGCATGAATCAGGAAGGAATTCATCGAAAATCTGCATGGGATCTTCGGATTTTTTTGTCGAACTTACACAGGAAAAGGTCGACAATCCATTGGATTTTCTGAAGGTTCTGAAAGACGCATTTCAAAGTCGAGGAAATGATGTTTTGAAGTTCAATATTTCTCACTTGTACGGTTTGAATTCCACGCACCCTCTCTTGTTGCTTTTCTGGGTTTTGTGCTTTCTTGATATATTATGATGACAATGTTAGCTAGAAACTTCATTTTGCTGAAGGGTGAGGATACAAAGAATGAAAAAATAATTCGTGAGGATACAAAGAATGAAAAATAAATCTGAGCAATTAGTACAGATATACCGTAATGTCTACTATTATCAATTACCCTCTTCAACAGATTCAATTGATTGTGGTGCCAAGCTTCTGAAATGAACAATAATGTTTTCCTTAGATATTAGGAACAGCATTTGTTCATACCTTTCGTAATCAGAGTTTCAAGCCCCTCTTGGCTGCTTTATCATCATTAGATGGATTAGTTTGTTTGGCTGAAATTATTTATAGGTATTGCATGGAAGAGGATGCTACTCAACCTAGTTGTTTACTTTTACTTTCAGGGAGTACCACACCTTGATAATTTTAGGAGAGGATTTTTTCTTTTACTTTTAAAGCCAAAGCTGAACACTAGCGATACACATGATAATTACAAAACGTTATACTTGATTAAGTACACGGCAGTGACCTCTAACCCTCCCATGCCCAAGCCATTGTTCAATTTTAATTGATACTTTTTGATGCGTTCTCCTGTTATATAATCAGGATCGTGACAATCCATATATCCTACAACAACTTGGTTACTGGAGAAAACCTGTATAGCAAGCTTTCTCTTGTTGATTCGGCCTCTTTTTACTCGTGGGCTAAAGTGAAAGGCATTTGACTTGTCTGCTTCCTCTATTGTTTTCATGAGCTGTATTGGCTTTTCATATGTGGAGGCTTTTACTCCATTGACCAAGTTTTTTTCTTATATTTTTGGGTGATTATGCAAGGTGCTCTTCAGTTTACTTCTTTCTTTTGGTAAGGATACTTTCTCAGATTTTTGACATGCTTATCATTCTTTTTAGATATCAAGTCCATTATTGAAAGGAACCGCAAACATGCCATCTCGGTACGTTTCTGAGATGAAACTTGCTTTTTGTGATTCTAGCCTACACCATGTTTCACATTGTCCATTCTTCCATTGTCGGTTTTTCCAGGACAAGTAACAATGATGTCGGACGTACTCTAGATGTTGTTCCTTCGCCATTAAGTGCTGAAAAGTCTGCCGGTTCAGTTGCTCTGGTCAAAGCAAGTCCTGAGAAAGTTAAAACTAGACCAGCAGGAGAATACCTGACTGCAGGTGCTGCGTGAGGCAAAATGCTGCTCGGAACTGCTCTAAAACTTGAGAAAAACAAGCCTGTAATCCCAAAAAAGGACTAACTGTTGCCAAAAGTCGAGAGAGTTCTCTTCAAACAAGACCAAGCCAATGTCATGCTTCTACACAAGATAAAACATGTTGGATTTATTTCTTTCTCGGAATTTGTTTTGTGAACGCAAACATGTGTCCTATTAGCTTAGTAGTTGAAGTATGAATTGTAAACATTAGAAGGATGAAATATTCATTTGTTAATGTAAGTAAATTTCATCTTGGTTTCTTTACTTAATTTGTGTAACGAGAGATTCATTTGTCAATTGCAATATGAGAAGAATTTTGATATTTAATTTATGAATGTGGTATCTCCATGAAGACTTTTCATGGAGGAGAGAATTCAATAGTTCAAGAGAATAAATTATAAATTCAAAGTGCAATTTCAAGAGTTGATCTCTATCGTATGTTATTCAACTTGTTCTCACATTAACTCATCTTTCATTTGGGGAAAATGTCAAATTTGCACAAAGAAGTGAGTGGCATCAATGTGATTCAAAATTCAAAACAGGAGTTAATAATCACATTATGAACGAAATCGTTCATTACATCAAGTCTTGTGTATTGATTTAACAAGGGAATTGATATCAGGTTAAGCACTTCATAAATCTGCAAGAGTAACTCCACATTTAGAAGCTCAACCACGAGTTCTGGCAAATCTATGCCACGTTGGCAGGACAAATGAAACCGGGAGCTTGAAGATAATGACCATGGAAGTAGAGAAGAAGCAGGACATCGGGAACACCATGTCTCCTGATTGATTATCCTTGGTTGATCACTTTCTTCTTTATTAATGACGAGCACTATTCTCTAATAACAAAGTTAATTGAATAAGCATTGAACCAACATGAAAAAGCCATTTCATATTTATCCAAGGCTCAGATGTCACCAAAACAAGGATCGCTTGCAAATTCGGATGCCGGGAATATCCTCCAAACCCATTTTCAGTGCTGTCTTTCGGAATAGCACAAGAGGATTTTTCAAACCAATGGACTTGCAAAATCAGTTGGCTAGCTCCACAAGTGTTGTTTTGTCCCTCCCTATCTCCCTAATCGAGTTATAGTAGCCAAAGCCAAGCATGATATGCTGCTTCTTTAAAACTAGTATCAACTTTTGCCATTAGAGTCCTCCATCTGCAATAGAGAGAACATTAAGCATGACAAAAAGGAAAGGCAAGCCAAACTGTCAAAAGGCAGAAGAGAAGCATCAACGGAATTGCTCTTTTGATAATGAGTAAAACCATCATATTGCTCATCCCGAGAAAAAGGAAGAAACTGAAGTTACTCCAATCAGGTTCCATGAGCAAAATTTACATAAGCATACAATTAGTAAAAGAAGATTGAGGCAGATGAAAACCATGACTTTGACATCTGGATGCACAGGTTGTACAGGGATTCTATTGATGTTCAGATCTTTCGCTTCATCCAACAAATATTCTATCAATGGTATAGCTAGAATGGGATTCTGGCTTTGATTCCCAAAGCTCGTCATATATGCGAGTTCGGTAAAGTTGAGGCTTCCTAGAATGCATCTCTCTAACACATATCCTCATTTTGCGAAGAAGTAAATATACACCACAATAAATAACCAAGAAGAGATTCTAGAGCTTAGATCTGCCAACTATTATACACTCAACATACAAGTTCACCGGCCAAAATAACGCTATACAGGACAGGGCATAAGTACTTTACCAAAAGCATGACCATAGCCATTTGAGAAGTGGTTATCATCTATCTCACAGCAAACAACTGGCCATCTATCCTTTAAACCCATTTTCAGTGCTGTCCTTCGGAATAGCACAGGAGGATTTTTTTGACCCAATGGACTCACGGAAGTGGTTGGCTAGCTCCACAGGTGTTGTTTTGTCCATTCCAATCTCTTGATCAAGTTATAGTAGCCAAAGCCAAGCATGGTATGCTGCTTCTTTAAAACTAGTAACAGCAGTAAAACCTATGCCAATCAAAGCAACTGCACCATCGTGCATGTGAATGAACATAAGTGACTTGAGTTTGCATTAAAACCTGCCACATGCTTATTGTAGAACGAAGAAAATATACAAAGAAGCTTCTTAAAACAGCATATTGTCATATTCAACTAGATAATTGATGCGTTTAGACAATGGGAACTTGTTTGGTGCCCCATCAACAATCAAGCAAAACACCAACCAAAAAAAAAAAATGACAATAGGTAAAAACATCATCTAACCGTAGTCCACCTCATAAGTAGTAAGAAATTGAAACATTGATTCTTTGCTTTTCATTAACACAAAAGATGCAGCTGAAAATCTTACCAAAAAAAAGATGCAGCTGAAAAAAAAAAAAAGCATCTCATAGCAATACTCACCGTCCATCATGGCCATCAAAATGCTCGATCCAATCAGGCAAATGCTTTCTAGCACTTTTCTTTCAGGCTTGTTCAAATTGAGGCGGCTCATCTAGATAGTCACAACGTTACATATATGAACTATATGAATGAACCTTTTTTAGGAATCCGGCAACAATAAGAAAATCAATAACTTCGTTTAGGTTGTGCAGAGTCTGCATAGTATTGACCTTACCATTAGAATTAAGCTTCCTAGTAACAGCATGGCCCTGCAGTAAGTGTTGCTACAAGTCTTGGATGACCAACACCCCATCAGTGCCAGGGTGTTGGTCATCTCTTGAATATGCCTTTTAAATAAACCATGCCCTTCTCACTGAGCTGAAACTCCTTCCTCATCTGCTCAACTTGCTGATCAATCCCCTGAACAACGATCTCCGATAGCGTCTAGTCTTCCACCACTATCATCTTTACCTTAATTAGCTCCTTCCTCATTGCTCACCTCCATATCAAGGGTTTATAGCCTATTCACACATGACTTCCACTCTTCCAAGATGAGGAACACTAGAACTCAAACTCTTCAATGGAAAACAATCTTCAATTACGCTAAGGGCCTCAATGCAGTGATCCAAAACCAGTTTTTACGAATGTCCAGAACAGTTATTGTAGGAATCAGGCCAACGCTAGCAAGGTCAATGCAGGAGCAAAATGTCAGCAATGCTGCTTGCCCTTGGCTTAGAGTCATGATCCCTTCAAACCTTTAAACAAGAACATGAAGCAAATTAAATAGCAGCCCTTTTAGAACAGAGCATCATGCGTGGTTTGCTTTCATTTGCACTAACAATGGTGGCAAAAAACTCATAAGCGGACACGCTCCCCCCTCCCGGCAGCCCCCGAAGAGCATTTTGTACCAAACCCATCACCACCAAAGAGGAAAGAAAAAATACCAATGTTCATGAATCAAAGCAAGTAAGGTATAGTGAATTGGTCGATGCAGATAAGGAAAAACAAATGAAGGATGATAACATCAAATTCAAACGTAAATATTCTCTTGTCATAGGTTGCTTGGCCTCATAATCTGTTGATCACATTTTCTCCCCTTTTTAGTGTGCTGCATAGCTTTCATTACCGTGTGGCAACATCCATATTACGAAGTTACTCAATGTCTAAGGAAGTTATTTAACCTGGACACAAGATGTAAGGTGATCATTCTACCCATTTTCTATCCCTCCCAGAAAAAAACAGACAGACACTCTCATTTCAAATTTTACATACTAGGCGATGTCATAAACTATAAGTGCTCCAGCGACTCCTCTATATTAAGATCTAATGATGGATCTGAAAGAATTCCTGTCCTACTTGTAATTAAAAAAAAAAAAACATTCAAACGAGTCATGAGCAATGCTTGTGTAACCATACGGACATTTATATAGTGCATTATCTCAAATTCAAGTGTTTTTGAATTCTTTCACAAACTCCGTACGTATAAAAGTAAATCACTGGAAATGTGGAGAAATGGGTTCCATCTCAAGCACTCTCTGCTAGCCAAAATGGAGAGGGAGTAGGTGTCACTGGCTTCTCTCTGCATCTCTCTGTCTTTGACGTGCTTAATGGCACATGTTATATCAATCAAGTTCAAAATTTTCCTATTGACTACAAGTAAAAGGTACATCATGTCCCTAAACTAGGATTGAGTTTCCCACAATGACATATGTCCTACCATGATAAATCTAAACATAGGCCACAGACAACGGGTTTGAATTGCTAAAAAATACAGGCTCAACTTTGCAGGTTCATCCCACTTAAATTTGCTCAGATACTTGATATTCCAGAGATCATAATAAAATGAGGATCCAACCTCATTGGAATTGAACCTCATCACAACCATAGGGAAATGGGTGGCTCCATACCTATCGATGGCCTTAACCTCCATGTTGGGATCAAACCTCCTCATCACAACCACAGCGTACACCCTAACGACAACAGTCCCAAGACAGAGATGGGCCATATATGTGAAAAATTGGCGGGACAACCAAATATACATTCTTGGAGTTCGGGTACTCGTACTAAGAAACTTCGAACCTTGCAAAGAGCTTGCACATGGTGATGAAATTACCATGTGTGAGCACAACCCATTTGCTCACGGCCATAGTGTTGGATGAGTACACTATAGACCCAGCACAGAAGCACCAACGATGAATGCGGGGCGGGATGAGGAAGCACCAGAAACACCAGTGATGTGCTGGAGGCGGTGGATCTGAGCTCGGCTGCAACGAGCGAGCTCTTGGGAGGGAGAGATTTTCGAAAGAGGGCTTCATGCGGCTTGAGGGAGTGGCGATAGCGGAGGCGGAGGCGGGGACGGAGGCGATGTGCCAAAGGCGGCGGATCTAAGCTCGGGTGCAACAAGCGGGCTTCTAGGAGGGAGAGATTTTTTAAAGAGGGCTTCGTGCGGCTTGAGGGAGTGGTGATGGCGGAACTCGAGATGCAACGGGCGGGCTCCTGAGAGATATTTGAAAGAGGGCCTCGTGCAGCCTGAGGGAATGTCTCCAGGACAGCGGAGGCGTCGTGCCGGAGGCGGCGGAGGCGTTGTGCCAGATGCGATTGGCGGGCTATTGGGAAGGAGAGATTTTTGAGAGAGAGAGACTTCGTGTGGCTTGATGGAGAAGAAGAGAGAGGGCACTTCAAATTCGAAGGGCGGGAGAAGACAAAAAAGGACGCAGCGATTAATGAAGAGAGAGAAGGAGAAGGCAAAAATTTGGCTAAAAAAAAGCGGGACCCAGGCTCCAGGTGGCGACACGTTTCGCATCCTGATTGGGCGGGCGCACGGTGACGTGGAGCGCCCGGCGCACCTAATATTTTCTCGTCGTAAGGAGACTTGTCATGCTTGGGAAAGTGATTTCAACTATTTGCTATCAGGACTTCGTTTTCTTAATATGAAGTGCGTGTGCTTTTTTTGACCGTAGATATTTTTACGTTGATTAATCATCTTCAACAAATCCAATACGCGAAGAATCCAGAAAAAATTATTTGCAAAAAACTTTTTGACACCTTCAATTTGCTAAGGTATAAAAAGAAATTATACAGTTAATCCTAATAAAACAAGGGCTGTCATAACATTTTGACCCTATTGGAAATGCTCAATCAAGTCTTAAGTTTTTCATAAGGTACAATCAAGTACTAAAATTTATTCAATATATATTGAAGTGCTTCATTTAGAGGAAAGAGAAGCTAATGAATTATTTGAATAGCCCGATTGGTACATCGTGTTAGATTATAAAGTAATACCCACAATCCTGAAATGTTTTCTTCAAATACTTGAGTCTTTTAGAGCTGTCTGGATAGATCAAAAGCTTGAATTTAATGGTTTTGTATGGCTTGTAAGGCATCCTATGAACTTTTAAGTAGCTGGATTCATGAGTTCATATGATTATAAAAAAAAAAAAAGATGGTGCATTTATTTTCCACGTGGGCATATTCCCACTTAGATGTCTGATGAACTTACAGAGAGTTTCGACCTTTAAAAAAAAGCAAAAACTTATCTGAACAGAATTTCGTATCGTCTTGCTTCCGAATTCAACTTCCATCCTTTGGTAATACTAACACCTAGGGTGTGAATCCACCGTGGAAGCTTCCTTTATTGATGTCAGTGATGACCCATGAAATAGAGAGATGGGGACATTACAAGTATTATAACTTTTATATAACGCTCATTTAAGTATCATAATATATATATATATATATATATATATATATCACATGAGTATCATTATTTCTAAACAATGTTCACTTGAGTAACATAACTTTCAATGAATAACTTGAATGCCATAATTTTTTTTAAAACGTTTACTTAAGTGCCAAAAATTCAAGGTGGTATGGCACATGTGGTGAACATTTTAAAAAATTTGTCACTCAAATGATCAATCTAACTCAAGTGATTAGAAAAAAAAAATTATGGCACTCAAGTGAGTACATAGGCTATAGTACTCAAGTGATTTAAAAATAAAAAATAAAAACAACTATGCCACTTAAGTGAACGGCATATAAAAGTTATGGTACTTGTGATACTCTTTTCCCCATAAATAGATACATGTGACATTTCCCTACCACTGGCATTTGTTAAATATGCAGGTCATGTTGTTATTGGGAGGGTCATGCTATGGCTTCGGAGCATTAAGACCATTGATGCCACGGTAGGTCGTCTCACTACGTTCTCTTGAACACATAACAATGCAACGTGAATACATCTTAAACATTTCGCTTCTCAAGCTGCCATTTAACATCACATCTATAAGGCGAAAAAGTGTTCCCTATCTCCAATTTTTTCTATGCCTGCAGCGCACATTCACAAGAGCAAAAGAACATTTTTTTTTTTTTGTAATATCACATGCGCACAGAGTAGTATTAGAGATTTTGTTTTACTAAATTGTTGGATGAACAATTAAAATAAATTTTGTTGGATGAACTTCGCAACTGTGTACTCACATAGCCAAGTGGGTGCTGCAAATTCCCCGACGTGCTGAAGTATGAATTCTTCTTGCCACTCCTTATCTCTAATACCACTATGCCGGAACTAAGCACATCAGTCTTCGTAGAAATCTCTCCAGGCTTCACATATTTGGGAGCCATATAGCCACTACAACACATAAAACAAATAGATCCAAGAATCATCAATTGGGAAATTGAAATTGGTGTACGATTTCATTGTATACTTTCTTAGAAAGGTTGAAATAGATAAAGGAGATTTAGAAGTGCCCTTTCCTGGAAAGGTTGAAACAGATAAAGGAGATTTACATAAGTCTATTTGAAACTTACAAAGTGTGAGACTTTATAATATTTAAGTTATTAAATGAAAGTGTGGTTTGATGTTTAAATATTCTATCACTCTTCCTCATGCTTAATACTACGCAAAAAATGCATAGTATTAAGGATGAACATAATTGATTGGGGAGGCAAATGGTGTCCAAAAAGATTCGAACTCAAGACCTCCTGCTCAGATGCCATGTGATATTTTATGGGACTACAACTCACTGTTCTAAAAGTTTAAGCCGTTAGATGGATGTTGGTTTAATATTTAAATTAATTATCACAAAGTTCCTATGATCCGTGTAGTATTTTCTCTGCTTTGGTCCATATCAAATAGCCTTGCTTGGATATTGATGGTTTTATTAATGATGGGCTTAAGGCCCGTCCACCCATGTTGGGCCTAAAAGCCCAGCCCACAGGAATAGAGCTCGTGGATGGAGGGTCGTATAAAAGGGAGGAGAGAGAGAGAGAGAACGCACCTTTTGGCATTTCAACGTACGTACGTCCCTCTCCTTTGCTCTCTCTCTCCAACAAAAGTAGAAAAAACAGTAACATTTTTCTTCCCTTCACGCCGGCGATTTGGCATCATCGTATTGAACAGGGACAAATTCTCTTCCTCTTATCAGCGTCGGTGTCTAATCTGTGGCTAACAAGGTACGCTCGAATCCATGGTGTGCTTTAGGATTGGCGATACGTGATTTTCCCGGGCTTGTCTTCCGCATTTGTTTTAGGGGTTCGATTTAGTGTCGAATCCGATTTTGAGGATCCGTTAATCCCAACATTGGTATCAGAGCCCTAGTTCATGTTTTCCCGACCCCTTTCATGTTTTTTGATTGAATTTTCATGAAAATTTTCGGCCGACACGGATCGAGGCACAAAATCCCGACACGCGAGCACTGTTTGTCCATTTTTTTCGAGTTTCTGTAACTCGAAATCGATTTATGAAGAGATAAGGTGAAAGGGCTTGTCGAGACGAGTCCGGCGACATGTCGTGCGCCGCCGGGAGACGCTGCACGCGCCCACACGCGCGGCTAGAATCCGCTGTGCGTGGGCGCCACGCGCCGGTCGGTGAATCGGCACGTGTGCAACGCTGGCGGCGAACCGGCACGCGCTGGTCAGCGAATCGACACGTGCTGACGTCAGCATGACGTCACCCAATGGTCGGTGATTGCTGGGATGACGTCATCAATGACGTCAGCGCCGACGACGGTTGGCCAGGCGGTCATCGGCCGGCAACCCGACCCGACCCGACCCGACCCGCGGACGCCTGGCACGCGCGTGGCACGTGCGGTCGGTTCGTCCGACCTGACCTGACTGGCCCGACCGATCCGTCCGGTCCGACGACTGACGACCTAACCATTGACCCATTGACTGTTGACCATTGACCGATGACCGCTGACCGTTGACCCAAAAAAAGAAAGAAAGGAAAATAATGTGTTTCTTTTTCAATTAAGTCTATGTGGATTATTTGTGATCCCTTATTTGTTTTGCATTTGTTGCAGGGACGGTTCTGCATTTGTTGCAGGAAAAATGCCTCCCCTAAGGTTGCGCACACCTATTCGCGCAATTACCGATGAACAAAAGGAAGTGCTTTCTAAGTTGATAGCTGAGCTGACGGATCATCGATGGGAGAGTGGTGACTTAATTGATCACGTCCTTGAAATCAACGGGAAAGTTCAAAAGGTCATACGGAATGGTCGTCCTATGCCACAGTCAAAGATGGTGCGATTTTTCATGAACACCCTTCCACCTGAATGGCAAGGAGTGTTGAATCGCATATGGGACGTCAACAGAGCTGATTCTTATAAGAAAATTGTGATGGATTTTGTAAATGAATATTACTGGATTATTACAAGGGAAAAGATCAAGAAATTGAACAAAAGATGATCTTTCCCAGTTCGTGTGCTGACTTGGTGTTAGATGTATTGGCTGATGTTAGTTAAGTGTGATTTGTGGACATCTTATGTAATGTTTACTACCTGATTGTTGTTGATGTAGCAACCAATATCTTGATTGTATTAGATGAAAGCATTATTATTTTATTGGATGTCAATTATCTGTTGTTTTCTGTTATTGCTGGTTGCTGTGGGTAGTTAGCTGTGGGTAGTTATAGAAGTTTTTGTAACTTCATATAATTTATTTTGCATATGACAATCATATTAATGATAATTTTAAGTTAGGATTTTTGGAAGATGATTGGAAATGTAATGACCTTTTGATTCTGAAACCTTGCTTAAAATTGTTCATTAATATGATGGGTCTGTGCAAAAGGGATGCATAAATGATAAGCATTAATAATTCGTGCATATATGTCTAATGTGTTCAGATCAATGGCTTCAGCCACGAAGAGTATAGTTGCCAAGCTAAACAAAGGTGAAAAGCTCAATGGTGACAACTATGAGATATGGCACATGAAAATCCAATATGTGTTGGAAGAGCAAGAGGCACTTGAAGCTCTTAACCTGACCATGGTAAAACCTTAAAAAGGAAACATTGCGCAATACAAAAGAGATAAGGAAGCATTTGCTACATGGAAAAGAAAGAACTGTCTTGCTCGCATCACGTTGCTGAGCAGCATGGAAAATGACGCCATGTGAGAGTTTAGGAGTTTTGACAATGCCAAGGAAATGTGGGAGGCATTGGCAGCTAGATTTGGTCATACTTTAGTGACAAGACTGAGACAACTCACTATTAGGTTTGACTCATATAAGAAGCAACATCTTAGAAAGATGTCAAACATGATAAATGAGCTGAAAGATGCTGGCCATGTCTTCACAGATGAGCAGCAAGTGCAAGCAGTAATTCGTTCCTTGCATCAGAGTTAGGAGCATATGAAGGTGCACCTGACCCATAATGAATATATCAAAACTTTTGAGGATGCACTGCGCCATCTTGAGCTGGAAGAGGACTGCCTCTTGGCGGCTAAGCCAGATGTTGAACTCTATCATGCTAGTTCTAGCTCACATGGAGCTTCGAGCTCCAAGCGCAAACGCCCTAACTGGTTTAATAAAGGGAAAGGCAAAGAAGCAAGTCCTTCAGGGAAGAAAGCCAAGTTTAACCAACATGAAAGAGGAAAGCGTCCTCACATGAAGAAGCTTGCAAGGGTGAAATGCTACAACTATGACAAGAATGGTCACTATGCTCGTGACTGTTGTGAGCCAAAGAAGGTATGCACCCATTGTACTTTTCATAACTTTGCTTTTGTGTCGAGTTCTGTGTTCTTAACTAAGTCTAATCCTTTGTGGACTGTGGATTCAGGAGCGACAAACCATGTAGCGAAGGATAGAGGATCCTTCGTGGAATTCCGACGAGTACCAACTGGAACTAAGTGGATCTATGTGGGAAACAACTCCAGAGCTGAAGTGAAAGGAATTGGCACATGCCAACTGAATATGCGTGGTGGACACATTTTGTTCCTACATGATGTGTTGTATGCTCTGGAGATTCGTCGGAATTTAGTGTCTGTTTTAGTGTTGGTTAAATTAGGTTTTAATATGAACTTCTATAATAAAGGTGTGAATTTGTTTTTGAATACAAATTACTATGGTTGTGGTTATTTTCTGGATGGTTTCGTTGTATTAGATATTGATTATGTTAATGCAAATGTTTATTATTCCCTTCTCACGTCTCCTAATACATATGATAATGATGTGAATGTGTGACATGCTAGACTTGGTCACATTGGCCAATAGTGTATGAATAGACTAGCCAAAGAGGGCTTGTTGGGCAACATTGAAAAAGTCAATTTGCCCATATGTAAGCATTGTCTAGAAGGGAAAACAAGGAAACCATTTGGAAAAGGTAAAAGAGCTTAATTTTCTCTGCATTTAATCCATTCCGATGTCTGTGGTCCAATGAATGTGAGAGGAAGGCATGGGGTTGTTTATTTCATCACTTTTATAGATGATTATACTCGATTCAGATATGTCTATTTGATTTCTCATAAATCTGAAGTAATAAATTATTTCAAAAGGTTTATGAACCTGGTAGAGAATCAATTAGACAAGAAAATAAAAACATTGAGATCTGATCGAAGTCGAGAATATTTATCTGATGAGTTCAGAAAATTATGTGATGAAAAATGAATAGAAAGACAGTTGTCTATTCCATATACTCCTCAACAAAATGGTGTTGCGGAGAGAAGAAACAGAACCCTACTGGAAATGGTTAGGTCCATGATGGCGCATGCTGACTTGCCTATCACTTTTTGGAGTGATGCGCTGTTAACTGCTGCCTATATACTTAACTGGGTGCCTTCCAAATCAGTTACTTTCACTCCATATGAGTTATGAACAGGTAGAAAACCGGACTTAAGTTTTCTTAAGCCATGGGGTTGTGCTGCCTATACACTTGAGTCCTCTCACAAGTTTGGGAAATTGGGTCCCAGAGGAAAGAAGAGTATTTTCATAAGGTACTCAGAACACTCGAAATGATATGTGTTCATAGGTGAGCAGGAAAGTGGGAGTATAACTGCATTTGAATCACGAGATGTTACGTTCTTAGAGGATGAATTTCCTAAGAATGGCGAAATAGGGGAAGATTACTCCCTATTTGAGACCTTTGATCGGGATAATGATGTTAGTGGAGTTCATCCAAGTGGGAGTAATATGAGAAGTGATGAATTGAATTCAACTCATTTTCAATTACAACCACATAATGAGACGACATCATTATTACCTAATCCAAGTGGGAGCATGATGGGGAATGATGTGCAAAGTATACAATCTCCTATACGGTGAACAAGTCGCCAAAGTATTCCCCGTTGACGTTTTGACATTAAAGGGGAAAATTTTATGGTTGCTCAGCAAGATGAGGATGAGCCAAGAAATATTAATGAGGCTCTGAATTGCCCTAGTAAGGAAAAATAGATTCATGCAATGGAAGAGGAAATTGAGTCAATGAAATCAAACTAAGTCTGGGAACTGGTTGATCTTCCAAAAGGACGCAGAGCTATTGGGAACAAGTGGGTTCTCAAAATAAAGCGAAAGGCTGATGGCTCGATAGAAAGGCATAAGGCTCGCCTTGTGGCAAAGGGGTACAGGAAGGAATTGATTATGAAGATACGTTTTCTCTTGTAATGAGATTTACCTCGATTCGCATTATTCTGGCAATAGTGGTTAGTATGGATCTTGAGTTACATCATATGGATGTAAAGAATGCTTTTCTCAATGGAGATTTAGAGGAATAAATATATATGGAACAACCTGTTGGTTTCATAGTGAAATGCCAAGAAGATTAGGTATGTCGACTTTTGAGATCGATATATAGCCTTAAGCAGTCATCGAGACAATGGTATATACGTTTTCATAATGCCGTAATGGCATATGATTTTACAATGATTGATGAGGATCATTGTGTATATATCAAAAGATCCAATGATCAATTTGTGATCATATCATTATATGTTGATGATATACTGATTGCTGGAAGCAATATGGAGTTTGTTAATACTATCAAAAGTTGGTTGTCTTCCAATTTTAAGATGAAAGATATGGGTGAGGCTGCATACATTCTTGGAGTTAAGATTTCAAGAGGTCGTTCGAAGAGATCGTTATCTCTTTCACAAGAAACATATATAAACAAGGTTCTTGAACGATTTCGTATGCAAGATTGTAAACCCATAGACACTCCTATTGCAAAAGGTGAAGGATTGAGCCATAGACTGTGTCCAAGGACTCCACAAGAGAAGGAACAAATGAAACATGTTCCTTATGCTAGTGCCGTTGGGAGCTTGATGCACGTTATGATGTGTACAAAACTCGATATATGTTTTGCAGTTGGAATGGTGAGTAGATACCAATCCAATCCAGGTCTAGTACATTGAAAAGCCGTTAAGAGAATACTGAGGTATCTAAAGGGAACTGCTGATTACAAGTTGAATTACCAAGGAAATGATTTGCGACTTGAAGGCTATTCAGATGCTGATTGGGAAGGAGATTTAGATGAAAGAAAATCTACCTCTGGATTTGCTTTCTTACTGAACAATGGCTCCATATCATGGAGTAGTAAGAAGCAAACGTGTATAGCCTTATCCACGATGGAAGCTGAGTTCGTGGCATTATCAGCAGCAGTACAAGAAGGAGTTTGGCTTAAGAGATTTTTGGATCATTTAGGTGTTATTGAGAAAGCTGCAAATCCATTATTGGTTAACTGTGATAGCCAAGCAGTTATAACATACACCAAAGATCCAAAATATCATGGCAAGACCAAACATATAGATACCAAGTATAACTTTGTCAAAGATATGGTTGCACGAAAGGATGTGAACTTACAGTACATATCTACGCATAGAATGGTAACAGATCCTATGATAAAGCCAATACCTAGAGATGTGTTTGTGGTCATGTAAAATATCTAGGATTGCGTAGAGTCTGATGTACTGGATTGTAATTTCCCTGAGTTGTTCACATTTATGAACTTTTGTTTTTTCATTGTTAATGCCTATGAATCTTTGTTTGATCTTTATGCATATTAATGCTCAGTGCATTACTTTAAGTTGAGAAAGTATGTCGGACAGATAAAAGATTAGCCCACTCACACGGGTAATCGCCTCTATTTACTGTGTGATAAATGGATATGAGACTGTTTTTAAGCTTATTATCTAGGTGATAATCGATAGCTCAAGCTTAAAATACGCATGTCGCCTTAATTGAATGTTAAGATGAGGACATAATACTTACTATGTCTGAAAGTAAAATACCCAACATATTTTACTTTATCTGTCTAAGATGCCAGATGTGAGTTCTGATGAATTTTGTAAATGAGTAGATACGTGAACTCAAGTTAGACATTGGGTATGTCTGAACTATCATTTGTACGGTATTGAAAGGTGTAGACATACGCTCCATGGGAAATGAGTTAATACCGTAATACGTATTTCATACTACGTATGCATGAGCCGACCAATAAGAGTGGCAAAAAGTTTGATCTCAACTTTTATGACGTGTGAGACTCTTGATGAAAAGAGTTCCTCAATTTTAGTGCCCTCATGACTTTTACTTATTCTCGAGATTTCTATTTAGTGTTTGCTATCTTAGGATGTTGCCAATAGTCATGAGTTGATTCGATCTAATGGGACATTTCCAGAAAAGCAAACTGAACTGAAATTGAGAGTTTAAAGGAAAGAGGAAGATTGATTTTGGAGAATCACATTATAGTTTTGTATTCACTAGTCGACCAATTATGACTGTCTTTGTGATAATTATAATTGTGAATACAATATATGTATCATTGTTTAAAAGAGATCAAGATAGATATAAATGTGATCGATCGATCTAGGGTACTGCATACTAAATCTACTCAGAGTGAGATGCCCATTATGAGCTGCTATATATTCCTAACAAATGCATAGCAACGAGCTCTCAAAGTATGCTGGTCGCACGGATTATTCACCGGTATGAATGTTGAAGAGAGGTAAAGAGAATCTTGTTCAGCCCACCATGTGCGAGTGGGAGATGATGGTTTTATTAATGATGGGCTTAAGGCCCGTCCGCCCATGTTGGGCCTAAAAGCCCGGCCCATAGGAATAGAGCCCGTGGATGGAGGGTCGTATAAAAGGGAGGAGAGAGAAAGAGAACGCACCTTTTGGCATTTCAACGTACGTATGTCCCTCTCCCTTGCTCTCTCTCTCCAACAAAAGTAGAAAAAACAGAAACGTTTTTCTTCCCTTCAAGCCGGCGATTTGGCGTCATCGGATCGAACAGGGACAAATTATCTTCCTCTTATCGGCGTCGGTGTCTAATCTGTGGCTAACAAGGTACGCTCGAATCCGTGGTGTGCTTTAGGATCGGTGATACATGATTTTCCCGAGCTTGTCTTCCGCATTCGTTTTAGGGGTTCGATTTAGTGTCGAATCCAATTTTGAGGACCCGTTAATCCCAACAGATATCTTAGGATTCATGTTCTCATCCAGAAGAATATTGTCGCGCTTCAAATCATGGCGAATGATCCTAGCACATGAATCCTCATACAGACAAAGAGGTCCTCAAGTGATTCGACTTATTATACTAAAGCACCTCTCCTAACTTAACAACATACGTTTGATTAACTCTACAAAATAGAGATTTTTTAGGTTCTTAATTGTTCTACATATAATACATAGCATTGGCAATGTATACATTACTAGCAAAATTATTAATGATGTTAGAGATATACATATATTTAGGATATATGTAGGAGGTTTCGTGTATTTCCCTTAATTGATTCTAATTAATATTTAACTACGTTAGATAGTTGTCTTATAAAGTCTATTAATAGGCTCGTGTACTTTTCATTTATTATGGACCAGTTCATTACATTTTTCTACTATACACGCTTTTCAACTTGATATCAAAGTCATCATAATCTGAGAAGTGTAACCATCGAGTCTTTTTCTAACAATGTGGATAGGCCATGTTTCTCCGCCGCGGTGTCACACGATGCAGCCCGCCAATCGTATACATTGCGTTGCTCCTTGTCGTTATCACGACACCAGCTACATAGGGCATGTCGCCTCCGTTTCTCCGCCAAGCTCACAAATTTAGTTGCCAATCGAGAATCTTTCGCTAATTGTTTTGGGCAACAAACACCACCACCGGACTCATTGCCCTCAGAATTATCAGATCCTAAACTTTCACAGCAAAAGAACGCTTAAATCCGCCACACGCGCCACCACCTCTCGGGCCCGCCGAAGCCCGTCGCTTGCAAGTGATTTTCCGATGCTTTTTACTGGCTATTTGACAGATAATAATATTAAGAGATGAATAAAAAAAAAAAAAAAACCATCATCACGAAAAGCAAGATTATGCAACATAATTAATAAATGAATATAATAAAGTTACCTATGGAAGGAAAGAATGTGAATATCTCCTAGAGGGGTGAATAGGTGATTGTGTGAAAATTTAAAGAAAAATTAAACAAATATTGGAGCAAGACAACTTGAAGTGGTTAGATTTTATGGGTGTACAATTCTATCACAATAAATAAAAGGAATGAGGGATAGAGAATTGTACACAAAAGATTATATACTTACTCTCTCACACTACAACCTATTGGCTAGAATCCACTAATAAGAACTTGTTAGAGGTTACAAGAACTAAGCCAAGAACACTCAAGTTTATGTGACCCACTTCTCACACACTCGCAACTGCTAATAAGTTATAAAATTTCACTCATAGAAACAAAAGTATAAGATCTCAAAACACTCTTCAAACTTTGGAATTAAAATCTTCAATTCTAATAAATACAAAGTCTTAATCATTTCAGTTTTGAAACATCTTCTTATACTCCTTTTAGTCCAAGTTGTTTGTTGGACATATCTCCAGGAGGATTAACTAGCCAATCTACGCCTTGGCCAATCTGGTCAAGAAGATTTGACTGCTTTAGAATAAACGAGGGTGAAGCTTCCCATATGTTCTATTGCCTATATGGCAATTCAAGTTTCCAAAAGTTGAGTGTTTAGAATTGGAAAGAATGTTTCATCTCTTAAAAGATATTCCAAGAAAGTTGAATCTTCAATGGGTATTAGGAAGACTTTTCTTTTGGAACTCCTTATAAATATGGCATGGAATCTAACCAATTGCCACTAGGCATTTGACTCTTTCTTAGCCGTTGGACAAATTATGTTAGGAAGGAAAAATGAGCCACGACTCAGATCCTGAATGACATCTGATCATATCTCATTAGACTTTCCACCTAAAAATAATTTATATCAAAATCAAAGTCCCTAAAATTAGTCAATCATCAAAATCACTCAAGGAATGTTTTCTCAACACATATTATTAAGAGGGTTTTGCCACATGAATGCACATACTATAAAAACGCGATGACTTTTTTGTGATTGACAAGTTGTGTGCTACACATTTTGACATAACCTTTGGTCATTTTTCATGAGTACACAACAAAAAGTAGCATATGTTGACAATTTAAAACCCAAAACAATGGAGCTAGATTTATTAAAGCTAGTTTACAAAGTTATTTTATTGAGAGATACGTGAGATTAAGAGCAATTAACTTAAGAAATGGTCATATAAAAAAAATCATCACTAGCCTGACAAATGATTTAATAAATTAATTGTATGAAATAGTCTTAATAAATCTATTATTTTCCTAAATCAAACCCCCATGACATTGGCTTTGCAATTTAATATCTAGGTTGTGCTTATGGATTAGATGTATAGAGCAAACTCGATTCCTTGCAGAGACTATTGATTCACATTATTAAAATGGATCTTTTCGTACTTAAAAATGAAAATACGAAAGCCGTACAGATAATATCAAGAACGAGAGGAGTCCACTAGACATAGGGGAAGCTCGTCAAAGATTCCAGAATGATTGTGCACTTGTAACATAAAAAATGAAAATCGTGCTTCAAAGTCCTGGGGAGACTTTTGGGTAAATTAGGAGGACGAGTTAGCTTATTTACCAAATCAATTATTAAAGTACGAATTTCATTTTATTATCTTCCATTAAAAAGTTCTCTCCTTAATGTTTCGTTTTATAATTGAATGGGTATATTTTGGTTTAACAGTTATGGAGTGGACATATGTATGAAGAGGTGGATGACGCAAGTTCAATAATTCCTTACAAGGAAAAAAAAAAAACCTCTATCTTCCCAAAAAGAAATAAAAAAATAGACAATAAAAAAAAACCTTCATCATAATTGATTGGTGGATTTAAAAAAAAAAATGTATTATGTTACTCTAACTTTTACCATCTCAAGTATTATGTTCAAAGCCATATAGCTCTTCTTCTCTCTCACGTGCGCACACACACTTGGTTAAATATAGGATGGTGTCTGCTGTATAAGTTCTTCTTTACAATAATGATTAGAGTTACCCAAGAAAAGCTCAAAGAAGTTAAAGATTAGTTCCCTAATCGAGCTAAAGCTACTAGAAAATACAGTAGCAAATGTCAAAATCGGTCCTAAAATCTCATTATAGACAGCTTGTAGATCATCGACTGTCCTTGGTGAGGTTTTCGCAAACCCTATCACCAAAAACGTCAAAGACAGTTTGACTTCCTATTCCCAGAGGATATCAATTACGTGCACATCCCGTCAACTTCATGATCAAAAGATTGATGGAGGTAATCTAATTAAATACGAGGACAACTAACTAAAAAGTTACATCAATCAATCAAAGAACTAAGAAGATACAACTACAATAAATTTATTCCTAATGTTTACAAGAGGAAGTGCATTCACAAAGCAAGTAGATAACCTCTATCTTGAATTACAAATACTGTCCAAGAGTACAAAGACTTTTTTTTTTTGAACAAATCGCTTTCATTTCTTTAACTAATGATCTCCAAACGACAAAGAAGTGCTTTTGAACGAAGGATGGCTCAAGGGTTGAGGTGGGTTAGACAACCAATTACAAATGGAGGGCCTCAATTCTTTGGGCCCTAACGACCTAGTCTATTAATTGATTAGCCTCACGATAACAATGGACAACTTGGATCTCCTAGAGATGGGACAAACAAGATTTGCATTCTGCAATAATGGCTGGTATTGACACTTAAACTTTGGCTAACTATTTCATCATTCATTAATTGTATAAAAAATTAAAGATTAATTTTTAACCCCTAGCAAAAATAATCACCATTAAATTGCATAGAATATAGATGTTAGGAGCATTTGCATTAAAATTTATAGAATTCATTAGAAAAATATTTTTTAAAAATGAAAAAGGAACAAAGAAAAAGAAAAATTAACTAATTAATTTTTTGTTTTTTTTTAAAACCCGGCCCCTTCTTCTCCTTTCCAGCCCAGGCTCTTTCTTTTCCTCTTTTCCTTTTTCATTTGAGCCGGCCCAGCCCACCTCTTTCCCTCTTTCCGGCCCAGCCTTCCTCCCCTCTTTCTTTCCTTCTTCCTCGCGCGCTGCTACAGGGCAGGAAGAAAGGAAGGACGTGGGTACAAGGTACAGGAGACAAGGCAGCGGAGAGGGGCATCGGGCAAGACGTTCGGTCGGGGGCAGGCCGGCAGCGGCGACTGCCACAGCAGGAGGCCACGCGCGCCGGTGCTTAAAAAGCGAGAGAGGGATAGACAGTTGAGATTGTTGGACATGAGCTGCTACAGAGCTGTTCGTGTATGTCCAAAGGTGGATAGCTGGCTTGGGTGGACGGTGGTGTTCAAATTTGGTGGCAGCGATGTTGGTGCGACGACTGGAGATTGTTGGACATGAGCTGCTACAGAGCTGTCCGTTCCCGTTCTTTGGCTGTCCCAGTATGTCCAAAGGTGGATGGCTGGCTTGGAGGAGATGATATTACGAGACATAAGGACATGAATGATAACTATTATGGCTAGAGATTGATTTTTGGAACAAAAATATATTCATTTCTATTCCTAGATGAGTCTCTGAGTAAAAATGTGTGTTTGATACCAACGAAGAAATTTTATTTTCAAATTAGAAATTCATTTGATAATGACACGAAATTTTTTCATCTCAAGCAGTGACGGATGATAGCAAGCAACGATCGGCGGGTAGCAATCGGCAAATGGCAGCTACGATTAGTAACAAGGTATGGCGGTTGACCACAACGGTGGACAATAGTTGGTAGGCAGCCGCCTAATATAGAGGAAATGCGATAAGAAGAATTTTTATTTCTCAATTTTATTTTAGACATAGAAAAGTAGAAAAATTTTAATCTCATTTCTGTGTAGAATATTTTTACTTCTTATTTTTATTTCAAGCCTATTTATGAACTAAAAATTTGTTCCGAAAATAGAAAAATGATATTGCGTTATCAAATGGATTTCTGTTGAATACTTATTTCTAAAATAATAAAATAGTTTTGAAACAGATATAAAAAATAATTATCCTGCGCACCATAAATGGTTAACAGAGATAGCTAAATGAGTTTAATTGGTTTAGTTAGGTTAGGCCCGGTTTAGTCTAGTGGGCTAGGTTGTTCATGGTGATTTGGGCTTATTCCATCTTTAATATATTGGGTTTTGACTAAGATGGGCTTGGATGGGTTATATTTTAAAAGGGGCTTGATAGTTTTAGTCTACGTGGGCTTGATTGATAAGCCCACTTGTTGTGTGACCTTTGTGTGGCCCGAACTTGGCAATTTTCATGTGGACGGGACCTGGAAATTTGACCCACATTGTTATACATGAGCCAACAAAATTAGGCTCGAGTCTTCTGGCGGAGCCTGAATTTGGCCCATATTTGAACTTGGCATTAGGGCTCGGCCCGGGTCACTATTTTCATATAAAAAATTAATTAAATTTTAAAAATTGGAAAAAATATTTGTTTTCTAAAAAATAGGGAAAAGCTAACAAAATTAGTTTTTTAGTAGTTTTCTCTTAATATTTTTGAAAATCTTTGATAAAAAAAAAATTGTACTCAAAATTAAACAAGCTTTTAGTGTCTTACCATAGGATTTAGGTGTTCTTAGAGACAAATGCTAAGTCGTCATTTGCACATTCCTATCTAAATTATCAATTGATTGCGTGCTTTCAATATGTTGATCGTGGTTTCCCAAGCATAGTTAGAAATAACATTTTTCTTATTTCTTAACGTTATATCATTTCTTTTCCTTGCAATTTATTTAATACCCTTTTCATTGCCAATTGTTATTTTAATGATTGCGCACCCACATGATCATTTCAAACATTAGTGGATATGTTCAAAAAAAAAAAAAGATTGCCTAACAAACATTTTTATGAAATAAACGATATTAGGAACTAAAAGGGCACTAGTTGATCAATTAGTATAATTAAGGTCCCGACCTTAGATTTTTTGGTTGCATAGAAAGTGAGGTATATTCCCGTATTTCACTTGGTTTTTAGCCAATCCTTATAGGCTAGTGACGACTCATCATTAGAACATTCTTATAGTGTCAATTTAAGCTAAAATTGAATACCCCAACACTATGTGAGATATGGGTTGGGATAGCTCCTGCCTAATCAAGGGTTGTAGACCCGCCTTTTAAGTAATAGCCCTAAACTCATGTCATTTTCCCTTCGAACGGAAAATGTACGTCTTGACAATCGACAAATCCCACCTATGTTGATTTAGCACCCCAAAGAAAACCCATTAGATCCTACAACCTACAGGTATAGTTTAACAACATTGAAGCCCAACTAGTTTTACAAGTGAAGAAATGTACAATCTAGTGGGTTAGTTAACAAACAATTCAATTTGATTATAGACAAGAGAAGTAGTATTGAGCCTTATAGAAGCACCATAATGTACAAATGCATCGAATTATAGTGGATCGGTGTATGATTTAGCCTCAATTAGTAACAGAATTAAGAAGAATTGTAATAATTATGATGGATAATATGTGCAGAGTCTTCTTTTAAGTGCACACGACCCCATTTGAGCAATTAAGAACGTATTATCCAAATACATAGATTTTTGCCTATGGTTAATGAAAAATCACAACGAAACACCAAGCAATTTCACTACGAGACAATCCTTGAAGAAGGATTTGAGTCACACCACCATTCACTAGGGGTACAATTCAATAATTGACATGCTACTTGTGGATTCCTTCTATTCAAGCTTGTTCATTGGGGCAAGCTTACTTTGGATGAAGAAAGTTGGATGTTGAGGCAATGGCGGGGTAATGGAATTACTGCTGAGCATGAGAATTACTGTGGCCATGGTGGGTTTAATAGTAAGATCTCCTTGAATGCATAATAAGAAAATGTGCAAGCATCGAAGCGCTTGAATATGGAACTATGATAGCTACGCCCAACACTTGCAAGGGTGTGCCCTCCCTCCATTGATTCTACACCTGCAAGAATAAGTTCAGAAAATCGTCACAGGATTGTCGCACTGATTCAATGACTCATCATGCAAGACATCTGAATTTTGTAGAAAATCACATATGAACAAGGAACATAACAAAAGCCATAAGTATCTTTATAGGCTAAAATGACTAAGTTTTTATATAGGAATTTCAATTTCACTTGACCAAAATTACAAAGAGTGCGGTGCCAATATTTGTCAAGTAGCATTGTAAAACTCACATAACTAGCAAGATATTCATCCCCGTCCAATGGGTGGTTGAAGTTACTCCTCTTGTCGATGATCTCTAGTAGTATTCCGAAGCTATAAACATCGGATTTCGTTGAGAACTCTCAATGCATTGCATATTTTGGAGACATGTAAAAACTGCAAAAACGAACATTAGTCACATGTAAATTAGGATTTAGATTCGAATCGCGTAGCATACTTAAATAGATCAAATGAGCAAGTCCAGCATCCAATCACAAAGTCAAATTTATTCAATCACTACAATTTTATATGTGTTAGTTTGAGTTTAATCAACTCCAAAAATTCTATGCCATACCAAAATATGAAATCTTCAGGTTCCTTTCACTATCTAACAAGATATTGCTATATTTTAGGTCATGATGGATGATCTAGAGATGAGAATCTTCATGTAGATAGAGTATTTATGGAGCAATCCCATATAATATTTTATAATGTAATGACCAATCCAATTGTCCCCCTTTTTTTATATATTTGCATCGTTCACCAAAATTCGTTAATGTTTTAGGATGTGGCACCTATTCAAAAACTCAAGGTGAACCTCATCACACAAAAATATATTTAGGCTTCGTTTGGTTGGATTTTTAAGTAAAGCCATTGGGAAAAATGCAAAGGACTTTAAGTTGAATGGGCTTTTCAGAATGTAGATTATATTTATTAAATTATAATCTGAAAGTCCATTATGAAATACCTTTGGGCAAAATAGTGTTTGGAAAGATTATATTTACAACTGACTTTTTTTATTTAAAAAAAATTCATCAAAAGAAAATTAAAAAAATTGGCCGACGATCAAAATCTATTGTTTGTCGCCGACATCTAACTCAAGCTGCCTCAAAGATAATTGGGTTGGGCCACTCGGGGTCGGGCGACCCCCGATGAGGTCGCTGGAAGTTGGTCAACCTAGATTTGGGGCAGCGAAGTTGCGTGACCTTTAGCAACCCCACTGTGACCTAGATCTAGGGCAGCGAGGTTGTGCGACCTTTGGTGACCTAGCCATGACTAGGTCCTCGAAGGTCGTGCGACCCAAATCTGGGGCAGTGAGGTCGCCCGACCTCCCACAACCTAGATTTAGGTCGCGGCGAGGTCAGCAACCTAGACCTCACTACAATCCAGATGGCGCGGTGGTCACACCACCCCTTGGTGACGGTTGCTTGCACTACGACCATGCCGACCTCTTTCTAGTCGTCGCTTGTCACTCACAGCCCTGCGCAACACGTCAACCGACCTCAATGAAGAAGATGATGAACAATCCAATGACAAGGGCAAAACTGGAAAAATAGAGAGTGAGTGAGGATAGTTTTGGAAGAAAATAAAAATATGAACAATACCCCTACTTGGATTTTACCAAAAAAAAAAAAAAAACACAATACCCCTACTTGTATGCCGACAAAGCTGAAAGCCTAAGGCACCATCAAACTTACCTTGGGCTTTCAACCTTTAGAAGGCCAACTTTGGCCTAATAGGGATTTCAAATTTGTTCCTAAACACTCAATACTTGGCCCAAAGAGCTTCAAGTGTCCAAAGTGCCTTATAAATGGCACTTCCAAACACACCCTTACTCTCATTCATCAAATGTACCTCAAGAAAAATCGATAATCAGTTGAAATAACAAAAACAAAAAAATTCAAGGTTTTTGTAGCTAGTGAAATTTTGAACGTTTTATTTCAAGCAAATTGTACATTAAGCACATAAGAAGGTTAAACTGCAACATACCAAATAAGAAGTAATCAAAGCTTATATTTGGCACAAACTCGTAGGCAAGTAGTTTTCATTTCCCTCCAAGCAAGATTAGAGTAGTTGAACCAAGGTTTCTATGTTGAGATTTAAGATAGCCTCTTCATTGCAATTTGTTGTCCACTAGGAAGTCTACCCTAATGATTTTGTGTCTTCATTTAATTCCTTATCGCAACTTCTTAGAAGCTAACATAAGAAGGCTTTACATGTTTTTTTCTTCAACATCATTATGTTCAATACAATTTATATGTAACGCAATTTGAATTGTTTCTAACAGTTCGTAATATGTACCTGGAAAACTTCACCAAATCCACTTTCACCCAACTTCTTTTCATGAGAGAAATCATTTGTTGCAGCTTGTGTTGTAGCCAAATCAAATTGCCAGGACTCCACGGTGGTAAGTTCATTTGCACCGACATTACAAGACAACTCAATTTAATTAAAAATTAAAATAATAATGTTGCTTTTTATAAATAGTAATGGATATAGAGTTGCCAGTGCTTGGGGACATTTATCACAATGAAGAGCACCAGTTAAACTGGCATGTTGTGTCTCCCTACCCTAGGCAATCTTTCCTCTCTAGGTCGGTCATGAAGAAAAGCAAAAAGAAATAAAATCATCAATACTAAAGGAAACAAACGAGATGAATCTTATATCACGATCACTTCTTCATGCTAAGGGTGGTGTTCATTGTGGTGCAAATGCTACCCATTCTTGGTGGGAATCCTTAATGGTTAGGACTACTTTGAGGCCTCATTCTAAGGTTAGTAATTGTGACTTTATATCGCGTTGGTATGTCGGGGTGTCCAAAATGTGTGCACATGAAAATTTCTCCCTCTTTTCTTTGCTTTCTCATTTCTTTCGCGGACGAGCTCACTTTCTCTTTTTCCTTGCATTTGTCACCGTCTTCACTAACTTTATGCCCATATATGGGGAGGCAACTTTGAAAGTAACTGAATTGTGGCTATTGAAGCATAGGTTTGGGCTTTTGGAAACATGGGCTGAACCCAACTATAACTATAGTATATTCAATCAGGTTGATCTCAACTTCTACAATGACACGGGCTCCAAGAAAATATTAGGTGGGATCGTTTTTTCATGTCATCAACAAGACACTCTATTAATTGGTTACCACATGTCCTAGTGAACCTATTCATTTCAATTCTTTTCTCACCTCCTTTATTTCTCTCTACTTCGTTACCCTCTCTCTCCTTTCCCTTCTTCCTTCTGCATCACACCATAAATCAAGAAATGCTTACACTTCATTAACAAGCTATGCAAACAAAAATGTGCACAACAAGATGACTAAATTTACAAGGAAAATTCACAAGCAAAATCCCTTGAGCTTTCGTACAATTCATTAGGAATCAAAGTTGAAATTAAGGCTCCGTTCATTTCGTGGAAAATAATTTATGGGAAAATGTTTTTCGGATTTCTCGGCATTTGTTTTACGGAAAATGAATTCCTTGGGGAAAATGTTTTCCATGAAAGGAAAAAAAAAAAGTCTTCTAAATTAGGGAAAAATGTTTTTCACCTTTGAAAGTGGAAAACATTTTCCTCACTTGATCTTTTTTATCTCACACCTCTAGAAATCCTGACTTCCTCCTCCCTTTTATTTTTCTTCTTTTCTTTTTTTATTCAAATTATTTTTTAATTTCCTTTTTATTTTTTAATTCGAATTATTTTTAATTTCCTTTTTCTTTTCTATTTCTTTTCTTTTTGTTTTCTTTTGTTTTCTTTTTTCTTTTCTTTGTTTCCCATCTTTTTCTTTCTTGGCTAGTCATCGGTTGTTACTAGGCGAACCTCGAGCTCGTCGATCTCAAGCTCGCGCTTTGCACTCTTGCTTATCATTTTCTTTATTTACTCTACTCTATAGTTGTACATTGCTCAAACAAAATGGCTCTATATGCTTTGCTTCGTTTTTCTTTTGTTTATTAGAACACAAAAGACGCAAGGGAAGAACGGGCCACTCAACTAGAAGATTCTCATGAGGGCTATACATGCTTTGCTTTTTTTTTTTTTTTTTCTCTTTTGCTTCTTTTTAAAATCCATACGAACATTTTTTAGAGTAGATGAGCATTTGGTGACAATGAGGGAACAAAGGTATAAAGTAAGTTTGTCCGGATTTAAAGGCAAGTTCATATTTGATGGATTTATAGGTCAGTAAGTAATGCATGCCTAAGTGATGAAGTTTTAGAAAATATTTTCCTTACCAAACACCAGAAAATATTTTCCGAAACATTTTAGGTTTTAGCTAAACACTAGAAAATATTATCATTTTCCTGAAAAATGACTTCTGGGAAAATATTTTCCAGAAATTGCCCATTTTTTATGAAATGAATGGACACTAAAACTTAATTAAATTTCTTTTCCAATTCTCTGTTTCTTTTATAGACAAAATCTCAAGGTTATTAAATGAAACGGAAGGTGAACATGCTTCAACTTGCATAAACCTTCATAAACTCATAGCCGACCTCGAAAAACACAAACACCTACACTTCATAGAAACCTTAAGCCTGAGCCTTGCTCTCACTCGTTGTTGTTTCTGAGAACATGAAGCACAACGACGCTATTGCAAGGTTCAACAACCCTTAAAGAAGCGCACGTCAGCAACTCCTTGCTCTATGACCTCGACACCGACCATCATTGTCTGGTCTCCATGAACTTCGATTGGAGGTTCTACGGTGGCGACCTGGATTAGAGCGGTAAAACTTTGATGCCATGAGAGAGAGAGAGAGAGAGAGAGAGAGAGAGAGAGAGAGAGAGGAGTTAACGAAGGTAAGAAGAAAATTGGGTCCTACTTGGACACGTTGCATATTATTAATGGAGTGTCTCATTAACGGCATGGAAAGACGGTCTCACTTAATGTTCTCGCCACTTGTCTTTATCAAAGACTAGTCCACTAAACAATTGGTACAAATTTCCGGAGGATATTGTACAATATTATCTAATAAACGACAAAAGAGAATGGAGTTGATAAGACAACGGCGAAAGTTAAAAATACAGTGTTCAAAGTCGGTGTTCTTTTCCAACGTGGAAAGTTAGGGCCAAGGTCAAAGCAAGTCAAGAATATTGACAAGACAATCTTTCGAATTGCTCGCGATGAGTGTGAATGTTAAAAAGAATTCCGAGTGTTTCCAATTCCTTTTTTCCACGAAAGACATGCCGCTTTTTTAGAACAATTGTTAGGGACTTTGAATTATACTCCTTGAAATCCACATTTATATAAGAAAAGAAAGCACATCCACATTTCACCCAATAGCAATACTTTGTTCAAACCCAGATGATTAATCACATTTATTGCAAATCCTTATAGTTCCATCAACCATCTATGCACAGTTCTTTTGTTGAAGCCGTCAAATAAAGAAAAGAGTTGTCTGAACTTTTGTTATTTCCTTTTCTTCCACAAATTCTTCTTTTCCTTTTCTTATCTTTCGCTTATTCTCAATTCCATGAGTAATGCCACTGCCCTCCTCCTTATGTGATAAGAAGGCGAGCTTGAGCAAAGATGGGCTGATGCAATGCAGAATCGAAATGTCGATAATGGTGAGGCACGGAAATAAGGCGAGGGTCGTGTGAGTCGTGGTGGAGGGAAGAGGGGGAGAGAGAAAGAGGATGATCCCAAAATATTTTGGATAAGTTGCTGTTAATTAAGCCATCAATTCAGGTGTGAACGAGAATAAGATAACTAGTGACCAGTGAGGATGGTCCCCCATTGGCGTAGTATGGGGGTCATTTACATGGTCAATTGCGTGAGTTGCATTCTCATGTTCAGCGATCACGTTGGTCAAAGACAGTACTTGATGGCCCTTCGAACTCTGAACTTTATGTGGCCCTTTAGATATCGAGGAATTAAGGAAATATGCGTGTAAAGTCGCTTTGCCTTACCATTATAATCAACCACCAACCATCATAATCGAGTAAAGAAGTCGGAGATGCAAAGGAATATATTTGGAGATGACATTCAAGACCTCGATTTCTAATGAATGTGATGAATATAAAGCGTGCAGATTATATTATCACATATCATGAAAATACTATGAGAAAATCATGACAATGAAGTGAAACTCTAGTCCTTTCTAATTAATCATTTCTTCAGATGAGGAAGAACTTCCATTCGTCTATCCAATAAAACCACATATACATATGGATAGATTAATATAGACGACCATCCTTATTGAGAGGATCAAAACATAATTAGCCTCAACGAGAATACACCATGTTTACTCGTTGTTCATTGATGATCACCCAAATTCAGCCCGAGTGATAGACCTCCCGGTGGATTTGTTCGATTCCAGTCTCTCAGTCCTACCGGAGCAGAAAGCCGGTTGTTGGGGCAATTCAAGAGTAACGGAGTAGCTGTTCAACTCATGGACTATGTCCGCCATTGTGGGTCTACGATTTGGATCTTCCTGAGCACAGAGCAAACCAATTCTGAGGCATCTAGCAACTTCGGCAACTGAATACGTCTCTCCAATGGCGGGATCTAACACCAACAATGGCGTACCGTCTCTCCAGTTTTTCCAGGCCTGAAAATAGTTCATTGAAAAAATTTCTCAAGACATCGAATTTGCTTAGTTTAGCCATTTTCATTTTAGTTAAGGAGTCGATTCGCGCAACTTACATAGCAAGCGATACCTTCGCCTTTGTCAACCTGGTTGAAAAAACTATTCTTCTTACCAATAATGAGCTCTAGAAGTAAGACACCGAAACTATAAACATCGGACTTCACTGAGAATTGCCCATTCATCACATACTCAGGTGACATGTAGCCACTGCAAACCATTATATATTAGTAATATAAGCATAAATAAGCATAAAAAGCAAAGAACAAAGCACAACAACACTTACTAAGTCCCCCCAATTCTTTCGGTCATTGCTAGTGTTTGGTCAATCCCGAAAATCCTTGCCATGCCAAAATCGGAAATCTTGGGATTCATTTCACTATCCAACAATATATTGCTTGATTTCATATCACGATGGATGATCCGAATTCGAGAGTCCTCATGTAGATAGCGCATTCCTCGAGCAATCCCACATGCTATGTTGTAACGTGTCGACCAATTCAAGTGCTTGCTTTTTTCAGGATCTGCATGAATGCACAATTGAAATGCAGGTTATGTTTGGTTGATAAATCCTCATGAATATATTCTATGCAAGGAACTAACTTTAGATTGCAAAAGATAGGAAACATTGACATATTTTCCTCAACAGAAAAAGCAATAGCTTAGTAAAATCTCAAAAAGATGATGTACCAAATAAAAAGTAGTCAAGACTTTTATTCTGCACAAACTCATAGACAAGCAGTTTTTCTTCACCCTCTAAGCAGAACCCAAGCAGTTGCACGATGTTTCGATGTTGAAGCTTCGGTAGCAATGTGACTTCGTTCTTAAATTCTTCGAAACCTTGTCTAGAGCTTTGAGATAGTCGCTTCACGGCTATTAGTAGTCCATTAAGAAGCGTACCCTGGAAGGTTAGTATTTTTATGCTTAAGTACACGTGAGTAGCTTCTGACCACAACTTTTCAAGTGGCGAAATCAAAGATCTTTAAGTTTTTTTAGCAAAAAAGATCTTTCAAGTGTGATAACTAGCTATACCAGGAAAACTTCACCGAATCCGCCATGACCCAACTTGTTTTGACAAGAGAAATTGTTTGTGGCGGCTAGTATGGTGGCTAAATCGTACATCATGGACTGGGAGTTCGTAATTTCTGTTAGGCCTACGCAAAGAAATAACACCAGATGGTCATTTTATTAAAAGAATAGAAAAGTACATCCTGCCTACACAGTTTTATCATTCTGTCCAAGTAGACGGCGGCAGTACATATTTCTTACCGATTCGATCTCCTTGGATGACTTCATGTCTGTTGGTCGCATTCCTCCGACTGAAACGCCAAGCGAGGAAGAGAACCACCGTGGTTGAGATGACAGAAAGGGCGACCACGATGATTATCACAGTAAATATATTGCTTCCGACTGCATATGAGCAACCATATCTCAATGGCATCAGTTTATGGGATATGACTGGATGAGATTTCAAAATTACCATAAGCCAGAGCAAACGTGGAAAATGGAGAAAAAGAAAAAAGAGTACACTATGTGAGAAAATGTCGAGAATAAATGATGTTGAGAGAATGTATAAGAATATGCATTGACCAAGTAAAAGTAACCTTTTACGAATTGTGATCTAAATAATCTAATCTCACAAGCGGATACGAGACCCACCATGTTCTATAGGACAAAATATTGAAATTTTTATCTTCATCCATACTATAACGAATTTTTTTTCCCCGAAAAATCATGTTGACAGAATGTTTAAGTATTCGTGGAGCAAGATTTGAGGAAGGATATTTAAAAATTCAGCATCATAATCTCAATCTTTCTTACCTTCTACATTTTATTTTGTGCGTTAATTATTTACATTATTAAGGTTATTTTCACTTGTCAATGTAATTTAAAAATACTCTATACTTATTTGTGGGTGTCCTTGTTGGGATTTTAAGAGAGAGAGGAAGACAAAAAGAGAGTATCTAATGAACACGAAAGTATTTAATTAGAATAAAGTTAGATTTTCCTATGAAGTAAAAAAAAAAAAATCTCATTGATGAACAAAAATGGTCACTTATTTTTTCAAAGCATATTAAGGCTCCATTTGTTTCATAGAAATTGAAAAGCTCGGAAAACATTTTTCTAAAAGTGGTCATTTGTATATCTTAAAATAATTAGTCAATGAAAATTGTTTTGTGGATGATTTGTTTGTTCATTTTATAAACAACGCAACTGATTTTTTTTTTTATAAAGATGCTTTTAGAAATAAATTTTACCAAAAAAAATAAATAAATGGAGTCTGAAGAAGAAGAAGAAGGAGAAGGAGAAGAAGAAGAAGAAGAAGAAGAAGAAGAAGAAGAAGAAGAAGAGAAATGAAAAGAAAGAAGGTGAGAAATGGACTCGAAGGGTACACCGAGAGAAATCGGTTACTTTGAAAAATAATTACATAATTTTAGGGTGGTTGTGACCCTCTAGGATCAAATTGATGGATCCGGACATCGATACGTGCTACGTCAAAATCTTGATGCAAGTGGAAGCCAAAAGAGTTGTGAGAAAGACATACGTCAAGTCGATAAGTGATCACTAGAGAAATTGGTTACATCTAGTAACATATGAATAGATCTGATTTTCCCTGTTAGCAATTTGGACCGATCTCACTTTTCTCTCGCCATCTCTCTCTCTCTCTCTCTCTCTCCTCGTTACCTTTCCATTTCCATTTACCGTCTTCACTCCACTTTACCTTTTTATTTTCTCTCTTTCCTGTTTTTCTCTTTCTCCTTCAGAGTGCTGCCCGACACAATTCGAGGGCCGACGACCCTGCCAGCCTAGGGCGAGGGCCGCAAAGCCCTCGCCGGCCACAAGCGAAGGTCAGGGCGCTCTCGCCAGATCTGGCGAAGCGATGCAACTTCAAAGCTCAAACTCCTTGGAAGCGAGCTTCATCGCGAAGCGACAGACACCGGTCCTCGCACCATGCACTTCCCAATCCCACTTCCTCTCTCCCATGGTGAGGCCGGCCTTGCCCAAATCATGGCAGCCGTGGGCGAGGCTACCTTTGCCCGCGGCTGGTGAGGCCATGGCGAGGCTGGCCAGTCTTATTTCTGAGATCGAAGGAGAAGAAGTATTGGGGAAGAGAGAGAGTCTTTTACTGTCAGTAACGGAAGGGAGGAGAGAAAGTAACGGTGAGAGAGAAGATGGAGTAATTTGATACGTGTCGACCTACCTTGCCACATGTCAGACTAATGAATGGAGCATACATGAAAAATCAGACCTAATATAATGAAAATGGAGAGTCTGGACGGGGGAAGACAAGCTAGACACTCACATGTAACTTCAAGTCCAGTCACCGGAGCGGGAGGCGAAGGTGCCAGAGAAGGAGGTGGAGTGGCCGGCGACGGCAGGGCCGAGGCATTATAAAAGGGGTAGAGCTCGAATCTCAAGTTGCAACTCGGAGCGAGCAACCTCCCGCCTTGCTTCCCCTGTGGCAGATGAGCGCTCGCAAACTGGAGGCACTTGACACAGTCTGACGCTGTCAAGTCCGGCGTACACTGCGCGAGTGCGTACAGCTTCTGCGAGCTAGTGAAGTTTGCCTCCGCTGCCGCAACCTTCTTCTCTGACCCGCCAGCTGAAGCCCTCACGGCGATGTCTCTCAGGGTTTCTCCGAGAAGCTGCATGAACCGGATTGGCTCAATGACGTTCCCGATGTCGTACAAAACCCGATCTGGCGATTGCTCCATGACGGAGAGGATGGACCAGTTTGAGTACCGCAACATGCACTGGTCGTACCATATTATGGAGACTCGCTGGTTCGGGCATCTTTGGAGGATATCTCGTTCTCCGGCGGCCACGCAGCGGCTGCACGTGGTGCTGTTGAGGTCGCCACGGCAGAGGAAGAGCCCGTAGGCCCGTTCTGGAGGGTTTTGGCCAACGTTGGCATTGGCGAAGCCGTTGGTGCTGCCTGGGGCGGCAGAGGAGAGGGAAGAGAGGAGGGCGTGGAGGTTGGATCCGTAGATGGAGTTGGGAGTGAAGAGGGTGGTGTTTGGGCAATCATGATATAGATATTCGGGTGTTGCCTCAGTACAAAAAACGTGGACGAAGAAGGAGGAGAGACAGAGGGAGATGATGAAGCTTGAATTCATTTTTGGCTTGGCTGATGAATGGATGGGACTTCATGATTTATAGAACCATTTAACTCGCAAGATCCCAATTTTGGTCTTGCCGCACGTTGACTATCTTTTTCTTAACTTTTCTGCCTATTATATTGGCGGTACGACGGATGGAGAAAATAAGGAAGAGAGGGAGTAAATTTCGGGGGAAAAAACAAAAATGAAGAGGAAGAGAGAGAGAGAGAGAGAGAGAGCGTGTCTTCTTTATTCATGAAAGGGGAAGGAAAGGAAAATGAGAGCATGACCATGTAAAACATTTTTCACATGCAATAATGAAAAGTAAAATAATCCATAGAGCGTTGCAATTCAAGTGCAATAAGTCATGACCTTTTAATTGTACAAATGACTTTGACTCCAAATAGTTTGGATATAGTTAATAAGATTTGAATAGGTGACTTTTCAATAACTTAGTAATGTCCTCCATAAAAAGAGTGAGCAACAATCCTTTAGCATTTGATAGAATGATTTAGTAATAATTTTTAATCTATTATGAGAATAATAGTCTATTATAAAAAAAAAATCAATTAATAAATTATTATAAATTATTATAGGGTCTATTTTTTCAATAATATGTGACTCTAATAAA
The DNA here is from genome assembly GCA_019915205.1 of Eucalyptus rudis. NCBI lineage: Eukaryota > Viridiplantae > Streptophyta > Magnoliopsida > Myrtales > Myrtaceae > Eucalyptus > Eucalyptus rudis. The sequence continues at coordinate 6,804,727 of JAHMTN010000003.1, read as the reverse complement.
TTATTATTTTTACAATATGTCAAAAATTACTATGCTAGCAAAATCTTATTTGATATTAAACCATTAGAATTCTAAGCCCTTCTAGCGCGCGCACTAAGACAAACAAGAATGTGGGCCTTGTCCTATTTTGTGACTGCTCGAGTCGGACCTTTGGTCTTCTCAGACCAAGAAAATTCGCTGCCAAATATATTATATTTTATTTGCATGCGTTACCCCCGAAAGGAAGCGTACTTTTCAAGCCAGATAAAAATATCGATTTGTGTACTAGGAGAAAGTGACGGGTATAGCTTGTTTGTGCGTTTGGTTCACTTCGAGAAAATGCAAAGTCATTTCTCCAAAACTTCTTGGCTCAAGTGTATTTTGCTCAAATCAATCGGCGTTTGGCTAGTGACTTTTGCTGCAGTGCTTTGCAAAGTAATTTGAAATTTAAAAAAAAAAAATGGAAAGGAAAAAGTAAAGGGCATTGTTTGTCTTCTTCGTTAAAGAGAGATACATGAGATTGATTGCAAATCTATCTTCCATCCACCATTTCTATGCAAATCCTTAATCCGAAATCCTTAAGATTGATCGCATCACACTAGACGATAGGGCTGCCAAGGTTGCACAACTTCAAGGCAACCTAGAACTAGCCATTTGATAGAAATTTGTCCAAATAGTCATAAATATGTTGCACTTTTGTCAATTCAATTTTAAACTTTTCAATTTTATCCAATTTAATTGTAAACATTTTCACATTTTACTAATTCACCCCTAAACCCTTTCACTTTTTATCAATTGAGTCTATTTAACTACTTTTAATTAGAAATTGCTAATGTGAATGAGCGGCGCTAATGTGACATTCTTTAAATAACATTTTAATAATATGTTATTTTTATGGTTTTTTTTTTTGTTACTTGGTGACCCTAGCCGGCCCAAGGCGAGGGCCCCACATGAGGGCCGCCAATCCCTTGCATGGCTAGATTTGGTGAAGGTGTCGTAGCCCTCGCCCAGAACTCACGAGGGTGCGACACTCTCGCCCAAGGCCCACGAGGACGTCGGCCTTCAATTGTGGCTAGTGAGGGTTATCGGCAACTCTTGCTGACTAGATCCGGACCCCCCCCCCCCAAAGCAAAAAAAAAAGTAAAAAAAAAACTATAATAAAACTTGAAAATATTATTAAAAAAGTACCACGTCAGCGTCGGCCATCCACGTCAGCAATTTTCAATCAAAATTAGTTGGATGGACTGAATTAGCAAAAAGTGAAAGTGTTTTGGAAATATAATACTCGAATTCATGGTCAACAATGAGAACAATTTTTCAGATGATTCTCCCATTTGATTCAACAAAACTGTTTTTTGATCAGAAGATGAATAATATGTCAAAAAGTTAAAACCTTAAACCATAGGTTTAGATTTATTAAAACTAGTCTATGAAGCTGTTTTACTAGGAGATATGTTAAATTGCAAGTGATCTTTTATATAATCGGTTATATACCAAAATCAATTATAGTATATATCATTTAAGAAGTTGATTGTATAAACTAAACCTTAGTAAGTCTAGTATTTTTCTAAAACAACACTCTATCATGTTATATTAGCAGTTTAGAATTTGGCTTGTGCATAAGAATCAGACAGATAGAATTAACTCAGTTCCTGCAAGATTTATTGATTCACATAATATAAATGGATTTTTACGTTGTTAAAAAAGAAAATCTCAAAACCAAAGAAATAATGATTTAATGATGTCACTGACTCTAAATAAAGTCGGATCTATTTTTAAATGAAGCTGTACATAATTTTCTATTTGGGCATAGTGGAAAGGAAAATAAAGTGACGTGAGAGTTCTTTCATCCAAAACGATTCCGAGCACGACCCGTTGTTTAGAGATGCAAAGTCGGATTTTTGCACGCTGTTGAATGAATTGGTCTACTTCTTTTGTCTTTAAGCTACTTTTCTAGGGGAATAATTTGACTTGAAGTAAAAAAAAAAAAAAAAATTTTGAAGCCGAGTCAGGACTGGTGATGCTGATTTAAGTAATCGAGAAGTTGCACGAGTTTTATGAGGAGATATTGTCAGGGGCATAAACCATTAGAAACCAGTGCTAGATTTACCAAAACTGATATTAAATTTGGTATCTTTTAAAGGGTCAACCAAAACCATGCGTGCGTCCATGGTTTTGTCCCGTATATTCAGGCCAGCAATCGTCTTCTGAATGTACATGGCAGTTTAGTCATGTGATGTCAAGTCACATTTCCAGCTACCTTATCAGATCAACGAATTACTCAAATGAGATGAACTCATCTGCAAGACGTCATCCCCTTGCTGAATCTGAATACGCAAACACAAAGTCCATGATGAGAAATCAGCCGATAAGGATGAACCAAGAAAAGTCATTGCTTATGAATTGATAGCTTTCGATTCTCGTTTACAACGTGGAAATAGGAAAGTCGAGACCAGATTTTCAAATGCTGGCTCCAAAATAAAATAATACATAAAGACAAAACAAACCAAAACAAAATTTTCTACCCCAGGTTCTTGGCAGGAGACTCTTGCTAACAGGCTATATCAAGTCGAAATATAATACTCAGAATTCGTGGTCAAACTGGATTAAGAAGAGTCCAGGAATCTTAGACTGGGACTATCTAAGATAATGATTCTGGTCCAATAAAATAGAGCCCTAATAACGGCGGAAAAAAAATCACCAAATTTAGGACCAATGTGTCCTTGTGGTCGCCCAAAAACTTTGGACTGCATTTTCAACCACGACCAGAAACCTACGCATAATAAAGAAAAAAAAATTCAAGTATGCGCACACCGCGGGAAAAAAGAGGCAAATTTCATGTGCTGGTGATTTTTGGTTCTTGGAATGGTTTTGGAGAATGAGAAGCTTATGTTTTCATGTACCTACATCTGGTTTTTCTTCCCTCTATAATTTTAGGGGAAAAAAAATAGCGTTGCTAGTTGATATGTGAGACAATTAAGATAAGGTTAGGAATTAGAATGATAGCTATTTGCCTCTTTCTACGAAAATATAATTCCCGAGTTTAGGAATTAGAATGATAACTTTTTTCAGAATAGCAAGAATGCAGACCATATAAGAGATGAAAATGCATCTAACTCTATATAAAATCGTGTATGGTTTTCCATGTGGATATGCCATAAAGCAAAAGAAGGTAATGTGAGGAGATCGTACTACTCCCAAATGACACTGAATGTGACACATTGCCTAGGGATGCAAAGTTTGCAACCTAGTGTATTTATTAATATCTCAATATAAATTTTTTAGATGTCGCTACTTTATGTCTTACATTACAGAGAACATGTATATATTAAATATTTATTTTAATTATTATTGTAATTATTTTATATTAATATATTAATTATTTTTATTAATATTTAATTATTATTCTATATTCTATTCTACGGACAGGTATTGGTCATTTCATTACTAAAGAAATATTCCAGCAATGTACAGCTTTTTGATTGATTAAACTGATCAACTTCATTCATCTTTGAGTTATTGCACTTTGTCCAATACAACTTTTCATTTAGGTTTTGTTTGCTTCACGAAAGAAGAATGATTTGCAAAGCATTTTACTAAACCTGATCTATTTTATCACTTGAAATAATTAATCAATGGAAAATATTTTCAATATCGATAATAATTATGCCTAAATATTTTCATAAATAATGCAAATATTTATTATTCATTCATTATTGTAAGCAATATGAACAATCGTTTTCAGGAAAATATTTTCAAATCATTCATTCTTCATGAAATAAATGGAATTTTTTATATTAGGATACTTTTAGCCCCAAGCATAATCTAAAGCCTTTTAAAAGGAAAATTGTCTGAAGAGTCATAAATCTATTCAGTCATAAACCTTTTAATCATATCAACTTTTTTTACTAAAATTTTTTTGTCAATTTGATCCTGAATAGTTTGACGATTTGTCAATCTAATCATTCCATATTTAACAGGTTTATGAAAAAATTAACAAATTATCAAAAGATTTAACACTATATTTGCACCTAAGGATTAAATTGACAAATCATTATAATGTTCATAATTAAGTTGACATAAAAATTTTAGAGCTCATATAATAAGTGTAGGATTTTTTAGATAATTATTTCGCTATTTAGATGAGGTTAAATCAATATTTTGAAGGAGGGGCAGGCTGGGTGACGCTGCGGGGCGCGTCACGTGGTGATACTAATTGGAGAAATAAAGATTCTGTAATGCCTAAATAAGTAGTGCCAATCATATTTAATTGATTGTCGCTTTGACTCAGTCAAATATTCTGAGCTTCTGGCGGATTGCTGTTGTGATGAAAAAGGGAAGGAGTCACGACATCTACTTTGATATTAAGGCTCTATAGGTTTTTTTTTTTTTTTTTTGGTAAAGAAGGCTCTATAGGTTTATTTCTACAAGTTGCATTAATTTGCTAAAATATCTTTGCTTATAATATATATATATATATATATATATATATATATATGTATGCATGTATGTATGTATGTATGTATGTATATCAGAAGTGAGTAAAGGTCAAGAGATTGAGCCACATGGCACACTCACATAGGAGCTTTACACAGAAATTTACCTTTACACTCACTTTTGCAAATCCAAATCCTAACAAATTTTTAATTCTGCATCTCTATTTTTTATACATATTTTTTTTAATAAATCTCTAATTGATCGACAAGAAATAATATTTTGGTAATAAATATTTAAAAATAATCATCCATTTACAAATCAATTCTATTGTGTATTATGATGTGACTTTGAAAGAGATTAACAATGTCGGACACCTAGTATGATATAATATCTAATTCTTTAATCATATTTGACAAATAATAATATTAAGAGATGAATAAAAAAATCCATCTTCACGAAAAACACGATTATGCAACATAATTATTAAATGAATATAATAAAGTTACCCATCAGTAAATATAGAAGGACAGAACATATGTTTAGAGGGCTTTGTCACATAACTGCACATACTTAAAAAATGTGATGACTTTTTGTGATCGAGAAGTTCTATGCTACACATTATGACATAATATATGGTCGTATTTCATGAGTAAACAACGAAAAGTAGTATATGTTGGAAAGTTAAAACCCTAAACCATGGAGCTATATTTATTAAAACTAGTTTACAAAGCTACTAGAAAATATATCAGATTCTTAGCGATCATTTGGTTATATAAAAAAAAATACTAATAGCCTAACATATCATTTAATTAACTAATTGTATAAAATAGCCTTAAGAAACCTATTATTTTCCTAAAACAAACCCCCATGACATTGGCTTTGCGATTTAAAATTTGGGCTATGCATTTGAATTAGACGTATAGAGCAAACTCGATTCCTTGCACAGACTTTTGAATGACATTATCATAAAGGATCTTTTCGTACTCGAAAAAGGAAAAATCAAAACCAAAGAGATAATGTCAGGAATGAGAGGAGTCCCTAGACACAAGGGAAGCCCGTCAAAGATTCCAGAATAATTGTCTAAAAAATGAAAATCGTGCTTCAAAGTCTTGGGGAGACTTTTGCGTAGTTTAGGAGGACAAGTTAGCTTATTTGCCAAAATCAATTACTAAAATATGAATTTCCTTTCGTTATCTTCCATTAAAAAGACTTTTGGGTAGTTTAGGAAGCCACAATCAAGATATTGAAATTGTGCAATCGAGAACATTGATCTAGAAAAAAATTTCCAACTTTATTGCAGAAACCTAAGAGTTTGTTCAATTTTAAACACAATTTTTTTATCAAAGATTTTTGCACATTTTAAGAGAAAACTACTCAAAAAATAATTTTTAAGCTTTTTCTTAATTCTGAAAAAGACAAACCTAGAAAGCATTTTTTTTTTTTACTTAACCAAAAAAAAACCTAGAAAGCATTTTTGACTTTTTTTATTTTTTAAACTTTTTTTCAAATAATTTTTAAAATAATTTTTTATACTGAAAATGGGGACCCGGGCCGGGCCTTGGGGTCCAGCCCGAAAATGGGCTGCAGCAAGTCACACTAATCTGGGCTGAAGGACGTGAAATGGGCTTCACACATTAAGAGGCTTTAATTGATTGAAAAACGAATTCTGCTCAACTCATAGAATTAAGCCCGATTCCTCCAGCATTTGACTAAGCCCAATCCCAACGGACCAAGTTCAGGCCCAATCTAATTTAACAAGCCCATCTATCCTATCCAGAACCCAAAACACACTAAGCTCAAATAAGCCCGAATTCGACAAAATCCAACTTCAGCCCCAGAACATGAATGCGTGAATTTTTAATTATCAAAACTTGGGATCAACAAAAGAAAGCGTCGCTTATGGACCGCCATCTGGAGCATTATACGAAACCTCACCGTCGTTTACCACCAGCTTGTCACTAGACCAACGCCTCCGAACATTACAATCACAGCTCCAAGAATACTCAGAAGGACAATATCAAAGCACCAGGCAAAGGCAACGGAAAGTTTTAAGAGATCCGAACTCTTATGGAAACAAATTTTTTTTATTGAAAAAGCACTAAATAATCAAGAACAATCTTGCACTGAACATAACAAATTTGAATGCCTCTGTTAAACAAGTCGGAATTTGAGACTAAATTGGATGGACTTTGTTCAGGCATTTCTTCGAACATATAGTGCGCATTTGGTAACAATTCTGTTCCCGGGAGTAGATTCTGATAAGAAATGATTCTTTTTTATTCTGTTCCTGGGAACAGATTCTAAGCATTTTAAGTCGTTTAGTAACTGTCCAAAATTTCTGATTTTGGAATAGAATTGCATTTGATACCGTGTTCATTGATTTTGTTCCAAATCAATTTCTTTTAATTTTTAAATATTTTTTTTTTACTTTTTTCCTTTTTTTTTTTTTTCCTTTTTCTCCTATTCTTCTTCTTCTTCTTGTGACTGGTCGCCAGACCGGCGACCGGCCAAATGAGGACCGGCCCTCATTGGCCAAGCCTCGGTGGACCTCGCCTTGGCCTGGCAAGCCTCCGGCGAGCTTGTCGAACCGGGGGCGGTGACCGGCGGCAATGGGTGGCAATGGGTGGCGGCGGACGGTGGCAGGCAGTGGTGGATGGCGGCCGCAGGATGGCGGAAGGGAAGAAGAAGAAGAGTTGGTTTTGATTTTCAAATTTGTTCCTGGAACAAAAATTAACTTCTTTTTTTTTTTTTTGATTCCACTCCAAATCTGTTCATGGGAACAAAAATTTTACCAAACGCGATTCTGTTCCAAAACTACTCCCAAGAACAAAAAATCAGAATCAGGTACTGTTTGGCACGTTACCAAGTAGCCCCGTAGTGGGCAGCGAGTTGTATAGCAAATATGGACCTACCCGTAGCTCAAATTCACACCCAAACTCAAGAGAAATTAGCAAGCAACATTCAAACTTAAAAAAAGCCGAACGAAGAAAAAATGACTCGTTTGATATCTAATCTTGTTCATTTCATAAAAGTGTTTGTCATGTGTTTTAGATTGATTTTAAACATATCCACTAATATATTATGCGATCATGCGTTTGCGCAATCATTAAGATAACAATCATCAATTAAGGAAGCATTGAATAAATTGTAAGGCAAAACAATAATCTAGCACTAAGAAATAAGGAAAATATCATTCCTAGCCAAGCTAAAATGGAAAGCAAATCGATGTATCGAGAGCATGCAATCAATTAATAATTGAAATAGCAAAGTGTGAACAACCTAGCACTCATCTTTAAAAACATTTGCGCCTTATTATAAAGCCCTAAGGGCTTGTTCAATTTTGGGCGAAAAGACTTTCAAGGATATCCACACACTTTAAGGGAAAACTATCCATTTTTTTTTTAAGATTTTATATTTTAGAACAATAACAAAATTTTGGAATTTTTAATAAAAAATAATTTTTAGTCTAAAAATAGGGACCGGGGCCAGGCCCTTGGGCCCAACCCAATGTGGACCGCAATTGGTCTCATGAAACTAGGCTCATGGCACAATTGGACTTTCAAATTGAGCCATCCTTTCAAAGACCTAAGCCCAGCTCATTAAAGAACTAACTTAGCCAGACCAAATCATACTAAGCTAAGCCCAAGCTCACCAAGGGCCACAATGAACCCAAATTTGAAATCAATAAAAGTCCAAATTTTGGGCGAAGAACACTTCTAGTGTTAAAACTTGACATGAGTGGATACACAAATATTAAAACTTTTAAAGGGTACACTTAAGTGTCAAAATTGAAAAATAGAGAAACACTTAAGTGGCAACGATTAGAATTTTTGACCAAATAGCTAATGTGGAATTTTCCGTCGAGAATGTTAGATGATGTGGCATTTGTTCAAAAAAAAATTATCCATGTGATGCCAACGTGGTTAGATAAGCTCAAAACGACGTCATTTTAATTCAAATTTGATTTTTAATAGAACTTTTAATTAAATTGAATTAAAAAACTAAATTAAAAAAAAGGAAATTAGAGAGGGCCTTAGTAGCCTTCATTGCCACCACCTCACCATCGTTGCAAAGGGTCAGCAACGGTGGAGTGAGGGTCAACCGGGGTCACTAGGCCTCGACCTATGGCCGGCGTCCCCACTCTTGCAAGTGACAATGACCCCTCTAGGCAACGGCTGTCAACCCTCATCTGATCTAAGGAAAGGCCGTGGCCCCTTGCCTTAGATCTATGCGATGGCATATAGGCCATCACCTACGATTAGCCAAGGTTGTCGACTCTTTCTGGCTATCGTCCCTCGCTAATTTCCCATTTTTTAATTTATTCTTTTAAATTTAATTTAATTAATATTTATATTAAAAATCAAATTTCGGGGCAAAATGACATCATTTTGGGACAATGATTGCTGAGTGAATATTCTGGCAAGCGATAAAGGCAACTTTCCATTTTGTCTCTCGCCTCACTCGTCTTGCCGCCTCACCTCCATCTCTCACTCTTATTCTTAGTGGCCTTTGGCCTCATTGCTCCCTCTGTCACTCTCACTCTCAGTCGCCTCTGACCTTTGACCTAATTGCTCACTCTCAAGTCTCACACCTCTTCTGAGGTGTGGATAAATCGATTAGTTCTATGGACCCACTCGCAAATCGAACCGGATTGGCAGTCCAATCCTAGGGTGCCTTCTTAGAACCAATGGGCAGTTCTCAGTTCCAATTTATCAGAACCAGTCCTTAGTAGGTGGTTGTTTGACCATCCACCTAGGATTCGATCACCCAAACCCTATTCTAATCAACAAGTTAATTCCTATTTGAGTTTACAACATATTACATTTGTAAAAAATAAAAGATAATCGACATTGACAAAATGAGGAGTTTGGTGTGAATTCTTATTGTGGAAACAATAAAATTTGAATCCGTCGAAAAGTTCAATTAAAAGAATAGAGAGAAAATCTGTTGATGATTTTTTTCCTTCATACCAATAGGCTCTTTCTCTAAATACATGGGGAGATCATCAAGAGAAGGGGGGAAGTCCGAGCCCATCGACCACTGGTATTGGCAAAATGGGTCCCCTAACCCATTTTTCTACTGATATATGAGGTTTTGAATTAAAATGAGTCACTCCCAATTTATGGAAAGGTTCAAATGAATTGTAAAGAACGAAGACCAATCAAAAAATGGGTTCAAGTATGTTTTAATTCAAATCCATCTTTAACCTATTCTAATCAAGTTGATATTGAGATATATTGGCCGTTTTTTATTTTTCCATTTTTTGAGCCGTAACAAGTTGTTGTCTCCTTTATTGCGAATCTGTGCCCAATATTTCAAAGTGATGATATACGAATTAACATTGACTTAATGCTAAATAAGTAGACAATTACTGTGGTAGTTTGTTTTGCTCAAACGTCTATTTCGTTGTAGACATTATATTAGTTGCGTGTGTAGATCAAACGCTAGAAGACATCATTTTCGCTGACCTTTGCTCGTATTACAGTCAATATCTAAAACAACTTTATCGTGTTGGAAGGAGTCTTGCGAAAGGGATGATGCTCTTTGGGCCCAAAAAAATAGATGGGAAACATTAATCCTTAACATATCTTATAAGGTTGTTGAAAGAATTCGTTTCAGTTTGTAAGAAAAAAACTCAACTTGCATCTCAAGAAAAATAATACAAATAAAAATAGCCTCTTAGAGTTGGGCCACATGAAAATTACATGACCTCTTATTTAATGGCAACAATTGTTAAGAGTTTGAGCCCGAATTGAAATAGATATGTGTTGGGTTTGGTTTGGATATGAATCATTAATGTTGTATGACGTAAAAATGAGTTAATGCAGATAGAAACCATCTTGCACCCACTTACCACCTGAATTCAACCTTATCCACCTGATTAGCAAAGAAAAGGACACGACAAGTGATATAACTTTCATGCAGCTCTCACTTGAGTGCCATAACATTTTTTTTTTAATTATTTGACTATCATAACTTACATACAACATTTACATAGGTATCATAATTTTTTTTTCCAATTACTTGAGCACCATAACTTTTTAAAAACATTCATCATAAGTATTATAATACGGTGGATTTCTGACACTTAGGTCAATGTTTTTCAAATTTTTTGACACTTAGGTGTCCTTATCCATCATTTGGCAAAATCTACCATGTTTAACTAGTATGAGATTGAGATAATTGCCAGATCCGCTTGGGAAAGTTGCACCTGAAATGTGCCTCGATTCTTGGTGACGGGAGACCTATCATTGAAGTTCGGAAAACATTAATAAGAAAGCACTCCGTGAAAAGAAAAAGAGATAAGAAAAGAATGTAAAACATGTACATAAACATTTGAGAAAGACAATCCCGTTTTCTTTATGTTACATGGATTGTACATTGTCGTGCTTCTGGAAGACTCAATTCAACTACTTCTCGTCTAGACTAAATAATCAAAGGGGAGTGTTAGTTAAATTACCAATATATTTACTCTCATTCGTCAAAGGTTGCTCATGAAAAATCTATATTCAGTTAAAAGAACAAAAACCAAAAAATTCAAATTTTCCACAACTAGTGAAAGCTTGAACGTATGATTTCTTGCAAATGGTACTTTCTGCACATTAGAAGGTTAAACTGCAACAAACCAAATAAGAAGTAATCAAGACTTTTATTTGGCACAAACTCATAGGTGAGTAGTTTTCCATCTCCCTCTAAGCAAAATTCGAGCAGCCATACAAGGTTTATGTATTGAGGCTTCGCGACCAATAGAACTTCATTCTTGAATTCTTCATCACCCTGTCTTGAGCTTTGAGATAACCTCTTCACTGCGATTTGTTGTCCATTAGAATATCTACCCTAAAGTGTTTTGTATTTAGCGTTTATTTCCTAATCACAATGTCTTATAAGCAAACATAAAAAAGCTTTACATGTTTCTTTTTATTCGACATCATTATGTTTAATTCAAATGTAAAGCATTCTTATTATTTCTAACTAATATGTAATTTGCACCTAAAAAATTTCACCGGATCCACCTTTACCTAACTCGTTTTCACGAGAAAAATTATTTGTTGTGGCTAGTATTGCAGCCAAGTCATATTGCAAGGACTCCATGGAATTAAGTTTGTTTGCACCAACATTACAAAACAACTCAAATTGATTATAAAATTACATCAATAATGTTGATTTTGATCTATAATAATGGATATAGGGAGGGGTGAGTGGTTTCCAATTCCTACTGTTTAGGTCCTCAAGCTCCTAATTTTATCTCGGAACCATACTCACCTCTAGATATGAGGTTGCTAGTGCTTTGGGACATTATCAGAAGGAAGAGTATTAGTTAAATTGGCATGTTGTGTCTCCTCACTGTAAAGCAATCTTTCCTGTCTTGATTGGTCATGAAGAAAAGCAAAAAGAAACAAAATCATCAATACTATAAGAAAGAAATGGGATTAATATTGTATCACCATCAGTTCTTCATGCTAAGGGAAATGTTCATTGTGGTGCAGGTGTTACCTATTCTTAGCAGGAATCCATAAAGGTTAGGAATATTTTGAGGCCTCATAGTGTGGTTAGTGACGGTGAATTTATATCACGTTGGCATGTTGGGGCATCTGAAACGCGCCCACGTGAACGTTTATCTTTCTTTTCTTCGTTTTCTCATTTCCTCCACGGACAAGCTCACTTTCACTTTGTCCTTGCATGAAATGTCACCACCTTCACTGACTTCATGCACATATCTGTTAAAGAGACAAAACAAAGATTAAAAACACAGAACAAAGAAGCTGATAGAAGCAGAGGAGCTGAGCAAAGTGAAGATGATAAAAGAAGGGAAAGATGAGTTGCAACTACAGCTGAACAAGGCAGTTGAATAAACCAAAGCAGAGCAAGCTCGAAGTGAAGCTGAAAGATGAGTTGGCAAGCTATAAAGAAGTTGAAGAAACAAAACCTGAGCTGGTGATCCGTAGAAAAGTTGAGCTGGCAATCCCTGTGAAGAATCCGACTATACAAGAGATTAACAAGAGATTAAAACTAGGAACAGAAGTTGATCAAGCTACTGAAGGAGCTGCACGTGTGCCAAGATTAATCATTCTGTTACTAAAGTTGTTAAATCTGTTTTGAAAGAAAGTCTAAGTAGTTAAGCTTTAGTATAAAGAGATTGAAGGAAACTGATGAGCCAATGTGATACATTTCTGAAAACTTGAATCTCTCTGTTCTCTAATTCTCTCTGTTCTTCTCAAGTTCTTTCTCTTTGTATTTTTGTTCTTCTTCATATAGTAAAGCTTTGTAAGGTTGAACAAGAAGAAAGATGAAAAGAAATGTTCAACTGATGTATTGCAATTGATTGTTCAGCAACTACAGAATACAGAAGTCTCTCATGTACAATTTATCTTCTAGATTCTATTTCTTCTCAATATCTAGGGAAGCAACTCTGAAAGTGGCTGAATCCTGGCTATTGAACCATGGATTTGGGCTTTAGGAAACATGAGCTGTGCCCATCTGTAACAAATGTAGATTCAATTGGGCCAATCTCGACTTCAATGATAACACACGCCTTGAGAAAATATTAGGTAGGTTCATCATTCCACGTCATCAACGAGAGACTCCATTAATTGGCTGCCACTTCTCCTAGTGAATTCATTAATTTCAATTTTTTTTGTCAACTCCGATTTTTCTCTGTCCTCCTCTTACTTTTGTACCACACCATAAATCAAGACATGCTTACACTTCATTAACAGGTTCTGCAAACAAAGATGTGCACAACAAGATGACTGAATTTACGAGGAAAATTCCCATGCAAAATCCCTTGAGCCTTTTTACGATTTATTAGGAATCAAAGTCAAAATAAAGCTTAGTTAAATTGCTTTTCCAATTCTCTATTTCTTTTGCACACAAATCTCAAGGTTATTGAATGAAACGGAAGGTGAACCTGCTTCAAGTTGCAGAAACCTTTGTAAACTCACACCCAACCTTGAAAAACACAAATACCTACACCTCATAGAAACCCTAAGTCCGAGCCTTCCTCTCTCTTACTATCATTCTTGAGAACATGAAGCGCAACGACGCAATCGCCAGGTTCGATGACCTTGACCAAAGCGCACGTCAGCAGCTCCCTACTCTGCAAGCTCAACGCCAACCACCACCGCCTGGGCTCCATGAACTTCAGCTGGAGGCTCTACGACGACGACCTTGATTAAAGCAGTACTACTTTGATGCCATGAGTGAGAGAAGAGAGAGAGAGAAAGTAACGGAGGATAGGGGTTAACAAAAGTGAGAAGAAAATTGACACTAATGGGTCCTTTTTGGACACGTAGCATACAATTAATGGAGCATCTCATTGATAACGTAGAAAGAAGGTCCCACTTGATATTCTCTCCGCTTGTCTTGATAAAGACTAGTCCACTAAACAATTGGTACAAATTTCCAGAGGATATTGTACAATATTATCTTATGTATGACAAAGGAGAATGGAGTAGATAAGACACCAGCAAAAGTTAAAAATAAAGAGTTCAAAGTCGGTGTTTTTTTCCAACATGGAAAGTTATGGCCAAGGTCAAAGCAAGTAAAGAATGTTGACGGGTGAAGATAGTATACTCAATCGCTCGCAATGAGTGTGAACGTTAAAAAAAAAAAAAAAAAAAATTGTAAGTGATTCTAATTCCTTTTTCCAACGAAAGACATGCCTCTTTTTTAGAATAATCGCTAGGGGCTTTGAACTATACTCTTGAAATCCGCACATTTATATAACAAAAGAAAGCGTATCCACGTTTCACCCAATAGCAATACTTTGTCCAAATCCATATGATAAATCACATTTATTGTAATTCCTTATAGTTCCACCAACCATCCATACACAGTTCTTTTATTGCAGTCATCAAATAAAGAAAAGAGTTGTCTGAATTTTTGTTTTTTCTTTTTCTTTTACAAATTCTTCTTTTTCTTTTCTCATCTTTTGCTTCTTTCTCTATTCCACGAGTAACGCCACCGCCCTCCTCCTTATGATAAGAAGGTGAGCCTGAGCAAAGATGGGCCGATGCAATGCAGAACCGAAATGCCGGTAATGGTGAGGCACGGAAATAAGGCAAGGGCCATGCGAGCCACGGTGGAGGGGAGGGAGAGAGAGAGAGAGAAATAAATGGTGAGGATGATCCCAGAAAACTACTAATAAGTTGCTATTGATTATGCCATCAATTCAGGTGTGAAAGAGAATAAGATAAATGGTGACCGGTGAGGATGGTCCTCCATTGGCCTAGTACAGGGGTCATTTGCAAGGTCAATTGTGTGAGTTGCATTCTCATGTTTAGCGATGATGTTGGTTAGAGACAGCATTTGTTGGCTCTTGAAACTCTAAATTTTCCGTGGTCCTTTGAAGATCGAGGGATTAAGGAAATATGTGTAAAGTCGCTTTGCCTCACAATCATAATCAACCACTAACCATTATAATCGAGTAAAGAAGTCAGAGATGTAAAGGAACATATTTGGAGATGATATTCATGACCTTGATTTCTAATGAATGTGATGGAAATAAAGCGGTGCATATTATATCATCACATATCATGAAAATACTATGAGAAAATCATGACAATGAAGTGAAACTCTAGTCCTTTCTTATTAATCATTTCTTCGGATGAGGAACAACCTGCATTCCTCTATCCAATAAGACCACATATACATATGAATAGATTATAATAGATTACCTTCCTTATCGAGAGGATCAAAACATGATTAGCCTCAACGAGAACACGTCATATTTGCATATTGTTCATTGATGATCACCAAAGTTCAGCCCCAGTGACAGACCTCCCAGTGGAATTCCTTATCACAACTTCTTAGAAGCTAACATAAAGAGGCTTTACATCAACATCATTATGTTAAATTCAATTCATATGTAAAGCATTCTGGATTGTTTCTAACAAACATGTAATAAGTACCTACAAAACTTCACCAAATCCACCTTCACCCAAATTTTTTTCACGAGAGAAATCATTTGTTGCAGCTTGTGTTGTAGCCAAGTCAAATTGCAAGGACTCCATAGTGGTAAGTTCATTTGCATCAACATTACGAAACAACTCAATTTGATCAAAAAATTTAATCGATAGTATCGATTTTGATCAAAAGTAACGGGGTTGCTAGTGCTTGGGGACATTTATTACAACGAAGAGCACCAGCTAAACAGGCATGTCATGTCTCCCAACCATGAAGCAATCTTTCCTCTCTTGATCGGTCATGAAGAAAAGCAAAAAGAAATAAAATCATCAATACTATAGGAAACAAATGGGATGTATCTTGTATCACAATCACTTCTTCATGCTAGAGGAAGTGTTCATTGTGAGGCAGATGCTTACCATGCTTGGAGAGAATCCTCAGAGATTAGGAGTATTTTGAGGCCTCATTATGTAGTTGGTAATGGTGAATTTATATCATGCTGGCATGTTAGGCTACCCAAAACATACACACGTGAAAATTTCTCTCTTTTCTTAGTTTTCTCATTTCCTTCACGGACGAGCTTACTCTCTCTTTTTTCCTTGCATTTCTCACCACCTTCACTAACTTCATGTGCATATCTAGGGAAGCAACTTTGAAAGTGGCTGCATTGTGGCTATCATTTTGACCAAAAAGAAGAAAAAAGAGAACTGCGGCTATTGAAACATGGGTTTGGGCTTTATGAAACATGGGCTGGGCCCATCTATAACAAATGTATATTCAATCAGCTAATCTCAACTTTTGTGATGACACACTGCCTCAGAAAATATTAGTTGAGACCGTTTTGCCATGTTGTCAATGAGACACTCCGTTAATTGGCTGCCATGTGTCCTAGGGGACCCATTGATTTCAATTTTTTCTCACCTCCGTCACTTCTCGGCTCTGTTACCCTCTCTCTCTCCCTTCCGTTCGGTCTTCTTCCTCGAGCACCACACCATAAGTCCAAAAATGCTTAAACTTCATTAACAAGCTCCACAAACAAAGATGTGCACAACAAGATGACCAAATTTATAGGGAAAATTCACAAGCAAAATCCCTTGAGTTTTTGTAGTTCATTAGGAATCAAAGTTGAAATTAAAGCTCATTTAAATTTTCCAATTCTCTATTTCTTTTGCAGACTAATCTCAAGTTTGTTAAATGAAACCAAAGGTGAACCTACTTCAAGTTGCAGAATCCTTCATGTATTACACACCCAACCTCGAAAAACACAAACACCTACACCTCTTAGAAACCTAAGCCCAAGCCTTCCTTTCTCTCACAATCGTTCATGAGAACATGAAGCATGTCGACGTGATCATGGGGTTCGGCGACCTTGACCAAAGTGCACGTCAGGAGCTCCTTGCTCTATGAGCTTGACACCAACCACCACCATCCGGTCTCTAGGAAATTCAGTTCGAGGCTCTACAGTGGCGACCTTGGCCATAGCAGTCCAACTTTGACACCATGAGAGAGAGAGAGAGAGAGAGAGAGAGAGAGAGAGAGTAACGGTGGAGAGGGGTTAACGGAGGAGAGAAGAAAATTGAGATTAATGGGTCTCACTTCGACACGTCGCATCTAATTAACGGAGTGTCTCGTTGACAGTGGGAAAAGACGGTCCCACTTAATATTTTCTCGGCTTATCTTTGTCAAAGACCAGTCCACTAGACAATTGGTAGAAATTTCCAGAGGATATTGTGTAATGTCATCTTATAAAAGACGATAGAGATTGGAGTAGATAAGCACAACAACGAAAGTAAAAAATAAAGTGTTCAAAGTCAGTGTTTCGATCCAACACGAAAAGTAATGGCCAAGGTCAAGGCAAGTCAAGAATGTTGACGAATGAAGATAATGTATTCAATTGCTCGCAATGAGTGTGAATGTTATAAAAAAAATTCTAAGTGCTTCCAAGTCCTTTCTTCAATGAAAGACATGCCTCTTCTATGGAGCAATTGTTGGG
The DNA here is from genome assembly GCA_019915205.1 of Eucalyptus rudis. Lineage (NCBI taxonomy): Eukaryota > Viridiplantae > Streptophyta > Magnoliopsida > Myrtales > Myrtaceae > Eucalyptus > Eucalyptus rudis. The sequence goes on along the minus strand of JAHMTN010000003.1, from coordinate 6,787,413 downwards.
GGCTTTGGATTATACTCCTTGAAATCCACATTTATATGACAAGAGGACACATGCATATTTCACCCAATAGTAATACTTTGTCCAAACCCAGATGATTAATCACATTTTTTTTTTTTTTTTGTAAATCCTTATAGTTCCACGAACCAACCATACACAGTTGTCCGAATTTTCGTTCTTTCCTTTTCTTCCACATATTCTTCTTTTCCTTTTCTCATCTTTCGCTTCTTCCTCAATTCCATTAGTAATGACACCGCCCTCCTCCTTGTGTGACAAGGAGGTGAGCACAAGCAAAGATGGACCGATGCAATGCGGAACTGTAATGCCGATATTGATGAGGCACGGAATAAAGGCGAGGGCCATGTGAACCATGGTGGAGGTGAGAGAGAGAGAGATAAATGGTGAGGATTATCCCAAAAAACTTTTAATATTGCTATTGATTAGGCCATCAACATTCAAGTGTGAAAGAGAATAAGGTAAATGGTGACTGGTGAGGATGTACCCCCATTGGCCTCGTACAGGGGTCTTTTATATATATATATATATATATATATATATATATATATATATATATATATATCAATGTACAGGGGTCATTTACAAGGTCAATTGCGTGAGTTGCCTTCTCTTGTTTAGCGATGATGATGGTCAGAGTCAGCACTCCAAGGCCCTTCGAACTCTCAACTTTCCGCGGCCCTTTGGAGATCGAGGGATTAAGGAAATATGTGTGTAAAGTCGCTTTGCCTTACCATCATGATCAACCACCAACCATTATAATCGAGTAAAGAAGCCGGAGATGCAAAGGTCATATATGGAGATGACCTTCATGACCTCGATTTCTAATGAATTTGATGGAAATAAAGTGGCGCAGATTATGTTTTGACACATCGTGAAAAGTACTTTAAGAAAATCATGACGATGAAGTGAAACTCTAGTCCTTTCTAAGTAATCATTTATTCAAATGAGGAAGAACCTGCATTCCTCTATCCAATAAAACCACATATACATATGAATAGACTAATATAGACGATCTTCCTTGTCGAGAGGATCAAAACATGATTAGCCTCAACGAGAAGACACCATGCTTGCTCATTGTTCATTGATGATCACCGAAGTTCAGCCCCAGTGATAGACCTCCCAGGGGATTTGTCCGATTCCAGCCTCCCTGTCCTGCCATGGCAGAAGGCCGGCTGTCGGGGCAGTTCAAGAGTAACAGGGTGGCTGGTCAACTCACGGACTATGTCCGCCATTGTGGGTCTATGATTTGGATCTTCCTGAGCACACAACAAACCGATTTTGAGGCATTTAGCAACTTCGTTCACTGAATATGTCCCTCCTAGGGCGGGATCTAACACCAACAACGGCGTACCGTCTCTCCAGTTTTTCCAAGCCTGACAACAGTTCATTGAAAAGCATTTCTGAAGACATCAAATTTGCTTAGTTGAACCATTTTCATTTTAGTTAAGGAGTTGATTTGTGCAACTTACGTAGCAAGCAATACCTTCGCCGCCGTCTACCTGGTTGAAAAAACCATTCTTCTTACCAATAATAAGCTCTAGAAGTAGGATACCAAGACTATAGACATCGGACTTCACTGAGAATTGCCCATTCATTGCATACTCAGGTGACATATAGCCACTGCAAACCATTATACATAAGTAATATAAGCATACGTAAGCATAAAAAGCAAAGAACAGAGCACAACAACACTTACTAAGTTCCCGCAATTCTTTCAGTCATTGCTAGTGTTTGGTCAATCCCGAAAATCCTTGCCATGCCAAAATCAGAAATCTTGGGGTTCATTTCACTATCCAACAATATATTGCTTGATTTCAAATCACGATGGATGATCCGAATTCGAGAGTCCTCGTGTAGATAGCGCATTCCTTGAGCAATCCCACATGCTATGTTGTAACGTGTTGACCAATTCAAGTGCTTGTTTTTTTCAGGATCTACATGTATGCACAATTGGAATGTCGGTTATTTTTGGTCGATAAATCATCGTGAATGTATTCTATGCAAGGAACTAACTTTAGGTTCCAAAAGATAGGAAACATTCAACATAATTTGAGGCCAATCACATATTCGCGTCAACATAAAAAGCAATAGCTTAGTAATATATGGAAAAGATGACGTACCGAATAAAAAGTAGTCAAGACTTTTATTCTGCACAAACTCATAGACAAGCAGTTTTTCTTCACCCTCTAAGCAAAACCCGAGCAGCTGCACAACATTTCGATGTTGAAGCTTCGGTAGCAACATGACTTCGTTCTTAAATTCTTCAAAACCTTGCCCGGAGCTTTGGGATAGTCTCTTCACAGCTATTGGTAGTCCATTAAGAAGCGTACCCTGGGAGGGAGGTTAATATTTTGATGTTTAAGTACACCTGAGTAGTTTCTTATCACAACTTTTCAAAATGGCCAAATCAAAGATCTTCAAGGGTTTTTAACACAAAGGATCTTTCAAGTGTGATAACTAGCCGTACCAGGAAGACTTCACCAAATCCGCCGTTACCCAACTTGTTTTGACAAGAGAAATTGCTTGTGGCGGCTAGTATGGTGGTTAAATCGTACAACATGGACTGGGAGTTTGTAATTTCAGTAAGGCCTACGCAACAAAACAAAACGGGATGGTCATTTCTGTTAAAGCATATAATAGTACATCCTGCCTACACAGTTTTATCATTCTATCCAGGTAGACGGCAGCAGTACGTATTTCTTACCGATTTGACCTCCTTGGACGACTGCATGTGTGTTGGTCGCATTCCTCCTACTGAAACACCGAGCAAGGAAGAGAACCACCACAGTTGAGACGACAGAAACGGCGATTACGATGATTATCATAGTAAATATATTGCTTTCGACTGCATATGGGCAACCATATCTCCATAGCATCAGTAATGAGATTATGACTGGATGAGATTTCATAATTACCATAAGCCAGAGCAAACGTGAAAAATGAAGAGAAAAGAGTATGCTTTATGAGTAAATGTCCAGAACAAATGATGTTGAGAGAATGTATAAGAATAACCATTGATCGAGTAAAAGCCACATTTTACCAATTTTGATCTAAACAATCTAACCTAATAGGCAGATCTGAGACCCACCATGTTCAACGGGATGAAATATTATATATTTCCATCGTCCATCACATAAAGAATTTTTTTTCCCGAAAAATCATGCTGACAGAATGTGTAAGAATAAGATGCAAATCTATATTATTCGTGGAGAAAGATTTATCTTAATTTCGACATTTCATTTTATGCGTTAATTATTTACTTAAGGATATTTTCACTTGTCAATATAAAAATAAATATATTTTATTGATGAATAAGATGAAAGGAGCATTCAATTAACATGATAGTCTTCAATTAGAATAAAGTTAGATTTTCCTATGGAGTAAATAAATTAATAAATTTCATTGATGAATTTGATGAACAAAAATGGTCACTTATTTTTTCAAATTATATAAAGGTTCTGATTATTTTGTGGAAATTGAAAAGCCCAAAAAACATTTTCTTAAAAGCGATCGTTGGCATGTCTTAAAATAATTAGTTAATGAAAATTATTTTCATTTTCGACAACAATTTATATTTAAATAATTAATGGACGACAAAAATATTTTCATTTGTTAATTTTTATAAATGATATAAGTAATTGTTTTTAGAAAGATATTTTTTAAAATAAATAGGGCCTAAAGTAAAGAAGGTTTTTCTATCAAACGGGAAATTTTTTTTAAGAAAGTAGGAAAGAAAGGCGATTGGAAACGGACTCCATGGGTACCACCTCGTAGGCACTCTGTGATCCTCAATTGTCATCACCTCATGAATTTAATCAATCAATCACGTCGTTTTCTTCGAAGAATAATTACATAATTTTATGATGGGTGACCCAGGATGACCAAATTGATGGATACAGAACATTGATACGTTCAACATCAAAATCTTGATGCAAAAGGAAGCCAAAAACGTTGCGAAAAAGACATACGTCAAGTCGAAAAGTGATTATTAGATGAATCGGATATATTTGGTGAAATCGGTTATATTGGGTGAAATATTGAATATATCTGATTTTCCATGTTAACATTTTGACAGGTCCCATGTCATAATTTTTTGATGTGCCCTCCCTCTTCATCCCCACTTCACCTTCATCTTTCTTCTCCTTTTATATATATATATATATATATATATTTATTTATTTATTTATTTATTTATTTATTTTTCTTCTCTTTTTTCCTTCAGAAGTAAAATTCCTCGGGAGCTCCCACGGCGAGGCCGGTCGCCCAGATCGTCGTGGCCATGGGCGAGGCCGCCTTCACCCACGGCCAGTGAGGCCATGGCAAAATCAGACTTAATATTATGAAAAAGGAGAGTCTGGATGGAGGGAGACAAGCTATACACACACATGCAATTTTAGGTCCGGTCACCGGAGCGGGAGGCGGAGGTGCCGGAACGGGAGGTGGAGGGGCCGGCGACGGCAGGGCTGAGGCATCATAAAAGGGGTAGAGCTCATATCTCAAGTTGCAGCTTGGAGCGAGCAACCTCCCGCCTTGCTTCCCCTGTGGCAGATTAGCGATCGCAAACTGGAGGCACTTGACACAGTCTGACGCCGTCAAGTCCGGCGTACACTGTGCGAGTGCGTACAACTTCTGTGAGCTAGTGAAGTTTGCCTCCGCTGCTGCAACCTTCTTCCCTGACCCGCCAGCTGAAGCCCTTGTGGCGATATCGTTCAGGGTTTCACCGAGAAGCTGCATGAAACGGGTTGGGTCGGTGACGTTCCCAACGTCATACAAAACACGATCCAACGATCGCTCCATGGCAGAGAGTATGGACCGGTTCGAGTACCGCAACATGCACTGGTCGTACCATATTGTGGAGACTCGCTGGTTCGGGCATCTTTGGAGGATATCCCGTTCTCCGGCGGCCACATAGCGGCTGCACTCGGTGCTGTTGAGGTCGCCGCGGCAGAGGAAGAGCCCATAGGCCCGTTCTAGAGGGTTTTGGCCGGCGGTGGCATTGGCGAAGCCGTTGGTGCTGCCGGCGGCGGCAGAGGAGAGGGAAGAGAGGAGGGCGTGGAGGTTGGATCGGTAGGTGGAGTTGGGAGTGAAGAGGGTGGTGTTCGGGCAATCATGAAACAGATATTCGGGTGCAGCCTCAATGCTTAAAATGTCGATGAAGAAGGAGGAGGAGGAGAGACAGAGGGAGATGATGAAGCAAGAATTCATTTTTGGCTTGGCTGATGAATGGATGGGGACTTCATGATTTATAGTAGCCATTACTGTTGCTCCACTCGCAAGATCCCAATTTTAGTCTTGCCGCACGTTATTGGCGGCACGACGGATGGAGAAAATAAGGAAGAGGAGGTGTGAAATTTGGGGAAAAAACAGAAAGGAAGAGAGAGAGAGAGAGAGAGAGAGAGAGAGAGAGAGAGAGAGAGAGAGCGTGTCTTCGCTATTCATGAATGGGAAAGGGAAAGGGAAAGGGATATGAGAGCATGACGATCGCAAAACATTTTTCACACGGGCAACAATGAAAGTAAAATAATCCATGGAGCATTGCAATTCAAGTGGAATACGTCATGACACCTATACAAATCACTTTGACTCCAAATAGTTTATATATAGTTAATGAGATTTGAATGGGCGACTTTTTGTTTGTGAACTAAAAATATCTCGATACCTAGATATATTAACAATAGAAAGAGAGACTAATTTGTATTTAATTGAGTAATGAAGATTTTTTATTGTTTTGTACATAAATATATCATAAATTTTTAGGATTTTTGGCAGCCTTCATCGAATAGAATATTTTGCTAAATTTACTTCTCAATGGTCACCCTCCATATTTCTAAACTTTTCGATTCCAAATTATCTACAAAAGAGCACTTATGGTAGAATTCACCATTATCCTCTAGGAAGGATGGCGCTGTTAGCTTAGCAATGTCCTTCATGAAAAGAGTCAACAACACTCCTTTAATATTTTTGATAGAGAAATGATTAAATAATAATTTTTAATTTACTATAAGAATAACAATCTATTATGAATTAAAAAAATTGATTAACAAATAATTATAAATTATTATGGAGTTCGGTCCTTCAATTATATGTAGTCATGACAAATTATTATTTTTATAGTAATCCAAAATTTGTTATACTAACGAAATTATATTTGATATTAAATCATTAGAATTCTAAGCCCTCCAGCGCACACAAAAAGACAAACAATAATGTGGGTCTTGTCCTTTTTTGGGAATGCTCGAGTCCGACCTTTTGTCCTTTCAGACCAAGAAAATTCGCTACCAAAATAGCGCGTTTTATTTGAATGACGTTACATCCTTAATCCCGAAAGGAAGCGGACCTTTCAAGCCAGATAAAAATGTAGAGTTGTGTACTAGTAGACAGCGACGCTTATAGCCTTTTTCTGCGTTTGGTTTACTTCAGGAAAATGCATAGTCATTTCGCCAATGCTTCTTGGCTCAAGTGTACTTTGCTCAGAGCAATTGGCGTTTGACTAGTGACTTTTGGTGCAGTGTTTTGCAAAGTAATTTGAAATTAAAAAAATAGAAAAGAAAAATAAAGGGCGCTGTTTTTCTTCTTCGTTGAAGAGAGGTACATGAGATTGATTGCAGGCGTATCTCCCATCCACCATTTCTCTGCAAATCCTTAATCCGAAAGCGCCAATCGATTAAAACCATAACTTTCTCACGTTGGCTACTGTGCAGTAGTTAAGATTGATCGCACCACATTGGATGATGGGCTGCTGAGGTTGCACAACCTTAGGGCAACCTAGAATTGTCCCTTAGACGATTGACACAAACTAGGCAAGGGCTACAAAGGATGCGCGATGCTAGGTGAGGCAATGCTGAGGTCACGCAACCTCAGCGACCACACTGTTGAAGGATTGCCGAGATAGATAAAAATGGAGTTTAGAAAGATGAAGGGTCGACCCTCAACGTACATGACTTCGACATCGACCATTGACCTCGACCAACGGGGTCTCGATCTCCGCAATCGGCGACCCCAACGATTGCATCTCTCTAGCATGTTTTACTTGCATGACATCGCATCTCTCTAGCGTGTTGCGCACTCTCTCTTTTAGGACAAAAGCATGTTGTCCACTTGGGTTGGTGATACACGTGATAAAGTTGTGGAGTCTTGTAGAGAAAAGTGATATCAAGACTAAGAACTTTTACTATTAGTGGAATCCTAAACTCCTATTATATTCGTAAGGCAATATCTGTTGTAGTCGTAAACTTGTAACTTGAAGCTTGTAATTTTGATCTTGATGCTGATACTAAAGAGTTTGGATAGTTGGGACATCATGGTTTTTTTTTCCCTTTTGGATTTGGAAAGTGTTTTCTATGTTAAAAATCCATGTATTTCTTTTCTATATCTTTTCACTTTGAAGATTCGGATTCCTAACAATATATTAAATGACTCTATGCATGAGGACGACATATATTAAGTTTGTAACGTTTTCGGGGCACCTTCTATGCATCAGTTTTACGTGGTTAACTTGATCCAACTGATTTGGTTACGCTATTTGTGTGATAAATTTATCAATCAATTTTCACCTTTTAATTTTGTCACGTTTCTTTTTCTTGTTGATAAACCTATACCCGTCCGTTGCAGACGCGGAACTAAGCCAAAGTCCAATTTTTCATCTTCTCCGGTAAAATTCAAAATGAGAAGACCGTCCAATCACTTGATAAAAAGTTTCGGTCAACTCTTGACCACAGAAACTTACTCTATTGGGAGTTAAAGGTATATCGTTTTGCTCAATGTTTGTTAGATTAGAATTCCCAAGGTTTGTTCTGTTTATGTATTATTGCTATAAATGTATATCATATGGAACGACATATAATCATTCATATGACTACCATTACAAAATAGTGTAAAATTTCCTCACTGAGCATGTCACTAGCACAAAATTTTTTGCTCTAGTCATGATCACCTAATGCATAGTTCCAAAATATTTGCTTATTAGTTTGAGATTTTGGAGAGACTAGCTACCGCAACCTAAATTAAATATGGAAAGCTAGGTTTATGTTAACTTTTGTTCCGTATAGGTGTTTAATATTGTGCTAAATGACAAGATTATGATTTATGTTATTCTTTTAAAGTTAGCTTTTGTGGTTTTCCGGCATAAGTGCCAATTTTGGCAATTAATTTTGGAAGCTTTTATATTCTGATTGCCAGAAATGAATCCCACAAGAGCGTCGTTACAAATATAGCATAACAATACTGCTAGGCTAGTTGAACTCACATTACAAAAAAAAACTCTCTTCTCTGATTTTCGTCTTCAGAAAAAAATCTCAATGCGATGTAAATAGCTTTGGATTTTCGTTCACAACAATGACATAAAGACTTCCGGTGGTCTCATTGGCACATACCACAGTGGGTCTTCAAATGGGGTGAAGTTGTAATAAGGTAATCGTAGGTGAACCGATGGTTGGGTCAAATCATTTGAAATGGAAAAGCCCTCTTCCCCACGAGCACCTACTTCTAACAAAATGAAAAGAAGTGAACTCCCCAAACGAATTCAGAGCTACTGGAAAATTAGGAGTAAACCTCTGTTTCTGTGCGGGTCGAAATAATATAAATAAGGTTTTCTTGGGGGTGAGGGCTATATACATACAGTGGTTATGGTATATGAGATTGCTAGAGCTGGTATTCGTACCCTTTGACTGACCTAACTTGAGGCACTGGATGATGTTGAATGAAGTGCTGATGGAGGGAGGGAAGGATTTTCTATGAACATCAGTTCCAACTTCCCAAATGCTGGTCCAAAATAAAAGGCAAAACAAAAATTTCCAAGGGAGGTTCTTGGCAGGAAACTCTTGCTGACTTGCTATATCGAGTGGAAATGTAATACTCGCATTTGTGGTCAACAATGAGAACAATTCTTCAGACAATTTAAAACCTTAAACCAAAGGTTTAGATTTATTAAAACTAATCTACGAAGCTGTTTTACTTGGAGATATGTTAAATTGCAAGTGACCTTCTATATAATCGGTTATATACCAAAATCAATTATAGCCCTATATATCATTTAAGAAGTTGATCGTATAAACTAAACAAGCCCATTATTTTTCTAAAACAAAACTCTATGATGTTATCTTAGTAGTTTAGAATTTGGCTTGTGCATAAGAATTACACGGATCGAACCAACACGGTTCCCACTAGGCTTATTGATTCACATAATATAAATGGATCTTTATGTCATTAGAAAAGAAACTCTCAAAACCAAAGAAATAAGGATTCGACAATGTCACTGAGTATGGATAAAGTCAGATGTATTTTTTTAAATGAAGCCGTACATAATTTTCTATGTGGGGATAGGGGAAAGGAAAAGAAGGTGACGTGAGAGATCATAATACTCTTGCATTCTTTCATCCAAAACAATTCCGAGCACGACCCGTTGTGTAGAGATGCAAAGTCAGATTTTTGCACGCTGTTGAATGAATTGGTCGGCTTTTTTTGTCTTCGAGCTACTCCTCTAGGGGAATAATTTGACTTAAAGGGGTTTGTGAAATTTTGTATGATACGGTATTCAAAGGTTAAAGTAATTATAGAAAGAAAATAAACTAAGAAAATAAACTAAGTAAAGGAATGATGTATATATGAAGATTAAATTAAATAAAATCTCGAACACTATAACTAATATGAAGAGCGAAAACAATGTATAAGATATAAAGTAAGAGTATGCAAAAACGAAAATCAACCATATAGGTGGTATGAACTTATATTATAAAACTGCAAATTACAAGTATTGAAAGTGTAGAAACTAAAATATCAAGTCATCCACTAGGGCGATAATCCATACTCCAAGAAGTATTGATATTTGTATTATAAGAAAAATGTTAACCAACTATGATGCAAGTTGGTAACCCTTTATAAACTACACTAAATGTATTTGAAAAACAAACTTACTTTGTAACGAGGGATATAAGGTAAGAAAGCTTGAGGCTTGAAGGGATGAGGGATTACAAGAGGGAGTGAAGAGGAAGAAGAGAGAAATCTGAGATCTAGGTCATGCCCCCTTCTTCCATGCTTAAAAAGCTATTTATAGATGGCGCTACAGTAAAAGTGCTACAATGCTAAACAATGTAAAGTCAATAGTATTTGCTACAGTATGTCTGCCATTTACTATAGTGTATTGCTTTTCCCCCGTTGCAACAGTGTTAGCATGTGATATTCTATCTTATTTCTAGGGAAGATTGATCCCGTAGCAATCATTTTCATTAGTGTTTTCATTGTAATATGACTGTGAGGATCCATCTTGGTTATCTTGTAATTTGGAAGATCCACATTGTGATTTTTCCACTTCTAAAAGTATTGTTTTGAGGACATTGAAGTATTTCTCTCTATTATGGATTGAAGTGAGTGCTGCACTTGTAATGGATTTTTTCAGCAAAAATATTGTATTGGATGGGAATGTAGTTATCTAGGTATCTTGGCTATTTAGCCAAGTCCTAACCGCAGCTTCAGATCCCTATTCATGGTATTTGAATCCATCCCACCGTTTTGTTTTGTATCTTCGAACAAGTATAGGTACACCAGATTTGGTGGGAGATGTATTATAATCAAATTCTCATGCTATTACCCATGAGATTATAAATATTATGAAAAAATGCATAAGGCATGGGAACCTTGTATTATGTTACGTTTGTGTAAAGTATTCATGGAATATTCGGTATTCTTGTTTGACTATAGGGTGTAGTATTACATCCAAAGGACCAAAGAGATCCTACTAGAAATCAAACCACTTCGGTAGGTTTTCCCTTGGAAAATTATCTTTGAAGAATACTAGCCAAGTGTGTCAGAAATTTATATTTTGACAGAAGAAAAAATTCCACCAGGCTTGGTCATAGTCCCAGTATGTGTATGGAGTAGAGTATGGTAGGTTTTCGATAACCCTAGCTTGGAATTTTCTAAGTGTATGAGGTGAGATTTCCCATTGTGAGGGGTGTATAACCTTACTGATAGAAATAGTGGAGTATGAGATATTATCTATATCAGACTTATCAACAAAGTGGGTAAACTTTGCTAATTCTGTTTCCACTAAAATTTGCTCATAAAAAGCAATAGTTTTATTTATATTGTATGGTTTGAAAAACCAATATTTTGAAAATATATTTTTTACAAATTTGATTGGATATTTATCAAAAAATTCATCTTCTATAGTTAGTATTTTTTGAAATGAGGTTTTTGGAAAGAATTTGATTTTTGAGAATGAAAGGTTGCTTGTGACCTAATGACCACCTCATTCAAAATTCTTTTATATTGGGCTTGTTTTTGTGTGGCAAGTAAGGAGTGATCGTTGCTTACCTCAATGGCACTAGACGGTTCTTTTTTTAATGTATTTGTAAAGATTGAGCAAGTATTTCTAGTGTTTCTTTGGGCAATATGATAGCTAGCTGGGCTAGAGTTGGTATGGTTTTTTTCTTTGAAGGGGTATTTGGTATTGGATGTTGTTGATTTTTTATTATTTGAAACCATAACTTAATTGGTGTCAAGCCTTTTGACTTTGGTGGTGTATTGGAGGCTTCGGCAATGCCTTTATTTTTGTCTTTTTTTGGGTCTTGACATAATTGTATTCCCTGTAAAAATTCTCTTGTGAGAAAATCGAGTAATGAATTTGAAGAATTATTTATAAATTCAATGTGTGTGTGTGTGTGGAGCTAGATTTACTAAAACTGATTTTTAATATGGTATCTTTTAAAGGGTCAACCAAAAACAAGCGCGCGTCCATGGTTTTGTCCCGTAAATTTAGGCCAGCAGTCGTCTTCTGAATGTACATGGCACTTAAGTCATGTGATGTCACGTCACATTTCCAGCTAACTTCTCTGATCAACAAATTACTTAAATGAGATGAGCTCATCTGCAAGACGTCATCCTCTTGCTGAATCTGAATACGCAGACACAAAGTTCATGATGAGAAATCAGCCGATAAGGATGAACCAAAAAAGTCATTGCTTATCAATTGATAGCTTTCGATTCTCGTTTACAACATGGGTATAGGAAAGTCGAGACCAGCTTTTCAAATGCTGGCCCCAAAATAGAATAGTATAAAAAAAACAAAAACAAAGCAAAACAAAATTTTCTACCCCAGGTTCTTGGCAGGAGACTCTTGCTAACAGGCTATATCAAGTCGAAGTATAATACTCAGAATTCGTGGTCCAACCGGATTAAGGAGGGTCCAGGAATCTTAGACTAGGACTCTCTAAGATAATGATTCTGGTCCAAGAAAATACAGCCCTAATAACGGAAAAAAAAGAAGACCAAATTCAGGACCAATGTATCCTTGTGGTAGCCCAAAAACTTTGGACTGCATTTTCAACCACGACCAGAAACCTACGCATGATAAAGAAAAAAAAAAATTCAAGTATGAGCACACCGCGGAAAAGAAGAGGCGAATTTCATGTGCTGGTAATTTTTGGTTCTTTGAATGGTTTAGGAGAATAAGAAGCTTGTTTTTTTCATGTACCTACATCTGGTTTTTCTTCCCTCTGTAATTTTAGGGAAAAAAAATACCATTACTAGTTGATACGTGAGACAATTAAGATAAGGTTAGGAATTAGAATGATAGCTATTTGCCTCTTTCTATTAAAATAAAATTCCCGAGTTTAGGAATTAGAATGATAACTTTTTCCAGAATAGCAAGAATGCGGACCATTAAAATAAGAGACGAAAATGCATCTAACTCTATATAAAATCGTGTATGGTTTTCCATGTGGATATGCCATAAAGCAAAAGAAGGTCATGTGAGGGGATCATACTAATCCGAAACGACACCGAATGTGTGACAAATTGCCTAGGGGTGCAAAGTGTGCAACCTAGTGTATTTATTAATATCTCAATACAAAATTTTTTACATGTCGCTACTTTATGTCTTACATTACAGAGAACACGTATATATTAATTATTTATATTAATTATTATATTAATATTTTTATATTAATATATTGATTATTTTTATTAATATCTAATTATTATTCTATATTCTATTCTAAATTCCACGGACAAGTATTGGTCATTTCATTACTAAAGAAATATACCAGCAATGTACAGCTTTTTGATTGATTAAATTAATCCACTTCATTCGTCTTTGAGTTATTGCACTTTGTCCGGTACAAATTTTCATTTAGGTTTTGTTTGCTTCACGAAAGAAGAATGATTTGCAAAGCATTTTTACTAAACATGATCCATTTTATCACTTGAAATAATTAATCAATGGAAAATATTTTCATTATCGATAATAATTTATGCCTAAATATTTCCATAAACAATGCAAACATTTATTATTCATTCATTATTGCAAGCAATATGAACAATCGTTTTCAGGAAAATATTTTCGAATCATTCAATCTTCATGAAATAAATGGAATTTTTTTTATATTAGGATACTTTTAGCCCCAAGCATAAGCTAAAGCTTTTTAAAAGGAAAATTGTCTGAAGAGTCATAAATCAATCAATTCATAAACCTTTTAATTATATCAATTTTTTTTACTAAAATTTTTATCAATTTAATCCTAAATAGTTTGACGATTTGTCAATCTAATCATTCCAGAGTTAACAGGTTTATGAAAAAATTAACAAATTATCAAAAGATTTAACACTATATTTGCACCAAAGGATTAAATTGACAAATCATTATAATGTTCAGAATTAAATTGACATAAAAAGTTTAGAGCTCGTATAATAAGTGTAGGTTTTTTGGATACTTATTTTGCTTTTTAGATGAGGTTAAATCAATATTTTGAAGGAGGGGCAGGCTGGTGACGTTGTGGGGCGCGTCACATGGTGATACTAATTGGAAAAATAAAGATTCTGTAATACCTAAATAAGTAGTGCCAATTATATTTAATTGATGTCGCTTTGACTCAGTCAAATATTTTGAGCTTCTGGCGGATTGCTGTTGTGATGAAAAAAGGGAAGGAGTCACGACATCTACTTTGATATTAAGGCTCTATAAGTTTATTTCTACAAGTTGCATTAATTTGCTAAAATATCTTTGCTCACAATATATATATATATATATATATATATATATATATGTATGTATGTGTGTGTGTGTGTGTGTGTGTATTACATATATCAGAAGTGAGTAAAGGTTGCGAGATTGAGCCACATGGCACACTCACATAGGAGCTTTACATAGAAATTTACCTTTACACTCACTTTTGCAAATCCTAATCCTAACAAATTTTTAATACTGCATCTCTAATTTTAATACATATTTTGTTAATAAATCTCTAATTGATCGGCAAGAAATAATATTTTGATAATAAATATTTAAAAATAATCATCCATTTACAAATCAATTCTATTGTGTATTATGATGTGACTTTGAAAGAGATTAACAACGTTGGACACCTAGTGTGATATGATATCTAATTCTTTATTCGTATTTGACAAATAATAATATTAAGAGATGAATAAAAAAATCCATCATCACGAAAAACACGATTATGCAACATAATTATTAAATGAATATAATAAAGTTACCATCAGTATATATAGAAGGAAAGAACATATGTTTAGAGGGCTTTGTCACATAACTGCACATACTTAAAAAAATGTGATGACTTTTTGTGATTGAGAAGTTCTATGCTACATATTATGACATAATATATTGCCGTATTTCATGAGTAAACAACGAAAAGTAGTATATGTTGGCAAGTTAAAACCCTAACCATGGAGCTATATTTATTAAAACTAGATTACAAAGCTACTAGAAAATATATCAAATTCTCAGTGATCATTTGATTATATAAAAAAAATACTAATAGCCTAACATATCATTTAATAAAATAATTGTATAAAATAGCCTTAAGAAACCTATTATTTTCCTAAAACAAATCCCCATGACATTGGCTTTGCGATTTAAAAAATTGGGCTGTGCATTTGAATTAGACGTATAGAGCAAACTCAATTCCTTGCACAGATTTTTGAATGACATTATCATAAAGGATCTTTTCGTACTCGAAAAAGGAAAAATCAAAACCAAAGAGATAATATCAGGAATGAGAGGAGTCCCTAGAGACTGGGGAAGCCCGTCAAAGATTCCAGAATAATTGTGCACTTGTAACATTAAATATGAAAATCGTGCTTCAAATCTTGGGGAGACTTTTGCGTAGTTTAGGAGGACAAGTTAGCTTATTTGCCAAATCAATTATTAAAATATGAATTTCCTTTCTTTATCTTCCATTAAAAAGACTTTTGGGTAGTTTAGGAAGCCACAATCAAGATATTGAAATTGTGCAATCGAGAACATTGATCTAGAAAAAAATTTCAAACTTTATTGCAAAAACCTAAGGGTTTGTTCAATTTTAAACACGATTTTTTTTATCAAAGATTTTTGCACATTTTAAGAGAAAACCACTCAAAAAATAATTTTTAAGCTTTTTCTTAATTCTGAAAAAGACAAACCTAGAAAGCATTTTTGACTCTTTAATTTTTTTTAAATTTTTTTGAAAAAAAATTAAAATAATTTTTTATATTGAAAATAGGGACCCGGGCCAGGCCTTGGGGCCCAGCTAGAAAATGGGCTGCCGCAGGTCACACTATTCTGGGCTGAAGGATGCGAAATGGGCTTCACACATTAAGAGGCTTTAATTGATTGAAAAAATGAATTGGGCTCAACTCATAGAATTAAGCCCGATTCCTCCAGCATTTGACTAAGCCCAATCCCAATGGACCAAGTTCGGGCCGAATCTAATTTAACAAGCCCATCTAACCTATCCAGAACCCAAAACACACTAAGCTCAAATAAGCCCAAATTCGACAAAATCCAACTTCAGTCCCCAGAACATGAATACGTGAATTTTTAATTATCAAAACTTGGGATCAACAAAAGAAAGCGCCGCTTATGGACCACCATCTGGAGCATTATACGAAACCTCACCGTCGTTTATCACCAGCTTGTCACCAGACCAATGCCTCCAAACATTACAATTATAGCTCCAAGAAAACTCAGAAGGACAATATCAAAGCACCAGGCAAAGGCAACGGAAAGTTTTAAGAGATCCGAACTCTTATGAAAACGAATTTTTTAACTGAAAAAGCACTAAATAATCAAGAACAATCTTGTACTGAATAGAACAAATTCGAATGCCTCTTAAACAAGTCAGAATTGGAGACTAAATTGGATGGACTTTGTTCAGGCATTTCTTCGAACATGTAGTGGGCAGCGAGTTGGATAGCGAATATGGACCTACCCGTAGCTCAAACTCACCAAACTCAAGAGAAATCAGCGAGCAACATTCAAACCTAAGAAAAACCGACTCATTTGGCTCCGACGTGGGTGAGGACTAAAGAAATCAAGCTTGCTTTGCTCTTTTAAAATCAAGTGGGACGCAGAAAAAAAAAAGAAGAAAAAAAGAAGGAACGAGCACTCAATTGTGGGGGCCCCACCCGGTTTGGTGGTGACGTCCGGAAGCTAGTCTTAACACACATTGAGCTATAGCAAAAGAGAAAATGGGCCGGCCCACACGGGAAAGAGAAGAAGGAAAAGAAAGAGCCGGGCTAGCCTGGACCTAGCCCGGTCTTGCTTCCACTAGTTAATAATAATAATAATTTTTAAAGTTTTGAAATGCCTATTTAGAAAAATTATATTACTATCAATGCAAAACATATTATGCAATTTAATTCAAATTATTTTTGTTTAGGTTTAAAAATTATTCTCCAATTTTTTATGCAATTAAATCCTAAATGAACAGGTAAAATTTAAGTGTCAACAATAGTATAGTGGGTTAGTTAACAAACACTTCAATTTGATTACAAACAGGAGAAGTAATATTGAGCCTTATAGAAGCACAATAATGTACAAATGCGCTGAATTATATTGGATTGATGTATGATTTAGCCTCAATTATTAACACAATTAAGAAGAATTATAATAATTAAGATGGATAACATGTGCAGTCCTCTTTCAAATGCACACGATCCCATTTGAGCAATTAAAAGCTTATTCTCCAAATACATAGATTTTTGCTTATGGTTAGTTAAAAAATCATGGTGGAAGGCCAAACAAATCTCACTGTGAATCCATGATAACTATTGTGGTCAAGTTGGGTCTAATAGCCGGATCTTCTTGAATGCATAGTAAGCAAATGTGCAGGCATCAAAAGGACTAAGTTTTTACAAAGAAATTTCAATTTCTCTTGACCAAAATAACAAAGAGTATGGTGCCAATATTTGTCACAGTAGCATGATAAAATTCATGAAACTAGCAAGATACTAGCCCCCTCCAATTGGTGGTAGAAGTTATTCCTCTTGGCACAAATGATCTCTACAAGTAGTATACCAAAGTTATAATCGGATTTCATTGGGAACTCTGTATGCATTTCATATCCTGGAGACATGTAACCACTGCAAAAATAAGCATTAGCCACATTTATATTGCAATTTTAGATTCGTATCACGTAGCATCCTTGAATAGATAACATGAGAAAGTCCAGCAGTTAATCACAAAGTCATCTATTCAAAAATTAAGACTTACAAAGTCCTCACAATTTTTTTGTGTTAACCTATATTTGATCATCTCCAAAAATTCTTGCCATGCCAAAATCCGAAATCTTGGGGTTTATTTCACTATATATCAATATATTATTATGCTTTAGGTCACGATGGATGATCAGGACACAAGAATCTTGAGCATTTCTCTAGTGATCCCAAATACTATTTTGCAATAGATGGCCAATTGAATTGTCCTCATTTTTTGGGATTCACATCATACAATAAAATTCATTAATGTATTGGGATGTGGCACCTATTCAAAAACTCAAGGCCAAGTTCATCACACAATACCAAAATATATTTACTTTCATCAATCAAAGGTAGCTTAACAAAAAAACTATAATAAGTTGAAAGAATGGAAAACCTTTTAATTTCAAGGCTTTTTAGCCAATGGAAGCTCGAGCATATGATTTCAAGCAAATTATAAATTCTCCATGTATGAAAGTTAAACTGCAACTTACCAAATAAGAAGTTATCAAGGCTTTTAATTTACAAGACTGTTTTACTAGGAGATAGGTAAGGTTGTGAGCGATTCTCTAAATAATCCATTATATACAAGAATCAATAATTGCTGAATACCTCATTTAATAAATTAATTGTATAAACTAATCTTAGTAAGTCTAGTATTTTCCTAAAACAAAACCCGATGACATTGGCTCAGTGATTTAGAATTTGGAGACGTATAGAGCCATCTCTGTTTGCACAAGGGTTATTGATTTGCATAATCAAAAGGGATCTTCTTGTCGTTAAAAAGGAAAACCTCAAATCTGAAGAATTAAAAATTCTACAAGGCTTACATCAGTATTACCAACTCTAAATAAAATTGGGTCTATCGTTAAAGAAAAAAGCCTAGCTAACCGCACTGTTAGCTTGGAAAATAGACGGTGAATTCATACATTTTTCATGAGAGAGGGGGAGATCTTTTTTTTTTTTTTTGGGGGAAACTTTGACGTGCTTTTATTTGAGAAAGGAAACTGCTGTGGCCATCCTTCCCTTCACATAATTTTCTACGTGGAGACCATGTAGAGTGACGCCGTGCGTGACCCGTTGTGTAGAGATGCAAAGCTGGCAATAAGGAATAATTTGACTCTTATGTATTTTGAAGGCGGCTGGTTGAGGTTGTGGGTGTCACGCGGTGATATAGATTTGAGTGTCTGACTTTTTAACTTTAGCCACACAATTGAAAATAATCTTCTTTCTATCAAAATAGAAGTTGTAATTTAATGTGTAAGCCCAAACAAGAAGCATAGGCACTATTGATTGACCATGTCACACCCCGAACCTGGAGCGCGCCAACATCCCGCCATGGTCATGCAAATGCGACATTCCCAGGTAGTGTCGTCGACCCCATTCATTTATTATTGCGCAAGTGGAATGTATTATAAAACCCTTAACAAAAACTCACGGGATAGAAAAGCAAGAAACCAACATTCATAAACAAACATGCTTTCAAAGGTAACCACACTAGGGTTTACACATATACCAAAAAGGGCAGTCTACAAAAGGGATTGGTCCTATGACCACTAGTCGGACTCGTTCTTCGTTCCCACTTTTGATTGATCAGCCTTCGAGGGTTCCACCATCTATGATCCTGAAATTTTGGCCTACAACGGGGTGAGACATTGTCTCAGCAAGTTCAACCCCCTAAACCTCTATTAGAAAGAAAATACGCCTAATGGTGGCCTAGCCATACCACATAGAGAACTTACCTTGCCTCATTTCCTTCCTGCAGGTTAGCACAATTCAAATAACTCAATCATAGATAGTAATAGGAACTTAAACCACTTGAACGCCAACAATATCATTTCGAACGACCACAGAAGTCCGGATTATATGACCAAATCATTATGACATGTCCCATACCATGCTACACGATTCCGTCCCCATAATCTGACTCGTCAATAACACTCAACTTGCGATCCAATTGTTATTCATTGCCACGTAAAGGGTATAGTCTACTCGCAGTTCGGCTATCTACTGACATTAATGCCAGGCATCGCCTCCCCCCTTGGAGCGCGGCTTCGTCACTATGTCGACCGTATTCCCGAAGGAGCATGGTCTAGTTGGCTTAGCCTCTACTGTGACCCGCATCCATTGTAAGGGGCATCCCATATAAAGGGCAAGTTCAGCTCAACAGCCCTAGACAACTTCCTCTTAATTATCACACCACAAAATCATAGTCTGCCCTAGGACACTTTGCATTTCACTCAATGCTTCCACTTAAAATAGTGATTCCGACCATTTTTCTTCATATTAAAAACATCTGAGAAAGTAGTTGTGTGTGTGGATACACAATCAAATTTGAACCAGAAAAACTAACACCATTCTTTTTCAAACCCCATTGCTTAATATAATACTTAAAATCCATTTTCGGTATCAAACCCGACACTTGGGACTTTCTGAAGAAATTATATATTTTTCACAATCACCACTCAATTTCACAATTCAACAATCAATTGCACAAATCATCACTCAATTTGCAATATCCACTCATCAAATTAATAATCTGAATACACAGTAGCGATCATCACTAAATTATGAGAAAAATAAGGTCCCAACGAAATTTTCGGAATTTAATAAATAATTAAATTTATTCCGAAATTAATTAATTAATATTATTTTAATAATTTAAATAATATATTTATTATTTAATTTTCAAATAATTTCGAAATATTCTAATTAAATCAAAATTCCCTCATTTAAGTCAACTCACCATTAAACTAATATAAACAACAATTTGGCCTTAATTAAACCTACTTTAACTTAATCATACTCTTAATCTAATTAACATTTAAATAAACTAAACTAATCACCTAAGCTTAATTAACTTAAGCTAAGCACACCTAAAGCATAATTAACCATTTAATAAATGTTTAGTGAGTTAAACCCACCCGATTAACGAACCGATCGGACCAAAATGACGGGAAAGCCGCAGGGAACAACTTTCATCAAAGCGGGCCAAGCATCTGGGGTTGGGAAGCCGGCCAAAATGAGCCAAAACTGAGCTGGAATACCCATTTTTCTAGCTACTGTTTTGGGGCCGAAAAGGGCGAAGCTGGCATCGGTTTGGGTCGGAACGGGCGGAGGAGAGGGGCGGAAGCTTTGGCGGTGGCTGGTAGAGGCTCCGGCGGTCTCTCGGTGGCCTTGGCAACGACGGCAGTAGTTAAACGGAAGTGCTGGACGATCGAACGAGCGGGTTGAGGCTCGAGCAGAGGAGGACCGGCGGACGGCAATTGCGGCTTGCATGGGTCTCCGAAGAGCTGGACGGGACCTCTGGCAGGTCTTTGTTGGTTCCAACAGTGGCTGGCGACCTAGAGCAGTGACGGACGGAGGTGGAGCTACGTGCTGGCCGGCAGGTGAGCAAAGGCGGAGTGGCAAGCTGGCTGGTCGCACAGCGAGCAGGCGCGAATGGGCAGCGACAGACTCCGGGGATGGGCGTGCGGGTGGCCGAGCGGGTGGTTGAGCGAATGCAGCTCCTCCTTCAAATTCGCACAGCTTTTTCCCTCTCTCTCCTCTCTCCAACTCTAAGAAGACTCAAGCTTGAAGATGATGGTGATGGGTCACCATTTTGGAGAACAAATCTCCACCTTACATTGGTCAACATCCTAGCCACTCTTGCCCCACACCATGACATCACTTGTGATGTCACAATCCACTATCTCAATCCTCCACAATCTCTTCATATAGGTTCAATTTCATTTTCCACCGAGGCATGAAATCTTGTACATTAATTTCTTCAATTCCATTCAATTCTTTTCCAATTGATTCCAATTGAAGTCCATAAAATTAATCCACTGTTAGCACACTTCAATTCACATATTTATTTGACCATAGAACCATCTTGATCTAAAAAATACCACCAAAAGCAGGCCTACCAATTTTCCTAACCAAATTAACCATACTTTGATTATTTTGCTGAAAAAACTCGACTTGCATGAAAAATC
Organism: Eucalyptus rudis; assembly: GCA_019915205.1. Classification (NCBI taxonomy): domain Eukaryota; kingdom Viridiplantae; phylum Streptophyta; class Magnoliopsida; order Myrtales; family Myrtaceae; genus Eucalyptus; species Eucalyptus rudis. Next base: position 6,765,952 of record JAHMTN010000003.1, on the reverse strand, counting down.
TTCCAAAGATGAGTTAGTGTTCCCAAAATGATTTGTGACACATCAGGACTTCTAATTTCTGAATTCGATCTCAATTTCACGGTTGATTTCACTCTGACACAATATTAGCGCGTCCTAATCTACCGAGTAGTTTTTAGAAATTTTCGTGCATTTGACCTGTGGTTGATCAAGCCACAATGTACCTTTTTGATACATTTGCAACTCTTCGTTGTCGGGGTAATCTCAATATTTCAAATACGGACACAAGGTACCCAATCGACAAAAAATTCGGTCCAGTGCCAATCGACAAGAATTGTGCGATCTGGTGAAATCACTCACACTTGATCACATGCCTCTGTCAATTTAACCTATCTCCGGTCTCTAATCGATTTTTAATTGTGTCGTAATGACCCTTATAGATTAACTTGGTCAAAAGGTCGCTTATTGGTCAAATTCTCGAGTGTGATGCATTATAATCTCTTAACGGCTTCACCTGATATATTAGTTTTCACATGAGTGGCCGACTCAAGGAAAAGAACTATATGCGTGCCAACGAAATGCCCGTCTCAATTTATTGAAAATAGAATTGAAAAATCGGGATGTCACAGACCACATAACGAACATGAAGGGGAGGGTTTTCTACGATAGCATGAACATGATCAAAATAGTTATTTCAAGTTTAGAAGATCATTGTGTTAAATGAAAATAGGAAATGAGTTTGTTTGTTCATTTCCACTCAATTGATTAGTTAAAGTTTGCCAAAAAGATGAGATCGAGAAGTTGCAGAGGTTTCCAGTAGGGAAAATTGTCCAAACAATCTTAAATTTATTGCACTTATACAAATCAGTCCTAAATCTTTTAATTTTGCCAATTCACTCCTAAACCCTTTCACATTTTTGTCAATTGAATCAATTTGATCAATTTTGGCTTGAATTTACTTATGTCGACACTGCCGACGATACGTGGTATGATTGTTGTTGACATTGACAATTTTTAATAATATTTTAATTTTTTTTGAAATTCTTATAATTTTTTTTTTCTTTTTTACTCTTTCATTTTCATTTTCTTCTTCTTTTCGCTAGTGCCCAGCCACTGGCAAGCCCCGACTAGGCTTGCCCTTCTCAAGCCGAGACCTAGCAAAGGTCGGCCTTATTGGGCGTCAATCGGGCAAAGGCGATGCTGGGTGAGGCCGCCTTGGCCTGGATGAGGGATGGCCTCACTAGATCTAGCTTGGGCAAGGCCGAGCCCCGAAGAGGGCTCCCACGCTAGTGTGGGCAGAGGCGATGCCTGATGAGGTAGCCTTGGCCTACGCGAAGTTGAGCTCTCTTAGTTTAAGCAAGGCCAACCCTTTCTAGGGCTCGCCCTCCCCCAGTCAGGCCTTGCCTATGGTGGATGGGCTACCTCGGTGGCCATGGCCGATGGCTGGACATGGGGTAAGCTCGCGTTGAATTGATTAGCACTAGACCGGTCGAGATTCTAGACCTGTCATCTACATGTAACATGAAATCTGGGTTGACCTTCTAGAAGTTTGGGAGGACCACTTACTGTCTTTACCAAATCGATCATTAGAATATAAAATCGCCACTTAATGGTTTGCTATCTAATTGATTGGGTAAATTTTGGTTCAAAGGTTAAGGAGAGGAGACATGTATGAATAAATGCGATTTGACTGAATTCTTGTGCTAATTTATCAAACAGGATAAGAACAAAACAATGGGTAAACCAACCAACACTCGGACCATCTTCTTGCCCCTATTTCTCCAAAAGTCCCTGGGGCTTTCCGGCTTCAAGCTGCCCAAAACTTACTGTCATCACCAACTGGTATGGTCATTCCATAAGTGATTTTTAATGTTTGAATACTTAAACGTTTTGTCAAGTGGGTGCTAGGAAATTTGAAAATGGATAGCTTATTAAATTAATGGATACTGTGAGAAGACAACTATATTTGTTATAAATTGATTCCCAATAATCTTATGCTTGAAATAGGTATGTACTAACACTCGAACACAACATGTCCACAATGTGAGTTGACTTGCTTCATGTCTTCCTAAAAAAGGTATTGTTATAGTTACATAGATGAGCTAACATTACTTGAAGAAACCGATAGCCAATGGGCAAAACGGTACAAAAAAAGAAATCAAAATTGATTTAAAACTCTCATTATAGATGGCTTGTAGATTAGTGACCGTCGTTGGTGAGGGTTTTGCAAACCTGTCGCCAAGAATCATTGGGAAAGGATAACAATTAGACACTCGTTCGGTCAACTCCATGACAAGATATTGATAGAGCTAATATAATTTAAATACCGTGACGGTAAATGAAAAAGTTATATCATTCAATGAAAGAACTAAGAAAACACAATTGCAACCAATTTATTCCTGATTTTGTAAGAGAAAGTGCATTCACAAAGCATATAGATAATCTTCGTCTCGAGCTATAAATATTGTCAAAGAGTACAAACACTTTTGGTTTGTTTTTTTCCTGATTTAAGGGATCGCTTTAGTTTCTTCAACTAACAATTTCCGAACACAAAGAACACTTTTGAAGAAAGGATTGCTCAAAAGGACTGAGATGGGCTAGGCAACCAATTACAAGGGAGGGCTTCAAGTTTGCTAACTGATTGACCTCACGATAATGGTGGACAACTTGGATTTCATGGAGATGGGCTAGACAAAATTGACATTTGGCAATAGGGGCTCGCAAAGTCCCCCAAGGTTGATCAATGCCCAAGAGAAAGCCTATTGGATATTGAGCACCTACAACCTATAGGTATAGTTTTAACAACACCAAAGCCCAACTAGTTTCACAAGTGAAGAAATGTATAGTCTAGCAAGCACTATTTTGTCTAAAAAAGAGAAGTAATATTCATCCTAATAGATGCACAATAATTTACAAATGTGCAATATTACAAAGGATTGATGTATGATTTAGCTTCAAATGATAATAACAACTTAGAAATAACTATGATGAATAATATGTGTAGAGTATTCTTTTTAAATGCACACTACCCCCTTAAACAATCAATAGCTTATTATCCAAATACATTGATTTTTTCTTATGATTCATAACAAAATCACGGTGGAAGGTCAAGCAATCTCATCATGAGACCATCCATGAAGAATAATTTCACTTACGTAGCCATTCATCAGGGGTACAATTCGGTAACCGACATGTCATTGGTCGACAAAGGCAAGGTCTTACTAGTAGATTGATTCAATCCAAGCTCTTCCATTGGGATGCTCAATCCCCCTGATCTACTTCCGACAAAGAAGGCTGGATGTCGAGGCAATGGCTGGTTAAAGTAATTACTACTGAGCATGAGAACTATGGTTGCCATGGTAGGTCTAATGGCTGGATCTTCTTGAATGCATAGTAAGCCAATGTGTAAGCAGCGAAGGACTTCATCCCTTGAATATGAATCAACAATAGCTGGGTCCAACACTTTCAAGGGTGTGCCATTCCTCCATTTATTCCATACCTGCAAGAATAATTCTAGAAAATCTTCACAAAATTGTGGCATTAATTCAATGACTCATCATGCAAGACATCCGAATCTTGCAAATAATCATATATGACTAAGGAAAAGAACCACAAGTGTTTTTTTAGGCTAAAGGACTAAGTTTTTACAAAGGAATTTCAATTTCACTTGATCAAAATTATAGAGAGTGCAATGTGAATATTTCCTGCTCTAGTGCAATGAAACTTACATAACTAGCAAGATATTCTCCTCCATCCAATTGGTGGTAGAAGTTATTCTTCTTGCCGCAAATGATCTCTATAAGTAGTACGCCAAAACTATAAACATCAGATTTCATAGAGAACTCTCCATGCATTGCATATTCAGGAGACATGTAACCACTGCAAAACCAAACATTAGCAACATGTATATTGCAAAATTAGATGTAGATCAATGAGCATCCTTAAATAGATAAAATGAACATGTTTGGCATCCAAATTACAAAGTCATCTACTCAAGATCTAAGACTTACAAAGTCCCCACGATTTTATTTGTGCTAGCCTGAATTTGATCGACTCCAAAAATCCTTGCCATGCCAAAATCTGAAATCTTCGGGTTCATTTCACTGTCTAACAAGATATTACTACATTTTAGGTCACGATGGATGATCCGGAGGCGAGAATCTTCATGTAGATAGAGCATTCCTCGAGTAATCCCATATACTATTTTATAACGTACTGACCAATTCAATTGACTGCTTTTTTGAGGATCTGCATTATTACACCAAAACTCATTATGTGCTAGCATGTGGCACCTATTAAAAAACTCAAGGTAAATATATTCTCTTATCGATTAAAGGTAGCTTAAATAAAAAACTATAATAAGTTGAAAGAACAAAAAACCTCTTAATTTCAAGTTTTCCATAGCTAGTGAATGCTAGAACATTTGATTTTAAGCAATTGTACATAAGAAGGTTAAATTGCAACATACCAAATAAGAAGTAATCAAGGCTTTTATTTGGCACAAACTCGTAGGCGAGTAGCTTTTCGTCCCCCTCCAAGCAAAATCCAAGTAGTCGTACAAGGTTTCTATGTTGAAGCTTTGCAACTAATAGAATTTCATTTTTGAATTCTTCATCACCTTGTCTAGAGCTTTGAGATAGCCTCTTCACGGCAATTTGCTGTCCATCCGGAATTCTACCCTAAAGTGTGTTGAATTTACCGTTTAATTCCTTATTGCAACTTTTTAAAACTAAACTAAAAGAATGTTACATGTTTCTTTTCTTCTTTTCTTCTTTTTCTTTTTCAGCACCATTATCTTTCATATGTAAAGCATCCTTCATTGTTTCTAACTTATATGTAATATGTACCTGGAAAACTTCACCAAATCCACCTTCACCCAACTTGTTTTCGGGAGAGAAATCATTTGTCGCTGCTTGCATTGTAGCGAAGTCGAATTGCAAGGACTCCACAGTGGTAAGTTCATTTGCACCTGCATTACCAAAAAATGCAATTTGATTATCAAATTGTATCGACATTGGCTCCTAGTGGAGTTTATTGGTTGCCAATACTTGGGAACATTATCACAATGAAGAGCACCGGATTGGGCTGGCATGGTTATCCCCTTCCCCAATGAAATCTTTCCCCTCTTGATTGGTTATGAAGAAAAAAATTACAACATCATCAATACTATGGGTAACAAAGTAATGAAATGAATCTTGTCTCATGATCACTTCTTCATGCTGAAGGTACTGCTAGGTTTCTTAATTGTGGTGCAGATGCTACCTATGCTTGGATGGAATTGATAAACTTAGGAGCATTTTGAGGCCTCGTTTTGTGGTTGGTCATGTCGAATCTATATCCCTCTAGAATGACTCATGGCATCCAAATGGGATCTTGCTGGACCTATTCCCAAGGAGAATACTTTACTATTCTGCTCATCTCTGATTTATACTCTAAATGGAAAAGTCCCAATGTGAGGTCTGAAGACAAGGTATCATTCTAGGCAGCTATTTGTGGTGTAATTTGTTCGAATGCTTCTTCGGAAGACCAAGATTCTTGCACTGCTGCTTCTTATGACATTCTCACCTCTACTTCAGCTTTGGAGATTGTGAGGAAAAGAGCCATGAGTTAAATGGTATCGGCTCATTTTATTTTCATCTAATTTGCTAAGGTTTGGATTCATATTTTGTTTGCAATATAAGATAAGCTGCCTATATTTCAAGGAATTGACAGATAGTCTTCTAAGCAAGGCCGAACTCTCTACTTTTTGTCATGAAAGCACTGAGATTGTTTAAATTTTCTTGATGCAGCAGGCTATAAAAAGGAGAGATTTTCATTGGTGTTTGGGAAATTTTTTGTAGACTTGCTACATCTATTTATCTTTAAGGCCAGAAATGAGATGTTACATTTCCAAACTTATTGATGGCATTATGATTGCTTGTGCAGTCAAGGGGAGAATTACCAAAAAAGTCCTAAACCTATTGCAATTGTGCCAATTCAGTCCTAAACTTTTTTTTTTTTGCCAATTTAGTCCTAAACCTTTTATAAATGTGCCAATTCAGTCCTTCCGGCCAAAATTGGCCGGCCGGAGCTGACGTGGACGCCGGCCAGAGACAGCTGGCCGGCGAACCAATTTTTAAATAATTTTTTAATTTTTTTCCGATTTTTTAATTTTTTTAGATTTTATTTTTTGAATTTTTTTTTTTAGATTTTTTACCTCCTTCTTCCTCTGGCCGGCGAGGCTGACCTCGCAGGCCACTGGCGAGGCTCGCCCTCGCCGGCCACTGGCGAAGGCGAGCCTCGCCCAGCGACGGCGAGGGCCGCCGTAGCCCAGCCAAGGCGAGGCTCAGCCTCGCCCAGCCATGGCGAGGTCGAGCCTCGCCAGATCTGGCGACGGCGGCCTCACCATCGCCCAGCCAAGGCGAGGCTCGGCCTCGCCCAGCCATGGCGAGGTCGAGCCTCGCCAGATCTGGCGACGGCGGCCTCGCCTTCGCCAGTGGCAAGCGAGGGCGAACCTCGCCGGCCACTAGCAAGGCCGTAACCAGATCTGGCGAGGCTCGCCTTGCCATGGCTGGGCGAGGCCGAGCCTCGCCTTAGCTGGGCGACGGCGGCCCTCGCCGTCGCTGGGCGAGGCTCGCCTTCGCCAGTGGTCGGCGGGGGCGAGCCTCGCCAGTGGCCGGCGGGGGCGAGCCTCGCCAGTGGCCGGCGAGGTCAGCCTCGCCGGCCCTCGCCTCTGGCCGGCGCCGGCCGGCCAGAGGAAGAAGGAGGTAAAAAATCAAAAAAAAAAAAAATTCGAAAAAAAAATTCGAAAAAAATTAAAAAAATCGAAAAAATATTAAAAAATTATTTAAAAATTGGTTCGCCGGCCAGCTGTCTCCGGCCGGCGTCCACGTCAGCTCCGGCCGGCCAATTTTGGCCAGAAGGACTGAATTGGCACATTTATAAAAGGTTTATGATTAAATTGGCCAAAAAAAAAGTTTAGGACTGAATTGGCACAATTGCAATAGGTTTAGGACTTTTTTGGTAATTCTCCCTGCAGTCAAGTGTAGTTTTCAAGGTTGAAAGAACATGAAGAATCTGATCTTTGTCCTTGATCATTTCCATTATATGTGCTCCATTTATATCAAACGGACTCTTAATTCATCTAATTAACATATATGATTCTTTATGAAAAATCAAGAAAGATCATAATATGCTCATTTATTTGGCATAGACAGCTTACAAAAAATAAAATAAAGGCAATTAGTCAATTTACCGTCTTTTCCTTTGACGACTTCATGTGTCTTCTTTCTCTTTCTTCGAAGCAAACAACAAATAGAAACGACAAGGACCATAACACCTCCAATAGGAACGGTAATGGCGATGGTTATCATGGTAGATGTGTTGCTTTTTCCTGCACAATTTCCGTATTGTATATGAGACAACTGCCAAATAAATCTAAAAACATTTTAGATGAAAGCGTGTATAATATATAAACATTCCAATACTGTTCTTTTTCTTCTTCTTTTTTTGTCAGAAACACTCTGCTTCACTAGGTAGGAATATGGCCTAAGACTGACGCGAGAAGATTGGCAATTACACACACAAGAAGGGGCTTGAGAAATTTGAATAGAGAGGCTCAAACAGAAAGTCTGAACTTCTATTGCAATTCTAGCATTTATAAGTTTCAGTTTTTGGTAAATTGACGGAGACGAATAAATGAAGAATATTAAGAAGCAAAAAAAATTTCGGATTAACAACCCACGTTTGATCACCTACGAAGTCCGGCAATAGGGAATTATTGCCGCTGCTGCAGCACACGTGCACTTGGGTCTAAATCCCTCTAAAAGAAACCCTATTCACATTAACCTTATGAATATATCAACCACCGCCACAAGAAGTCCAATTTTGGTCTTCTTTATGAACCCCAGACACCAAATTAGAGGGAAAATTACCCAATGAGTCCTAATTCTATTGTATGGATACTAATTCACTTTTGAAATTTTCAAATTTACCCAATTTAATACTAGATCTTGATGAAAAATTCGAATGTTATCTTTCTGATCAATTATTGCAAGAAAATCGATGACAAGACAATCTATTAATTTCCAATTGTCCTATATGACATACTGCCATGGTAGGGATTTCTAGCAAAAAGTGGTCAAAAGGACTACATTAAAATCTTACGCAAACGTTTGACATCCGGTTTAAGGGTAATTGAACCATAAATTGCCTTGTTGTTGCCGGCACAGCTTTTAGGCATATGTTTCCCATACGGTATTTCTTGCTTGGCTGATTTTTTATTTTTATTTTTTTGGTTGAAAATACGGATGAGTTGCATTAATTAACCAAGTCCTTGGTAAATTCATCAAGAGCATCGGCACATAGCAAATATAAAAGTGCAAACGGGGGTTGAGTAACTTGCTTGGATGATTTAAGCTCGACAATTTGTCTTACCTTTTTTAATTTTTTTTTTTGGGATGATTAGCAGTGATCACCACCAGCAGTGTGACCCTAAAGATGATTGATATGGATTCTAACCCTAGATCAATTTAGATGTCGAACTACTTCTCTTATTGTTGAAACCCTTTTGTGTTTATATCAATCCACAAACGGTGGTGACTGAATGAGGAGAATTAATGAACATCTGCTAATGATTGATTACCCTTGGCCTAAACTACCTTTATTATTAATTTAAAGATCTCACACGACCGCTTGTGAGCAATGATTGCTATAACTTTTGATTCAATGAACTCACCATGATAGCTGAGTATTAGCCATGTCCATGCACCAAAGATCGAGACATGGACCCTAGCTTCTTTTGCTGACAATATGGAATTATTCCGTACCTTCTTTTTGGCAAAACTGTATTTATCCAATGCGCTGACCCAAAAATTAATTAGATGGTCTATGGAGCATATAGATTAAACTTATTTGAACAATTAATCGTACAAATCTCATGTGGAACTCGTATAATTAATAATTAGATGATCTTAATCCATCTGGATTAAAAAAGGACAAAAAACAAAAAGCCACGTGCCTAATGCCTGAACAAGAGCCAACGTACCTGGAGGTGGAGGCGGAGGTGGCGGTGGCGATGGCGGCGGCGGTGGAGGCGGAAGTGACTCGGCAACTGGGTCAAGGAATTGATTGGTCTCGTAACGGAATTGGCAACTTGGCGCCATGGCCCTCATTCCCTCCTTCCCGAGACAACAGTCCTCCAAGTTCCCGACGATTTTCTCTTGGCAGTCGATGCATTGCTCCTCCGTCAAATCTGGTGTGCACTGCGCCATCGCGTAAACCATGTCAAACCCCACAGACACGTTCCTTGTAGCAAACTTCCTCAGCGAGCCACCGCCGGCTGCCTCACCCCGCAGACCTTCCATCTGTGTCCCCAGCTTGTACGTGACCTGGAGTGCGACGTTGTTCACGTTGACCAAAATGTAGTTGGGTTTAGTCTCAACTGTGCGGAAGATCGAGGCGTCAGAGTAACGGACGGTGCAGTTCTCGCTGTAGAGGAACGCCTCCTTCTGGAGGGGACAGAGGTGGCGTATGTCGGAGGCCGAGGCTTTGAGGCAGGTGCGGCAGTTCTCGGCAGTGAGGTCGCCACGGCAGGAGCCGATGATGTAGAGGGTTTGGGAGGTGCCGGAGATGGCGGAGGAGGCATTGAAGAAGCCGTAGGTGAGGAACAAGGAGTCTGTGGTAGAGATGGAGGAGAGAAGGTTGGTGAGGGTGGTTTGGTAGGCGCTGGCGGCGGTGAAGTTGCCGGTCGAACCACAGTAGGGCTTTGGGAAAAGAAGTTGGGCGTTAATGGTGGAAGCAAAGGTGAGAAGAAGCAAGAAAGGAAGATCTGGAGGAGCCATTATCCTTAGTGTTTTTTTTTTTTTGGGTGTTTCAGGTGTTTCTTTGATCAGTGTCGAGAGGCTAATAATGTATGAACACAAATAGCTGGTGCAGCTCCTACACAAGTTGCTTCGTTTCTGTAAAAAAAAAAAAAAAAAGTTGCTTCGTCGAAGTATCTACTTTGTCCACGTCTTCTATCTCGAGGTGGGGAGTTGTTCATTGAATCATTTTCTGTTACTTTGCCAGAAAACCAGTGATTGACCGAACGAACGTCGAGAAAATATGTTGTCTGGCCGCCCACAAGTGGACGTAGCCGCCCACAAGTGGACGTAGCTACACTATCTCGGCTCGCCTGAGTAACCTACATACTCTTTTTTATGGCAATTGCGCTCTGTGTCATCACATATGTCATATCCCATCATTTGAAATATATGCAAAAGTTTGCCAATGCTATTTATACACTGCATGACAGCCCTGGTCTCAGATTTCTTTAATCTTGAATGAGTCTTCTATTCCGATGCCTCTTCCTCTCGGTCAACTATCCGAATCAGGTAAATTGATGCTCAAACGGGCCATATGTTGTCTGGCCGGATTGCTGACGTGAACTGTAAGAGTTTCTGAAGTTGCAAATGTCGATTGACAAGAGGTTTGTGAATTGTGATTCCTGAATGCCTCAGTGCAGAACCGGTGCTTCACTCATAGGCTGATTGTGTGGGTTTTTCTTCTTCTTCTTCTTCTTCTTCTTCTTCTTTTTTATTTTTATTTTGTGTGTAGTCGTTGTCCACCGGCTATAAAATATAGCCATTAGTCACTAGCTATCGGTCAATGGAGATTTTATTTAAACTAAAAAAATAATTCAATTAATGTAGGGAAATTAATAAAAAGACAATTATTCAAATAAGGACGAATAAAGACAAGTACATCTTCAAATTTTGGAAAAAAATAAAATACATACAAGTGCTCTGATAATGATTAAAAACAAATTATATTGAAGAAGATACCTAATTTATTTGGCGTATTCAGTGATGTGTCCCTCACTATAATTTATATGATAAAATGTCATGGTTGTCCTCTTCTTTGCGTTGGGCATCTGCACAAGATTAATTTTTTTGCTAAATCGATTATGCTTGCAAACAGTCATTATTTACAGTCAAGTTGTACCTACTGTCTTTTATTATCCATCGACTAGTATTGAACGTGGATTCTTATGGGACCCTAGACCTTGTGGAGAGTAAGTCACAAGCCATGGTGGAAAGAATCGGGGAACATGAGACTCTACTCTACCACCACCTTAGAATGTTGATATTTTCTTCACCAACTCTTCGAGTGTACTCAGAGTAGTTCTTTTTTTTTTTTTTTTTTTTTTTTTTGTGCTTGAGGAACCGGCTTGCAGCCAACAGCCACGCTGTAAACCCTCAGGTGACACTTAAGCAGGAGGACCCACCACCCCTGAGTCACACTTAATACACCTAGCGCCTCCCCTGGGTTTTGAATCCTTCACCTCTTCGTTGAGGATCAGTAGAGTCTTAGCTAGTGAAACCACCGTGGCCGGTGGTAATGTACTCAGAGTAGTTCATTGTCAAATACATCTCAATTTCATTTGTAGATGAAGATGAAGCGCTAGCAAAAGCTGGTGGGTATTCTTCTTTTTGTGAAGCGATAGCTGTGTAGATTTCCACGCATTTCTCCTTTTTACATCTTATACATTTAAATTCCCCTCCTTTTTTACGTTTAGTCTAATATGTGAGTTGCCCCTTTGGGATTTGCTTTATTTGGATGCCATGCCAATGAGTCTTTTGTTTAAGAACTCTTAAGTATTAATAATACCATTATGTTTTTGACCAAAAAAAAAAAATTTGTGATGGTGCCAACATTACTTTAAAACTAGTGATGTTGCCCATGTTTTGCTTGTGTTATTATAGAAGTCGCTAAAGTTACTAATAAGATAAATAACTTTAGGTAATATGATTAAACGAAGGCATAAACTTAGAAAAAAGAATAGATCCATTTTATCAAAACCATGTTTGATCTTGGCTAAAGATGGCACCAAGTACGAGGAACCAAAAGGAACACATCAATAAGAGTAATATAATTACATCAAATAATTTTTTATTGTTAATATAGTGTTGCGATAATGAAAATGAGTTATGGCCGATGCCAGCCATTGCCCAGACCCCAATCACCAACGTAGAAGAAAATAAACAATAGAATAGGGGAAAAAAAGAAGAAAGAAAAACGTAAAAAAGAAAAAAAGAAAGAGCAGCATTATTCTGAGCCCTATCGGCTAGGTTATAGGACAATTGGCACTAACTAGATTGGCACAATAGCAATTTCTAGGTTAAATTGATCAAAATGATTACATTGGAAAATTTTTATAAGGTTTGTGATTATATTGGCCAATTTGGAAAGTTTATTGTTGATTTATTGGTCATATAATAAGTTTAAGATATTTTAGATAATTTTCTCTCTTTTCCACTCCTACCATATAATTAACAATTTTTTTACTTGAAACATCAAGTCTGTGTACATAAAAAAGCATCTCACATTGTTTATTTATGGGGTTTTCATGTTTTACAAGTACATGTGGTCTCTCTCTATTTATCAATTTATGTTTTTTGAATTGGATATTTTAATATGGTGTTAAAATCATATTCCGCCTCAGTTTATTTGGTATGTGCAACCCTATTCGTCAATTATTATGACCAAAGTTGTCTTAGACATAATTAATTTTGTCCCAATATTTGACCTTTACTTCCCTGTTAACACCTTGATCATTGTCTAAACAATTGGTACGAAGGTAAAACATGATAGAGACTGGAGTAGAATATTCAAAGTTGATTTTTCCCAACACGGCTCTCGTGGCTCAGGTCAAAGTGCTTTTGTCCGACAAGACTGAACCGGCGTGCTGTGGTTCTTTATCATATTCACCCACCAATCGGTGTCCCGATTGGACGGACGACCATAAAGTCTCTGGAGCAACAATTCAACATAAAATGAATAGGAAAAGACTTAAGAATTGAGTGATTGCTAATGAATAATGGATCGACCGTATTTTGATCTCTTAAGTCTAACATTGACCACTAATGATAAATGTCTAGGGTTATGGCATGGCTATTTAAGTGCTTTTGACCGACAAGACTGAACCGCGTGGTGTGGTTCTTTATCATATTCACCCACTAATCGATGTCCCGATTGGACGAACGACCATAAAGTCTCTGGAGCAACAATTCAACATAAAATGAATAGGAAAAGACTTAAGAATTGAGTGATTGCTAATGAATAATGGATCGACCGTATTTTGATATCTTAAATCTAATATTGACCACTAATGATAAATGTCTAGGGTTATGGCATGGCTATTTAAGTGCTTTTGTCCGACAATACTGAACCGCGTGATGTGGTGCTTTATCATATTCACCCACTAATCGGTGTCCCGATTGGACGGATGACCATAAAGTCTTTGGAGCAACAATTCAACATAAAATGAATAGGAAAAGACTTAAAAATTGAGTGATTGCTAATGAATAATGGATCGACCGTATTTTGATCTCTTAAGTCTAACATTGACCACTAATGATAAATGTCTAGGGTTATGGCATGGCTATTTAAGTGCTTTTGTCCGACAAGACTGAACCGCGTGGTGTGGTTCTTTATCATATTCACCCACCAATCAGTGTCCCGATTGGACGGACGACCATAAAGTCTCTAGAGCAACAATTCAACATAAAATGAATAGGAAAAGACTTAAGAATTGAGTGATTGCTAATGAATAATGGATCGACCGTATTTTGATCTCTTAAGTCTAACATTGACCACTAATGATAAATGTCTAGGGTTATGGCATGGCTATTTACGTAGTCTTTTCAACATTTTCAAGATAAATATAGTACGAATATCATTATTTTCATACAGCACTAATTTAAGTATTATATCTTTTTTTGATCATTTAAGTATAATAATTTTAAAGAAAAAATGCTCATCTAAGTGTTATAATTTTCAATCAATGAATGTTTTAAAAAAGTTATAGCACTCAAATGATTAATTGAAATGTTAAAGTAATTGGAAAAAAAAGTTAAACCACTCAAATAAGTGTCATACAAAACTCATGATACTTGTATTATCTCTTTCTCCACAATTTTCTCATACATGGCCAAGAAGTTGGCTTAGAAAGTTTTACTTGGAGAAAGTTACGATTGTGATATATTAAAACTTCTATTGTATATCAAAAGTCAAAAACCTTGTAGATAGTGATTGAATTCTAGGTATAGGGTTACATAGATTTTTAGGGAAAAAGTACACCTCAAGTGCCAAAACTTGGCATGCGTGGACACTTAAATGCCAAAACTTCTAAAATGTGTGCGTATATATATACATATTTGGTAAGGTAAGAATTGTTTTAATTTTCAACCAAAACGCTGTACAACAACAGTAACAAGGCACCAACATGCACTCAATATGACAAACAAGTCAAAAGAGTGAAAGGTTGTCGAGCTAAAATGAACGAGGAAAGGGAAAACTACAAAGCAACAACCCTCAACACATAAAATACAAAGGGCACACCCTCGGCAAAGGTAAATAAAATAGAAGCAAAAGCACAGCTCAATCTGAAAAAAAAAAATAAAAAAAAAATAGATGGGATAAGGCTCCAACTCTGCTGCAATCTTCTTTTGGTAGGGGTATCAGGTACTTGATGGAACGTCAAAGCCTTATCCCTAACAACCTTGTCAAGGCGTTTCTTCATAGCCGACACGAAGGGAGTCTGATCACGGAAAATGATATTATTCATTTACTTCCAAATGATATTACATAAGGCTCCAAAAGCGAACCGAGTGAGAATGATGTGGAAGGGATCTCTAGATAAATACTTTGATAGCCCACTGAAGGTCATCCATGCACGAACTATTCCACCAAGCAAAATTACATCTAGAAGCCCAAAAAATAGCTAGAGCCTCAGTAGTATGACACCCAAAGAAAAGGTGATCGATGGAGTCAGGATGACAAGAACAAAAAACACAATTTGTATAAGAGATTCCGCCATAGGTAAGAAGCATAACCTAAGTGGGCAATCTATTTATGGTGATTAGCCACAAAAGAAACTGGTACCAGGGGATCAGCGACCTGTTCCAAATCAGAGGGGCCCAAGGCATGGACTACCTTCTCGGCTGAATGACGTCCCAGGCCGAAGCAGCAGAGAAGACCCCAGTTGTGTGGCCCAGCCAGTAAAAACGGTCGAAGTCATGATTAAGAAATGGTAGGGGCTCATTCCAAGAAGCAATCTCATCCAAAACTTTGGATGCCGCACCAGAGAAAGACAAGTAATAAGCTATTGAAGCTTGCCTAGGTAATTCAAGCGATAGATGTCTACGTTAGAGAAAAGAAGGTTTAAAGGGCCCCTCGGATGCCAATTGTCAAACTAGAAGGATATAGAGCGTCCATTTCCCACATGCCAACAGAAAAACTAGCAAAAGTCATGCCAAAGGTCCAACAATTTCTTTCATGACCAAGAGCAAAAAATTGGTTTAGCAACTAACCAAAAGTTCTTATTCTTCAGAAAGGTAGAGTGAATCCATCTGCACCACAAGGATTCCTTATCCATGAATAAGAACCATATGTGTTTAAGCATAGCTGCTTTGTTGCTTTTCGCAATCTTCTAATACCTAGGCCTCCTTTAACCTTCGGGAGGCACACATCATTCCAAGCGGCTTTAGCACCTTCTGTACCTAGATCCAGACCCTTCCAAAAGAATTTCCGCAACATCTGTTCAATTTTATCAAGTACCGACCTTGGCAAGATAAAGACGTTTGCCTAAAAGACCTGGATGGAATGGAACACTAACCTGATAAGTTGTAGCCGACCCACAAAGGAGAGAAAATGATGTGTCCATAGTTGCACCCTCCACGTGATTGTATTAACCAAAGAAGAGCAATCAACCTTCCGCAGCCTAGATGAAATTACAAGCACTCCCAAATATCGAAATGACAGCAATCCCTCCTGATAACCAAGGAACTCTTTAAAGAGGTTACGAGATTCAGGGGAAACTCGAGAAAAGAAAATCTCACTCTTGTGCAAGTTCAGAACTAGGCCACACCAATGAGAGAACCTATTAATACCGACCTTGAGAAGAGATAAGGAAGGCATATTCGCTTCAGCAAAGAGCAAGACGTCATCCGCAAAGAATAAATGGGATAGCCGAGTTAGTTTGTACCTTCAAAAAAACTTGAAAGTAGGCTGGCTGGTTTGTAGGTTTAGAATACTTGTGAAAATCTCCACCACATATGTCATGTCCCAATATTTGGAATATATGCAAAAGCTTGTTGACCCTGTTTACGCACTACATGATAGCCCTAATCTCAAATTTTATTTTAAACTTGAACGAGTCTTAAATTTCGATGCATTTTCCTCTCAATCAACTAATCAGTTTATTGTGAATTATGGTGAGTTGATTAGATATCCAAAAAAAAGTAATTAGAGAATTATTTTATTCCTATGAACCATATATTTAGGGACTTGGGGACGTGATCTTGATGTAAGATCACAATGGCTAGTGCTCGCATGATTCCTTCCTGACCTCCCTAGCTTATCCAGAGTTTTTTTTTTTTTTTTGGTTGGTCTTATTTTACACCTATTCTAACTCTAACTCTCAAACTTTTGCCCTACCTCCTTACAGGGCGTGGAGTCGAACCTTACTCCTGAAATTAATTCATCCTCACCCTAACCCCTCCTGAGAATGTGGGGATTTGAACTAGAGTTTAAGCGTTGGGTAACAGCACACCGAGATCATCAAGCAACACTATGTGGTTATCATTGGCCTTAGGCAATCAGGCCATAGTAGTCAGATCACAAGTGGCTTTGATTGATAGTGAGATTCTTTTTATAGCTTTATTTTTCTCTTTATTTGATCTTAAATTACTAAATAATTTGCCCTGTCTTATTCGAGATTTACCAAATAAGAAATACGCCATTTCAAGCAAACGTATCATCCTTCTCCTCCTGGCAAAGGAAGCACGAGCCTTCGGATTAATGGTCCCGTCGTTGAAGCGAGTCAATTAAGTTATCTTACGTTTTTCTAAAGCAGAATAATGCCCACTGAGTTGGACTCTTTGGTCCTCATCCCAAGCGGAGACATGGGAAAGAAAAGTCTGAGGATGGAGACGTAACTGGAAATGAGAGAGAGAGAGAGAGAGAGAGAGAGAGAGAGAGAGAGAGAGAGAGAGAGAGAGAGAGAGAGAGAGAGAGAGAGAGAGGAATCTTCATTCTAATCTTCGTACAAAAAAATTGTAGGGACTCTTGTTTCCGATTCCTTTTTCCAACGAAGGGCATGCCTTTTCTAAGGAAAGGTTGTTAGGTGCTTGGGAATTTACGGATTAAGATCCTTTGATTGCCCAGGCATCTTGCTAATTTTTATTTATGAATAAACTTCACATGCAACTAAATTTTATTACGGATTAAGATTCTCTAAAATCAAATTAAGTTGACATTATTTTTTTCTTTTCTGATGAGTGTAATTTAACGTTTTGAGTTTACTATATTGAGAAGATGACATATTAACATAACAAGAAAGGTCTGAACTTAATCTTCCCATTTATACCTTTTTTTCTTCATTTCCTTTTCTTTCCCGTTTATATATATATATATATATATATATATATATATATATATATATATTTGCTTCTTCCTTTGTTCCACGGGTAATATCACCGCCCTCCTCCTTTTGTGATAGAGAGGCAAGCTCGGGGAAAGATAGGCCGATCCAATGGGAAGTAATTGCCGCTAGTGGCGAGGCACGACAATGAGGTGAGGGCCGTGTGACCCATGGTTGAGGTGGAGAGAGAAATGTGGATCTAAGATTTTGTGTCGATCTTGCTGCATTCATTGATCGAAAAACTTTGTATCAACCAAAAAAAATTAGTTTACAAAACTGTTTTTCTAGGAGATATGTACGATTGTGAGTGATCCTCTAAATAATTTGGTGTATAAAAGAATCAATAGTGGCCCGATACCTCATTTAAAAAATTAATTGTATAAACTAATCTTAGTAAGTCTAATATTTTCCTAAAACAAAACCCCATAATGTTGGCTCAGTGGTTTAGAAATTGGAGATGTATAGAGCCAACTGGTTCCCACAAGGGTTATTGATTTGCAAAATCAAAAGGGATCTTCTTGTTGTTAAAAAGGAAAATCTCAAAACCAAAGAATTAAAGATTGTACATGGCTTACATCAGTACGACCAACTCTGTATAAATTTGAATCTATCTTTAAAGTAAAATACTTGGCTAACTGTACGGTTAGCTTGAAAAAAGAATGCCAATCCTCAGCTCACACATTTTCCACAAGAGGGAGAGAGATCTATGTTTATCTTGGAAACTTCTTCGTGCTTGTGTTTGAGAAAGGAAACTGTTGTGGGTTTAAAAGGAAAGAGAAGGTAATGTAAGACATCATCTCAGTCCTGCATTCGTTTTGTCTGGGAGACACCATGTGGGACCCATTGCGTAGAAATGCAAAGCCGGCAATAAGGAATAATTTGATTTAATATGTAATTTGACTTTTGGGACTACCTTCTTAGCCCTAAAAGTCCTCGGGCTTTTCGGCTTCAAGCCGCCCAAAAAACTGACTGTCATCACTAATTGGTATAATCATACCACGTGACTTTTAATGTTTGAATACTTGAACGTTTTGTCAGGTGGGTGCTAGGAAATTCAGAAATAGATAGCTTATTAAATTAATGGATATCATGAGAAGATAACTGTATCCGATGTAAATTGATTCCCAATAATCTTATTCTTTGAACAAGTTATGTACTAACACTCAAACACAGCATGTCCACACCATGAGCCAACTTGCTTCGCCGTTTTCCTTTCAAAGTCTTTCTAAAAAAAGGTATTGTTGTAGTTATGTAACTGAGCTAACACTACTAGAAGAAATCGATAGGCGATGGGCAAAACTGTACAAAAAAGAGAGCCAAAATCTGTTTGAAACTCTCTTTATAGATGGCTTGTAGATTAGTAGCCATTGTTGGTGAGGGTTTTGCAAAACCCATCAGCTAAAAATTGTTGGAGAAAGATAAGAATCAAACACTTATCCTAGTCAACTCCATGATAAGATATGAGCTAATATAATTTAAATACCATGACAATTAACTACAAAGTTACATCAAGTGATCAAAGAACTCAAAAGACACAATTGCAATAAACTTATTCCTGATTTCGTTAGAGAAAGTGCATTTACAAATAATCTTTGTCTTCATCTTGAACTATAAACACCGGCAGAGAATACAAAGATTTTCGATGCTTTTTTTTTTGGGGCGAGGGGGGGGGGGCAATGGATCACTTTCATTTCTTCAACTAGCGATGGATCACTTTCATTTCTTCAACTAAGGATTTCCAAACAACAAAGAAGGCTTGTGAATGAAGGATTGCTTAAAAGGGTTGAGATGGGGTGGGCAACCAATTACAAGGGAGAGCTTCGAGTCTGCTAACTGATTGGCCTCACGGTAATGGTGGACAACTTGGATTTCATGGAGATGGGCTAGACAAGATTTGCATATTACAATAAGGGCCTGCAAATCCCACCCAAGTTGATAAGTGCCCAAGAAAAAACCTATTCGAGATGGGACACCTACTACCTACGAATATAGTCTAGTGGGACAGTCAACGAACACTTCATTATTTAGTCTAGACAAGAGTAGTATTAAGCCTTATAGAAGCACAATAACACATAAATGCAGAAGTCTACGGTGGACTGATGTATGATTTAGCTTCAAATAGTAACAAAAACTTAGAAATATCATAATAACTATGATGGACAACATGTGTAGGGTCTTTTTTTAAATGCACACGATCCCATTTGAGCAATTAAGAGCTTATTCTCCATATACATAGACTTCTGCTTATGGTTCATAAAAAATCATGGTGCAAGGCCATACAATCTCACCATGAGACCATCCATGAAGAAAGATTTCACTTATGCCCCATTACTGGTGGTATAATTCGGTAAATAACATGCCATTGGTTGATGAAGGCAACATCCTATTGGTGAATTCCTCTTATTCAAGCTCTCGTTGGGATCTCAATCTATGCGATCTACTTCAGATGAAGAAAGTTGGATGTCAAGGTGATAGCTTGGTGCATAGTAAGCAAATATGTAGGCATCGAAGCACTTGATCTCTTGACTATGAATCCACGATAGCTGGGTCCACTACTTCTGAGGGCATGCCTTCTCTACATTGATTCTACATCTGCAAGAATAAGTTTGGAAAATCTTCATAGAATTGTGGTATTATTTCAATGACTCATCATGCAAGACATCTAACTCTAGTAAAGAACCATTTATGACCGAGGAACAAAAATAATCATAAGTAATTTGTAAGCTAAGGGTGCACATGACAGAATTTCTGAAAAAAAAAATCAATTTCTATTCCTTGGACAAGTTTTTGAATAAAGAAAAGCATTCTCAAAAACATAAATTTCTATTTCTAGGGGTGGCGATGGTCGGCAGTCGGTAGCAGTTGTTTGGCATCCGACACCTGACGACAAGTGTCCTACGGTTAGTGGCAGGCATCCGATGTTGTGGTGTCCAATGTCTAGTGGTTGGCATCTGGTAGTAGGTAGCAGACGTCCAGTGACTAGTGATGAGCGTTTGGCTTCCCGTGGGTGGCAAGTGAGTAGTGGACAATGATGAGAGTGAATGATGAGAAGATTTTTCATTTCTCACTTTTATTCTAGAAATAGAATAGTTAAAAAATTTAGCTTCTGATTTCTGTTCTAAATTTGTTTCTAGGATAGAAATCTGTTCCAGAAATTAAAAGAAAAAAAATGAAATTATGTTACCAAATAGATTCTATTCCAAACTAATTCTAGAGAATAGAGAAAAAAATAAATAGAAAAACATAAATTTTGTCATGCGCACCCTAAACGGAGTTAGTTTTCACAAAAGAATTTCTATTTCACTTGACCAGAGTTATAGAAGGTGTAGTGTCTCGTGGTAGCATGGTGAAACTTACATAATTAGCAAGATATTTACCCCCTTCTAGTTGGTGGTAGAAGTTATTCTTCTTTCTGCAAATGATCTCTAGAAGTGGTACTCCAAAACTATAAACATCGGATTTCACTAAGAACTCTCCATGCATTGGATATTCTAGAGACATGTAACCACTACAAAAATGAACATCAGCCACATGTATATTGCAAATTTAGATTCAAATCACGTAGCATCCTTGAATAGATAAAATGAGCAAGTCCGGCATCTAATCACAAAGTCATCTATTCAAAAACTAAGACTTACAAAGTCCCTACAATTCTATTTGTGTTAGCTTGAGTTTGATCACTTCCAAAAATTATTGCCACACCAAAATCCGAAATCTTCGCATTCATTTCACTATCTAACAAGATATTGCTACATTTTAGGTCATGATGAATGATTTAGAGATGATTTTCTTCATGTAAATAGAGCATCCCTCGAGTGATCCTAGAGACTATTTTATAACGTAGAGGCCAATCCAATTGTCCCCGTTTTTTGGGATCTGCATCACTATACCAAAATTCATTAATGTGCTAGGATGTGGCACCTACTCAAAAACTTAAGGCGAAGCTCATCACAAAATACCAAAGTATATTTACTTTCATTCATCAAAGATAGTTCAAGAAAAACCTATAATTAATTAAAAGAACAAAACTCAAAATTTTCAAAGTTTCCACAGCTAGTGAAAGCTTGACCATTTGATTTCAAGCAAATGGTACATTTTGCAAATAAGAAGGTTAAAGTGCAACATACCAAATAAGAAGTAATCGAGGCTTTTATTTGGCACAAACTTGTGGGCAAGTAGCTTTTCGAATCCTCCAATCAAAATCTAAGCAGTCACACAAGGTTTCCGTGTTGAAGCTTCGCAACTAATAAAAATTTATTCTTAGATTCTTCATCACCCTTTCTTGAGCTTTGAGATAACCTTTTCACAGCAATTTATTGTCCATTAGGAATTCTACCTAATAGGGTTTTGTATCTATCATTTAATTCCTTAACACAACTACTTAGAAGCTACCATAAAAAAAGCTTTACATGTTTCTTTTACTTCAACATCATTATGTTCAATTCAATTCATATATAAAGCAATTTGGGATTATTTCTAAGTGATATGTAATATGTAATTGGAAAACTTCACCAAATCCACCTTCACCCAACTTGTTTTCAAGAGAGAAATCAGTTGTTGCAGCTTATATTGTAGCCAAGTCCAATTGTGAGGACTCCACGGTAGTAAGTTCATTTACACCAACATTATTGAACAAATCAATTTGATTGTTAAATTTCATTGACAATGGCTCCTAGTGGCACTTGTAGGGTTGCCAATGCTTGGGAAATTATTATAATGAAAATCATCATATTAGCCTGGCATGGTTGTGTCCCCCTACCCCAAAGAAATCTTTCCTCTCTTGATTGGTCATAAAGGAAAAAAAAAACAATATCATCAATACTATAGGAAACAAAATAATGAGATGAATATCGTATAATGATCACTTCTTCATGCTGAAGTTAGTGTTAAGACTATTAAATGTGGTGCAGATGCTACCTATGCTTGAAGAGAATTGCTATAGGTTAGGATCATTTTGAGGCCTCGTTATCTTGTTGGTCATGTCGAATCTCTTTCCCTCTAGCATGACTCATGGCATCCCAAAAAGAGTACTTTAAGACGCTGCTCTTCTTTGAAGTGCAAAAGCGACTGATTTAAGGCCCAATGCAGTCTAAAGACTCGGTATCAATCTAGGCAACTGTTTGAGTAGTAATTTATCCAAATTCTCCTTTGGAAAACCAAGATACTAGCACTTCTTCTTCTAGCGACATTCTCACCTCCGCTTCAGCTTGAAAGATTGTCAAGAAAAAAGGCACTAGAGTTGAATAGTATTGGCTAATTTAATTTTCACCTTATTTGTCGAGGTTTGGATTCATATCATGATTGGCCGTACAAAATAAGCTGCTTGTATTTCTAGGGAGATAGTCTTATAATCATGGTAAAACTCTCTGTTTTCTGTGTCATGAAAGCACTGAGATTAGATCCCATTTACTCTTTGGATGCAGTTTCTCTAAGCAAGTCTGAAAAGTGCCCTTCAACTCTATTTTCTTAACAATGATATTGGTAATTTGGGAGTTTGAATTATCCTAACGCAGCGAGCTATGAGAGGGAGACATTTTCATAGGTCTTTGGTGAAATTTTTGTGGAATGGCTGCAACTATTTCATCAAGAAGGCTAGAAATGAGTTGTTACATTCCCAAACTCTTCTTTTGTTGATGGCATTATATGTGCTTGTACATAGTTTTGAAGTTCTTTTTTCTTTTCTTTTTCATTGAAAAATAGTTATGAAGGTTGAAAGAGAATAAAGAATCACACCTTTCCATCACGGAAAATTATCTTTGACTCTTGATTATTGTTGAGTGTCATATGGCAATGGTTGTTGTATAAAGAGGTGATTAGTCTTGGGATGGACTGGTTCCCAATCTAGCATTGGAAACCAAATTTGTCATTTCCAAACTGCTTGTTCCACCGGCTCATTTCTGCATTTTGGTTAAAAATTATATTTATTATAATAAAATGTAAAAGTTGCATTATTATATTTCGGTCAAGTGGGTTATGTGATTATTTGTCCATACTAAAGACATGGTTCTAATCTTGTTGAGTGCAAAACTTTTTTTTTTTTTTTAGTATTTTCAAATAGAGGCTTCAAAATCGTTTTGGAATCGATTTAACTCAAAAACTAGCCTAATTGGGTGATTAGCTCCGTATAGAACTAAGCAGGCTGGTTCTCGCCGGTTCCCAAGTCGAAATGGGCCCGATGCTCACCCCAAGTTGTACAGCAGCGATTAGGAGTTTCTGAGATAAATCCCTGCTGTGGAACTGTTGAAGATACCGTTGCCGATGCCGATTGATCTTAATTGTCTTTTTGATTATAGGGAATATTTTATATACATCTTTAAGATATTGTGTATATTTTTATTCCTTTATTATTTTAGACTCTCTGTATTATAAATAGATTGTAATTACATATTGAAAGGAATATAGAAAAGCAATATACAATTCTCCCAAAACTCCAAGCTTTCTATTTTTCTGACATGGTATCAGAGCCTCCCGCCTTGGCCTAGGTTCCGCAACGCCTTTTTAAGGAGAAATCATGTCAAAGACTGAGGATTCAACTTCCGACGTTTCTGTGGGGATTGAGGAAAATCCACAAGTCATCCCTGCAGAACGACAGATGAATCCATCAGAACCTCAAACAGGCCTCGTGCAACCTGCACGGCTCAACACGGGATTTAATCCTGGAAATCCTCTCACAGGACCATACATTCAGTGGTTACCTGTATCAATCCAACCAAATCAAGGAGGTTCGACACAGAATTCACCTCAAATCAACCCCGGAAGGATTACTAGGCTAGAGGAAAGCTCATCGCACATACCTGGAGCGGGTCCTGGATACGGGGCGAACTGGTCCTTCCCGGGTTTGAGTGGTTCGGGTCCTGGGTATGGGGCGAACAATCCTTACCCGACCTACGACCCGGTTTTTTTCCTTTTGTAGTTCTTGGCGGTCGACTGGAACCTGGAGACCCGCTGTACACCGCGACCACCGATGGACCGAAGCTGCGCCTGATCTCCCAGCAGCTGTCAGGACCGGAGAACTACTCTTTGTGGTCTCGCGAGCTCCGGTAAGCGCTCGTGACCAAAGACAATGACGGTTTTTTGGACGGCACCGTCCCGATACCGTCCGACGAGCGGCTTGCGCGACAATGGCGCAAGTGCAACCAACTTGTTCGGCTATGGATTGGAAATTGCCTCTCGGCGGAGGTCACGGCCGGAGTACCACCGATCGAAGATGCAAATAAATTTTGGGAAAATTTAGAGGAAATGTATGGCAAGCTTGATAGAGCGAAAATTTTCACTCTAATGCAAGCATTATCAGATCTCAAGCAAGGAAATTTGTCGATCTCAGCAATCTACAACAAACTCTCTGCCCTATGGAACGAAATCAACATGACAGAGGAGAATTAGAAGGACCCGAGGCGACCTTGGCTCAATACCGGGCCATGAGAGATCGGGAGAAGGCTACACGGTTCCTACTCATGTTAAATGAAACCTACTTACTGTTTTGTAGCCAGATCTTGGCTATGGACCCGGTTCCGCCGCTCGGCCGCATATACTAGCTTGCGGTTCAAGAAGAATCCTAGAGGCTGGCGTTGTCCGAGTATGTGAAGAGTGGCGAGCGCGTCGTTCTCGCGGCCAAGGCTTCATCGGAGCAGCGCCTCGGGTCCTCAAGGTTCGGCCATGGAGGTTTTTCGAACAGGGCAGGGATGCTAGGGTTTCGGGAGGAAGAAGATGAGGCTTTTTATAAGTCTCAAATGGGCGGCCAGGATCATTTCGCGAGATTCGACGGCTCGGGAAGCTCACATGGATTGAATGGCCGAGATCCAATCTTCGGATCCGACGGTGGAGGATCCTTTGTGCGATTGGACGGCTCAAATTTTGCCATTGCATCACCGCGATCGGACGGACCATCAGCGTCCATTTTAAGGCGATCCAACGGCCCAAATTTGGCCACGTCTTCGACCAGAAATAGTTCAAACAAATGGAAAGGTAAATTTTGTGATTATTGCAAAAAACTTTATCATACCAAAGAAAATTGTTGGAAATTGCATGGAAGACCAGGGGAGAAGAAGGAACGAGAATTTTCTATTGGAAATTCTATAGCAGCAAATGCTAAGGTGAATCAACCCATCAGCAATGACCAACTCCAACAAATCATGAGGACCTTAAGTCAGATGGGCATTCAAGAAAAAATGCCTAGCTATGCAGGTATTTCTCATTGTTTGAACTGCAATATTTCGAGCAACGCATGGATTATTGATTCAGGTGCTAGTAACCATATAGTCTGTGATGAACGGTTCTTCTCTAAATTAGAAAAATCCTCAAAACGCACTTCCGTTCGCCTCCCAAATGGTAGTGATATTTCAGTAGATAAAATTGGGGATGTTAAACTGAGCTCTTCCATCACACTAAAAAATGTCCTCTTCATTCCAAATTTTCAGTTCAATCTCATTTTTGTATCCAAAATTTGTCAAGACAATTTCTGTCAGGTCATTTTCGATTCTGACACTTGTCTCTTCCAGACCCCTTTGACTAGGACACTGATGGGCTCGGGTAGGAATTTCGAGGGACTTTATTTCTGGACGGCATTTACAGAGAATTTTTCATTCAATAAGAGCATCTTATGTAATGCCAATCATAATAAAGATACTTTTTTTTTTTATCTCATCAACGTCTAGGTCACAGCTCCGTTTTTCCTCATCCTAAGTGTCCTATATGCCCATTAGCTAAACAATCTAGAATGTCTTTTCCATAAAGCACATCGCGTGCTACTAGAGCCTTCTCTCTATTGCACATGGACATTTGGGGCCCATATCACACCCCTCATTGTGATGGGTCACGCTTCTTCCTTACTATTGTAGATGATCATACTCGAGCAACTTGGGTTTTTCTTATGCAATCCAAAGCCCAAGTTCTTTCACATCTCAAAAATTTCATTGTCCTGATCAAAAATCAATTTAACAAATCCGTACAACGGGTTCGGACTGACAATGCACGAGAATTCTTTAATCATGAATGTTCTTCATTGTTCATTTCCAATGGCATTCTTCATGAAAGCTCCTGTGTTTACACTCCTCAACAAAATGGGATTGTAGAAAGGAAACACCGTCATTTGTTAGAAGTCACTCGAGCTCTTAAGTATCAAGCTTCAATTCCTGAAATTTTTTGGGGAGACTATGCGGTCATAGCAGCATACCTGATCAATAGAATGCCATCTCGAATTTTGAGTGGAAAGACTCCATTCGAGTCATTGTTTGGAAAACGTCCGAACATTCGTCATATTCGTGTTTTTGGATGCTTATGCTATGTCTCTACCACGGGCCCTCGGGACAAATTTGGTCCTCGTGCCCTTTCTTGTGTATTTATGGGATATCCTACCCTTCAAAAATGATATTTGGTTCTTGATCCATCTACTGGCAGATTCTTTGTCAGCAGAGATGTCACATTTCATGAAGATGTCTTCCCCTTCAAGGATAGACTACCATCATATCAGCATGAAGATCCCTTGACATCTTCTCGTCCCTTTCTGCATGAGGACGATCCTCCATAAGGATCAATGATGATGCTTCCACAAATGATATCTCCTATAGCATCCTCAAGTATTGATGCACCTATTAGCTCAGATGGGGACAATGCAATTTCTAGTCTTCCTTCATCAAGTATACCTGAAGGACCTGAATTTTTGCTAGCCAATATTCCGATGGACGATGTCTCTGCAACCTCACAAACTGATGTTCCATCTGAACCAACTAATCTTCGGCGATCAAGACGCACAGTTCGACCACCAACATGGACAGCGGATTATGTTTGTTCATCGTCAAAAAGGTGTGGTACACAATACCCCATCTCCTCTTATGTCAGTTTTGCTAATCTCTCTCTTGAACATAGATGCTGTGTTAGTAGAATTTATGCACAGCAAGAACCTTCCTCTTATGATGAGGTTGCCAAGGATCCTCGTTGGCAACAGGCTATGAAAGATGAGTTACAAGCTCTCATCGAAAATGAGACTTGGGATATTGTTCGTCTACCTCCCTATCATCGACCCATAGGATGCAAATGGGTATACAAGATCAAATATAAAGCATATGGATCCATTGAACGTTACAAGGCCAGGTTGGTTACGAAGGGATTCACACAGAAGGAAGGCTTTGACTATACGGAAACTTTCTCTCTAGTTGCCAAAGAAGTCACTGTACGGTCTTTTCTTTCCATTGCTGCCATTTGTGACTGGCCCCTTCATCAAATGGACGTTCATAATGCCTTTTTACATGGAGATCTTGAAGAGGAGATTTATATGGATATTCCACCGGGATTTCGCGAACAGGGGGAGGGGAGTGTGTGCCGTCTTCAAAAATCCCTATATGGACTCAAGCAGGCTTCTCGTCAATGGTATGCCAAGTTCACTAGTGCACTTACAACTGCAGAATTCTAACAATCTAAGCATGACTATGCTTTATTCACATGGAAACAAGGTATGTCGTCAATCTATTTACTTATATATGTTGACAATATACTCATTATGGGAAACGATGCGCCTGTCATTGAGATATTCAAGGAGTATTTGCATTCTACATTTCATATTAAGGATTTGGGATCTCCCAAATACTTTCTTGGGATAGAAATTGCACGGTCAAATAAAGGCATTTGTCTTAGCCAACGGAAATTTGTCTTAGAAATTGTGTCAAAAGCAGGTTTGTCAGGATCTAGGCCGGCTGTTATTCCAATTGATTAGAATATCAGATTAACGACAGCTGAATATGACAAAGGGTTGTCACCTGTAAACAATGATCTTTTGCTGAAAGATCCTTCTGCTTATCAAAGACTTATTGGAAAGCTTATTTATTTGACCATGACCAGGCCAGACATTTCTTATGCAGTTCAGATTCTTAGCCAGTTTATGCATGCTCCGAAACAGTCTTATATGAATGCGGCGCTAAAATTCATAAAATACTTAAAAGGGTGTCCTGGATTGGGAATATTGCTGTCTCGAGACAACAATTTGGAAATGACAGCATATTGTGACACAGATTACGCTACTTGTCCCAAGAGTAGAAGATCAGTCACAGGATTCTGTATAAAATTAGGGGATTCTCTAATTTCATGGAAGACAAAGAAACAGTCAACCGTATCTTTATCATCCGTTGAGGCAGAATACCGAGCAATGGCGAAGACTAGCTGTGAGATAGTCTGGATAAGAGGCCTTCTTCAAGACCTTGGTGTACAGATAAGAGAGCCCACTATCCTATTTTGTGATAATGATGCTGCAATTAAGCTTGTAATGAACCCAGTATTTCATGAAAGGACAAAGCATATAGAGGTTGATTGTCACTTCATTTGAGACAAGATCCAGAGTGGGGTGATTAGGACAAAAAAGATAAGAACAACAGAGCAACCTGCAGACATTTTTACCAAGGCTTTATGTCAGAGGCAACATTTGTATCTATTAAACAAGCTAGGTGTATTCAATGTGTATAGACCACCGAGCTTGAGGGGGAGTGTTGAAGATACCATTGCCGATGCTGATTGATCTTAATTGTCTTTTTGATTATAGGGAATATTTTATGTACATCTTTGGGATATTGTGTATATTTTTATTCCTTTATTATTTTAGACTCTCTGTATTATAAATAGATTATAATTACATATTGAAAGGAATATAGAAAAGCAATATACAATTCTCCCAAAACTCCAAGCTTTCTATTTTTCTGACAGGAACATCTTGTACTAAAGTCAATATAGGGTTGTAGTGGCACTAGTCCTCCACTCTTTTTGGTGGATAAACAAGCTTGACTTACCCGTCGGAAAGTGGAATTCAAGAAATCCTATTTCATGGCAGATGGAGTTTAAGTCGCGAATAAATTTAAACGGATGTACACCCAGCTCTATTGTTTCATTGGCCAAAAACATTCCATGGATTTAGACTTGTAGGCATGGTTTTCCCTATCACATCTTGAAAATGAAGAATTTCGAATTGCAGCAACAAAATTTACATATTTGATGTTGATACCTCTATTAGTAAATTACATTTACTTGCGTGATTTTGTATAAAACTTCCGTTTCTCGCATATTTGCCAAACTTACGGGAAAAAGGAAACGATATTTTTTTTAGTAAGCCAAATTATAGACACACAAAAAAGCCACAGTATACTCGGGTAGAGTACTTCAATTTTGAACTCGTTTCATGTCTTTTCTGAAATCGATTATTGTTGTAACATTCTGGAATTGTTTCGTATGATTAATTTTATTTCATGTTCATAGAAATGAAATATTATTCTTGTAATTTCTTATTTGATAACGTGAATTAGTAACACAATCAAATTACTAGATTCAATATTTCTACAAAATCTTTATACATTCCTACTAACTTATCTAAGTTTTTCTTAGAAAAATAATTGATGAAAAATCATGATAGCATCATTTTATGATTCCATTACAAGGACACAAAACTTTTTTGAGGTACATATAATGAAACATCTATATGTACCCGTGCATATCCTAAAGCTTATAACTTTAGTTTCGTATGTTATCAACAAAAGTTGATAGTAGTTTTTCAATCAATTGTTTCTACAAAATCTTTATATATTCCTACTAACTTATGTAAGTTTTTCTTTAAAATATAATTGATGAAAAATCATGATATCATCATTTTACATTCTATTACAAGGACACCAATATTTTTTTGAGGTACATATAATGAAACATCTATATGTACCCGGGCATATCCTAAAGCTTATAACTTTAGTTTCGTATGTTAATAACAAAAGTTGATAGTGGTTTTTCAATCAATAGTACCTTAATATATTTGATTCCTTGTGAACAATAAAGAAGTTTCATAATATGCTCAATTATACGGCATTAAGTAGTTTACGAAATATAAAGGAAAAATAGTCAATTTACGGCTTTTATCATCGACGACTTCATACGTATTCTTTCCTTTTCTTCGAAGCAAACCACAATTGAGAAAAAGTACCATAACACCTCCAACAGGAACGATAATGCTGATAGTTATCACGGCTGATTTGTTGTTTTTTCCTGATTTGTTGCTTTTTCCTGCACATATTCCATTACGTGAATTGGAGCCCGAATTTTGATCTATTTGTTTGCTTCTCATAAAAGAAATGCCATGGAATTATGAAGGGTTAACTTAGTTTTGATACGATGTTTCAATTTAGCAAACGGTGACTTAAGGCAAAAAATTATAAAAGAAACTGTAAATGCTTCTTCCAGTATTGGAGGGTAATTTCTAAAAGGGTGTGGTTATTTCCAATGACTAAATCCATTCCTATTTTCATTGAAGAGATAAAATTTCTCTTAATACTCAAATACAAATTTAAAGCGGTGGATCCTGAGTTTATTCACAAATTTTCTTTGTTTTTCCTTTCCTATATCCATGAAGAAACTAGGAAGTGAATCTGACCTTGTATTATGAAGTAAATTTTAGGCTCATACCACATGCTTCCATCTTTTAGTTTCCAATAAGTGGGTATTACCATGAAAATATCCAAAATAACTTGGACAAGATTAACTTTTTATTAACACAGTCAACTGTTTTCAAATATTTAGTTTTGTTGGGCATATAATCATTAAACTTTTTCCTGTTGGTTGTCCGTTATACACATATAATGAGTTGACCGGATGAAAAAAAAAAAAAAAAAACCCTCATTAAACATATGATTAAATAAAATTATAGTTACATCTCCCAATACTAAAATCCAATAATGATATTTTAATTAAATCAAAACATTGCATAAAATAAGAAATGGTTTTAAAATGACAGTTCAATATTAGTCATTTTATATTGATAAAAGGTTAATATCATTCTTGATAATTACAAAAAAAATAACAATGTGTCTCAACAAGGAATTTTTTTATGTCACTGTTTCTAGTGTACTTCAAGATGTTCCTATATCTTTTTACGTACTTTATAAAGGTATTTCATCAATAGTAAAATAAAATCGTTAATACTGTGATATCTTAATCAGAGACTTCATATTGTTTCAGACAAAGCAAATAATAAATAACATATGCACCACAAAAGTGAGTGCTTGCGATAAAAGTGACAAAGAATGGGTAGGTTGCTATAAGAGTAACGATGAAGAAGAGGCTTTTTTTTTATTATTAAAAAAAAAAGCGATAAGAATAAATTTGCAAGAAATCCACAATTGAAAAGTAAATTAATCGAAAAAAACCTGCAAAAATGAATGGATTTAGTCAGGATGGATAAAGCCTAACCCTTTCCAGACTGAGCAAGACTTCCAGCCACCCACCAGTCAGTTTCATTGGATTTTTTTACCTTTCTAAAAGGATTTTCCGAACATAAAATTAAGGCCGAGTGTATAGTGCTAATAGCAAATCAAGACAAACTTGCCTTCCGAGCGGGAGGCTAACAAGACACAACAGTCGACTGCCGTCGGCAACTTTTCTGCGCACAAGGCCATGGGAGGATAGCCTCGGCTTAAACTTTATTTTATTTTTAACTTATGTTTCAGAAATTAAAAGACTCGTACCATCTCTGTCCGTCCGAAAAGCAAGAACCTTGGACGAGCAGAACAATCCGTAGATAGACTTGAAAGCAGGAAAAAAAGGACTGTTTTTTATTATTATTATTTAATTAGAAATCCTTTTGGAATGAGAACTCCAACTATAACAGTGCAAATAATAATCATTCTGTTCTAGAAGTCATGACTTCTGGTCAGAAATTAATTTTTCTATTTATATGCCTCAGACAAGCTTCTAAATAAAAATACGGATTCAAAAATGACACAAATCCAAAATAGAAATTTATTTGATCATGACATAAAATTTCTCCTTTTTAGGGGGCCCGTGGTGGAAGGTAGGGGGAGGCGGATGGCAATAGGTGGCGGGGTGATGAGCGGCAGCAAATAGTGGACAACAGGTGGGCAATGAGTGGATGGCCGGCTAGTAGTGATGGTGAGCGATAAGAAGAATTTTTATTTCTCATTTTTGTTTCAAA
The DNA here is from genome assembly GCA_019915205.1 of Eucalyptus rudis. NCBI lineage: Eukaryota > Viridiplantae > Streptophyta > Magnoliopsida > Myrtales > Myrtaceae > Eucalyptus > Eucalyptus rudis. The sequence goes on along the minus strand of JAHMTN010000003.1, from coordinate 6,733,601 downwards.
AATAGAAAAGTAAAAAAAAAAAATTTACTTTTGATTTTTATTTCAAAAATAGAAAAATGAAATTTGCCTTACCAATTAAATTTCTGTTCTAAAATTTACTTTTAAAAATAGAAAAATAGAAAAATATAGTAACAAAATAATTATTATGCGTGTCAACCGACTTGTTTCGTGGCGTTAAAGTAGTGGGAGAGAGAGGTAAAAAGAAAGTTCCATATCCCTTCGGGAGGAGGAGGGGGAGGACTCGGGGGAGGAGGTGGGCCCGGCACGGGGCCCTCATTATAAAAGAGGTGAATGCCGAACGTCACGTTGCAGCACGGGGTGAATATCCTCCCTCCTGGCCTCCCCAAGGGAAAAATCACTGATCGGAGGCACGTGTTACAGTCCCACGTCGTCAAGTCCAGCGTGCGCTGCGCTATCGTGTACAGCTTCTCAGACGTGGTAACATTGGCTTCCGCAGTTGCGAATCTGTTTCCCGAAGCCCTCCAGGCGATGTCTTTGATGGGGTCACCGAGTACTTGCAAGAACTTGGCTGGGTTAGCGATGTTCCCGGTGTTGTAATTATGGTTAAAATTATGGTTAATGGATCAACGAAAGCCAATAAATTAAGATACGTTTTTTCTGTTCACATATCTCTTTTTGGATTCATGAATTTCCTATAGTTTTATGTTCACGTATCTATTGAATTCATGAATTTCCTAGATTCATGTATCGTTTAGTTCATGTATTTATTGAGTTCATAAATCAGAATTCACGTATTTTTGGATACATGAATCTCTTGGATTCACGTATCTCTTTATTCATGAATCTTGTGGATACACGCGTCTATTTAATTCATGTATCTCTTTAGTACATGAACTAAAAATCTCTATAAATAGATGGGAGCATAGAGCTTCATAGGGGGTGTTGATTTTTGGTTTTGGTTTTTCTGAATCCATTCCAAAAAGACTTTGATATACTTTTCTACTCTTCTGTTTTTCTGTTTGCATAGTGCTAATCCAAACAGGTTCGAGGTGTTGTATCTTGGGAGGCATAGTTCGTGAATCTGCAGAGCACCATTGGCAGGAACTAATCGCCTTAAGGAGATTCGGTTATCCGTACCTCACCTCCAATTTTATGTCATTTTTCAATGATATCTTATTTTATTCTTCTCCAAGAGTTGTAAGTTTACATAAAAGAATGATATTATATAGCCGTTATCATCTTCTTTACATTGATATTCTGATTACAACAAATAGTGTGTATTCTCTGGATATTAATTTCCAACACCCGGCGTAGGACATCGTAAAAACAGGCTCCTCTTCCATGACCGAGAACACGGACTCGTTCGAGTACCATAACATGCACTCATCGTACCAGATCACAGAGGCTCGCTGGTTGAGGTATTTATGGAGGATATCCCGTTTACCAGTGACGACGCAGTCGCTGCACGTGGCGGTGCTTATGTCACCATGACAGAGGAAGAGCCCCTATGCCTGGTCAGGAGGGTTTTCGCCGGCAGTGGCATTGGCAAAGCCATCCTTGCTGTTGGTGGCAGCGGAGGAGAGGGAAGAGAGGAGGGTGTGGAGGTTGGATCGGTAGGTGGAGTTGTGAGTGAAGAGGGTGGTGTCTGTGCAATTATGATACAGATATGCGGGGGTGGCTTCAGTAATGAAAATTCTAATGACGAAGAAGAAGCAGAGAGATAGGGAGACGGCGAAGGAAGACTTCATGGCTGGATTGATGATTGTATTGGCCTAGTGAGATTGGCCCGGAATTGTAGGAACAATGAGGTTTGAATTGTCGTCCCATGGTCCCATGCAACTTGTGTGACATGATTTCATCGAAAAGTCTTGTACAACTTTATGATGGATGTGTAGTTTCTGGACCAATGATGTTCGAATTGTCGTCCAACTGATTTGGTGCGTCCGTCCTACAAGTTCCACGTGCTTGCACAACATTACTCCATCAGAAAGTCTTGTACTTCACGATGGATACGTAGTTTCTGGACCCCTCGTATTCGATAAATTAATTAACTAAATTGACAGCAACAGTTTGAGATGCTTTGTGGTGCGGAGGATCAATCCCACTTCACTCCTTACTAAAATCCCGGCCGTTGCTCACTCAATTGTGACGGTCTGGTTGAGTTTGATTTAGTTAGTTCCTGAAAGAGAAATCAAAGATTACCCTTTGAAAACCTAGCTTATTGAGAGTGACCTTTGAAGACTGTAGATCGACTTTCTGGTGATGACCAAACCATGAAGGACCAAGGTGGGATTTCGCTTTTGGGCCGACTTCGCTAATAAGCCTAATCTTGGCAATTCTCAATTTTGCAAGCTCTATTCTAAATAATGTTATGATTTTTTTTTTTTGAGTTTATAACATACCAGGCTCATGAAAAATAAAAGATAAATGAGACTGACAAAATAAAGAGTTTGGTGTGAATTCTTATTGAGAAAACAATGAACTTCAATCTATGGAAAATTTCGGGCAAAGAACAAAACTAAGAGAGAAAGTCGTTTGATAAGTTTTTTCTTTGTTTTGACTAGGCTCTTTCTCCGAAAATACAGAGATTGTCAAGAGAGAGGAAAAATCAGGAAAATTACTAAAAAAATCTTAAACCTATTACAATTGTATTAATTTAATCATAAATTTTTTTTTGTTACTTAAATCCTAAACATTTTGTAATTGTGTCAGTTTAGTCTATTAGACCAAAATTGGCGACACTAATGTGGTTACTGACCAATACCGGAGATAATTTTTTAATAATATTTTATTTTTTCAAATTATTTTATTAATTTTTTTATCTTTTTTTCCTTTTTTTTTTCTATTTTTTTCCTCCTTCCTCCTCCTTCCTTTGGCTTCGACGACCAGCCAGAGGGGAGGGCTAGCCAGTCACTGAATTGGAGCGGCTGGGTGAGCCCTCGTTAGATTTGGCAAGGGCTCGCCTCATTAGTGGATAGGTGAGCTCGCCCTCTCCCAGCAACAACAAGGCGAGTCCTTGCACAAACTATTGATTCACCTTATTAAAATGGATCTTTTTTTACTTGAAAAAGAAAATATCAAAACCAAAGAGATAATATCAGGAATGAGAGTCCCTAAACATGGGGGAAGCCTGTCAAAGATTTCAGAATGATTGTGCACTTGTAACATAAAAAATGAAAATCGTGCTTCAAAGTCTATGGGAGACTTTTGGGTTGTTTAGGAGGACAAGTTAGCTTATTTGCCAAATCAATTAATAAATATGAATTTCCTTTTATTATCTTCCATTAAAAAAATCTCAGCTTATTGTTTTGTTTTTTTAATTGATTGAATGCATTTTGATTTAGCAGTTACGGAGTGGACATATGTATGAAGAGGTGGATGACTCAAGTTCGTTAATTCCTTACAACAATTTAAAATGAAAAAAAAAAATTCTAGGTTCGATTTCCTCGTGACGTGTTTCTTCCCAAAAAGGAAAAAAAATAGACAAGAAAAATAAAACCTTCATCATAATTGATTAGTGGATTTTCAAAAACTTTTTTATTAGGTTACTCTAAATATTACCATCTCCAGTATTATGTTCGAAGCCATATAACTCCTCTCTATCACGCATGCACTTGGTTAAATATAGAATGGTGTCCGCTGGATAAATTATTCATTACAATAATGATTGGAGTTACCCAAGAAAAGCTCAATGAAGTTAGAGCTGTAGTTCCCTAAACGAGCTAACGCTACTAGAAAAAACCTTACCAAAACGTCAAAATCGGTCCTAAACTCCCATTATAGTCGACTCGTAGATCATCAACTATCCTTGGTGAGGGTTTTGCGGAACCTATCGTCTTGATGGAGACGGTTTTACTTCCCATTCCCAGAGGATATCAATTATATGCTCGTCCCACCAACTCCATGATAAAAAAGATTGATGGAGGTAATCTAATTTAATACCAGGACAACTAACTAAAAAGTTAAATCAATTAATCAAAGAACTATGAAGACACAACTACGACAAATTTATTCATTATTTTCACAAGAGGATGTGCATTCACAAATCAAGTAGATAACCTTTGTCTTGAGCTATAGAATACTATCAAAGAATACAAAGACTCTCTCCTTTTTCTTTTCTTGCCGGGGGGGGGGGGGTGGTGGGGGTCGAATAATTCGCTTTCATTTCTTCAACAAACGATTCCAAACAACAAAGAAGTACTTTTTGAATGAAGGATGGCTCAAAAGGGTTGAGGTGGGTTAGACAACCAATTACAAAGGGAGGGCTTCAATTCTCTAGGTCTTAACAACCCAGTCGGCTAACTAATTAGCCTCATGATAATGGCGGACAACTTGGATTTCCCAAAGATGGGATAGACGAGATTTGCATTCCGCAATAGAGGCCTGCAAATCCCAATCTCATCCATGTTGATTAGCACCTTAGAAAAAAGCCTATAAGAGATGGAGCACCTACAGCTTATAGGTACAGTTTTAACAACACCGAAAACTAACTAGTTTCATAGGTGAAAATATGTACGGTTGTTGCGATCTAACATTTTCGTTTGGAGGGAAATGGACGATAGGTTTAGGGATATTGCCTAAAGACAAGTCTACAACCCTTGATTAGGCGCAAGCTCTCCCAAACTCATACCTCACTCGACTGGAGTATTTGATGTTAAGTCAAATTGGCACTATAAGGATTTTCAAATAAGGAGTGACCATTATACGGTCTACTAGAAATCGAGTGAGGCACGAGAGTATACTTCACTACGCAACTAGAAAATCTAGCGCCAATGACTTTGTTACATTATTTGATCAACTAATACCCTTTTGGTATATAATCTCATTCATTTCAAGAAAATGTTTGTCAAGCAATATAAATTGATTTTTAACTAATCTACTAATATGTGACACAATTATGCGGGTGCGTAATCATTAAAATAATAATCAACAATCAAGGAAAAACTAAATAAATTGCAATGAAAGGTAGAAATCTAATGCGACAAAATAGGAAGCATGCCATTCTTAACTAGGTTAAAGGAAAGCCACAATCAACATATTGAAAGTGCGCAATCGAGAGCATTGATCTTAAAAATAAAAATAAAAATAAAAATTAAACCTTATTGCAAAGCGCTAAAAATTTGTTCAATTTTAAACACAATTTTTTATCAAAGATTTTCACACATTTTAAGAGGAAACTACTCAAAAACTAATTTTTAAGCTTTTTCCTAATTTCTGAAAAATATAAAAAAATTGGAATTTTTTTATATATTTATATATTTTTTATTTTTTGAAAATACTTTATAAAAAATAATTTTTTATTCCAAAAATAGGGACCAGGGCCATGCCTTGGGGCCCATCCAGAAAATGGGCTGCCGCAGGTCACACTAATCTGGGCTGAAGGACGTGAAATGGGCTTCACACATTAAGAGGCTTTAATTGATTGAAAAATGAATTGGGCTCAACTCATAAAATTTAGCCCCAATCCTCCAGCATTTGACTAAGCCCAATCCCAACGGATCAAGTTCGGGCCAAATCTAATTTAACAAGCCCATCTAACCTATCCAGAACCCAAAACACACTGAGCTCAAATAAGCCCAAATTCGACAAAATCCAACTTCAGCCCCCAGAACATGAATACGTGAATTTTTAATTATCACAACTCGGGATCAACAAAAGAAAGCGCCGCTTATGGACCGCCATCTGGAGCATTATACGAAACCTCACTGTCGTTTACCACCAGCTTGTCACCAGACCAACGCCTCCGAACATTACAATCACAGCTCCAAGAATACTCAGAAGGACAATACCAAAGCACCAGGCAAAGGCAACGGAAAGTTTTAAGAGATCCGAACTCTTATGAAAATGAAATTTTTAACTAAAAATGCACTAGATAATCAAGAACAATCTTGCACTGAATTCGAATGCCTCTTAATCAAGTCAGAATTCGACACTAAATTGGATGGATTTTGGTCAGGCGTTTCTTTGAATATGTAGTGAGCAGCGAGTTGGACAGCAAATACGGACCTACCCGTAGCTCAAACTCACCCAAACTCAAGAGAAATCAGCGAGCAACATTCAAACCTAAGAAAAACCGACTCATTCGGCTCCGACACGGGTGAGGACTAAAGAAATCGAGCTTGCTTTGCTCTTTTAAAATCAAGCGGGATGCAGAAAAAAGAAAAAGAAAAAGAAAAAGAAGGAACGGGCACTCAATCGTGGGGGCCCTACTCGGTTTGGTGGTGACATCCAGAAGCCAGTCTTAACACACATTGAGCTATAGCAAAAGAGAAAATGGGCCGGCCCACACAGGAAAGAGAAGAAGGAAAATAAAGAGCCAGGCTAGCCTGGACCTGGCCCAGTCTTGCTTCCACTAGTTAATAATAATGATAATTTTTAAATTTTTGAAATGCCTATTTAGAAAAATTATATTAGTATCAATGCAAAACATGTTATGCAATTTAATTAAAATTATTTTTGTTTAGGGTTAAAAGTTATTCTCCAATTTTCTATGCAATTAAATCCTAAATGAACAGGTAAAATTTAAGTGTCAACAATAGTATAGTGGGTCAGTTAACAAACACTTCAATTTGATTACAAACTGGATAAGTAATATTGAGCCTTATAGAAGCACAATAATGTACAAATGCGCTGAATTACAGTGGATTGATGTATGATTTAGCCTTAATTAGTAACACAATTAAGAAGAACTATAATAATTAAGATGGATAACATGTGCAGTCCTCTTTCAAATGCACACGATCCCATTTGAGCAATTAAAAGCTTATTCTCCAAATACATAGATTTTTGCGTATGGTTAGTTAAAAAATCATGGTGGAAGGCCAAGCAAATCTCACTGTGAATCCATGAGAACTATTGTGGCCAAGTTGGGTCTAATAGCCGGATCTTCTTGAATGCATAGTAAGCAAATGGGCAGGCATCAAAAGAACTGAGTTTTTACAAAGAAATTTCAATTTCTCTTCAACAAAATAACAAAGAGCATGGTGCCAATATTTGTCACAGTAGCATGATAAAACTTACGAAACTAGCAAGATACTAGCCCCCTCCAATCGGTGGTAGAAGTTATTCCTCTTGGCACAAATGATCTCTAGAAGTAGTATACCAAAGTTATAATCAGATTTCATTGGGAACTCTGTATGCATTTCATATCTTGGAGACATGTAACCATTGCAAAAATAAGCATTAGCCACATTTATATTGCAATTTTAGGTTTGTATCATGTAGCATCCTTGAATAGATAAAATGAGAAAGTCCAGTAGATCACAAAGTCATCTATTCAAAAACTAAGACTTACAAAGTCCTCACAATTTTATTTGTGTTAACCTAAATTTGATCATCTCCAAAAATTCTTGCCACACCAAAATCCGAAATCTTGGGGTTTATTTCACTATCTATCAGAATATTATTACGCTTTAGGTCACGATGGATGATCAAGACACAAGAATCTTGAGCATTTCTCTAGTGATCCCAAATACTATTTTGCAATAGAATGGCCAATTGAATTGTCCTCATTTTTTGGGATCTACATCATACAATAAAATTCATTAATGTACTGGGATGTGGCACCTATTCAAAAACTCAAGGCCAAGTTCATCACACAATACCAAAATATATTTACTTTCATCAATCAAAGGTAGCTTAACAAAAAACTATAATAAGTTGAAAGAACGGAAAACTTTTTAATTTCAAGGTTTTTTAGCCAATGGAAGCTCGAGCATATGATTTCGAATGGTTTCGTATAAAAGTTAAACTGCAACTTACCAAATAAGAAGTTATCAAGGCTTTTATTTGGCACAAACTCATAGAATAGTCGTTTTTTATCTCTCTCCAAGCAGCTGTATGAGGTATCTATGTTGAAGCTTCGCAATTAATAGAACTCCATTCTTGATTTCTTCTTCACTCTATCTTGAGTTTTGAGATAGCCTCTTCACCATGATTTGTTCTTCATTAGGAAATCCACCTTCAAATGTTTTGTGTTTAGCATTTGATTCCTTACCACATGCATCTTGTTTCCATATTATCCGATTGCACAGATATCTGTACCATATGCATCTTATTTCCATATTATTTGTGAATATTAAATTTACACCTGTTGTTCTCCACAGAAACGATTCCTTTTGCGATGGAATATTCTCTTTCAAAAGTTTGCCTCCTAAAACTTCTTGGAATGGAAAATGTGACGGGAAAAGTGCTCCAATAATTTTATTTTCAAATGGTTTCGTATATACGTGAAAATTCTTTTGGAAAAGTTATGCAAAGTCAAAAAAAAAAAATGATGATAATCAAGCTATTGATTGACAAATTACAGAGACCAGGCATCGCAGCAAAAGTCAAACTACGATACGAAGGCCACGTCGGCTTTGAGAGAAGGTGAGGGGCGAGTACTCGTTATGAGTAAATTCTTTCGCTCTAGTCATGAGCACCTAATGCACAGTTTGAAAACGTGAATAATTTGAGATCTTAGTGAGACTAGCTACCGAAACCTAAATTACATATGAAAACCTAAGTTTACATTGATTTTTTGTTCTCTGTAGGTGTTTAATATTGAGCTAAATGATAAGATTCCGTTTTTTTTTTTGAAAGATTTGGCTTTTGTGGTTACACAGCATAAGTGCCAATTTTGACAATTAACTTTGGAAGTTTTATATTCCAATTGCAAAAGATGAGTCCCACAAGAGCACCGTTACAAATATAGCATAACAGTACTGCTAGTCTAGCAGACTCTTATTACAAAGAATTCTCTTTTCTGATTTTCGTCTTTATGGCAAAATCTCAATGCAATGTAAAATGGCTTTCGATTTTCGTTTACAACAAGGAAATAGACATGTTAGTATCAACTCTTCAAATGATGGCCCAAAATGAAGAGGAAAACAGAATTATCTAGCGAAGGTTCTTGACAGGAACGTCCACCTAACTAGGTGTATCAAGTAGAAAAATAATTCTTGAATCCGTGGTGCCATAATGAAAACAAATTTTCAAACGATTGTCCGTATTAACCAAACAAAATCAAAAGATGAAAAGTAATGTGTATCGACAAGTTGAAACCTTAAACCGGAGTTAGATTTATTAAAATTAATTTACAAGACGTTTTACTAGGAGATAGATAAGATTGTGAGTGATTCTCTAAATAATCCATTATATACAAGAATCAATAATTGCCGAATACCTCATTTGATAAATTAATTGTATAAATTAATCTTAGTAAGTCTAGTATTTTCCTAAAACAAAACCCCATGACATTGGCTCAGTGATTTAGAATTTGAGACGTATAGAGCCATCTCTGTTTGCGCAAATCAAAAGAGATCTTCTTGTCGTTAAAAAGGAAAATCTCAAAACCGAAGAATTAAAAATTCTACAAGGCTTACATCGGTGTTACGAACTCTGTATAAAATTGGGTCTATCGTTAAAGAAAAAAGCCTAGCTAACCGCACTGTTAGCTTGGAAAATAGATGGTGAGTTCGTACATTTTTCATGAGAGAGGGGGAGATCTTTTTTTTTTTCTTTTTCTTTTTTTTGGGGGGGGGAGAGAGAGAGAGAGAGAGAGAGAGAACTTCGACGTGCTTTTATTTGAGAAAGGAAACTGCTGTGGCCATCCTTACCTTTAAATGAAGACATATATAATTTTCTACGTGGGGACCATGTAAAGGGGAAAAGAAGGTACAGGGAGAGACATCATTTCACTCCTACTTTCGTTTATCTAGAGTGAAGCCGTGCGTGACCCGTTGCGTAGAGATGCAAAGTCGGCAATAAGGAATAGTTTGACTCAATATGTATTTTGAAGGCGGCTGGTTGAGGTTGTGGGTGTCACGCGCTGATACAGATTTGAGTGTCCGACTTTTTAACTTTGGCCACGCATTTGAAAACAATCTTCTTTCTATCAAAATAGAAGTTGTAATTTAATGTGTAAGCCCAAACAAGAAGCATAGGCACTATTGATTGACCACATAACGGACATGAACGGGGAGGGTTTTCTGAGATATCGTGAACATGATCAAAAAAGTCATTTGAAGTTTAGAAGATCATCGTGTTAAATGAAAATAGGAAATGAGTTTGTTCATTTCCACTCAATTGATTAGTTAAAGTTTGCCAAAAAGATGAGATTGAGAAGTTGCAGACGTTTCTAGTAGGAAAAATTGTCTAAAAAATCTTAAATTTATTGCATTTATACCAATTCAGTCATAAATATTTTAATTTTGCCAATTTACTTCTAAACATTTTCACTTTTTTTTTTTGTCAATTGAGTCAATTTGGTCAATTTTGGTTAAAATTCATTGACGTTGACATTGATGGCAATACGTGGCATAATCAGTGCTGAAGTTGATAATTTTTAATAATATTTTAATATTTTTGAAATTTTTATAATTTTTTCTTTTTACTATTTTTTTTTTCATTTTCTTCTTCTTTTTGCTAGTGCCCAGCCACCGGTGAGCTCCGACTAGGCTTGCCCTTGTCAAGGCAAGACCCAGCGAAGGTCGGTTTCATTGGGTGTCAACCGAGTGAAGGCAACGCTAGGCGAGGCCACCTCGGCCTGGGTGAGGGCTGGCCTCACTAGATCTAGCTTGGGTGAGGCCGAGCCCTGAAGAGGGCTCCCACACTAGTGTGGGCACAGGCAACACCTGACGAGGTAGCCTTGGCTTGGGCGAGGGTCGGGCTCGCCTAATCTAGGCGAGGCCAATCCTTGCCAGGGCTTGCCCTCCCCCAATTAGGCCTTGCCTATGGTTTATGGGCAAGCCAAATGGCCATGGCTGGTGGCTGGCCACCAATAAAAGGAAGAAAAAATTGAAAAGAAAGAAAGAGAGAAAAAGAAAAAGGAAAAATAAAGAAAAATGTATAAAAAATTTCAAAAAATATTAAATATTATTAAAAAAAATTCATGTTAGTGTCAACCGTGCCACATGGCACCACCAGTGTCCATGTTAACAAATGCCAATAAAAATTGACCGGATGGACTTAATTGGCATGAAGTGGCAACATTATAAAGTTTAGGATTGAAGTGGCAAAAGTGCAATAGGTTTAGAACTTTTTGGATAATTTTCCTGATTTTGGGAGGAGATATTGTCTAAGGTAGGAAGAGATATCTCCATAGGCATAGACCATTAGAGAAGATTCATAAAGTTGACTAGGACCATCTTAAACCAAAGAGCTAGATTTATTAAAATAGTTTACAAAATTCTTTTCATAGGAGATACGTCAAATTGTGAGTAATCCTCTAAATAATTAGTTATATTCAAAAATTAATAATAGCCCAACATATCATTTAATAAATTAATTATATAAATTAGACATAATAAGTATAATATTTTGCTAAAACAAAAATTCATGACATATTTTTAATGGTTTAGAATTTGGATTCGTTGACACCTAAATTTTGGCGACCCATTTAGACATTTATCATATTAAAAAATTAAGGGTTAATTTTATCCCTAAAAAAATAAAATCACATGGCATATAGTTTAGGAACATTTTTGTTTATTTTATTGGATCGACGGCGAGTGCAAAATTTTTCACATATTCCGTTGGGATTTTCATATATTTAGGCAATATACACCAAGTGATGTATTTTTGATAGAAAGGAAATTCTCAAATGAAATATTAAAAGAAAAAAACACAAAAATATTGCGCGTGGTGGGATGATATATTCAATAGTATTTTGTACGAGCAAAGTTGGCAATGAAATATACCACGGAGATACAATTTTTCGGTGTATAAAAGGAGTCGCGTAAGGTGGGGAGCAGAAGAGAAGACACACATTGAATATATGGCCATATGGTGGGGGGTTTTTCTCTGGATTCGAAGGATGAAGAAATTCAGACACAAAGGAGAAAATTTTCCTTCGTTGGAGGAAAAGCTAGGTTTTTGCCTTTCTGTTGAAGAAAGTACAAGGGAGGGGACGGCAACAGTGCAACAGAGGGGAGAGACGCCTGAGTGTGACCGGCCAATAGGAAGAAAAGAAAAGAAAAAAAACAAAACAAGGCCGCTGTTCATCTTCCTCGCGAACACCCTTTGCCAGACTCCATCGTTGCCCGATCCGTCACGCCTTCGCAGCTGTGAGTACCATCGCGTCGGCCACTACCATTCGTTGGTCTCGCCGCGATGCGCAGCCCCACCACGCACCACTGTCGCCCTACTGATCCAACTGTGACGATCTCACGTCTCCTCCCACTGCTCGTCCAGATCTAAACGCCGGCCCCCCTGCACGCTGCTCCAACGCCAGTCGATTTGAGTCGAGCTCGCCTACGCTCGCGACCTAGCGCTGACGCCGAGCAGCTCCACCAACCCGACGCCCCGATGCCCTCGCTCGCCTACTGTGCCTTGCCGTTGCCACCTGCGAGCTCAACTCAGCATCGCTGCACCCGCCTAACCCGTGACCAGCCGCGATTGCTATATCTGCTGGACCCGAGCCAGACCACCATTATCGCACCGACCCGCGAAGCGTTTCTGCCAGCCACTGTCGTGCTCTGCCTCACCTGTAGCCCATGATACCCCGGCGAAGCCGTGGCTACCCCTGCTCTGTCCCGGGCTCCCCTGTTTCGTCACCAATTCACCTCCGCCTGAGATCCGTCTCCGATGCTCCTGCAGCTTCTCCACCCATGACGCCACAGCTTGCTGCGCCCCACCTCGCCTGTAGCCGCCCGAAGCTCCGCTTCATCTGCGACTTGCTGTTGCTGCTGGTCCACTCTCGCCAAGGCTCCAAACGCTGGCGACCAACTGCCCCTGCTGGACCTCCGACCAACTGCTCTTGGTTGAGTACCCACAGGCTGCCGAGCCCTATTTTGGAAAAAAAATCAAAATCCAATTAGGTAGTTTTTTTTACTTTACTTTACTTTATTTTATTTTATTTTATTTTACTTGTTCTTTTTAGTATAATTATTCCTTAATGTAAGATTGAGATTCCGACATGAAATTGCATCTAAAATTTGAGATTGTCAGTCCGATTTTCGCACCCGAAATCTGACTTGCAATCGCAATCGCTTGAAAAAAAAATCGCCAATCCCATCTCACGCTCGGGATTTGATTCGTGATTTATTTAAAATTGGCCAACCCGATCTCATGCGCGAGATATGGTTCGTCAATTTGGATATCAATCTTACTCTGATTTGCTGTTGTGCCATTAATTTTGTTCTCGTAAAGAAAATCCAAAAAAAAAAATGTAGGCTTAGGGTTTGCATATTTAGAATACGAATTTAAAAAAAGCTAAAAATCAAAAATCAAATCAATCAATTTAGGTTGTTAGATTTTTAACTCGGATTGCATGTTTAATTATTTGACAATTATTAATTTCGAAATTAATAAAACAAAAACACAAGAAAAAGTCATCATGCATATGTCATGTAGAATTAGGGCATTCTTTGTACGTCATGGCATATTAGATAAAATTGCATGTCTCATTTTAAATTCAAATTGATTTTTGGATAAATTGCATCTTAGGTTAGAGACGGCTAGGTTAAGATAATGTCCTGGTTTAAGTTAGGGTTAGTCTAACCTAATCCTTAATATAAGTTGGATAAAATCTTAATTTAACTAGATAATTTTCACATTTTTCTAATTTCAAATTTCACATTAAAAATGCAAAAAATGACATAGGATAAATTAGTTTCAATTCCTAGGATAGAATGCATTCTTTAAATAAAATAAAAAAAAATGTCATTGCATGTCATATAGAATTAGATTTGGTAATTGTTGCTAGGCTCATTTAATTAGAAATTACATGTCATTAGGATTAGGTCATTCAATTAACATTGCATTACATATTGCATGATTTTCATTAATTAAGCGAGAACAAAATAAAAATTGCGTGTTAATTAGAAACCATATCTAGGGTTGTTGATGTGGATTTTAATTTAATATTGCAGATGCTTTCGTTGCTATGAGGTAAGTCCCGCATTTTATTTATTGTTTATCTGGGTGTTAAATTGGTGGTTTGTGTACCTGCATGATCACCTTACATGTTACGAAAATAGACTTAAAATCAATCCAAACTGCCTGCAAAAATATTTTTGAAATTAAAAGAATGGTACCGAAAGGGCATTAGAGAAATCTAGTGTAACCAAGTCCCCGTACCCATAATCTCTGGTTCGTAGGAGTAAAGTAAATCTCCCATTACTTTACTTGGGTTTCTAATCGACCCATTAAAATAGATTAGTGGTGAGTCCTAATTGAAAATTAATTGCATGTTAAGAACTTGAATTTAAGTCGCGAATTGGTATGGGCTTGGGAGAGCCCGCGTTAAGTCTAGGCTTAACAATATATTAGCCAAACTCTAGGTGGTTCACACCCGAAAATATTGGTCGCGACAGCTTGGCGACTCCGCTGGGGACTTGAGTTGAAACTCTTAGTGGACTTAGGCCAATTTTCTTTTTGAAAAAATATTTTTGTTTGGCAGCAAGGATCCCAGGTATGTCCCTAACACTTAGGTGTTAAATGTTCTTGCAGATTGGGAGGTATAAGGGGAGTAGTGATTGCTAACCCTTGTCTTGCAGGTTGGAGTTGAGAATGAATGTTTTAAATTCAAGTTATTGAAGTGTTGTTTGATTTAAACTGTTATGCATGCCTTGCATCTTGCACGACACTTTTGCACACAACTTGCCGCTAGACCTGGGCCGCATAGGATCATTTAGGATGGTATTGAGATGGATACCACTCCGACTGCATGCTCGCGGTACGAGTCGCCCATCTCAATCCCGAAGTTTCTTTCATGGTGTCAAGAGTACCCACCTCGGTCCGCATGCCCGCGACCCGGGTCAGCTCTTTGACCAAGCCGGAGTCATGAGGACCCTGTTGGAGAAATCTTTCCAGAATATTTTGAAGCTGACAAAACGTTTCTATCAGTCTAGTCTGGATATCTGCAAACCGTCTAGTTTAAAGTCTGAAGACTCTCTGATCACCAGACTCAAGATTCAAGACTCAAGACTCAAGACTCAAGACTATTTTCATTGACGGTCTTTCTGATCCAGTGACGAAGGAAATCCAGAACCGAAGTATATGGTTGAGGATTTAATCCTATCCTCTGGAGAAGATCTCTTGTTTGGATAAATATAACGGATTCTTTTGTTTGTATCTAGATCAATTGAAGATCCGATGGTCGACGAAATATTCTTGGAATGTTCTATTCTTAGAAACCAAGATCCTGATTGTATGGGCGAACATGATTGATGGGCTATTGTCAGGTTCCTTTAATAGCTCGAATAATCTTCTTGATTGATTCCGTCCAACGGGTAGATTGGAGGAATTCCTTTGGAAAGTGCCAACGGGTATGATGGCATAAAGGAGTATAAAAAGGAAGATGTTCTAGTTGTTTGAGTACGTGATCGATAGAGAAATTCCAGAGTCTGAACTACCTTGATTATTAGTCGATACATTTTAAGCGAAGTTGTATACACAGAGAGTGTCTATACTTGGTGATACCTTGAGCGAGTGTGGAAGATCATCTACACCTAGAAATCAAGGAAGATCAACTCTGTAACATCTCTTTGTTCATAGTGAAATCCAGCCAATTGGCTGTCAGTGCAGAAGAGTGGACGTAGGCTTAAATCAAGCCGAACCACTATAAACTGCGTGTTCAATTCTCACTTTTCTTTACTCAGTCTTACGTTGATTATTATTTGTCGCAAATCCTTCAACTGTCTAAGTATTGCGCAATTAATAAGAAAAATCTTTTATATACCTATTCACCCCCCTCTAGGTACTCGTACTAGCTATATCAATTGGTATCAGAGCTCGTGTTCTTACTTTTATTGAAGTGTTTTACTTCAGAGTAAAAGATCCATGGCTAGTATGCTAGCACTAGGGCTGGTGGAAGGGCAAAGCAATACTAGACCACCCTACTTTGATGGAAAGGATTACAACATCTGGAAGAACAAGATGAAAGCTTTCCTAAGATCAAAGGATCCTCTGGAATGGGACGTTGTGGAAAGAGGAATCACTCCTACTGCTGCATCAGTCTTTGAAAGAGGGAAAGAAATTGTTGAGACCAACGGAATGACTCAGGAAGAAATAAACAAGAGACAAGCACTCGATGCAAAAGAAATTTACTCTTTATATTGTGCTTTGTCACCAACTGAATATAACATAATATCTTCTTGTATTACAACAAAATAAGTATGGGACAGATTACATATCACCTATGAAGGAACAAATCGAGTGAAGGAGACCAGAATCAACATTCTCCTCGGTCAATATGAAGCCTTCAAAATGAAACTAGGAGAATCTATAACTGACATGTTTAGTCGTTTTACAGATATTGTCAATGGTCTTGAGAACCAAGGACAAAAAATTTCTGATCCCATGAAGGTGAATAAGCTACTGCGTGGACTCTCCAAGGATTGGAATCATATAAAGACTTCAATAAGAAAGACGCAAAGAATTATGCCACTATCTATCGACGAGCTGATTGGAACTCTTCAGTCTTATGAAGTGGAACGAATTAATGAAGACGAAGATCCAAGAGGTAAGAAATCCATTGCATTAAAATCAAATGATGATTTTGATGATACAGATTATGAAGATGATATGGACGATGAGGAGCTTGCTCTCATGATAAGAAGATTCAGAAAACTGAACAGAAAAGGAAGAAGGTTCAAATCAAAGAAACAAAGTTTCTAAAGACAGCAGACCAAGTCTGTTGATGATGAGGAACCAAACAAAGATGTAGTCTACTTCGAATGTAAGAAAAAGAGACACATCAGACCCAACTGTCCTCTTCTGAAGAAGAAAAGAGGAAAAGCTGAGAAGTTTCAAAAAGCTCTCAAAGCCGAAACTCGGAGTGATACAGAGTGTGAAGAAAGTGATAATGAATATGCCAACATATGTCTAATGGCACATTCAGACTCAGACTCAGATTCTGGATAAGACTCAGACAGTGAATTTGAGGTAAGTGATTTTAAAATTCCTGTCAAAGTCTCTAAATACATTGATGAACTGTGTTTTAGTTTTAAGACTTCTCTCAAAAGAATTTCCGAACTTAAAAAGGAAAACTCAGCTCTAAAACAAAAGGAAAACATTTTAGAAGAAAGAGTTAAAAGTTTAGACTTGAATGTTTCTACTCTTAAAGAAAAAGAAGATAATCTTTTGAAAGAAAATGCTTTTTTGAAAACCGACTTATCAAATATTTCAAAGAAATTTTCGATAGGATCCGAAAATCTTGAAAAAGTTCTTTCAGTTCAAAGACCTTACTTCAATAAGTCTGGTCTAGGCATGACAGCAGAAACAATTCCCTTGATTGATTTTCCTAAAGTAAAAGAAAGAATTAAGAAAAGACCTTCAAGAGAGGCTTACAAAAATCATTTCAAGAAAGTTTTTGTAAAGTCTGTAGGTCGAAATGCTCTAAGGTGTTCAAAGTGTAACAGTCAGGATCACTTTGAAAAAGAGTGTCCTATGGTTTGGAAGCCTGTCAAGAAAGTATGGCCTAATAATGTTTATTCTACTAACACCAAAGGACCCAAGAAAATTTGGGTACCAAAGAAAGCTTGAGACTCTCTTTTAAATGCAGGTCTCCGTCAAGAAAAAGGTAAAGTGGTATCTTGACAATGGATGTTCAAGACACATGACAGGAGACTCAAATTGCTTTATAAAGCTTGTTCAAGTAATGGTGGAAAAGTTTCATTTGGAGGAAACGACAAAGGAAGCATTGTGGGATTTGGAACTGTGAAAATTGGAAATCTCACAATAAGCAATGTTTCTCTAGTGGAAGGACTCAACTATAACCTTCTCAGCATTAGCCAATTGTGTGATACTGGTTTCAAGATCTCCTTTCAAGAAGGAATATGCTCTGGAATCAGTAAAGACTCTACTCAATCTTTCATGGGTCGAAGACATGGAAATATCTACCTCTTAGACATGAAATTAAATGAATCACAATGCCTAATCTCAATTCAAGATGAAGCAAGCTTATGGCACATAAAGCTTGGTCATGTCAACATGAAGCAATTAGCCAAAATCTCATCAAAGCAGCTTGTTCGAGGTCTACCCAAATTACCATACCAAAAGTCCGATCCATGCACACCATGTATTCTGGGAAAGCAGGTAAGAAATTCATTTAAGCCAATAAATCATGTCTCTACTAATCATGTACTACAGCTGCTGCATATGGATCTCTTCGGACAAATCAGAACCCATAGTATTGGAGGTAAGAAATATTGCCTAGTAATTGTGGACGATTACTCCCGCTTTACTTGGGTATATTTCCTTGCAAGTAAATCAGAAACCTTCTCGTATTTTGAAAAATTTGCTAAAAAGGTTCAAAATGAAAAAGGATTTGTTATCTCTAGTATAAGAACAGATCATAGAGGTGAATTTGAAAATCAAGATTTTACAAAATTGTGTGATGAATATGGATTTAAGCATGTGTTTTCCTCTCCATATACTCCTCAGCAAAATGGAGTTGTGGAAAGAAAGAATAGATCTCTTCAAGAAATGGCTAGAACTCTTTTAATTGAAAGTAAAATTTCTTCACGATTTTGGGCTGAAGCTGTTTCAACAGCATGCTATATCATCAATAGAGTCTTCCTAAGACCTATTCTAGAAAAAACCCCTTATGAATTATTCAAAGGTAAGAAGCCCATTGTTTCATACTTTCATGTGTTCGGTTGCAAATGCTTTATATTGAAAAATGCAAAAGATTGAGTTGGTAAGTTTGAAGAAAGATCAGATGAAGGCATCTTCCTTGGATATTCTACATCAAGCAAAGCCTACAGAGTCTATAACAAGAAGAGCCAGTCGGTGGAGGAGTCAATGAATGTCAAATTTCAAGACTCTACGCAAGATGAATCCAGTCAGACTTAGTATGAAGAGTCTGAATCTGCTCCAGACCTTCCAAAGCTCACAACTCAAAAAATATCTCAGACTTTGGAAGACCAGCATCAAGATGTTCATGAAGATTCAAATAAAGAAAGAGATCATCATCTAGATAAATCAACCAGTAACTGGAAGCATAAGTCCAGTCATCCCAAAGATCTCATTATCGGCGAAATTAATGAAGGAATTCGCACCAAATCCAAAAGACGTGAAGAGTCTAGTGCTGTGGCTCTCATTTCTGAAATTGAACCAAAAAGCATAGAAGAAGCTTTATCTGATGAAAGCTGGATCGAAGCTATGCAAGAAGAGCTCAGACAGTTCAACATTAATGATGTCTGGGAATTGACATATAAACCAAAAGGTAAAACTGTTATTGAAGCAAAATGGGTGTTTAGAAACAAGATGAATGAAAAAGGAAAAGTCGTACGAAATAAAGCAAGACTCATGGCCAAAGGATACACGCAAGAAGAAGGAATAGACTATGATGAGACTTACGCTCCTGTAGCAAGGTTAGAAGCTATTCGACTATTACTTGCATTTGCTTGTTACAAAAATTTCAGGTTATTCCAAATGGACGTCAAAAGTGCCTTCCTAAATGGATTTATTCAAGAGGAAGTTTATGTGGAACAACCACCTGGGTTTGAAGACCCAAAGAAGCCAGACTCAGTCTTCAGACTGAAAAAGGCCTTGTATGGTTTAAAGCAAGCACCTCGAGCTTGGTACGACAGATTGAGTAAGTTCTTATTACATAATGGTTTTGTCAAAGGTAAAGTAGATACTACTTTATTTATCAAAAAGGAAAACAAAAGCTTTTTACTTATTCAAATATATGTGGATGATATTATTTTTGGATCCTCTAATGAAAGTTTATGCAAGAAATTTTCTAAGTCTATGCAGGATGAGTTTGAAATGAGTATGATGGGAGAATTAACATTCTTTCTTGGTCTTCAAGTAAAACAATTGAAGGAAGGAACTTTCATTTACCAAGAAAAATATGCTAATGATCTTGTCAAAAGGTTTGGATTGGAAAATTGCAAAAAGACTAATATACCAATGTCAAGTTCTTTGAAGATAGACAAAGATGAAGAAGGGAAGAAAGTTGATCAAAAGCTGTACAGAAGCATCATTGGTTTACTTCTTTATCTTACTGTTTCTAGACCTGACATTTTGTTGAGTGTTTGCATCTGTGCTAGGTTTCAATCAGATCCTAGAGAATCCCATCTGAGTGCTGCAAAACGTATTATTAAATACGTTGCTTCATCTTCAAGCATCGGTCTTTGGTATCCTAAGAAGGGAGACTTTAATCTTCTGGGATATTCAGACGCAGATCTGGCCGGCTGCAGAGTCGATAGAAAGAGTACTTCAGGAACTTGCTAGTTCCTTGGAAGCAGGACAGTGTCTTGGTTTTCAAGGAAACAAAGCACTATAGCTCTCTCAACAACAGAAGCAGAGTATGTAGCCCTTGGAAGCTGCTGTTCGCAAATTCTATGAATAAAACAACAGCTACAAGACTTTGGGATTGAAGACTCATGCGCAGAAATCAAATGTGACAACACCAGCGCAATCAATCTCACCAAAAATCCAATTCTTCATTCAAGAGCAAAGCATATAGAGATTCGACATCACTTCATTAGAGATCATATTCAAAATGGAGAAATCTTGATTCAATTTGTTGATTCAAAAAGTCAACTAGCGGATATATTCACAAAGCCTTTGGAGAAAAATCAATTCGATTTTATCCGTTCTAGACTCAACATTTTGAAGCTTGAAGAAGTTAAAGTCTAGAGACTCACCAACCCTCAGACTCTAATCTCTCAGACTCTAAATCCTCAGACTCAGACATTCATGGATATAGACTGTAAGTTGCTATTTTATCTAAACTCGAAAAGGTACGATCTTTCGTTCAGTTATTTTATAGTCTCCGTGAAAATCGAAATCTTGTCTTTTTGAAAGGTTTAATTTTGGCAGTTAATGATTTTAAAAAGAAGTGTTCGTACACTTTCCTTGTGCCGATTGAACTTCCCTTTTTCAAAACTAAGTTATATATACAGTTTTCTTTTTCACTCAATCTTCAAAACCCTAAAAAACATTCTCCTCCCAATCCGATTTCTACTTCGTGTTCATCTTCGAGAACGTTGTCATCTTTTCATGGGAAAGCAAGTAAAGGAATCTTTCAGCGACAAGGAAGGATGTCTTCTTCGAGGAAGTCTTCAAGAATCGCGAACAGGGGACCACGGAGAATGAAGGAGGGACCTACCCATTTCGATTTCACCAAAGAGGAAGAATTATCGAGTCAGCAACAGAGCCCGATTCACTCTCCACCACGTCACTCAACGCCATCTACCCCACAAGGTGCAGGTCAACAACCGGAGGAAGAGATAATCGAGGACGCAGACCCTGTAAGAGTCCAAAAACCCTCTTATATTAACAAACTTTACCGTGCGTTGAAAAGTACTGGGACTCCGTTGAACTACGTGGATGATTTTCTCAAAGATAAGAATTATGGAATGAGTATATCTTTCTGAGAAAAATGGAGGATTTGGGAATTGCTCCCAAGGGAAAGGCTGAGGAAGCACTTGCGAACATTCCAAGTGACCCTCGTATGTCGGGACCAAATTCGACTGACGGGAACGATGATGATAAAATGTTCAGTGATTTTCAACCTAGAATGGGTGTTGCTGCGAAGGTGAAGGGAAAAAGGATGGAGTTGTTTAAATTGAAGGAACATGAGAATCTGTTCTTCAGATTGCTGAAACGAGGGGTGATAAACCCTAGGAGTGTTGATTTCGATTTCTTGGATGCCGTTAATGTGAACTTAAGGGAGAAGTTCAATCTGCTTCAACTTGAGCAATTTTGCACCGATACCACAGACGATTATGCGCAATTGACAGCATACTTCTATTCGAATCTCAGCTTTTTAGATGCGAATAGAATATCATTCAGTGTTCGAGACCAGGACTATGTGGTAGACGTGGACATGTTGGCGGACATAATTGGAGTTGAACGAGGACGTTATCAACCAATCAAAGTCACAGTTGCTCGTGCCTCATTGGAACTTGTCAAAGATAGAGATGTAGAAGGAAGAATAATCTATTCAAGGATGCGTGCCATCAATATTGTGCTGCACAAAATTGTGATCAATTGCATCAGGCCCAAGTCTACATCAAAGACTGATGTGTCTAATTCCGAGGAAAAATTGATGTATGCAATCAACTCAGGGAAGAAGTTCTCTCTCCCTCACACTATTCTCTTTCACATGTACAGAGCAATGTCGAAAGACAAAGGACAATTGCCTTACCCAGGTCTGGTGACCAAGATCTTCAGACACATGAATATTGAACCGCCACATACACTTTGTGTTTAACCGTGCGATAAGATGGTGGTAGGTTTGAAGATGTTAACGAAGATGCGTCTGCAAGAACTTTCCAAGGCAATGGAGAAATTCAGAATGAAGACTCCAGTTCCGTCTGCTTCAAAAAGAAAAGGGAAGGAGGCCATTGGTGCCTCATCCAAAAAGAAGAGAACTCTCATCTTGGAGGATGAAGATGAGGAGGAAGATCTTAAAATCACTGCCTTGATAAGGACCAGACGTTCTGTACCTCAATCGACAGAACATCAGAAGAAACAGAGAGAAGAAGAGGAGCAAGCCAAGAACAGAGAAGAAGAAGAGCAGCGAGAGAAGGAGAAAGAAGTTGAAGAAGAAGGAGAAGAAGAGAAAGAAAAGTCTGCAGCTAAATCTGGAGAGAAGGGGAATCAAGATACAGAAGAGCATGATCATCACTCTTCCCCTTTTGATGTCATAGAGACAGAGGGAGTTGGCGAGCAAGAAAGGTCCACACCTCATGCTGCCAATAGTGAAGGTCTAAGACAATTTCCAGCAGATCCAGAAGAGTTTCAGGCTTCTCAATTGCTTGAAGAAGGACACAATACGTCAACACCAAATCTGCAAGATTATACAGAAGCGCCATCGTCTGCATTCAATCCATCTGAGAAAGCAAATGCAAGTACACAGACGGACAATTCAGCAGATTTTCGTCGTATTCTTCATGTTCTTCTGGAAATGCGGGGCCAAATCTATGCTCTAGACTATGAAATTCAAGCCATAAAGAATGCTGGACAAGCATCTTCGGTTACCCTGGAGGACAAAATGAAAGACCTCGCTCTACAACTTCAAGCCAATGCCAAAGGAGAGGAGGTAGCTCAACTAAGGGAAGACTTGAAGAGGCTAGAAGGCGTAGTCCAGTCCATGGGAGATTTCCAGATCGTGCGCATTCCCAAGCATACATGACTCATTTCTCACCTTTTTTTAATGATGAAAAAAAAAGGGGGAGAAGCAATTTGAACCAACCAACCAACTTTAAACTTTGACTTCAAATTTGTTTTTGTGGCTATGTTTTTTTTTTTTAGTATGACTTGAGTGAACTTGGGTGTGAACTTGAATTTGACTGAATTGGCTGTGGATTTTGATGCTTGACTGTTTGCATTTATATCAAGTGTTGTTATATGGTATTACGCATGAAAGACTAACCAATTTTCTGTGGATGCAGAGTCTGGTTGTTTTTATTAATCTTTATGAGATAGCCATATTGCTTGAGAAATGTTTTTGTAGGTCAAAGTTGTTCAAATCTACAGGAAAGTTTTGTCACCATCAAAAAGGGGGAGATTGTTGGAGAAATCTTTCTAGAATATTTTGAAGCTGACAAAACGTTTCTATCAATCTAGTCTAGATATCTGCATACCGTCTAGTTTAAAGTCTGAAGACTCTCTGATCACCAGACTCAAGATTCAAGACTCAAGACTATTCTCATTAACAGTCTTTCTGATCTAGTGACGAAGGAAATCCAGAGCCGAAGTATATGGTTGAGGATTTAATCCTATCCTCTGGAGAAGATCTCTTGGTTGGATAAATATAACGGATTCTTTTGTTTGTATCTAGATCAATTGAAGATCTGATGGTCGACGAAATATTCTTGGAATGTTCTATTCTTGGAAACCAAGATCTTGATTGTATGGGCGAACATGATTGATGGGCTATCGTCAGGTTCCTTTAATAGCTCGAATAATCTTCTTGATTGATTCCGTCCAACGGGTAGATTGGAGGAATTCCTTTGGAAAGTGCCAACGGGTATAATGGCATAAAGGAGTATAAAAAGGAAGACGCTCTAGTTGTTTGAGTACGTGATCGATAGAGAAATTCCAGAGTCTGAAGTACCTTGATTATTAGTCGATACATTTTGAGCGAAATTGTATACACAGAGAGTGTCTATACTTGGTGATACCTTGAGCGAGTGTGGAAGATCATCTACACCTAGAAATCAAGGAAGATCAACGCTGTAACATCTCCTTGTTCATAGTGAAATCCAGCCAATTGGCTGTCAGTGCAGAAGAGTGGACGTAGGCTTAAATCAAGCCGAACCACTATAAACCACGTGTTCAATTCTCACTTTTCTTTACTCAGTCTTACGTTGATTATTATTTGTCGCAAATCCTTCAACTGTCTAAGTATTGCGCAATTATTAAGAAAAGTCTTTTATATACCTATTCACCCCCCCTCTAGGTACTCGTACTAGCTATATTAGACCCGACATAGTCCACAAGCCCGTGGCTAGTCCGATCATCCTTGTGGCTCCACCTTGATAAGCCTTATAGAGTAGAAATCGAGCCAGTTATCATGCGCATGTCTATGTGATTGCCATTGATTTTCCTTGGTGAAGTAAGTCTTCTATCCCTATACTATGCAATTTACTTTTGGTCCATCCATGACAGTCTAGGTTAGTCGTTTGATTTAATTCATTTGTCGATTATAAATAAAATGAGGAAATTGCCATGCAAATAAATCATTTGTAAAAAATAAAATAAAAAAACTTTGGAGAATTTATTTTCAATTCATGTTTAGGAAATTTGGTCTTGTTAGGGTGTCTATCTTTATTTTCCTAGTCCATTTTTAGGAAATGCCCTTATTGTAAGAACTTTTCATGAATAAATGAAAAAAATGGAAAAATCGATTAGATCATTGTCATGGATTGACTTTCTAATTACACCTCACACTTACTTGTTCCCGTTCATTTGATTAGGTGATTATGGAGCAATCCCACTCACCCATCCGTTCACGATCAAGAGCCAAAATGATGGATCAAAAAGAGCTAATCTCATCAAGCAAAAATGCTGTGATCTATCTTCAATGAGAAATTGTGACTCTAAAGAGAGAGCCAAGAAGACTTTTTGAACCGTATCATTTTCCTGAGGTAGCCAAATTTGATGCCATGATGAAGAAACCAGTGACATATATAGAGAGAAAAATATTTGACCCGAAGGGTTCGCCTTACAAGATCAAGGAGGGTGAAGAATTCAAGTACACATGCTTCATGGTCCTAAGTAGTTCGATTTCCTCATTTAATTAGGGGCATGCACTTTCCCCTGCGTGGGAATTTTTATCGCTTTTTAGGGATTGATTTCAATATCTTCTGTGCTTGAACATCACATTCCAATAAATGTAATTTGATTGATAAATATCAATAAATTACAAGTTTTGTTTTGAGGACATGATGAGGTACACCAAATCAGCTTGATGACGATATCCAACAATGAAAAGAAAATATCATCCAAGGAGAATTCTGAGGACTAGGCTTTTTCATGCTTCCTCATCCAAAAGAATTCCAAAAGAACAAAAAAAAAACAATATTTTTCAAGCCATTTCCAAAAAGCATGCATTAGATTAGCCTTGTTTAATTTTCTAACTCATTTACTTCATATTTCAGAACATTACTTTCTGTTCTCGATAAGAAAGCATCTGAAAAAGGCACATCAGGTTACAATTGGTTCAATTGTTACTCAACAAGTTTCTAAAGAGTTAATGTCGGTCACATCTCGATACTACTTGAAATATCCATCTTGAAGGGCCAAACAAAGTGTGTTCCATTTCCATGCTTGACGAAATTTTCATTATCGCCCATTAAATGAGGGGCAAGTTAAAAGAGGATCATCCATCTTTGGTGAAAGAGGTACATCTCGTCTTTGAACATAAATAATTTTGGGAGATGATGCTTTGTTCTTTTCCTTGCAGATGATGAATTGGGGGCACTACAGATTCTAGTAGTGACATGACTGAGACAAAATCTCGATCCGAGCCAAAATGGTTGTGCAATTTGAATTTATTTTGATGTTGCATGATAAGATTTCTATTCATGCATGTTGTTTTGTGCAGGGGCAAAAGGAAGATTTCATCAAATCAAAGATCAGATTTTCATCATCGATTGATCAATTTGTGTGAGGCAATCTAGGGACATCCATTGCTGAGACAATCCCTTCATGGGACAATTCCTTAAACGAATGCTTGAAATCATGTTTGAGTGTAGTAAATTGTTTGTTTTGAGGTCACAAACGCTTTTTATGCTTAAAGTTGCTGAACTCTTTTGAAAAGAAAATTTTAATATTGATTTAGCTCACTAATTTCATGTGGAGATTTGTCAAGATAGACAATTTAATGGAGTGACATAAATGCTTAAGAATGCTGAATGAGATGTGTCAGTATGATGAAAGGCAAGCCTTATCCTATACACAATCCTCTACTTATACACTTGTGAGATGAGTGTAGGAAGATCCATATCTACAAGGTAAAGAGTTCTCTCGCTAAAGGTATGATGACCGAAATGATGAGGGGTAGTTCATTTCTCTATCCCAAACACTATAGGTGATACATTGCTTAACCCCTTTTGAGCCCCATACACTTGTGGAGATTTTTTTCAAATTATCCCTGTCAAGAATCACCCCACATTGGGGCAAGTTGGAGGTAAGACAACATCATGAGGTGAGGAAAATGAAAAGAAATTTCTTGCTCTCACTTGCACTAAATCTTTAAGTCGTGCTATTACATTGAGTTCATGTGGTAATTTGAGTGCCTTAGGATGACGAAGAGCATTTCTTTCTCTATCCTACATATTTATATCCTTTGCACAGCCCATTTGAGCCTGCAATTTTTCATTTCTATAAACCTAGTTGGTGATCATCCCCCACATTGGGGCAAGGCAAAAGGCAGATGAAGACTCTTGAAAAGTTCAAGTGTCATTCAAAGTGCAATTGCTTGACACATGCATTGTGCGCAAGAATTGAATTCAAAATATAACTAAGGGGGCATGAAAAAGCAGTGTGCCTGGTAAAAGCAAGGCTAATGCCCATGAAAAAAAAAGTGAAAAAAAAATGAATAAGAACTAGGGGCATGAAAAGCGGTGTGCCTGGTAAAAGTAAGGCCAATGCCCATAGATAAAAAAAAAAAAAAGAGTCAAGATAAGGTGACTCTCAATTGCGAGAAATGAATCCCATTGGGGTAATACTCAAAGAACTCAAATGCTGAGTTTTTATAATCAAAGGGGCACTTCATGAAGACAATCCCTGATGGTGAAAAAGAAAACTGGTGGTAATGCTAAGATGATCACCAACTCTCATCATTCACACACATTTTGAGCCTAATGATCCTTTCATTT
The DNA here is from genome assembly GCA_019915205.1 of Eucalyptus rudis. Lineage (NCBI taxonomy): Eukaryota > Viridiplantae > Streptophyta > Magnoliopsida > Myrtales > Myrtaceae > Eucalyptus > Eucalyptus rudis. The sequence goes on along the minus strand of JAHMTN010000003.1, from coordinate 6,706,368 downwards.
CTCAACCCATGAACCTAGCCTATATTACGCCCTTTACAAAGTCTCTTCAGATTAGGGCATTTGAATTAACGTAGGAGTTCATATGTTTATAAGTATCGCTCGAAGAAGTGCGAGCAAGATTATTTCTTTTTCATTTTGCAGGGTTCTTGACTTGTAAACCTGGGGATGATTGCAAAATTATTTTTTTCAATAGCCTTAACTCAAAGAGTCCCTTTGTTAAGCCATTGACCAAGCCCACATTACGGTCCCTATTAAAGACCTCTCAGATTGGTAAGGTTGTACCGCTTGCAAGAATACTCGGACCCTTGTTGGTATGATGATAGTGAGATGGAGTGATTCTCATAAAATAGCCTCTAAATGAGATGAGCGAAAGTCCTTTCTAACTGAAGATCGGATCCCTCATTTGGTATTCTTAGGATATCCATGTCATGAGTGAAGATTGTTTTGAATGATAATTATCTCCAGTGGAAATTTGGGTGATGCAAAGGTCATTATGCATGAACCCCGATTAAGTTGAAGAAAACCTCACTGAATTTTGAAATGTGTATTCTAGAGTAGCTTAGATTGTCTATCTCTTTGATGAATGCATATCAGTTTTTGCTTTAAATCATGTCTGACAGGTAATTCAAGTTCCTTTTAGAATGTTTCATGATATTAGGAGATGAGAAACCTCCACCATGAGGTGAAAGACCTCCACAGGATATCTAAATTCCAAAAGTCATTTTTCTCCAAGAATTAGAGATATCACCAGGTAAGTATATCTCTAACTATACTCTAAATACTTGTCATTGTGCAGATATTCTCTCTCAAGCTGCATCGACACTTAACTCGGTCAAGCTGTCATTTATATTGACCTGGCGTGCTTTCGTAGCCCAGAGTCCCTTTCATCGACTCGGCGTGCTTCCGTAGCCCGACGTCCCTTTTAATAGACCCGGCGTGCTTTTGTAGCCTGGAGTTCTTGACCTGGCGTGCTTTCGTAGCCTAGAGTCCCTCTTATATTGACCTGGCGTGCTTTCGTAGCCCGGTGTCCTTTATATTGACTTGGCGTGCTTTCGTAGTCCAAAGTCCCTTATACTAACCCAGCGTGCTTTCATAGCCCGGTGTCCTTCATATTGACCTGGTGTGCTTTTATAGCCCAGAGTCATTTTCATCGATTCGGCGTGCTTCCGTAGCCCGATGTCTCTTTCTTGACCGGGCGTGCTTTCGTAGCCTAGAGTCCATTTTATCGAACCGGCGTGCTTCCGTAGCCCGGATTTCTTTTATTGACTTGGCGTGCTTTCGTAGCCTAGAGTCCTTTACACCAACACTCAATGGAATTGTCCCCCAAAGATTTTTCTCCAGATTCAGTCTGATTAAGGCGACCGAAGAAAGGTTCGGGTCCTAGCCAAGCAAAACCTCAGTTTAGGCGACCGTAGAAAGGTACAGGTCCTAGACAACTTTATTGCTCTAACAGGCGATCGTAGAAAGGTAGGGTCCTGGAAAAGCAATTACCTTAGTTCAAGCGACCATAGAAAGGTACGGGTCCTGGAAAATGATTCCTTATTCAGGCGACCGTAGAAAGGTACGGGTCTTGGAAAGCGAATTCCCGTTTAGGCGACCGTAGAAAGGTATAGGTCCTAGACAAAATTTATTGCTCTAACAGGCGACCGTAGAAAGGTACGGGTCTTGGAAAAGCAATTTCCCCATTCAGGCGACCGTAGAAAGGTACGGGTCCTAGAAAATCAATTTTCTTTTGTCAAGGTGACCGTAGAAAGATACGGGTCCTAGACAACCAAACACTGCCATACTGAGCAACCGTAGAATGGTACGGGTCCTGGGAAAGTAGTCTTTTTACAAAGTCATGTTACTATTCTGGGCGATCGTAGAATGGTACGGGTCCTAGACATGTAACACCAACTACCTTGAATTACTCTACCCTCATTGAAGGTAAGATATTCTAGGTAGATTCATTTGACATCTCAGTTTGGATCGGGATGTCTTGATTATTTTCATCAAAACATTTCACTCTGGATGTGAATGTTTTTAATCTTTCTCGTTATACCTTAGTCTGGATATAGGAATTTCGAGTCCAAAACTCTTGACATCTTAGTTTGGATCTGAATGTCTTAATTATTTTCGTCTAAACATTTCACTCTGGATGTGAATGTTTTTCGAACTTTCTCGTTATACCTTAGTTTGGATCTAGGTATTTCGAGTTTAAAAAATCTTGACATCTCAGTCTGGATCTTTATGTCTCAATTTTTTTTCGTTGAACGTTTCACGTTGGATGTGAATGTTCTTCGTCTCAATTTATTACCTATTAGGCTCTTCAAGGAACTTAAGTGAGAGTTGGGTACTTGTGGAGTAAATGAGGATTTATCATGTACCTCGAGATGCTCTACCACACTCATTGGTAAGTAACTGTAGGTACATTCTTTCCTTCCGCATCATGCATTTGCATTAGCATTTTCATGCATAATATAAATTGCATTTTAAAATGGAATTAATTTTCCAAAAAAAAAAAATCATTTACTGCATTTGCATAGTCAAAATTTAGGTCTCAATTTGTCTTTGAAGGCAATCTCTACGAACTCACCTTCAAAGAGAAGCAGCTGTTGACACTTAAATTTTGGTGACCCATTTAGACATTTATCATATTAAAAAATTAGGGGTTAATTTTATCCTTGAAAAAATAAAATCACATGGCATATAGTTTAGGAACATTTTTGTATATTTATTGGATCGACGGCGAGTGCAAAATTTTTCACATATTCCGTTGGGATTTTAATATATTTAGGCAATATACACCAAATGATGTATTTTTGATAGAAAGGAAATTCTCGAATGAAATATTTAAAAAAAAAACACAAAATATATTGCGCGTGGTGGGATGATATATTCAATAGTATTTTGTATGAGCAAAGTTGGCAATGAAATATACCACGGAGATACAATTTTTCGGTGTATAAAAGGAGTCGCATACGGTGGGGAGCAAAAGAGGCCACACACATTGAATATACGGCCATATGGTGGGGGGTTTTTCTCTAGATTCGAAGGATGAAGAAATTCAGACACAAAGGAGAAAATTTTCCTTCGTTGGAGGAAAAGCTAGGTTTTTCCATTTTTGTTGAAGAAAGTACAAGGGAGGGGACGACAATAGTGTAGCAGAGGGGAGAGACGCCTGAGGGTGACCGGCCAGCAGGAAGAAAAGAAAAGAAAAAAACAAAACAAGGCCACTGTTCATCTTCCTCACGAACGCCCTTTGTCGGACTCCCTCGCTGCTCGATCCGTCATGCCTCCGCAGCTGTGAGAACCGCCACGTCGGCCACTACCGTTCGTTGGTCTCGCTGCGACGCGCAGCCCCACCGCGCACCACGGCTGCCTTGCTGATCCAACTGCAACAATCTCATGTCTCCTCCCATTGCTCGTCCAGATCTGAACGCCGGCCCCCCTGCACGCTACTCCGATGCCGACCGATTTGAGTCGAGCTTGCCTTCGCTCGCGACCTAGCGCTGACGCCAAGCAGCTCCACTAGCCCGACGCCCCGACGCTCTCACTCGCCTGATGCGCCCTGCCGTTGGTGCGAGCTCAACCCGGCGTCGCTGCACCCGCCTGACCCGCGACCAGCCGTGGTTGCTATATCTGTTGGATCCGAGCCGGACCACCACTACCGCATCGACTCGTGAAGCGTTTCTTCCAGCCACTATCGCACTCCGCCTCACCTGCAGCCCGCGATACCTCGGCGAAGCCGCGGCTACCCCTGCTCTGTCCCGGGCTCCCCTGTTTCGTCACCGATTCACCTCCGCCCGAGATCCGTCTCCAACGCTGCTGCAGCTTCTCCACCCGTGACGCCACAGCTCGCTGTGCCCCACCTCGCTTGCAGTCACCCGAAGCTTCGCTTCATCCACGACTTGCTGCTGCTGCTGGTCCACTCTTGCTAAGGCTCCAAACATCGACGACCAGCTGCCCCTGCCAAACCTCCGACCAGCTGCTCTTGGTTGAGTACCCACGGGCTACCGAGCCCTATTTTGGAAAAAAAATCAAAATCCAATTAGGTAATTTTTTTTTAATTTTTTTTAATTTTTTTTAATTTTTTTATTTTACTTGTTGTTTTTAGTATAATTATTCCGACATGGAACTGCATCTGAAATTTGAGATTGTTAGTCTGATTTTCACACCCGAAATCCGACTCGCAATCGCAATCGCAATCGCTTGAAAAAAAAAATCGCCAATCCGATCTCACGCTCGGGATTCAATTTGTGATTTATTTAAAATTGGCCAACACGATCTCATATGCGAGATATGGTTCGTCAATTTGGATATCAATCTTGCTCTGATTTGCTGTCATGCCGTTAATTTTGTTTTCGTAAAGAAAATCCAAAACAAATGTAGGCTTAGGGTTTGCATATTTAGAATAGGAATTTAAAAAAAGAAAAAAATCAAAAATCAAATCAATCAATTTAGGTTGTTAGATTTTTAACTCGGATTGCATGTTTAATTATTTGACAATTATTAATTTCGAAATTAATAAAACAAAAACACAAGAAAAAGTCATCATGCATATGTCATGTAGAATTAGGGCATTCTTTGTACGTCATGGCATATTAGATAAAATTGCATGTCTCATTTTAAATTCAAATTGATTTTTGGATAAATTGCATCTTAGGTTAGAGACGGCTAGGTTAAGATAATATCTTGGTTTAAGTTAGGGTTAGTCTAACCTAATCCTTAATATAAGTTGGATAAAATCTTAATTTAGCTAGATAATTTTCACATTTTTCTAATTTCAAATTTCACATTAAAAATGCAAAAAATGACATAGGATAAATTAGTTTCAATTCCTAGGATAGAATGCATTCTTTAAATAAAATAAAATAAAAAATGTCATTGCATGTCATATAGAATTAGATTTGGTAATTGTTGCTAGGCTCATTTAATTAGAAATTACATGTCATTAGAATTAGGTCATTCAATTAACATTGCATTACATATTGCATGATTTTCATTAATTAAACGAGAACAAAATAAAAATTGCGTGTTAATTAGAAACCATATATAGGGTTGTTGATGTGGATTTTAATTTAATATTGCAGATGCTTTCGTTGCTATGAGGTAAGTCCCGCATTTTATTTATTGTTTATCTGGGTGTTAAATTGGTGGTTTGTGTACCTGCATGATCACCTTACATGTTATGAAAATAGACTTAAAATCAATCCAAATTGCCTGCAAAAATATTTTTGAAATTAAAAGAATGGTACCGAAAGGGCATTAGAGAAATTTAGTGTAACCAAGTCCTCGTACTCATAATCTCTGGTTCGTAGGAGTAAAGTAAATCTCCCATTACTTTACTTGGGTTTCTAATCGACCCATCAAAATAGATTAGTGGCAACTCCTAATTGAAAATCAATTGCATGTTAAGAACTTGAATTTAAGTCACGAATTGGTATGGGCTTGGGAGAGCCCGCATTAAATCTAGGCTTAACAATCTATTAGCCAAACTCTAGGTGGTTCACACCCGAAAATGTTGGTCGCGACAGGCTTGTACATAAGAATTAGATGTATAGAACTAGCTCAGTTCCCCATACAAATTATCAATTCACATTAGTAAAATGGTTCTTTTTCACCACTAGAAAAGAAAACCTTAAAACAAAAGAAATAAATCCAGAAAAAGGTGTGCTTGGACATGGGGGAAGCTCGTGTTGAATTGATTATCACTGGACCGGTCGAGATTCTAGACTGGTCATTTGTGTGTAACATGAAATCTGGGTTGATCTTCTAGAAGTTTGGGAGGACCACTTCCTGTCTTTACCATATCGATCATTAGAATGTAAAATCGCCACTTGATGTTTTGCTATCTAATTGATTGGGTAAATTTTGGTTCAAAGGTTAAGGAGAGGAGACATGTATGAATAAATGAGATTTGACTAAATTATTGTGCTAATTTATCGAACAGGAGAAGAACAAAACAGTCGGTAAACCAACCAATACACTTGGACCATCTTCTTGGCCCTATTTCTCCAAAAGTCCCTGGGGCTTTCCGGCTTCAAGCTGTCCAAAAGGTTACTGTCATCACCAGCTAGTCTAGTCATTCCACAGGTGATTTTCAATGTTTAAATACTTAAACGTTTTGTCAAGTGGGTGCTAGGAAATTTGGAAATGGATAGCTTATTAAATTAATGGATACTGTAAGAAGACAACTGTATTTGTTATAAATTGATTCCCAATAATCTTATGCTTGAAAGAGGTATGTACTAACACTCAAACACAACATGTCCACAACATGAGTTGACTTGCTTCATGTCTTCCTTTCAAAGTCTTCTTTAAAAAGGTATTGTTATAGTTACATAAATGAGCTAACACTACTAGAAGAAACCGATAGCCGATGGGCAAAACCGTACAAAGAAAGAAGAAGTCAAAATTGATTTAAAACTCTCATTATAGATGGCTTGTGGATCAGTGACCATCGTTGGTGAGGGTTTTGCAAACCTGTCGCCAAGAATCATTGGAAAAGGATAAAAATCAGACACTCGTCTAGTCAACTCCATGACAAGATATTGATTGAGCTCATATAATTTAAATGCTGTGACAGCTAACGAAAAAGTTATATCAATCAATGAAAGGACTAAGAAGACACAATTGCAAGCAATTTATTCTTAATTTTGTGAGAGAAAGTGCATTCACAAAGCATATAAGATAATCTTCATCTCAAGCTATAAATATTGTCAAAGAGTACAAAACTTTTGGTTTGTTTTTTTTCTGATTGAAGGGATTGCTTTAATTTCTTCATTTAACAATTTCCAAACAACAAAGAATGCTTTTGAAGAAAGGATCGATCAAAAGGGCTGAAATGGGCTAGGCAACCAATTACAAGGGAGGGCTTTAAGTTTGCTAACTGATTGGCCTCACGGTAACAGTGGACAACTTGGATTTCATGGAGATGGGCTAGACAAAACTTGCATTTTGCAATAAGGGCTTGCAAATCCCACCAAGGTTGATCAGTGCCCAAGAGAAAGCCTATCAGACATTGAGCACCTATAGCCTATCGGTATAGTTTTAACAACACCAAAGCCCAACTAGTTTCACAAGTAAAGAAATGTATAGTCTAGCAAGCATTATTTAGTCTAGAAAAGAGAAGTAATATTAACCCTAATAGATGCACAATAATTTACAAATGTGCAATATTACAAAGGATCGATGTATGATTTAGCTTCAAATATATACAACAACTTAGAACAATCTTAATAACTATGATGAATAACATGTGTAGAGTATTTTTTTTAAATGCACATAGACCCTTTAAGCAATCAACACCTTATTTTCCAAATACATTGATTTTTTCTATGGTTCATAAAAAATCAAGGTGGAAGGCCAAGCAATCTCACCGTGAGACTATCCATGAAGAATAGTTTCGTTTATGCAGCCATTCATCGAGTGTACAATTCGGTAACTGACATCTCATTGGTCGTAGATTGATTCGATCCAAGCTCTTTCATTGGGATGCTTAGTCTCCCTGATCTACTTCTGATGAAGAAGGCTGGATGTTGTGGCGACGACGGGTTAAAGTAATTGTTGCTGAGCATGAGAACTACAGTTGCCATGGTGGGTCTAATGGCTGGATCTTCTTGAATGCATAGTAAGCCAATGTGTAAGCAGCGAAGGACTTCATCCCTTGAATATGAATCCACAATAGCTGGGTCCAACACTTTCAAGGGTGTGCCATCCCTTCATTTATTCCATACCTATAAGAATGATTTTGGAAAATCTTCAAAAATTGTGGCATTAATTCAATGACTCATCATGGAAGACATTTGAATCTTGCAAATAGTCATATATGACTAAGGAAAAGAACTATAAGTGTTTCTTTAGGCTAAAGGACTTAGTTTTTACAAAGGAATTTCAATTTCACTTGACCAAAATTACAAAGAGTGTGGTATGAATATTTGTTGTTGTAGCACATCGAAACTTACATAACTAGCAAGATATCCACCCCCATCCAATTGATGGTAGAAGTTATTCTTCTTGCTGCAAATGATCTCTATAAGTAGTATGCCGAAACTATAAACATCATATTTCACTGAGAACTCTCCATGCATTGCATATTCAGGAGACATGTAACCACTGCAAAACCGAACATTAGCCACACGCATATTGCAAAATTAGATGTATATCAATGAGCATCCTTAAATAGATAAAATGAGCATGTCTAGCATCCAATTAGAAAATCATCTACTCAAGACCTAAGACTTACAAAGTCCCCATGATTTTATTTGTGCTAGCTTGAGTTTGATTGACTCCAAAAATCCTTGCCATGCCAAAATCTGAAATTTTCGGGTTCATTTCACTGTCTAACAAGATATTGCTACATTTTAGGTCACGATGGATGATCCGGAGACGAGAATCTTCGTGTAGATAGAGCATTCCTCGAGCGATCCCATATACTATTTTATAACATAATGACCAATTCAATTGGTTGCTTTTTTGGGGATCTGCATTGTTGCACCAAAACTCATTATGTGCTAGCATGTAGCACCTATTCAAAAACTCAAGGTGAATATATTTACTCTCATCAATCAAAGGTAGATTAACAAAACACTATAATCAGTTGAAAGAATAGAAAACCTCTTAATTTTAAGTTTCCCACAGCTAGTGAAAGCTAGAACATTTGATTTTAAGCAAATATACATAAGAAGGTTAAATAGCAACATACCAAATAAGAAGTAATCAAGGCTTTTATTCGGCACAAACTCATAGATGAGTAGTTTTTCATCTCCCTCCAAGCAAAACCCGAGCAGCCGTACAAGGTTTCTGTGTTGAAGCTTTGCAACTAATAGAACTTCATTTTTGAATTCGTCATCGCCTTGTCTAGAGCTTCGAGATAGCCTCTTCACTGCGATTTGTTGTCCATCCAAAAGTCTACCCTAAAGTGTGTTGAATTTGCCGTTTAATTCCTTATCACAACTTTTTTAAAAGTAACCTAAAAAAGCATTACACGTTTCTTTTTTGTTTTTTTTGTTTGGCACCATTATCTTTAACTCATATGTAAAGCATTCTTCTTTGTTTCTAACTTTATGTAATATGTACCTGGAAAACTTCACCAAATCCACCTTCACCCAACTTGTTTTCAGAAGAGAAATCATTTGTTGCTGCTTGTATTGTAGCCAAGTCAAATTGCAAGGACTCCATAGTGGTAAGTTCATTTGCACCTGCATTACCAAAAAACTCAATTTGCTTATCAAATTGTATCAATATTGGCTCCTAGTGGTGTTAATATGGTTGCTAGTGCTTGGGGACATTATCACAATGAAGAGCACCGAATTGGGCTGGCACGGTTGTCCCCTTACCCCAGTGAAATCTTCCCCTCTTGATTGGTCATGAAGGAAAAAATTACAATATCATCAATACTATCTGTAACAAAGTAATGAAATGAATCTTGTATCATGATCACTTTTTCATGCTAAAGGTATTGCTAGGTTTGTTAATTGTGGTGCAGATGCTACCTATGCTTAGAGGGAATTGCGAAATGTTAGGAGCATTTTGAGGCCTCGCTCTATGGTTGGTCATGTCGAATCTATATCCCTCTGGAATGACTTATGGCATCCGAATGGGATCTTACTAGATGTATTCCCAAGAAGAGTACTATACGATTATGCTCTTCTTTGAATTATAAAAGCAGCTGATATGATTTATGCTCTAAATGGAAAAGGCCCATTGGGAGGTCTGAAGACAAGGTATCATTCTAGGCAGTTGTTTGTGGTGTAATTTGTTGAAGGCTTCTTTGGAAGACCAAAATTCTTGCATTGCTGCTTCTTGTGACATGCTTACCTCCGCTTTAGCTTTGGAGATTGTGAGGAAAAGAGCCACAAGAGTTGAATGGTATCGGCTGATTTGATTTTCATCTAATTTGCTAAGGTTTGGATTCATATTTTGGTATGCAATACAAGATAAGCTGCCTATATTTCAAGGAATTGACAAATAGTTTTCTAATCAAGGCCGAACTCTTTGCTTTTTGTGTCATGAAAGCACTAACATTAGATCCAATTTGTTCTTTAGATGCAGTTTCTCTAAGTGAGTCTGGAAGAGTGCCCGTCAGCTTTGTTTTCCTAATAATGTTATTGGTGATTGGGAGTTTGAATTGTCCTGATACAGCATGCTATAAAAAGGGGAGATTTTCATTGGTGTTTGGTAAAAATTTTGTAGAATTGCTGCATCTATTTATCTTGAAGGCTAGAAATGAGCTGTTTCATTTCCAAACTTATTGATGGCATTATGATTTGCTTGTGCAGTCAAGTATACTTTTGATGGTTGAAAGAGCATGAAGAGTCGGATCTCTGTCCTCGATCTTTTCCATTTTATTACTATATTTATATCAAATGGACTCTTAATTTGTATAATTAATATATCCGATTCCTTATAGAAAATAACGAAGTTAAATAACATGCTCAACTATATGACATATATAGTCTACGAAAAATAAAGGCAAATAGTCGATTTACCGTTATTTCGTTCGACGACTTCATCCATCTTTTTTCCTCCAAGCAAACAACAAATGAGAAAAAGAAGTACCATAGCAACTCCAACAGGAATGGTAATGGCGATGGCTATAACGGTAGATTTGTTGCTTTTTCCTGCACAAGACCATTTTGTATATGAGACAATAGCAAACTAATCTAAAAACATTTTAGATGAAAGCATGTTAATATTTAAACATTCTAACACTTCACTTTACTAGGTTGGAATATGACCTAAAACTGATGCGTGAAGACTGGCAATTTGTCACGCAAGAAGTGGCCTTGAGAGATATGAATAGAGAGGCTTAAAGGAGAAAGTCTAGACTTCAGTTGTTGTTGTAGCAGTTGTAAGTTTTGTTTATGATAAAATGACGTGGCTGAATCCGAATAAGTGAATATATGAAGAAGCAAAAAAATTCTAGGGTGAACAACCCTTATTTCATCACCTATTAATAAGGAAATAAAATCCAAAGGAAAAGCATACTTAAGAGAAACTTGCACACTGTTTGATCACTGGAAGTATCATATGTTATATTAACAAAACTACTATCACCTATAGACTCCACCATAACTCATTTACTCTAATATTTTGGCCAATCTCTCTTGTAGTGCCTTACCTCATCATAACATCAATATTTCTGGACATTGGACCTCTAATTAAAACGACTTTTCCATATGCCACTTTTAGACTCTATGCTTTGCGTCATATCATTTGCCAAAATCATCTTTTTTGTAACTTCTTTTGTCATTCCTTAGAAATAAGGTGGACTTCATCTCTTCAAAGAAAAATTTAATGAGCCCCCCTTAGAAGAGTATCAGTAAAGTTTTAGAGATGCCAATGACAGCATGCCTTGTTTTTCATTGGGAAAGGCTTCATTGCCATTCTTCAAGTCCATCACAAATTTCTTTAACTCATCTGAATGGGCTCTAATTGATGTGCCTTCAGCCACCCGGAAGTGAAACATCCTTTTTAGCATATATAAAGCTTTCATAAGATAAAGTGAGGATAATTGTCCAAAACGTGCTAAACTTATTGTACAACGTTCAATTTAATCATATATATATATCAATTATGTCTGTTTAGTCCTAAACATTTTAACAATTTGCCAATTTGATCACAAATTTTCAATTGTGTCAATTTAGTTCTAAACCTATTATTTGGATATTTGGCCGGAAGGATTATATAGGCAAATGATCAAAAGATTTCAAAATAAATTAATATAATTAAAAGATATATGATTAAATTGATTTTACAAAAAAAGGGTACCGTGTGTTGTAACTGGAGGAGAGAACTTCCTACTCCTTTAGGTGTTGTAATCGGAGGAGGAAGTGGGGCCGGCAGGGCAAAGTTATTATAAAAGGGTTATAGTGTGACATCTTTGATGGTATCTCCGAGTACTTGTCAAGTTGGCTCTCTGATGTTCCTGGTGTTGTACAATGTGACATCAGGTGATTTTTTCATGACCGAGAAAATGCCCAGGTTCAAGTAGCTCAACGTGCACTCGACATTCCAAATCACAAAGAGTTGTTGGTTAGGACATCTTTGCAGGATATCCAGTTTTCCAAGTGCCACACAATTACTGCGCCTGGTGATGTTGAGGTCGCCGCGGCAAAAGAAGAGCTCATTAGCCTGGCCTGGAAGGTTTTGGTTGGCATTGGTACGGGCAAAGCCATTGGTGCTATCGGTGACGGTGGAGGAGAGGAAACAAAGGAGGATGTTGAGGTTGGATTGGTAGATGCAGTTGGGAGTAAAGAGGGTGATGTTTTGGCAGTAATGCAACGGATAAGTTATTGATGATTCAGAACTTTGGTATTAAGTGCTAGTATGCCACATAAGATGGTCGGTGTTAACTAAATCATCATGTTAGCATTTTCTAATCAAAATGGACCAAAATAACTACTTGGAAATTGCAAAAGAATTATGACTGAATTGGTATAATTAAAAAGTTTTTGATTGAATTAACACAAATGCAATAGTTTTAGAACTTTTTCGATAATTTTCCCCAAGCAAAAACCCTTAACCAATTCTAGAAACCCTAATTTGAGCTTCGATACAAATTGTTGAGAAATTACACAGAGCACAGAGCTTTGCTTATTGTGGGATGGACTCTCGAGCGTCCGTTTTCCTCCTTCAGAATGAACTCCCTTTCTCAATTTTGATGGCATTTTCCCTTTTTTTATTGGGAAACTAGTAGAATACTTTTAATGGATTAAAGTTACACGTAGTTTTAGGGAAGGAAATTTATGTGTAGATTAGCTAACAAATTGGGTATTTCAATCCTATGATTTAAATGCACTTTAGTTTTAGATAGGTCACTGAGAGGTATACTTTCTTTGTTGATAGAAGATCAAATTGGATAAGGTTTTATGAGGAGAGTAACAGCGTAAAACTCAACGTTTTCCCCTTTTCTTACCCAAAATATATAAATAAATAAACTTAAGTCTACAAGAAACAAGTTCAAAATAACTGAGGATAAAAAAAATAAAAAATAAAAACGAGTGTATTGTTCCACAATATAGAACATGTCTTTATCGATAAAACTAGTGGGTAAACGATGTAAAGTTTAGGCTCATATCATATGTTTCCATTTTTTAAATTTTTAATAAGTGGATATTACCATGATAGAATCCATAAAAATGTGATCATGAACAACTTTTATTAACATGGTCAAATGCTTACAAATTTTTATTTTGGTTGTGCAAATCGCCCTCAAACTATTTCTTATGATTTGTCTTTGATATACAAACAATGGGGTGACCAGATGAAACAGAAAAGGACCTCATTAAAAATTTGCCAAATTAAAATCACAATTACATTTCTCAATGTGAAAATTTAAAAGATGAAATTTAATTAAATATAACTATTGTGTAAATTAAAGAAAAAATTTAAAATGATAGTTAAATTTCATTTATTTCAATTTGATAAAAATTAATATCATTCCTAAAGTGTTTACGGAAAAAATAAAAAGCATGCCTCGACGTGCATTCATTTTTTATATCACTTTTTTTTTATCGTATTTTTAGATACTCCTGATATCATTAAACACTAACTTCGTGGATAGGTAACATTGTTACGTCCTAAATCAAGATCTTGCTTCAAGATAAAGCGAAAAGAATTTGTAAAAAGAGCATAGGTTAACTTGAAAAGTAATTATGCTGGAAATTAACCGTAGAAGAGAAAAACATGAGCAGAAGCAAGACTATTCTTCGGTGCAACATGAAAATTCATCTGGACTCTCTGAAAAGCCCCTCGAATTTTAATTCACAATATAAATACTAGGAACTAAATGATCAAATTAAAATTCACCAAATTTATCACAATTTGAGCTATAACACGCTTATTCAAGTTTATCAATGGACCAACGAAAGTTCATAGGATATTATTGTCGGAGAAATTTCAGTAAAACTAAAGCATCAGTGTAAAAAGAAAATTTACAAGTGGTTTGATCCAATCTTAATTATGGATTATAACTACTTGCTCTTTCAAATCAATGATGTATATAGCCACTTGTGCAAAATATTTTTTATATAGAGGTTAGCAATATCTTGAGTATTTATTTGGCTCACTGGACTAAATATCCAGAGTCTTCGAACTAATAAAAAGGGGAGTTGGCACGGATGAAGACAAGCAAAACAAACACAAATCTACCTTTAGGTCCGGTCACTGGAGCGGGAGGCGGAGGCGCGGACACCAGAGCAGGAGGCGGAGGCGCTGGCACCGGCAGGGCGGAGACGTTATAAAAGGGATAGAACTCGTACCTCACGTTGCAGCTCGGTGTGAGCGTCCTCCCACCTTGCTTCCCCTGAACCAGATAACCGTTTGCGTACTGGAGGCACGTGTTACAATCCCATGCTGTCAAGTCCGGCGTGCACTGCGCGAATGCGTACAGCTTCGCCAAGCTCGTGAAGTTCGCCTCCGCTGCGGCAACCTTCTTCCCTGACCAGCCAGCAACAGCCTTTTTGGTAACGACTCCCATGGTTTCTAACAGGACATCCATGAACCGGGTTGAGTCGCTGACATTTCCGGTGTTGTACAAAGTTAGAGACGGCTCTTGCTCCATGACCGAGAAGGTGGACTGGTCCGAGTACCGCAACATGCACTCGTCGTACCAGATTACAGAGACTCGCTGGTTGGGGCATCTTTGGAGGATCTCCAGATTTCCGGTGGCCACACAGTCGCTGCACGTGGCGGTGTCGAGGTCCCCACGGCAGAGGAAGAGCCCGTAGGCCTGATTGGGAGTGTTTTGGCCGGCGGTGGTGTTGGCGAAGCCATCAGTGCTGTTGTTGGCGGCGGAGGAGAGGGAAGAGAGGAGGGCATCGAGGTTGGACTGGTAGGTGGAGTTGGGAGTGAAGAGGCTAGTGTTTGAGCAATTACGAAATAGATAAGTGGGCGCAGCTTCGGTACTGAAAATTCTGATGATGAAGAAGAAGGAGAGAGAGATGGAGAAGGTGAAGCAAGACTTCATGGTTGGATTGATGATTGTATTGGCTATAGCTCGATCAGCACGAAATTATAGGAACGCCAATCTTTGAATGGTCGTCTCATAAGTTTTGTCCATTCCTGAGATTTTATGGTTCTGGATTGCCTTTACCACCCACGCCTTGTCTTGTCATGCCAGCTATTTCTTACTACCGAGATGCTGTACGCCGTTGCTCCTTCTAAATGTCTTGTACAACTTTACGATGGATGTGCAATTTTCTTATAAAGCACGGACAGGTTGTTAGAATTTCCATATCGTATTCGACACGCTTAGACACATGATCAACATGTGTCTAATTTCTAAACATATTATCAACTCTTATCGACATGTTTCGATACGCATGTCCGGGAGAGAGAATCATTGAAGAAGATAATGGAGGGTGGAGACGAGGGCGAGGAAGTGGACGCAAGGCCACGAGCAATGGCAAGGAAGGGCTAGAGAAAGAGTAAAGACCGAGGCGACCGAGTCATGACTGCGATGCCGCAATGGAGGGGCAGCGATGAGGCTATGATTGTGAAGGAGGAAGCATCGGATGCAAGGCGGAGAGCGATTGTGATGGCTGATGAGGCGACCGAGAGAGAGAGAGAGAGAGAGAGGAGATGCAGAGGAAGAGGGTCGTGTGAGGAGGAGGAGGAGGAGGAGGAGGAGGAGGCGGCAACTTGGGTCTTTGATGGGACTTTGCGTGATATCTTCTTTCTGCAAGGTGGGTGGACGAGAGGGTGACTTGAATTTATAATAAAGGAAGTGAAGCCTGACGGGTAGTGCTGGGGTGGAGTGGCGGGGGGGATTTTGGTGTTGCATTTTTTTATCAGAAAAATAAATAAAGGAGATTATAAAGTGATTTTAAAAAATAAAAATATTAAATGTTGAATAATGATATATTTTGATTATTGTAAAATATCAGAAGTTTATTTAAATAAGTTAATTTTAATTTCTTGTTAGTCATTAATTTCATCAATAACTTTTGTTAGAGTTAGAAACATGTCCCCAAATATAGATCTGCATTAATTATGAATATATCTTTCGAATTTTCTATGAATATATTTACTAATATTATTAATATGAATTCATTGTAGGCTCTTTTGTTATTATTTCTTTAATTATGAATTTGACTCAAATTAATTAAAGATAAAAATATTCATTTAATATGCAACGTGTCTCAATGTGTCGGAATTCTCTATTTTTGAGAAATGACGTATTGGTGTGTTATGTTGTGTTGTATCGCGTATCCGTATTGTGTGTCAGTGCTACCTAGGTCCTATCTAGTTTGATTTAGTAATTTGCTAAATTTTTAAAAGTGGCTTTTAGAAACTGTAGGTGGACTTTTTGGCGATGAGCAAATTATGGAGGACCAAGGTCGGATTTCGCTTTCGGGGCGACTTCGCTAATAGTTTAATCTTGGCGATTCTTGATTTTGCTAACTATGTTCTAAATGTTTCAAATTCTTTTCGAGTTTATAACATATTCGACTAAGGAAAAAAAATGAGATTGACGAAATGAGGAGTGTGGTGCAAATTCTTATTGAGAAAACAATCAATTTCAATCCGTGGAAAATTTCTAGCAAAGATCAAAATAGAGAGAGAGGAAGAGAATCGCTTGATAAGTTTTTCTTTTGTTCCAACTAGGCTCTTTCTCTAAAGAGAGAAGCTAAATCCGAGCCCGTCAATGACACATCCACACAGATTTAACTTCACTTAGAGCTTAAGCCAATAATCTGTGAAGCTGGTAGGCCAATTAATATACTATCAATTGCTCCACGCTCTCAGGAACAGAAACACAAATAATACGTCGCGCTGCTGAAATTATTCTAGCACATAAACATTTTTCAGCTTAAGTCTTATCCATTCTCCTCTTGCACCTTCCCTCGGTACGCAGTCCGCGACCCCACCGGCCGGGCACAACTTGCACCGCTTGCCAGAGCACTCATTTTCAGAAATTTTTAGAAATTTGTAATCTTCTTTATTTTTATTTTTTTAATTCATCTTTCTAATTTCCTACCGACAAGGTCATGGGGGTCTCGGCGAATGGCCGCCGAAGAAGATAAATAGTAGAATAGGAAAAACGAAAGAAAAAGGAAAGGAAAGAAGAGGCAAAAAAAAAAAAAAAAAGCATAGAAATTACAAAACCACATTGTTTTGAATATCATCAAACACAGCAGATCGCCAACCATTTTATGTAGGATAATTAGCATTAACCAGACCGCCACATTAACAATCTCCAACCTAAATTAGCTGAAGTAACTAAATTGTAAACGTCAAAAAGTTTAGTACTACAAGGGCGAAATGAAAAGCTTATCATTGACCTGGCAACTATACAATAGATTTATAACTTTTAGAACAATTTTTCCATTTTTCCACTCGTTTCGTATTGTTAACAATTTCTTTTTTTTACATACAAAAAAAGGTATCTCACGTCGTTTTTTTGTGGGACATATGCTTGATATATAAAAGTGGTTTCCCTCCATTTATTGAATTAAATTTTTTTGAATTAGATATTCTAATGGAATCATATTTTCCTTCAGATTATTTTGTGTGCATAGCCCATTTGTCAATTACATGCCCATAATTGTCTTAGACATGATGAATTTTGTCACAATCTTTGATCTTCACTTCTGTGTTAATACATTGATCTTCGTCTAAATAATCGATACATAGGTAAAGGATGATAGAGATTGGAGTAGACAATAACAAAAAGGAAACGGTATGGGTTTCTTTTTATATCCAAAGATCGTTTTCTCCAACACGGCTCTTGTGGCTCAGGTCAAAGTGCTTTTGTCCGAAGAGACTGAACCACGTACTGGGTTTCTTAGGCAACCACGCCATACTGGTCAGATCACAAGAGCCTTCAATTGATAGTGAGATTCTTTTTATAATTTTCTTTTCCTCTTTATTTGCTCTTAAATTACCAAATATTTTGCACTGTTTTATTCAAGATTTACCAAATAAGAAATACGCCATTTCAAGCAAACATATCCTCCTTCTCCTCCTGGCGAAGGAAGCATGACTCTCGGGATCAATGGTCCCGTCATTGAAGCAAGTCAATTACATTATCTTACGTTTTTCCAAAGCAGAATAATGCCACTCTGTTGGACTCTTTGGTCCTCATCCCAAGCGGAGACTTGGGAAAGATAAGTCTGAGGATGTAAACATAACTGGAAATGAGAGAGGATGTAAACATAACTGGAAATGAGAGAGAGAGAGAGGAATCTTCATTCTAATCTTCGCACTAAAAAAATGTAGGGACTCGTGTTTCCGATTCCTTTTTCCAACGAAGGACGTGCCTTTTCTAAGGAAAGGTTGTTAGGTGCCTGGGAATGTACGGATTAAGATCCTCTGATTGCCCGGGCATCTTGCTAATTTTTATTTATGAATAAACTTCACATGCAACTAAATTTTTTTACGGATTAAGATTCTCTGAAATTAAAGTAAATTGACATTATTTTTTTCTTTTATGATGAGTGTAATTTGACGTTTTGAGTTTACTATATTGAGAAGATGACATATTTGTCGCGACCTCTTTTTTTTCGGCGCCCGTAGTCGGGTACGGGCGCCTAAAGGAGGCTAATGGCTCGGCTGAATTAATTAAGCCCGGACTCTCCCAAGTCCACCAATTCACGACTTTAATAGTCTAAATTTTTAACCTGTAAATTAATTTTAAAATGGAGTCGCCACTAATCGGTTTGGGGTGGGTCGATTAGAAACCCAAGCGAAGTATCGGGAGAAATACTCGCTCCTGCGCAACCAGAGAAATTAGGATCGGGGACTTGATTACACTAGTTAATCACTAATGCCCTTTCGGTACCTAATCTTGTTTAAACCCTGAGTTTTTTTTTATATTCGAGAGATTTTCCATGCATTTTTTGGAGAGAAAAAAACATTTTTTGAGTCATTTTCTAATTTTTTGGACACAAAAGGGATTTTTTTTTGGGCTTTTTGGTAAAATACAAGTCTTTTTGGCTTTTCTGAATTTTTTGGCTTTTTCATGAATTTTTGGCTTTTTTTGGATTTTTGGCATTTTTTGGAAAATAAAATATTTTTTAATATTTTTCAAAATATTCTTGGAAAATAAATTATTTTTTATTTTAAAACATTTTTCGACATTTTTAAATATTTTTCGATTTTCTGGAAATTAAAACATTTTTTATATTTTTTTATAAATAAAATATTTTTGATTTTTCTTTTTTATTAAAATATTACATAAAATAATAAAAAGCAGACCCGGGTCGGATCCGCGGGTTGGGTCCGACCCGGGTCGACGACCCAAAACGCGCACGGGCCCGCGTTGCGGGCCCGACTCGGATTTTTTGCCTCTTTTTCTTTTAAAAAAAAAACTCAGCCCACACACATTTTGGCCCACTTTATAAAAAATTATTTCCAGCCCAACATCTACCCAGCCCACGCGCGCAGGTCCGACCCGGTGAAACCCTACCCGGTTCAGACCCATGCCCGACCCGGTCTTCGGCCGCTGACCCGGCTTGCAGCCGCGACCCGATTCCTGAAACCCTACCCGGATTCGTGACCCGCTTTGATCTCGCCGACCCGACCTGCGCGTAACCCTCGAGACTTGGCGATCCGCGGCGCCGAGGCTGGGACGGGGCGGTGACTCGACGGCGACGACGCGACGGACGGCGGGTAGGATTCGCAAGAATCGGCGACGACAATGAGCAACTGCTGGGTTCTCGGGGAGAAGGCGGAGTGACAGTGGCAATGCGGGTGAGCACGGCTGTTACCTGGCTGCAACAACGGCGTGTTGTGGCGGCGAACGGTGGCGGCGATGATGACGACAGGGCAGCGACGGCGGTCCCTCAGTTCTCAGATCTGGCGTGGTGTTGGTGGGTCGGTCGCGGCATGGTGTCGGGGCAAGGAACAACAGCAACGGAGCAGCGGTCGACGGCGTCGGGAGGGACAGCAGCGACGCCGGGTCTTCGGTTTCTCAGATCTAGCACTTTTCCCTCCGATTCCTCTCTCACTCAGCCTCCGCACACTCGGATCCCTTTCCCTCGGGCTCGCTTGCCGCCGGCCTCCCCCGAAGTCTCTCGGAGGGAGGTCGTTCGAGCTTCGCGACCCGATCTCTCGCGTGCTCGCTCGTTGAATCAACCCTGAAGTCTCTCAAGGGAAGATCTCCGAGTTCGCCGTGTCCTTCGACGGAGGTGGTGCCTCGCTATTTATAGGCGAGGGGGTGGCCGGTCGACGGGGATTCGGCCGCCGGTCTTCGCACGCCGAACGGACGCCCGCGGCCGAACCGGCGTCCCATCCTCGCTCCTCCAACAAAGCGTGCTCGGCATTGAAGGCGGCCATTAATGGCGCCTGAGATCTGTCATCTCCGGCCGACGTCGGCCTACCCTCCTCGGCCATAGGTTGTCTTCGAGCGCGTGAGTTGCAGAGGCGTAGGGGGAAGAAGGGAGAAGAAGGAAGAAGAAGAGGAAAAGGGGGGGGGGGCAGGTCGTGCGAAGGAAAAAGAAAGAAAGAAAAAGGGTGGGGGCTGCTTTTTTGCTTTTTGCTTTTCTTGCTTTTATTTGTTGTTTTCTTTTTTTTGTTATTTGCTTATTATTTCTAAAAAGACAAAATAAATAAAAACTTAATTAATAAAATAAACATACTAAAAATTGAGGTGTCAACAGCTGCCCCTCTTTGAAGGTGAGCTCGCAGAGGTTGCATTCAAAGACAGACGGATGCCTCAATTTTATCCATGCATACGTAGTAGATTTTATTTGGGACCTATTATTCTATGCAGAAAATGAGCAATATAACATTACATATACTAAGACAGATAAGAAGATACCTGTAGTTACTTACCGGGAGTGAGTGAGATAGGGTGTGAACCCCGAGTTTTGGCAAGTATCAAGGCATCATCTTACCTGTTGCATAAGGAGATTGCTTCTCTAGGACCCGAACCTTTCTTCGGTCGCCTGTTGGAGCAATAAGTGGTTTGTCTTAGGACCCGAACCTTTCTTTGGTCGCCTTGACGGGGAATTGTTTTTCCAGGACCCGAACCTTTCTTCGGTCGCCTGTTAGAGCAATAAGTTGTTTGTCTAGGACCCGAACCTTTCTTCGGTCGCCTTGACGGGGAATTGCTTTTCCAGGACCCGAACCTTTCTTCGGTCGCCTGTTAGAGCAATAAGTTGTTTGTCTAGGACCCGAACCTTTCTTCGGTCGCCTTGACGGGGAATTGCTTTTCCAGGACCCGAACCTTTCTTCGGTCGCCTGTTAGAGCAATAAGTTGTTTGTCTAGGACCCGAACCTTTCTTCGGTCGCCTCGACGGGGAATTGCTTTTCCAGGACCCGAACCTTTCTTCGATCGCCTGTTAGAGCAATAAGTTGTTTGTCTAGGATCCGAACCTTTTTTCGGTCGCCTTGACGGGGAATTGCTTTTCCAGGACCCGAACCTTTCTTCGGTCGCCTGTTAGAGCAATAAGTTGGTTTGTCTAGGACCCGAACCTTTCTTCGGTCGCCTTGACGGGAGATGCGCTGACCTTTCTCAGGGCATCTGTTTGTTGGGAGATAGTACTTGGATGATCACAAGCACAAACTCTTGGAGGATACCTGAATGATCACAAGTATCGAAGGGGTACCTGGACGATCACAGGTACAAACTCTTGGGGGATACCTGGATGATCACAAGTATAGAAGGGGTACCTGGACGATCACAGGTACAAACTCTTGGGGGATACCTGGATGATCACAAGTATCGAAGGGGTACCTGGACGATCACAGGTACAAACTCTTGGGGGATACCTGGATGATCACAAGTATCGAAGGGGTACCTGGATGATCACAGGTACAAACTCTGAAAGAAGAATCAAGGCATACCTGAGATATTCGTGTGGAAATATCGAGGATGGGTCTTGCATATACGTGAAGGTCTCTCACCTCCTGGTAGTGGGAATATCGAGGACGTACCTTGGATATTCATGAAGGTCTCTCACCTCCTGGTAAAGGGGAATATCGAGGGCGTACCTGAGATATTCGTGAAGGTCTCTCACCTCCTGGTAATTGGGAATATCGAGGACGTACCTTGGATATTCATGAAGGTCTCTCACCTTCTGGTAAGTGGGAATATCGAGGACGTGCCCCGCATATTCGTGAAGGTCTCTCACCTCCCGGTAATTGGGAATATCGAGGACGTACCTGAGATATTTGTGAAGGTCTCTCACCTCCTGGTAATTGGGAATATCGAGGACGTACCTTGGATATTCATGAAGGTCTCTCACCTCCTGGTAACATAAACTTGAATGTAGCACGAGGCTTACCTGGATGGCCGCAGGCATTTCAAAGGGGTGGAACACCTGGATAGCCACAGGTGTACAAAGTACTGGAATACTTGGATGAACACAAGTATTTAATGATACAACCTGGGACACTCAGTTGGTCCAAGTGTAAGAAAGCATACCTGGGTAGGCGCATGCACACAAAGCAGTGGAATGCTTGAACAGCTGCTATTATTTAGGGACAACTTGGGCAAGTTGAGTGCCATGAAAAGGAAGTACCTGGACAACGGTGGGTACTTGATGATATGGGGATACCTAGACAGCAGTAGGCATTCCAAGAGATACTTGGTCAGTCACAAGTATCAATACTCTGGGGACAACTCGAACAGGTCGAGTGTCAGGAAAAGGGAGTATCCGAACTGTAGCCGCTACTCAAAGACAATAGGATGCTAAGACGACAGTAAGCATCGAAACTCAAGGGACAACTCGAATAGGTCGAGTGTCAAGAAGAGAGTACCTAGACAATGGTAGGTACTTTAGGACAAATGGGGATAGGGATATGCTTACCTGGCAATATCTCTGATCTCTAAGAGTATGTCTGATATTTGCACAATATGCACACATGATTGTATATGCTGTAAATTCACGAATTAAAATGAGATTCATGCATGATAATTTTGTCAGTTTTGCATCATCTGATTTCCACTGGGGAAGATTTTGAAAGACAACCTTCATTTAAAATGTAGATGTCTTGAGCATGCCAGATGAGGGACTTTCAGTCTGAAAGGACTTTCCGCTCACTCTCATGGAAAAGGCTATCCTGACCATTGATGCAGGATTCATAAGGACCACACTATCTCACTGTCATCATGTCAGCAGGGGTCTGAGTATTCTCGCAAGTGGTACGACTTTACCAATGTGAGAGGTCTTTGTTGAAATTGTGATGAAGACTTGGTCAATAGCTCATCAAATGGGACCGTCGAGGTCAAGGCTTATGAACGAAGTTCCGCACGATCATCCTCTGGTTTGCAAGTCAAGAACCCTGTGAAAAGAGATAGAGTAATCTTGCTCGTACTTCTTCGAGCGATGCTTATGTACATATGAAATCCTACGTTAATTGAAGTGCCCTAGTCTGAAGAGACTTTTACAATGGGAATGTAACGTAGGCTTGATTCATGTGTAAAAGGGTGAGAGCTGGTGATTACTTTGGCATTTGTCACCAATCTTTCTTCTCACTGTCAAATGGAAGTTCTATGGACCACAACAGCAACATTTTCTTGGCTGCATTTTTGACTGGGGGGCATTGGCCTTGCTTTTACCAGGCACACTGCTTTTTCATGCCCCTATTTTTATTCCAGTTCTTCATTTATGGGCATTGACCTTGCTTTTACCAGGTACACTGCTTTTTTATGCCCATGTTTTTTCATTCTTGTCGTTTGAGAGCTGATCTTGACAAGTTTAATCGAAGCACCATTATTAGACTCTTGAGTCTTCATCTTCAACTGGCGCTCAGGTTATGACAATAACTTCTGCTTTGTCTCGATGTGAGGGTAAAATTACAGACTCACTTGGGTTGTACAATAGATACAAGTGCGTAAAGAAAGAATTGCTCTTCATGACTCTAGGGCACTTAAATTAACGTGAGTGTTCATATGCAATAAAGACACCCGAAGATTGATGCAAGTGCGAGCAAGAAAATTTCTATCTCTCTTCTCACCTTGTGATGTTGTTTCACCTCCGATCTGCCCCAGTGTGGGGTGGCTCTTGACGGAGGTATGAGAGAAGCTTCACCAGTGTATGGGGCTCAATGGGGTGAGCAATGAAATGCCTCTCACTGTTTTGGTTATCGTACCATTCGCGAGAGAACTCTTTACCCTGCAGCCATGGAATCTTCTGTACTCATCTCACAAGTGTATAGATGGGGGACTGTGTGTAGGATATGGCTGCCTTTCATCATTCTGACGCACCTCATCCAGCATGCTCAATTAATCTTATATTCTTCACTTAGCTGTCTATTCTAATAATCCTCAGTGGAATCAGTAACTTAGACAGGCAAAATCATCATGCAGAATTCATATGCAACATTTCGAATATGATGGAGTTTGAACTCTTCAAAACAAGTGAATGGTTTTGACTCAAAAAAAAAAAAAAAAAAAGACCCTATTGACAACTTTAGGGCCTAACATAATGGTGTTTCCAAATATGTTAGATTTTGAACATCAAAAGGGTTATTCTCAAATGGATGTCGATAGTTGTCCCTATTAAGTAGGGACATGACATAAGAAGGATCAGCCAAGGTTGGGGATTTGATCATGGATTTGACGGGCCTTTCTACTTTTGCCCCTGCAGAAGAGAAGATGTACAAGTAGATCAATTAGTCTGGCCAAAATCAAATGTGAGTTCAGGCCTAAAGGATCTCTGTCATTTGCTTTGGCAATTACTCAGGACGCTATTTTGCTTAGGAGAGTTTGTCATGCCTCTCATTGCTTTATTATTTTGTTTTTGACAGTCAGGTAATCCTGCAACAAACAAGACATGCTTCTCATTGATTCGTTATCCTTGCTTTTGACAGTCAGGTGATCCTGCAACAAACAAGAGGGAATGTGTTAGTCATGATTTTTTTCAGGAGTTTAAACAACTAGGAGCGATACAACATTACCCTTCACTACTTTGCAGATGATTGGATGGACCTGAAATGCGAGTGGGACATGAAATCCTGTGTCTTTTGCTTTGTTAGATCACCTACTTTCTCGTAATTTGCAAGCTCAAGAGAAGCAAAAAAATTTTTATTATATATTTTTTACTAAGCGGCTAACTGCCGCGTCGGGGATTCGACCCCCCGACTTCGGACCTTTTTGCTTCTTCCCGGATACCACTCGGCTAGAGGCGCCGATGGTGTCCGTAGGGCGCTTCCTTTTTTATTTAACCGAACCGGCTCCAGGACAACACGTCCTTTTATACCAAGTCAGGTAAATCGATATGGGTCACTTGATTTGTCCAAATTAACCTTTAAGCTTGTTTCTTGAATCCTATGCTTCCTGTCAATAGGAGAAAACATGTCAAAAGTGAGTTCAGACACTGGGGAGTATTGGAAACGATACCAAATTACTCTTCTCCAAAGCTTGCATGTGCTAGCTCCTAAAGATATTCGAGTGTCGATGATGGCCTCTTTATCTTTGCATAGTTTGACATTTCTTTCGATTGGCTTTCCTCACTCATGGCCATGTATGCATAATTGATGGTTGTCAGCTTATCTTCAACGCCTTCCTTCTGTGGAATTTTCTTATGACCAGTAGCAGCATTGAGCAAAGTCATTTACTTCAAGCTTCTATGGAATCTGATATGGACAATCAGAACCTCTAATTTCTCTGATGGCAATTACTTCTTGCGAGAGCCTGCGTCTGGAACAAAAAGTGAAGCTTCCAGATTCTAAGATTGTTGACTAGGACAGAAGGTTCCTTCTAACCAGACCGGTTCTTGAATGACGCGTCCTTTACACGGAGTTGGGCGAAATTGACATGGATTACTCTTACAAGTCTGCCTGGATAATGTTGATTTGCTCAGGTTATGCCATCGAATTTGCTATTTGATTTTCAACACTTCTTTAAATGCTGGTGATTCTCATTCATTTTTCTTCATCGAGTCAATCAAACACACATTTTTTTTATGATGGTGGAAATACATTACTCATATATAAAGGTGCATAGGCATTTCCATTATGATAGAGAAGTGCTTGGCAATGCCAGACAATGAACATCTTTCAAGGGTAGTATTTTTTCACAGCATCGGAATTAACTGGTTTAGAGAATTCTCGCCCATCCATCTCAGTTAGGATCAAGGCTCCTCCGGGGAGTATCTTCTTTATTACATAAGGACCCTTGTAATTTGGGGCGAACTTGCCTCCGGGCTCCGGAAAGATTGGCAGTGTCTTTCTCAAGACTAGCTCGTTTACCTTAAAGTGCTTGGGTCGCACCTTTTGATTGAACGATCGAGCTACCCTCTGCTGGTAACACTGACCATGACAGAGGGCTTTCAGTCGTTTTTCGTCGATCATATTCAGTTGCTCAAGCCTTTGTTGGGTCCATTCTTCCTTGGACAATCCTGCTTGGGATAAAATTCGCAGGGAAGGGATTTCTACTTCCACGGGCAAAACCGCCTCCATGCCGTAAACCAGGGAAAAAGGCGTTGCCCCAGTGGAAGTTCGAATCGAAGTTCGATATGCTGTTAGTGCGAAGGGTAACCTCTCATGCCAGTCGCGGTAGCTTTCAGCTGTCTTGGATAGGATTCTCTTGATGTTCTTGTTGGCGGCTTCCACGGCTCCATTCATTTGCGGACGATAAGGGGACGAGTTCAAATGCTGTATTTTGAACTCAGAAAACAATTGATCAATCAATTTGTTGTTCAGGTTTGACCCATTGTCGGTGACGATAGCTTCCGGTACGCCATAACGGGCGATTATGTCACGTTTGATGAACTTCATAACGTTTCGTGCAGTTACGCTTGCATAGGATGCGGCCTCGATCCATTTTGAGAAGTAATCGATTGCGACCAAAATGAATCGATGCCCGTTTGATGCCTTCGGATTGATTGGGCCAATTACATCGATGCCCCACATTGAAAATGGCCACGGCTCAGACAACTGATGCAATTCAGTTGGAGGGACATTTATCTTGTCCCCGTGAATCTGACAACGATGACAGCTTCGCACATGCTGGGCACAATCGCCCTCTAAGGGGAGCCAATAATAACCCAATCTCATTATTTTCTTGGCCAACATACGTCCATTCATGTGTGGGCCACATACTCCCTCATGTATTTCTTGCATTATTTGCGTGGCTTCATTTGCATCCACGCACCTTAACAGGACTGAGTCATATGATCTTTTGTACAAATTTTCACCGCTGACGAAGAACCTCGAAGCCATTTTCATTAGGTATTTTCGATCTGAGGGAGTGCTTTCTTTAGGGAATTCCTGCTTCTGGACGTACTTCATGATATCATAATACCAGGGTTTCCCATCGGGTTCTTCAGTTATAGTCATGCAATGAGCTTGTCTTGCCAGGACTTCAATCTTCAAAGGCTCCACTTCTAACCCTTTTGTTACTTGTAACATAGATGATAACGTTGCCAGCGCATCGGCGAACTGATTATGAATTCTAGGTAGGTATTCAAATGAGACGTCCTGGAATTCTCCCACCAATTCTTCCAAGTATTCGTGATAAGGTACAAGTTTGGCGTCTCTTGTTTTCCACTCGCCCACAGTCTGGAGAATAATTAAGGCGGAGTCACCGAACACTTTTAGTTTTGTTATTTCCATTCCAATAGCCGCTTGCAGGCCGAGGATGCATGCTTCATATTCGGCTATATTGTTGGTGCATGGAAATATCAATTTTGCAGCCACAGGATAATGCTGGCCATTTGGGGATATCAAGACCGCCCCGGTGCCAGAACCCGACAAATTTACAGCTCCGTCGAAGAACATAGTCCATGTGTCCTCTTCTACTGTTGAAATTCGGTCGTCTGGGGAATTATCCTCGCGTACTTCTTTAGGGCAATCTGCTAACATATCAGCAATCACCCGACCTTTAACTGATTTTTGCGACATCACTTGGATGTCAAATTCTGATATCAGGATTTGCCATTTGGCCAATTTTCCCACCAAGGCCGGGCGACCGAGCAAATACTTGATCGGATCACTCTCAGTTACAAGGAATGTTTGGTAATGCAAGGTATACTGCCGGAGTCTGTGCAACACCCATACCAACGCAGCGCATGTTTTTTCTGATTTGGAGTAGTTTTGCTCTGACGTGGTGAACTTTTTACTCAAATAGTAAATGGCTCGCTCCTTCCCATCATGGGGGCCTTTCTGTGCCAACATTGCACCTAGGGATTCACTGTTGATGGTAAGGTAGAGAGTCAAAGGGTGTCCTGGAGTCGGGGGTACTAAAACCGGGGGTTTCATCAGGTACTGCTTTAGACTTTCGAACGCCAGCCGGCAGTCGTCATCCCATTTGATTTGTGCATCCTTCCTGAGAAGCTTAAAGAAAGGCTTTGCAGTTTCAGAAAGTTGAGAAATGAATCGCGCAATGTAATTTAGTCTTCCCAGGAGGCTCCGGACTTCTTTTACAGTCGAGGGGGGAGGTATCTCAAATATCGCTTTGGTTTTTGACGGGTCTACCTCTATCCCTTCACAGCTCACAACGAACCCAAGTAATTTGCCAGAAGTTGCCCCAAACACACATTTTGCCGGGTTCAAGCGCAACTTGAACTGGCGAAGCCGATCGAATAATTTCTCTAGGGTCTTCACATGGTCTTCTCCATGTCTGGTTTTGGCGATCATGTCATCGACATATACTTCAATTTCTTTGTGCATCATGTCATGGAAAAGGGTGACCATGGCACGTTGGTAAGTTGCTCCTGCATTTTTCAGGCCAAAAGGCATGACCTTGTAGTGGAAGGTTCCCCATGGAGTGATGAATGCCGTTTTTTCTTTGTCTTCTTCTTTCATCCTTATTTGGTTGTATCCTGAGAATCCATCCATGAAAGAGAAAAGTTTGAATCCAGCAGTACTATCCACAAGAACATCTATGTGGGGTAGCGGGAAATCATCTTTTGGGCTTGCTTTGTTCAAGTCGCGGTAGTCTACACAAACCCGAATTCGACCATCCTTCTTCTTTACTGGTACAACGTTTGCTACCCAACTGGGGTATCGTGAGACTTCGAGGAAACCTACTTCGAGGAGCTTCATTACCTCTTCTTCAATCTTTTTTGACAATTCCGGCTTGGTTCTTCTTAGTCGCTGCTTCTTGGGGACTACATCAGGGTTGGTTGGCAAGCTATGCTCCACGATCATTGGATCGAGGCCTGGCATATCGGCATATGACCATGCGAATACATCTTGATACCTCTTCAGGAGGGCAATTAAGCTTGCAGCTTCTTCTTTAGGAAGGTTCGCGCCGATCTTTATCTCTCTTGGACCTTCTGTGCTGCCTAAATTGACAATGACGGTGTCTTCAGTAGTAGGGGGCCTTGTTTCTTCATGACGCTCCCAGTCTCGTCGAACTTCATCGAAATTATCAAAGTCATCATCTGAGCTATCAGAATTGCTATCATGGCTATGCATGATGTTGGTTTGGACCGTTCCCATACCCTCGCCTGCTACTAGATTATTCCTGTGTCATAGAGTAGATAAATAAGGTTAGTAGTATGCATGCTTCTTTCTTTTGAAAAGGTGATAAATTGCTCTTGAAGATTTAGGACAAGGAAACATGAGGAGACCCGGGCCTCAGATTTCTTCTTTCATTTGACGGCTGGCTATCATCAACGGGCCGGTTTGGTGTATCTCCTCATGCCCTCAAAATGCTTTCAACTTTATTTATTAGTAGACGGATTTACAAGGTGATTTCAAAAAATAGTTCCTTGAGTGGAACTGATGTTGAAAACAAAACAAGCCAGACTTTAAGAAATATGTACAGGCTCCCACGTAGGGGAGTATGCAAGGGAATTAAAAAGGGTTCTACTCGAGCGGGCCTGCACCCATTTCCCCTGACGGTCCTTCGTTGATAGCGCCCACGAAGAAGTCTTCATACCAGTCACCAGCCACGCCTCCTTGTGCTCCCAGCTTTGTGAATTTCAGATCGTCCATGCCTCCCCATCCATCAGGGACGATGCTCTGATGATGGTCATAGAAACCTTGGGGAATTGAATAGTTGACATAATAGTCGAATTTGCCACTTGGTTGGCCCAAAGTGTCCATGATTGCCTTTCCTCTATGTGCTTCCTTAGCATGCTCAGGGAGTATGGTATGGGTGCTAGGTACCACGAGGAGGTCATCTTTGCCATAACATAGCCACGGGGAGCGGAACGTGAATACCCCAGCATCCAAAAGATCTTGAATCTTGTCTCTCAGGATAGTACAGTCATCTAGTGAGTGTCCTACTTCCCCTGAATGATAATCACAGTACTTGGATGGATCATAATCAAGGAAGTATTCGGGAGTAGGACGCCTCAGCTCTCTAGAGATTATTCCTTGCTCTAGGAGGATAGGGAAAATAGTGACCATCGATTTAGGAAGAGGCGAATATGACCGCGTGTTTCTTGAGGACTGTGGTAGCCGAGCTCCTTGCCAGATAATGTCAGTAGGGTCTCCTTCACTTACTTTGGCTACCAACTCCTCATTGTGACGAGAGCGGAATGTACGGGCAGCTTGAACAAAACTTTCTGTCAAGTGGTATATGCTATCGCATAGTTCATCGACTTGACACTGAAGCTGGGTGAACGAGAAGCTATCGCCTGCTTCTTCTAGCTGTTCCTCCTCAATGGCACCTACAAAAAGGTCCCCAAACATGGTAGTCGCGTCATCTGGCCCTTCTTTCTTTGTAGGTACGGGCTGAGTTATGCTCTTCTGACCCATGCCCAAGTAAATGGGAAACTTCATGCTTTCATGGTTGAATTGTTTTGGAATGCCGATCATTTCTTCTTCCTCATGCATCATTTTCGCAGGGCCTGGAAAGGTTTCCTCAAGGCGAGGGTATACAAGGCCGGTCTTCTTTTTTGCTTTTCCTTCACGGTACTGCTCCTGATATCCTAAACCAATGGTGTGAGGTCTCCTCAAGGCTTTGATAGGCTCGCGGATGCCTTGGTTTCCCCTGCCGAGCCCTTGACCCGGGATAAAACCGTATCCAGTCATGATTTTCCCTACCATGATCGCAGTGCTTGATATTTCGGGGACATGGGGTGGAGTCCCTCGAGTTTCGTGTATAGTAGACACAAGCTCGAATGATTGATAGCTGGATTCATTTTTGTCACCAGGTTCAACATAAGGGATGGCTGTCTCATGGTAGATGCGGTGATCTTCTTCTCCGCGGATCGTGATCAGTTTTCCTCCAATCACGAACTTTACATTTTGGTGGAGGCTTGAAGGTACTGCTCCAGCGACATGGATCCATGGGCGGCCTAAGAGGAAATTGAACGCAGTGGGGATATCCATCACTTGGAACAAAATTTTGAATATAGTTGGGCCTATTTGAACGTCAAGCTCGATCTCTCCCACTGTTTCCTTTTTTGTCCCATCGAATGCTCGAACAGAAGTCTTGGGTGTCTGGATTCGTGATGTCTCTATTTTAAGACGACAGAGTGTTGCTAGTGGACATATGTTAAGAGCAGATCCATTGTCAATCAGTACTCGAGCGACGTGAGATGCATTGCACTTGACTGATATGTAGAGGCCTTTGGTGTGTCCTCTACCCTCCTCGGGGATCTCTTCATCAGAAAATGCCATTTGATCTTTTAGAAGGATGGTACTGACAAACTCCTCAAGTTTGTCGTGTTCAATCGTTTCAGGAACATGTACTTCACTTAGTACCTTCATGAGGGATTTCTGGTGCTTGACAGATGTCTGAAGTAATTCCAGCAAAGAGATCTGTGCTGGTGATTTCCGTAATTGTTCCACCACATTGTACTCGCTGGCTTTAACTACGGCCAAAAACTCCTTGGCTTCTTCGTCAGTGACGGGTTTGGCAGGCTGCGTATTGGCTTGAGCATAGGTTCGTCCAGATCTCGTCACTAAGCCAACATCGAGGTTGTAGGACCATGGTACTGCATTGTTGCCTTCGTATTTGTAGGGCTGGGGGATCTCAATGACTATAGCTGCTTCTGCTGTCGATGCTTGAACTATGGCTCCTTTCCCTTCAAAAACGCTCTCAGGTGGGGTGGAATCCTTCTTCTCCCTCTTTGCGTTTAGTGTGGCAAATTCTTCATCCCAATTGATGACGACTTGGGATATGGTAGAGACCATGCCGGTGTGGCCGGCGTACACGATTATTCCGGCCTCTATCATTCTTAATACCCTTTCCTCCATTATTGCAAAGGGTGGTATTTTATCATCTCGATAATACCCGGTTTCTACTAGCCCTCGATAGATGTCAGCCATATGTGCATTGACATTTCTGATTTGTCTGGCTTCATAACTGAATATCATGTTTACCTTGTCAGCGTGATCAGGGAGCGGATTGCTTTGGACATTTGGCTTTGTAGTTTGGAATGAGAAGGCCTTAGTATCTAGCAAGTTCTGGATCCGATGCTTAAGGATGAAACACTCGTCAGTCGAGTGGCCTACTTCTCCCATGTGATAGTCACATTTTTTGGACGGGTCATAGCTGGAGAAGCTTTCAGCGTTGGGTCGCTTTGGCTCAATTGAGAGGAGGTTCTTGTTCCGGAGGATTGCCAAAACCTGTGATAGAGATCCAGGAAGCGGAGTGAATTGTCTTCTGTTGTTGTAGCGCTGAGGTGGTTGACGACTAGTGGTCTGCTGTTGGCCTGTGCTTGTCTGAACGGTCGGGAGGTGACCAGTATTTGCAGTGTAGGTTGCATTGACATCTACCAGGGGTTCTTTGTCTTTTTTCAGGCTGAGCCTTCTGCTAACGGGCGCAGGTTCAGTGAACCAGCCATCTCTTAACCCTATCTCAATCTGTTCTCCTACTGGAATGAGTTGATTGAATGATTCAGCGATCGTAGTCACCATTCGGTTGCGATATTCATAAGGGAGGGTTTTGATGAACATTTTTCTTAGTTCAAAATCAGTTGGCTCGGGACTGATCTGGGCGGCTAGATTCCTCCATCTAATAGCATATTCTTTGAAAGATTCATGCTTTTTCTTTTCCGTGCGCTCGAGATCTTCACGAGAAGGGGTAATATCCATTATGAACTTGTACTGCTTGAGGAATGCCTCACTTGCTTCACTCCATGTTTCAAGGAGGTTTATATTTTTTGTGATGTACCATCTTAGGGCAGGACCTACTAGACTCGACTGGAACAACTGGATCATTAAAGGCACATTATTAATGTACTGGGTCATTCGAACCAAGTACATTTGCAAATGAGCCCTTGGGCAAGTCGTGCCATCGTATTTCTCAAACTCAGGCATTTTGAATTTTTCCGGCATTTTGACCTTAGAGTAGATGGAGAGGTCTGCTGGAGTAGG
This sequence comes from Eucalyptus rudis, assembly GCA_019915205.1. Lineage (NCBI taxonomy): Eukaryota > Viridiplantae > Streptophyta > Magnoliopsida > Myrtales > Myrtaceae > Eucalyptus > Eucalyptus rudis. The sequence goes on along the minus strand of JAHMTN010000003.1, from coordinate 6,673,212 downwards.
GTCTTGGAGGCCCTGCAATTGTTTTAGCCTCTCTTCAAGCTTCTCAAGGCGTTTGTCATGTTCAGTCTTAGACAAACTGTTGGGCTTTGCTTTCTCAACTATGATTTGGTGCGTATCATCCTCCAATTCGGGTATGTTATCATCGGTATCTCTTCCTTGATCACCTCGGATAGACGATTGCGGTAACAATACTTCGATTGAGGCTGGGGAGGGAGCCAATTTGCCTTGGATGGAATCTATTTGCTTTGAGAGTTGTTGAAGCACATTGAAGACTTGCTTCATTTCACTTTCCATAATCTCGACACGGCTTGGTACATTTTCTTCAGCCATTCTAGCTTTTGGATTTGGCGAATACGACTATGATGTGATTACCTGTCAGCACAGAAATGGAGAAAACGTAAATGAGGGAAACACATGAAAAACTGGCTCATGGCAAGGGTCGAGTCATTCTTATTTATTTACAGGAGATTTATACAATGCCAAAAGGGCTTTTTACACAAGCCAGAACGACCCTAGATATTCACATCAGAAATATTCACATCAAAAGTCCCGCTGCCCATTTTTATATGCGATGGGAAGTTCCAGTCTTGTGAAGCCGTTTGCTCCTTCGTACTAGCTTCGATACGTGTCTCCTGCTTGTCTCCAAGCTCTTTTCAAGAGATTCGATTCGCCCTTGTAGGGTAAGTTTATCAACTACATCGGGGATTACTGGTTGCAGCTTCTTGGGAATTATATGGTTGAGGATGTAGAATGCTGATGCATGATGAACTTTTTCTTGTCCCTTTAACCTTCTGGGCACGACGATCTTTTCAGTGTGACATCTACTCCATGCGTTCTGAATTATGCGGATCTCCTCCAAGTAGTTGTAGTCTGCACGGGTGAAAAAGATTCGGAACAATCCTGATTTGAGCGGTGGCGGGATTTCTTGGAGGACCCTGTACTGACGAGCCACCCTATATGGATAATATGAGGTAGCTCCGGAGAGGCCCAGCAATGGGATGGGATTGTAGTAATTAAGCGCAAAGCGCGCCTCTCCTGCAATGAACCATTTAGCTCGCCATAGGAATGTCTCAGGGACCGGGTTTTTTAGCAAGTTAATCCACCGAGAATACTCTTCATTGGGAGAATATTTTTCCAAGGTTTGAAACTTTTGCAATGGGTGTTTGAACTCGTTGATTTCAAATATTTGCATGAGGTGCCCAAATCCTTTGATATGGGAAAAGAACCACATTTGTAAAATTTCTGGGGCGGCCCTCATGATTTTTTCTTTTTGGTCCTTGAAACGATTAAGGGATAAAAACGTTTCGGCTAAAACCATATTCACATATCCTGCTCCAGAAATGACTTGATTTATCACCCATGTGATTGAAGGATCTATAGCATTCTTTCGATGGGGAAAGATAATAAAACCAAAGAATGCTAAGAGGAAGATCTTGGCTTTTTGGGTCATTGACTGTTTTTCAAAGCATTTGGTTAAAGATGATAGCGGAAAAGCATTATTGTTGGCTTGAACAATTTCTCTTACCGAATGATTTTTTAGAAACCGTGATAGACTAACCACAGGGTCAATGCCGATTGGCTTGACAAGCTCGCTTCCCAGGGGCATTCCTATGGCGAGACTGTACTCTTCTAAAGTCGGAGTCAGTTCAAACTTGCCGAACATGAAGGTGGATGTTTCAGGACACCAGAAATGTGGTAGTGCTTGCATGACCCCAGAGTGGATATTGATTTGGAGCAATGGGAGGAGATGACCGATTCTTGCTTTGACGCACTCTTGGCCGAGTTGATCTAACTGCTTCCACCATCTGAGAAGCTCTTCCTTTGGGGTAGGAATGAACTGGATATCAATTCTTCCCATCGCATATAAGAACGGGAAATACACGACCTGACCCTATTTTGCCATGAGCCAGAAAGACTGAGTAAAAGTAAAGAAATCACTTTTGCTTTTAAATAAAATGGCAAGCACAAAGACATATAGATGGGATGTGCGGCTCGATTTCTAACTCAGAAGGCTTGATGAAATTAAAAGGGTATCCGCCCGTCGCAGTCTCGCGTTAGCAGCATACCCCCTTAACCTCGGTTAAGAAGTTCGGGGAAAAGAAAGGCAACCTCTACATCGCAGTCTCGCGTTCGAGGTCGTATCTTTCTTAACACCATCCTAAAATCCTATAGCAGCCCAGGTCCGGCGGCCGGGTTGTGTGTGCCATGTGTAGTGCTAAAACATTTAAGGATGCACAGCAGTTTATAATCACAAGATAATCTATTTTAAACAAAATTAAAATAAATTTCTAAACTACTGACCTGCATAAAACAAAAAATAAAAACAAGTCAGTAAAGAATTAAACAAGACAAAGATGGCCTAAGTCTTCAAATATCCCCAGCGGAGTCGCCAAGCTGTCGCGACCTCTTTTTTTTCGGCGCCCGTAGTCGGGTACGGGCGCCTAAAGGAGGCTAATGGCTCGGCTGAATTAATTAAGCCCGGACTCTCCCAAGTCCACCAATTCACGACTTTAATAGTCTAAATTTTTAACCTGTAAATTAATTTTAAAATGGAGTCGCCACTAATCGGTTTGGGGTGGGTCGATTAGAAACCCAAGCGAAGTATCGGGAGAAATACTCGCTCCTGCGCAACCAGAGAAATTAGGATCGGGGACTTGATTACACTAGTTAATCACTAATGCCCTTTCGGTACCTAATCTTGTTTAAACCCTGAGTTTTTTTTTATATTCGAGAGATTTTCCATGCATTTTTTGGAGAGAAAAAAACATTTTTTGAGTCATTTTCTAATTTTTTGGACACAAAAGGGATTTTTTTTTGGGCTTTTTGGTAAAATACAAGTCTTTTTGGCTTTTCTGAATTTTTTGGCTTTTTCATGAATTTTTGGCTTTTTTTGGATTTTTGGCATTTTTTGGAAAATAAAATATTTTTTAATATTTTTCAAAATATTCTTGGAAAATAAATTATTTTTTATTTTAAAACATTTTTCGACATTTTTAAATATTTTTCGATTTTCTGGAAATTAAAACATTTTTTATATTTTTTTATAAATAAAATATTTTTGATTTTTCTTTTTTATTAAAATATTACATAAAATAATAAAAAGCAGACCCGGGTCGGATCCGCGGGTTGGGTCCGACCCGGGTCGACGACCCAAAACGCGCACGGGCCCGCGTTGCGGGCCCGACTCGGATTTTTTGCCTCTTTTTCTTTTAAAAAAAAAACTCAGCCCACACACATTTTGGCCCACTTTATAAAAAATTATTTCCAGCCCAACATCTACCCAGCCCACGCGCGCAGGTCCGACCCGGTGAAACCCTACCCGGTTCAGACCCATGCCCGACCCGGTCTTCGGCCGCTGACCCGGCTTGCAGCCGCGACCCGATTCCTGAAACCCTACCCGGATTCGTGACCCGCTTTGATCTCGCCGACCCGACCTGCGCGTAACCCTCGAGACTTGGCGATCCGCGGCGCCGAGGCTGGGACGGGGCGGTGACTCGACGGCGACGACGCGACGGACGGCGGGTAGGATTCGCAAGAATCGGCGACGACAATGAGCAACTGCTGGGTTCTCGGGGAGAAGGCGGAGTGACAGTGGCAATGCGGGTGAGCACGGCTGTTACCTGGCTGCAACAACGGCGTGTTGTGGCGGCGAACGGTGGCGGCGATGATGACGACAGGGCAGCGACGGCGGTCCCTCAGTTCTCAGATCTGGCGTGGTGTTGGTGGGTCGGTCGCGGCATGGTGTCGGGGCAAGGAACAACAGCAACGGAGCAGCGGTCGACGGCGTCGGGAGGGACAGCAGCGACGCCGGGTCTTCGGTTTCTCAGATCTAGCACTTTTCCCTCCGATTCCTCTCTCACTCAGCCTCCGCACACTCGGATCCCTTTCCCTCGGGCTCGCTTGCCGCCGGCCTCCCCCGAAGTCTCTCGGAGGGAGGTCGTTCGAGCTTCGCGACCCGATCTCTCGCGTGCTCGCTCGTTGAATCAACCCTGAAGTCTCTCAAGGGAAGATCTCCGAGTTCGCCGTGTCCTTCGACGGAGGTGGTGCCTCGCTATTTATAGGCGAGGGGGTGGCCGGTCGACGGGGATTCGGCCGCCGGTCTTCGCACGCCGAACGGACGCCCGCGGCCGAACCGGCGTCCCATCCTCGCTCCTCCAACAAAGCGTGCTCGGCATTGAAGGCGGCCATTAATGGCGCCTGAGATCTGTCATCTCCGGCCGACGTCGGCCTACCCTCCTCGGCCATAGGTTGTCTTCGAGCGCGTGAGTTGCAGAGGCGTAGGGGGAAGAAGGGAGAAGAAGGAAGAAGAAGAGGAAAAGGGGGGGGGGGCAGGTCGTGCGAAGGAAAAAGAAAGAAAGAAAAAGGGTGGGGGCTGCTTTTTTGCTTTTTGCTTTTCTTGCTTTTATTTGTTGTTTTCTTTTTTTTGTTATTTGCTTATTATTTCTAAAAAGACAAAATAAATAAAAACTTAATTAATAAAATAAACATACTAAAAATTGAGGTGTCAACAATATTGACATAAAAAGAAAGGTCTGAACTTATTCCTTTTCTTCTTCATTTCCTTTTCTTTCTCGTTTATATTTTTCTTCGCTTCTTCCTCAGTTCCACGGATTGTATCACCGCCCTCCTTTTGTGATAGAGAGGCAAGCTCGGGGAAAGATAGGCCCATCCAATGGGAAGCGAGAGAGAGAGAGAGAGAGAGAGAGAGAGAGAGATGGGGATATAGTGAGCTGTATTGGATTCACCAAAAAATCGTGAATACTTTGCTATTGATTAGGCCATCAATACTCAGGCGAGGGAAAGAGAAGATGAACGGTGAGGATGGTTACCTTTTTGGCCTCATACCGGGCTTACTGACAACTTGTCAATTGCATGATTTGCATTCTCTTGTTGAGTGGGGAGACTTGACTAATAAAAGTCGAGGTAACACGTAACTCCAATATCTCAGTTTCAAGTGATGGCGATGGCGACGGAGAGCACTTTGGACTAGGTTCGTATGTACTCGTTGCCATGGAAACTATTGGAACTTTCCTTGATTTTATGTGAGGAAAAGTATTGGATCCAATTGGACAAGTTTGTTGACCTAGTGCAACTCCTTGTAGGCCACGGCTAAAATCTCCGACAGAGTTACACATTACTGCTGCTTCACGTAATGCATTTGCATGTGTATAAGTGATTTGCGCGAAAAATTGCCGGACAACTTTTACAGGTAGTCACCTCCTGATGCCAATGGAAATACTTGCAATGCCGATTGAGTTAAGGATGTGAACTAGTTTGTTCAGCTCAGAAAAAGACCTATAAAAAATTGCAATGAAATGTGACAATGTTTTTACCCTACAATTAACACGAAATGACAGAACACTTGTGTACAGGTTTTGGATTATCTGTTTTGAGGGACATAGAATTACTTCATGGTAGAGTAGCTCCCGGTCACTTACGATCCTTTTTTAAGTACGTAGTAATTCGTACACCAGTGCAATGGACGATCCCCAAGGACACGAAGTTCTGATGAAAAAGTGCTCTAATAATTTGATTTTCAAATGGTTTCGTATATACAAGAAAATTATTTTGGAAAAATTATGCAAAGTCGACAAAATACGATAACAATCAAGCTATTGATTGACAAATTACAAAAGCCAGGCTTCGCAGCAAAAGTCAAACTACTATGCGAAGGCCACGTCGGCATTGAGAACAGGTGAGGGGCGAGTGCTCGTTTAGCATTAATTCTTTTGCTCTAGTCATGATCACCTAATGTCCAGTTCGAAAATGTGTGCTACTAATTTGAGACCTTGGTGAGACTAGCAACCGAAACCTAGATTTACATTTGATTTTTTGTTCCCTATAGGTTTTTAATATTGAGCTAAATGATAAGATTCTGATGCAAGCCTAGGGTAGGCTTTCTCAAACAATAGGATCGGGAGAGTGACTCGCGCACAAGAAACGGGACGAACAGAAATTTCAGCACTGCGCAAACTCAGGAGAACAGTTGTATCTTTGTCGATACATATCGGATCGACCTGATTCCAAAGCCAAATGAACAAAGACTTCTGGATCTACAATTTCTCTGTTTTAAACAATAGGATCGGGAGAGTGACTCGCACACAAGAAACGGGACGAACAGAAATTTCAGCACTGCGCAAACTCAGGAGAACAGTCGTATCTTTGTCGATACAGATCGGATCGACCTGATTCCAAAGCCAAATGAACAAAGACTTATGGATCTACAATTTCTCTGTTTTGGGTTTTCTGAATAAGCACTGTAGGATAGTCGAAATTGGGTTGGAAGTTCGAACAGAACAGGAAAAGACAGAGACTCCGTTGGTTGCTCTTCTAGGCCTCCAAGGAAGTTGAGGGGGCACCGATTCTTCTAGATCGATGACTGCAACTCTTCAAGGATGCAGGTTTCGAAAAGCTCCGACTCTTCAAGGACGGAGTGAAAACTCTTCTAGGTTTTCAAGGGGATGAACTCTACAAGGTTCACGATACTTGCTTCAAAGCAAAGTTTTTTTCATTCATCAAAAGCCATCTGTCTTCTACAAGAAATTGGGCTTATATCATCAAAGAAATAAAGATAGAGCATTGAAACTAGGAAAAATAAAGGAGCATTGAAACTAGGAGATATAGTAAAGGGCATGGAAACTATAAACTAGTAAAAGCGTCACGAGCTTCCAAGGTGTCTTTCAACTTCCGGGATGGACTCAAGATGTCGTTATGGCTTCTCGGTTTCGTCAAGCTTGAATGCGGGCCGATCTTCTTGGTCGAGAGAGCCGGTCATCAATGTGGGCTGCATCATCCTCCCCATCTTTAAAAGAATTCGTCCGGTCGAGAGAGCCGGTCATCAATGTGGGCTGCATCATCCTCCCCATCTTTAAAAGAATTCGTCCTCGAATTCTTGCCATCATCATCAAAAGAATCTCCCACCCTACTAGGTGCCAACGTAATCTTCTTGCCTCCAAATTCAAAAGAATATGTATTTCGATAACAATCATGCATAGTCCTCTTATCGAATTGCCATGGTCGACCAAGAATAATGTGACTAGCATCCATCGGCAGAACATCACACCATATCTTGTCACTATAAACAAAACCAATGGATAGATTAACAAGACATCGTTTTGAAACGGTTACCTCAGCGCCTATCTTCAACCACAACATTTTATAAGGCGTAGGGTGCGTTTTTAATTCCAACTTCAGCTTGTTTGCCGCTACTTCAGAAATTATATTCTCACAACAACCAGAGTCAATAATTAATTGACACACATTTCCCATGATTGTGCAAGCAGAATGAAAAATATTGGTACACAGCCACCTATCTCCAGTGTCGTTCGTCCCGTTTCTTGTGCGCGAGTCACTCTCCCGATCTTATTGTTTGAGAAAGCCTACCTAGGCTTGCATCAGATTCTGTTTTTTGTTATTCTTTTAAAGGGTTTGGCTTTTGTGGTTTTACGGCAAGAAATGCCAATTTTGGCAATTAACTTTGGAAGCTTTATGTTGCGATTGCAAAAGATGAGTCCCACAAGTGCGCCATTACAAATATAGCATAACAGTACCACTAGGCTAACAGACTCTTATTACAAAGAGTTCTATTTTCTAATTTTCATCTTTAAGGCAAAATCTCAATGCAATGTGAAAAAGCTTTCAATTTTCATTTACAACAAGGAAATAGAAATGTTAGTATCAATGATGGCCCAAAATAAACAGGAAAACAAAATTATCTTATGAAGGTTCTTGACAAGAACATCTTGCTAACTTGCTATGTCAATTGAAAATATAATACTTGAATCCGTAGTGCCACAATGAAAACAAAATTTCCAATGATTGTCCGTATTGACCAAATAAAATCAAAAGTTGCAAAGTAATATGTGTCGACAAGTTAAAAACCTCAAGCCACAGAGTTAGATTTATTAAAATTAGGTGACAAAACTTCAAAAAAAAAAAAAAAGGTTACAAAACTGTTTAAATTACTAGGTTTTTACAAAGGAATTTTAATTTCACTTTACCAAAATTGCAAAGCACGGTGAAATTATCTATCGCAAGAGAATGGTGAAACTTACATAACTAGCAAGATATACACCCCCATCCAATTGGTGGTGGTAGTTATTCCTCTTGCCACAAATGATCTCTAGAAGTATTATGCCGAAACCATAAACATCATATTTCACTGAGAACTTTCCATGCATTGCATATTATGGAGACAAGTAACCACTGCAAAAACAAACAGCAGCAACATGTATATAGCAAATATAGATGCAGCCATGCAGCATCCTTGAATAGATAAATGGGCAAGTTCATCATCCAATCGCAAAGGCATCTATAAGACTTACAAAGTCCCAACAATTTTATTTGTCTTAGCCTGAGTTTGATCAACTCCAAAAATTCTTGCCATCCCAAAATCTGAAATCTTTGGGTTCATTTCACTGTCTAATAAGATATTGCTACATTTGAGGTCACGATGGATAATCTGAAGATGAGAATCTTCATGTAAATAGAGCATTCCTCGAGTGATCCCAAAAAGTATTTTATAACATAATGGCCAATCCAATTGTCCCATTTTTCAGGATCTGCATCATTGCACCAATATTCATGAATATGCTAGGATGGGGCACCTATTCAAAAACTCAAGGTAAAGCTCATCACACAATACCAAAATATATTTTATCTCATTCATCAATGGTAGCCCAAGAAAAACCTATAATTAGTTGAAAGAACAAAAACAAAGGGTTTCCAAAGCTAGTGAAAGCTTGAGCATTTGATTTCAAGCAAATTATACATTTTGCACATAAGAAAGTTAAACTACAATGTACCAAATAAGAAATAATCGAGGCTTTTATTTGGGACAAACTCGTAGGCCAATAGCTTTTTGTCTCCCTCCAAGCAAAATCTGAGTAGTCGTACAAGGTTTTTGTGTTGAAGCTTCGCAACTAATAGAACTTCATTCTTAAATTCATCATCACCTTGTCTTGAGCTTTGAGATAGCCTCGTCACCGCAATTGTTTGTCCATTAGGAAGTCCACCCTTTGCATTTATCATTTAATTCCTCGTTAAAACTTCTTAAAAATTAACTTTAAAAAGCTTTAAATGTCTCTTTTTCTTCGACATCATTATGTTCAATCCAGATGTAAAGCATTCTTGATTGTTTCTAACTATAATCTAATATGTACCTAGAAAACTTCACCAAATCCACCTTCACCCAACTTGCTTTCATGAGAGAAATCATTTATCGCAGCTTGTATGGTAGCCAAGTCAAATAGCAAGGACTCCATGGTAATAAGTTTGTTTGCACTTGCATTACCAAACAACTCAAGTTGAATATCAAATTACATCGACAAGGGCTCTTAGTGGCATTTATAGGGTCACTAGTGCTTGGGAACATTGTCACAATGAAGAGCATTAGATTAGACTACCATGGTTGTGTCACCCTACCTCAAAGCAATCTTCATTCTCTTGATTGGTCATGAAGCAGAAAAAAAAAAAACAAAAAAACAAACAAAATCATCAATGCTATAGGAAACAAAGTAATGAGATGAATCTTGTATCATGATCACTTCTCTAGGCTGAGGGTAGTGTTAGGTATGTTGATTGCAATGTAGACGCTACCTTAGCTTGGAGGGAATTGTTAAAGAATAGGAGTATTTGGAGGCTTCGTTATGTAGCAAGTTATCGTAAATCTATGTCACTCTTGTATGGCTCATGGCCTCATAATGGTATATTGCTGGATGTATACCCAAGCAAAGTAGTTGATGATTCCATTCTTCTTTGAACTGCAAAAGTGGCTATCTAATTTTTAACTCCATCTGGAAATGGCCCAATAACAAGTCTAAGACTTGGTATCATCCAGGCAGTTGTTTGTGGTGAATTTTTCCTAGGTCTTCTTGGGAAGACAGGATACTTGCACTGCTACTTCATGTAACATTCTTACATCTGCTCAGTTGGGAGATTGTTAGGAATAGAGGCACAATAGTTGAACTGCATTGAATAATTTGGCTTTCACTTAGTGTGCTAAGGTTTGGATTCATATCATGGTTAGCTATACAAGATAAGCTGCTTATATTTCAAGGAATTGACAAATAGTCTTCTAACCATGGCCAAACTTCTTGTTTTTTGTGTCATGAAAGCACTGAGATTAGATCACATATGTTCTTTGGATGCTGTTTCTCTAAGCAAGTTTGGAAGAGTTCCCTTCAACTTTGTTTTCCTAATAGAGATATTGGTGACTGGGAATTTAAATTGTCCTGATGTTGCAGGCTATGAAAGGGAGAGATTTCTAAAGGTGTTTGGTAAAATTTTTGTGGCATTGCTGCATGTACTTCATCTTGAAGGCCAAAAATGAGCTGTTACATTCACAAACTATTCCTTCCATCGATGGCATCATAATTGCTTGGGCAAACAAGTACAATTTTGAAGGCTTACATAGCATGAATAATTGGATTCTTCCATTGTTGAATACCATATTTGAATCTTGGTTGTTGTATGTAGGAGTGACCAGTTCTAGAGTGGGTCAGTTTTGATCAAGTAGCAGGAGCCGAACCTCTTGATTCTAAGCTGGCCTATTCGACCAGCACATTTTTTATATTTTGGGTAACACTTTAGTTTATTATAATAAAAAGGAAAAAGGGTCCATTGTTAATTGGTTACATGGTTATTTGTACATTTTGAAGGCATAGTTCTAATCTTGTTGAGTGCAAAAGTTTTTATTTTTTCTTCAAAAGCTTCGAAGCCATTTGAGAACCTGTTCAATTTAGGGACGGGCTATAATAGAGGGTACTAGCTTGGAGATGGAACCAGGCTGTTTCTAGCAGATTTCCTTATTGAAATGGACCTGATGCTCCCCCTAGTTGTTATAGCAACATGTATAGGAGTTCCTAAGATATATGATTGTCGTGGGACATCTTGTCTCTTCTTGGTCGATGAACAAGCTTAACGTATCCATGAAAAAGAGGAATCCAAGAAATCCTATTTGACGATAGATGGAGTTCAATTGACGAAGAAATGTGAATGAATGTATGGCAAACTCTATCATTTTATTGACAAAAACATATGTCGATCAAGATTTCTTGGCGTGGGTTTCTATGGGTACATTTGGTTCAGCACTCTCAAAGGGCTTTCCGCCTCCAAAGCCCCTTAAAGAAATGTTAGATCGTTTGACAATTATTTTGAAAGAGCTTTCACTTGAAAGCTAACATTGGAAATACCAAAAGCCCAATGCTAGTAAGGACTAACTTTGGACTTTTAGCATTTGGCCAATGGGCTATAGCTGCTAGCAAGCCAAATTTGAAGTTGGCGGCTGTTGATCGAGGTCGCCCGAGGTCGAGCAACCTTTAGTGAGGGTTGCGTAACCTCGGCGAGGGCCATTGGAGGTCGCACAACCTCAAGCGACCTAGGCCACCATCGCCTAGGTCTTGCAATTTTAGGTGGCCTTCACCTGGGTAGTGACCTCCAGTGGCCCTCACCAAGGTCACACGACCCTCACTGGAGGTTGCTCGACGTCGATCAATGTCGATCAATGACCGCTGATGCCAGATCTGGCTCATCGGTAGCCATAGCCCTTCGTCAAACTGACGAAGGGTTAGCTCTCTCTCTTTTTTATTAAAAAAATTATATATTTTTTATTTTAAAAAAAATTTAAACAAATAAAGTTTGGAAAAAAAAACTAATATTGATCACCAAAGGGCTTCTTAAAGGTTTTTTTTTTTTTAATTTTATCAAATGGCATTTCTCCCAAAGTTGTTTCTCAAAGTGTAGTTTATCAAATGGTCTTTATATTTACCCAAAACCCTTTAGGCTAAATTACTTTGCATTCGTTCAATGAGCTTTCAAAATACTAATGAAAAGTACATCACATCTTAAAAATGAGGAATCTCAAATTGCACCAAACTAATTTACATATTTGAAATTGATACCTCTCATAGTAAAATGTTCATACTTTTACTTAAAATACACTCGTGCATGTACTTTTGAATAAAACTTCCTTTTATCGCACTTTTGCTAAGCTAACAGAAAATTACTTGTTTGCTTTTTGGAGTAAACCATATGATACACATACAAAGAAAAGCCATATTATAGTTGGGTAGACTTGTTTTAGGTTCTTTCTCGGGTCAATTAATGATATGACACCCAAAATATGATCAATAAATTTCAATTTTATAGAAATGAAACATTATTGTTGTGATCCCCGTTAGATAACACGAATTAGTAACAGATGTGAATTATTAGGTTCAATATCTACATTTCTATATTTTTTAATAGTCTTGCGTTAATATTTTTCTTGTTTACAATATAGCTAATGTAAAATCACGATAACATTATTTTAAGACTCTATTATAGTGACACAACTCTTGTGATATACAAATAAGGGAAACGATAATATGTACGTTGGCTTTTAGTAATAAGTTTAGTCTTGTAACTTTAGTCTTGCATGATACTGACAAAAGTAGATACTGGTCGTCATTTAATTGATTCTAATATCCAATGTACGTTGGCTTTTAGTAATAAGTTTAAAAGAAAAACTAATATGGCATTGGTAAATACTGATACAACGTTTTTAAAGCTTGTAATAAGGATTAGCAGCTCCAATTGCTTGATTTGATACGGCTTGTTAACCAACTTGAATTATGAAAAAGGGCGTTGGCGCAGTTTCTATAAAATGTTCAGCCAACATGTTATTGCTGTAGTAGCTTAATTTAAGCTTATAGAGTTGTCTCCTCCAATTTTAAGGTATTGCAGTTTTAGAGTTTGTATAACTTGTTATGACCTACTTTTTTCATCTGTTGTGTAAAAGGCGAGCTTATAGCTCTTGTTTTAGATGCGGGCTTTTCCAAGCCCATACCATGCGCGAGTTGGAGTATTCAAATTGACGCTATAAGAATTTTCTAATAAGAAGTCACCACGCGTTTATTAGAATTAGCTGAAAATCAAGTGAAGTATGGAAGCAAACCTCACTTCCTATCTCAATTAGATAATTTATGGTCAGGGACTTGATTACATCAATTAATCAACTAGTGCCATTTTGGTACCTAATATTTGTCAAATAGTTTGGATTGACTTTAAACCTATTAACTAACATGTAAGGTAATCGTGTGGGTGCACAATTATTAAAAAAACAATTACCAACTAGTGAAAGCATTAAATAAATTGCAAAGTAAAGCGTTATCTAACGCTACTAAATAAGAAAAATGCCAATTCTAACTAGGCCAAGGGAAAACCTTAGGAGTGCACGGTCTCATAACAATCGAAATGGAAATGTGCAAATGATGACCTAGCATTTACCTCTAAGAACACTCTAGTCCTATGGTAAAGTCCTAAGAGTTTATTCAATTTTGAGCATAATTTTATCAAGGATTTTCACACATTTTAAGAGAAAACAACTTTAAAACTCATTTTTTTGATTTTTCACGACTCTTAGAATTTTTTTTTCTGGAATTCTAAATTTTAATATTTTTTAATAACAAGTATAATTTTTTAAAATTTATAATAAAAATATTTTATTTAAGTTTTAAAAAAATATCTGGGTTGTGCTGGGCCCGGATTAGCTGGCCAGGAGACGTATCTTGGGCCGCTATCTCGTTTGGGCTCAAGAGCCCAATCGGTTCAAGGCCTATACTCCTGTATAAGGCCTATGGATCCACAAGTTCACCTTTCTAATTTACTTTTCTTCAATCCAGCCCAACCAGCCAGCCCAGGGCCCAGCTCCCTTCTCGGCTGAACAAATCCCAAAGTCTCCTAAGCAAAAGCCCTAAGCCCAACTCCAAATCCCCTCCTCCCGAACGTCCGCACAGGCATACTCCTCCAGCCTTTTTTTTCCTTTTATTTTCTTTTACTATTTTTTATTTCTTTCCCACTTCATGCTTCTTCAACGAGAACCCACTATTCTTGCCAAGAACACACCATTCCTCATCGTCAATCCGCCCCGGTAACCTTCTTTATCGACCTCAACGTATAATGCCAACACCATTGGAGAATGCCACCACCGACCCTATACCTTCGTCGCTAATCGTGACCGGAGAAGAACAAAGAACATCCGGCTGGCATCAACTGAGGGGGAGGAGCATTTACTCATTCAAGACTCGAGCTCTCATTGTAATCCACAAAGAATCAACAATCAGGACTGGAAATCAATAGGGTGGCGACCCAGTCATATTCAATACAAGCATGAATGAGGAACAACAATCTCCGTCTCGGGTTTTACCAGAACGGAGCAAAATGGGCAGCGTTCTCTCATTGAATGCTTGGCGTACGTCGGTTGGAGGGAAGAATATTCACTCACTCAGGACCAAACTCACACCAAGACCCACAACGAATCGGCGAATCACAATAAAAAATTGACACGGAAAGGCTGGTCCGAACCCAGCTAGAACGAAGTGGTGAAAACAGGTCTCGGTCTCTAGATTGACTGAGGCAGAATGAAGCAACGGGCTGAGCAAGGGGTCCCTACCTAGCTCGGAGAAGGCGGCTAGATGGCGAGCTCGAGGCGAATCGAGCTATGGCTGGTCGCCTTGGTGTCTCCGAACCAAGATCCTCGAGGCAAGGGAAGTTCGGATCGAAAAGACACTTGCCGAAGATGTGGGTACCGGGAAAGCAAGGTCGGGACGACGAGGACAGCGGCCAGGGGTCGTCGAACTTGACTCCAGCGTGGCCAAACGACCGGAGAACTCCATCTCTGCTCCTCTCTCTGTCACTTCTCTCCAAAGAACCCCCAAACAATCCCCCTCAAACAAGCCAGCCCCCCTCGCCTTTAAGCAACGGCGCTCACGGCTTCCTACCGTGCCAACTGGCGCCGCCGGCCCACCCCCAACTGAACATCTCACGAGCTCGACGCCCTGCCCTCCGTCACCCCTGTCCTCCGTCGCGTACGCCGTCCTTCTCTCTTCCCCCTTTTGTCCCTAGTGTAAAAGAGGAAGGGAGGATGGGAGGAAAAGGAGAGGGCTGGGCTAGGAAAAACTAAAGAAACCAAGCCCAATGGAAGAGAACAAAAAAGAGGGAAGGAGGCCGGGCCGGCCCATCCCCATCCCATCTTCGCCCCCTTTTTTTTTCTCAAATAATAAATTATTACAATAATAAAATTTTAAATTGATTTTTAAAAATTTTAATATTAGTAATGCGAATGCTCCCAATGTTTGTATGCGTAGTTTTGCTAGGGGTTAAATAATGAATAAATTGGTCATCAAAATTTAGGTGTTGGCATAACTCAATCCACAAGTCATAGTATTTGATAGAAAATTTTTAGCACAACATAGTTACAATTATATTAAACAAACTCTTAGTTTTTGTGATTTATATATCTGATTCCTTGCAAAAAATAAAGAAGTATCAAAATAATTCTATGCTATAGATAATTTACAAAAACATAAAGGCAAATAGTCAATTTACCACTTTTTCCTTTGACAACTTCATACTTCATCTTTCCTCCATGAGACAATTGCCAAACCAATCTGAAAGCTTTTTAGATGAATGCTGGTTAACGTTTAAACATTCTAACACCCCACTTAACTATATTGGAATAAGACCTAAGACTGAAGTGGGATGATTTGATATACAGGAAGGGACCTTGAGATACCTCAATGGAGAGGCTTAATCGAGAAAGTCTAAACTTCAATTGCAATTCTATTATTTGTAAGTATTTGGTTAAGGTAAAAGGACGAGGCTGAAGGAAAAAACAAATTCTAGGATGAACAAACCCCGTTTGATCACCTACCAATATGTAAATTAAATTTGAAGGAAGAGCATATTGACTATCATTTGTTATGATGATAACCTCACATGCATACTCCACCTTACTCATTTACCCTTGCACTTTGAACTGTGATTCCTATAGTTCCTCACCTCATTGCAACAACAACAACATGGATGGTTACGAATGTTGGACCTTTATTTAGAATGGCTCTTCCATTTGCTAATTCCAAACTCTCTTTGTTTTTCTCTTTCTCATTTAGCCAAACCTTGCATATAGAGCAAGACAAACTTCATATGCCATGTTATATTATCCCTACTTCTTTATCACTCCATATAGAGCAAGACAAACTTGATCATTTCTAGGGAAGTTGTAGTATGCCCGATTAGAAGAGTATTAGTGAAGTTCTCAAAAGAATTCGATAGTAATGCCAATAACATTATGCCTTGTTTCTCATTGGAAAAGGCTTCATTGACATTTTCCAAGTCCATCTTGAATTTGTTAAATTCATCCAAAATGGGCTCTAATTGATGTACCTTTGATCATGCTAAATTGAATCATCCTTTTGAGTATATATAAGTAATTATTTAAACCCTATGTCAGATAAAGTGACTCAAGTCTTTTCCCATAATGCTATCATAGCATTTTCTTCAACTGCTTCAATTAACACCTTATCTCACAAAATCAACAAGATTATGCTCTTTTCCTCCTTCATCAATTGTATTTCATCGGCATCTATCATTTCTTTCAACAGCTTATCCTTACTATCCTACTCATTCTCTAAATTTTGGATTGTTAAGGGCATGCATCTTAATGCTCCATTACTTGCTCCTCCAATTGAGCTTCTTGGTCTCAACTCTTGCTCCAAACATGATCCCAAATACAATATTCCACACAGTGATTAGATAACAAAAATGCTAGTTCTAGAAATCCTAAAATTAGGTTTGATATCAGTTCTCATGAAATAGCATTGAAGCCAACAAATATTGCAATTAAGTAGTCGTCAAATAATAAGATATTGAGATTATTAGAGAAATCAACCAAATAATAAGAAAGCCAGATACTTACATGATTCAGTTTGATTGTTGGTATTTATTTTACAGGGAGAACCAACTGCAAAGAAATCCATTGTGAATTCATAGAATTAAAGAAACCACTCAAGTGTTTCGACCCTTAGATTACACTCAAGGAATTCGCAATTGTGTTTACGCACAACCTCTCATGGTCTTACTAAGAAAATTTAAAAAGGGCAAAACTAGACGTTCCGAGCTTTATCCGTAATTGAATGGATGAACTCCACTTGTAATTATGGCAGCTGCCGTAGCACATGAGCACTTGGACTTAAATCTCTCTTAGCCAGCTCACATTAACTTTATGAATATATTATACCGCCACAAGAAGTTGGTCTTCTCCATGAGCTGCACAGTGAGTTGGACTTGTTGGAATTCCTTGGCCAGACTTAAACATGGACTTTGACTCCAAGTGGAATTATGGTGTTTGGTTTGCCTTTAAATTCGATCTAGACTTAAGTCAGCAACCAAGTTCTAATTGCACGAAATTTTGTATTTCCACACATATGGGCTGGACTTCAATTGGGTTGGGTTTTCAATCAACGGGTTCAAGCTTGACACTTAATTTCGAGATTATAAACACAAATTCAATCTCGAGATATAATTTAACACATACATTCTCTCTCAGCAGGCTCTGTCATGCAAGCGTTGCACCTGGGGACAAATCAAGCCTCACCATAGCCCTTCCTCAATTAAGGATTGTACGTTTATCTGATTACCTCTTTCCTGGTTGAAAGAGGCCCTCAGTGTCCAAACATATATATCTTCCTACTAATACTAAATAAACTTACATCTAAAAAGGAACTAGTTCAAAATAGCTAAGGAGAAAAAAAAAAAAAAAAGTGCTCCCGATAGATAACATGTTTTTATCAATGATAATTCCTCATCTGCATCTGTAACTAAAGGCAAATCTATATTCACCATTTTCCAACTTTTGATATAGTAAACAGACACTTGATTTTCTATTAAGATAGAGGAACAACAAATAACAAATGTACCACAAAAAAATTGAGTCTTTGATATAAAAGTGACCCAAGAATGGGCAGGTTGCTATAAGAGCCATGATGGAGACAGGACTAGTTTTTATTCTTAAAATAGCAATAAATTTAAATTTCAAGGAAGTAGGAAGGAAAGTAAATAATCGAACGAAACTACACAAATATGGAAATCATTAAGGGCAATATTAGTCGGTGGATATAGTCACACCCTTTCTAGAATCTACAGACTTCTATGCACCAACTATTTTCATTTGATTTTTTCCCTTTGTAAAAGATCGTTGGAAGATGTAATCAAGGTAGATGGTGCCATCACCAAAACCAAAGCAAATTTGATGTTCTCATATCCTACAATCAACCTTGACAAGCTTCAGATCATACGGTCGACAAGGCCGTGCACAAAGCCACGGGAGGACAGACTCAGCTTAAAATTGATTTTAATGTTTCAAAAGTTAAAGACTTTTCGTGAAACTGGGACAAGGGCAATTTGGTGAGCAGCAGCGCTTTTTATCCTTTTGGAATGAGAATTCCAAGTCCAGTAAACTTACCGAAACGAAATTTTACACCAGTGGTCTAGAAGTAGTGGAAGAAAGGCAAAAGAAAAGTTCCACATACCTTCAGATGTCGCAACCGGAGGAGGAGGTGGGGTCCGCACGGCAGCGACATTGTAAAAGGGGTACGACTCGTACCTCACGTTGCAGCTCGGGGTGATTGTCGTTGCTTCTGCAAGCTCGTCATATTTATCCTCTGCGCACGCTAATTTCTTCCCGGACGTGCTGCCTGAAGCCCTATAGGCTGTTGGTAAAATATGTCTTCGAAATGGGTTGAACAATGAAATCGGATCGAGTAAAACAACTTGGACTTTGAGGCGTGATATCACTTTCTTTAAGGATTTATTTGCCCCACAACGTTGCTAATGGTCACCGGCAAAAATCCTCCAGGATACAACAAAGTCTCGGATGAGAATACTAAATAGCAATTCTAGTATTTCTCCAGGGTCTCTCTAAGAAACAATCGAAAAATTGGCTGCTGTTTTTCAGAAAGAGGACTCGAAAATAACAATACTTTTTCTTTCCAAAATGACAAGTATATATATGAAACAGTATTGCAACTCTTCGTGAAAATTGCGAACAAACACGTCTTTAGAAAATTGTTCGGATAAACCAAGGCGACTCTTCAGAAGAAGTCGAAAAACAAACAATTGCAATCCTTCGGATAAATTAAAACCGAATAAGTAATTTTCTAAAGGTTGTCTTGAAAAGACACAAATAAAATTCGGAATAATTTTTTTTTTAAATAGAATTTCGAATTTTCATTTATATTTCATTTCCGAAATTCTCAAATTAAAAGGCAACCTTTGAACTAAAATATATAATAAAAAAAAATAAACAGCAAGGGATTAATACTAATTAAACCGCAGGCGCGCAGGCAAAGTGCTAAGTGCGCCAAATAATCGCGCAATTATCCGCACACGGGTATGGTGGAGTCTAGCCCCACCTAATCACTCCTTTAACTACAATAGGGAAATTCCTCATTAATAAACTAATCCTCCTGCTCCCACCTTTTCTATGTGGGACAAAGTAAAAGTCACTCATTTTGTTTTAACAAACAAAATTCCAACATAGGCAACGTCCCTCATGCTCTTTGCAAGTTGTTGCGTGAACCTGCCCCGTTCACTGATGTTCCTGGTGTTCATCGTTCTGGCAGGCCGCTCTTCCATGACGGAGAAGATGGAGTGGTTCGAGTACCGCAACATGCACTCCTCGTACCAGATCACAGAGACTCGCTGGTTGGGGCATCTCTGGAGGATCTCCTGTTTTCCAGTGGAGATGCAGTCGCCGCACGTGGCGGTGTCGAGGTCACCACAGCAGAGGAAGAGCCCGTAAGCCTGATCGGGAGGGTTTTGGCCGGCAGTGGCATTGGCGAAGCCATCGGTGCTGTTGTTGGCAGCGGAGGAGAGGGAAGAGAGGAGGGCGTCGAGGTTGGATCGGTAGGTGGAGTTGGGAGTGAAGAGGGTGGTGTTATATCAGTAGTGAGAGAGATTCGCGTGCAGCTTCGGTACTGAAAATTTTGAAGAAGAACAAGAACGAGAGAGAGAGAGAGAGAGAGAGGGAGAAGGCGAAGCAAGATTTCATGGCTGGATCGATGATTGTATTGGCTATAGCTAGATCGGCATGGAATTATAGCAACAATAATGTTTAAATAACTATCCCAAGAAGTATTGTCCGTTCTACAGGTTCCGTGCACTCGCACACCACGACTCCATCGACAAGTCTTGCGTAACTCTATGATGGATATCAAGTTTGTAGACCCCACGTGTTTTAATTAATTAATTAATTAGATAAATAGAAACCAAAAAATCTAAAACCAATTGTCGGGCGGAGGATCGGCCCCACCAGCTCCCGACTGAAATCTCCACCGCGAGTGGAATTTATCGTTTTCCCTCTTGCGTTCGCCCATTGCTCAGTTAGTTGCGACCATTGACTCCTGAATTTTAATCGACAAATTTGTAACACACAATTAGATGGTTAAAATAAAGAAAAAGAGACCAACTTCCTTAGCTCAAATTCTCATCTCATAAACTGCATATTTCAACCCATTCGGTGCGTCAAAGAGAGCTACAAAAAATTCGTGGATTTAGGAGTGTAGTTGTTCCTATGCCCATCCGATTGACATATAATTACTTCATTGTAGAGTAGCTCCCAGTCATTTATGATCTTTTTCCATGTATGTAGTAATTCGTAGACCAGGATGGCAAATGAGAACAATGGCGTAATTTAGGTGAATGCCTTAGTGTAGCGTAGACGATTATGGGGGAGAGCGTTAAATTGTAACTAAGAAAAGGGAAGGTTGCAACAAACCAGCGCATTTCAAAAGGCCAGAGGCATTCCAATATACAAACATAATTCGGAATCTGTAGTGAAATAGCAAAGAAAACACGAAGACGCAGAAAGAATCAAAGGCATAGAGAAATGAATATTGCTTCTTTTCAAAGAATGTTGGCTCCGTTATCAGTCTTCATTGTATTTACCAAATTGCGAGAGGCATGCCAGACGAGACAGTGGTGCAACAACATTGCAGTAGAGACAGATACAACGAGGGAGATGGCTATTGTTTCTGTTTATACGGAATTCTGAGAGATTTTAGCATTAATGTCGCCGGGTCTGTGTATGGTTATGGACATAATACGGCTTTCTATATCTAGTGATGGTTTTATGTGATGGGCCTAAGTTGGCCCGTCCGCCCATGTTGGGCCTAAAAGCCTGGCCCACAAGATTAGGGCCCATGGATGAAGAGATACGTTTCTAAGTTGATAACTGAGTTAACGAATCATCGATAGGAGAGTGGTGACTTAATTGATCACGTCCTTGAAGTCAACGAGAAAATTCAAAAGGTCATATGGAATGGTCGTCCTATGCCACAGTCTGAGATGGTGCGATTTTTCATGAACACCCTTCCACCAGAATAGCAATGAGTGTTGAATCGCATATGGGATGTCAACATAGTTGCTTCATATAAGAAAATTGTGATGGATTTTATAAATGAATATTACTAGATTGTTACAAGGGAAAATATCAAGAAATTGAACAAAAGAGGATCTTTCCCAGTTTGTGTATTGACTTGGTGTTAGATGTATTGGCTGATCTTTGTTAAGTGTGCTTTGTGGACATCTTATGTAATGTTTACTACCTGATTGTTGTTGATGTAGCAACCGATATGTTAGTTGAATTATGTGAAAGCATTATTATTCTATTGGATGTCAAATATTATTTGCTTTCTATTATTGTTGGTTGCTGTAGGTAGTTCATAGAAGTTTTTGTAGCTTCATAGAATTCATTTTTGCATAAGACAATTATATTAATGATAGTTTTGAGTTAGGATTTTTGGAGGATGATTGGAAACATAGTGACATTTTGATTCTGAAACCTTACTTGAAATTGTTCATTAATATGATGTGTTTGTGCAAAATGGATGTATAAATGATAGGAATTAATAATTCGTGCATATATGTCTGATGTGTTCAGATTAATGGCTTCAGCCACAAAGAGCATAGTTGCCAAGTTGAACAAATGTGAAAAGCTTAATGGCGATAACTATGAAATATGGCACATGAAAATCCAATATGTGTTAGAAGAGCAAGAGGCACTAGAAGCTCTTAACCTGACCATGGTAGAATCTGAAGAAGGAAACACTACACATCACAAGAGAGATAAGGAAGCATTTGCTGCATGGAAAAGAAAGAACTCTCTTGCTAGCATTACATTGCTGAGCAGCATGGAAAATGACGTCATGCAAGAGTTTAGGTGTTTTGAGAATGCCAAGGAAATGTGGGAAGCATTGGCAGATTTGGTCATACTTCGGTGACCAGACTGAGGTAGCTCACTATTAGGTTTGACTCTTATAAGAAGCCTCATGGTCAGACCATGAAGCAACATCTTAGAAAGATGTCAAACATAATAAATGAGCTAAAAGATGCTGGCCATGTCCTGACAGATGAGCAGCAAGTGCAAGCAGTGATTTGTTCCTTGCCTCAGAGTTGGGATCATATGAAGGTGCGCCTGACCCATAATGAAAATATCAAAACATTTGAGGATACAATGCGTCATCTTGAGCTGGAAGAGGACCGCTTCTTGATGGCTAAGCCGGAAGTTGAAATTTATCATGCTGGTTCTAGCTCACATGGAGCTTCGTGCTCCAAGCGCAAACGTCCTAACTGGTTTGATAAATGGAAAGGCAAGGTAGTAGGTCCTTCAGGGAAGAAGCCTAAGCTTAACCAACATGAAAGAGGAAAGCGTCCTCGAATGAAGAAGCTTGCAAGGGTGAAGTGTTACAACTGTGACAAGAAGGGTCACTATGCTCGCGATTGTCATGAGCCATAGAAGGTATAAACCCCTTGTACTTTTCAGAACTTTGCTTTTGTGTCGAGTTATGTATTCTTGACTGAGTCTAATCCTTTGTGGACTGTAGATTCAGGAGCGACGGACCATGTAGCGAAGCATAGAGAATCCTTCGTGGAGTTCCGACAAGTACCAACTGGAACTAAGTGGATCTATGTGGGAAACAACTCCAGAGCTGAAGTGAAAGGAATTGGCACCTGCTAACTGAACATGCGTGGTGGACGCACTTTATTCCTACATGATGTATTGTATGCTCCGGAGATTCGTCGGAATTTAGTGTCTGTTTTAGTGTTGGTTAAATTAGGTTTTAATATGAACTTCCATAATAGAGGTGTGGATTTGTTTTTTGATACAAATTACTATGGTTGTGGTTATTTCTAGATGGTTTCATTGTATTAGATATTGACTATGTTAATGCAAATGTTTGTTATTCCCTTCTCACGTCTCCTAATTCATATGATAATGATATGAATGTGTGGCATGCAAGACTTGGTCATATTAACTAACAACGTATGAATAGATTAGCCAAAGATGGCTTGTTGGGCAACATTGAAAAAGTCGATTTGCCCATATGTAAGCATTGCCTAGAAGGGAAAACAACAAGGAAACCATTTGAAAAAGGTAAAAGAGTTGAATTTCATCTGCATTTAATCCATTATAATGTCTGTGGTCCAATGAATGTGAGAGGAAAGCATGGGGCTGTTTATTTTATCACTTTTATAGATGATTATACTCTATTCGGATATATTTATTTGATTTCTCATAAATCTGAAGCATTAAGTTGTTTCAAAAGGTTTATGAACCTGGTAGAAAATCAATTAGACAAGAAAATAAAAGCATTGAGATCCGATCGAGGTCAAGAATATTTATATGATGAGTTCAGAAAATTATGTGATGAAAAAGGAATAAAAAGACAGTTGTCTATTCCATATACTCCTCAACAAAATTGTGTTGCGGAGAGAAGAAACATAACCCTATTGAAAATGGTTAGGTCCATGATGGCGCATGCTAACTTACCTATCACTTTTTGGAGTGATGCGTTGTTAACTGCTGCCTATATACTTAACCGGGTGCCTTCCAAATCAGTTACTTCCACTCCATATGAGTTATGGATAGGTAGAAAATCGAACTTAAGTTTTCTTAAGCCATGGGGTTGTGTTGCCTATACTCATGAGTCCTCTCGCAAGTTTGGGAAATTGAGTTCTAGAGAAAAGAATAGTATTTTCATAAAATACTCGGAACACTCGAAATGGTATATGTTCATAGGTGAGGAAGAAAGTGGGAGTATAACTAAATTTAAATCACGGGATGTCACATTCTTAAAAGATGAATTTCCTAAGAAGGGCGAAATAGGGGAAGATTACTCCCTATTTGAAACCTTGGATCAAGATAATGATATTAGTGGAGTTCGTCCAAGTGGGAGTAATATGAGAAGTGATTAATTGAATTCAATTCATTCTCAATTACAACCACATGATGAGATGACATCATCATTATCTAATCCAAGTAGGAGCATAATGGGGAATGATGTGCAAAGTGTACAATCTCCCATACGGTGAACAAGTCGCCAAAGTATTCCCCGTCGACGTTTTGACATTGAAAGGGAAACTTTTATGATTGTTCCGCAAGATGAGGATAAGCCAAGAAATATTAATGAGGCTCTGAATTGCCCTAGTAAGGAGAAATTGATTCATGCAATGAAAGAGGAAATGGAGTCAATGAAATCAAACCAAGTTTGGGAACTAGTTGATCTTCCAAAAGGACGCAAAGCTATTGGGAACAAGTGGGTTCTCAAAATAAAGTGGAAGGCTGATGGCTCGATAGAAAGGCATAAGGCTCGCTTTGTGGCGAAGGGGTATAATCAACAGGAAGGAATTGATTATGAAGAAACATTTTCTCCTGTAGTGAGATTTACCTCGATTTGCATTATTCTGGCAATAGTGGCTAGTATGGATCTTGAGTTACATCAAATAAATGTAAAGACAGCTTTCCTCAATGGAAAATTAGAGGAAGAAATATATATGGAACAACCTGCTGGGTTTCATTAAAGAAGGCCAAGAAGAAAGGGTATGTCGACTTTTGAGGTCGATATATGGCCTTAAGCAGTCGTCAAAGACAATGGTATATACATTTTTATAATGCCATAATGGCATATAATTTTTTACAATGATAGATGAGGATCATTGTGTATATATCAAAAGATCCAAGGATTAATTTGTGATCATATCATTATATGTTGATGATATACTAATTGCCAGAAGCAATATGGAGTTTACTAATACTGTCAAGAGTTGGTTGTCTTCCAACTTTGAGGTGAAGGATATGGGTGAGGCTACATACATTTTTGGAGTTAAGATTTCAAGAGATCGTTCGAAGAGATCGTTATCTCTTTCGCAAGAAACATATATAAATAAAGTTCTTGAACGATTTCGTATCCAAGATTGTAAACCCATAGACACTCCTATTGCAAAAGGTAAATGATTGAGCTATCGACTGTGTCCACGGACTCCACAAGAGAAATAACAAACAAAATATGTTCCTTATATTAGTGCTGTTGGGAGCTTGATGTACGCTATGATGTGTACAAGGCCTGACATATGTTTTGCAGTTGGAATGGTGAGTAGATACCAATCCAATCTAGGTCCAGCGCATTGGAAGGCCATTAAGAGGATATTGAGGTATCTAAAAGGAATTGCTAATTACAAGTTGAATTACCAAGGAAAGGATCTGCAACTTGAAGGCTATTTAGATGCTGATTGGGGAGGAGATTTAGATGAAAGGAAATCTACCTCTGGATTTGCTTTCTTACTGAACAATGACGCCATATCATGGAGCAGTAAGAAGCAAACGTGTATAGCCTTGTCCACAATGGAAGCTGAGTCCGTAGCATTATCAGTAGCGTACAAGGAGTTTGGCTTAAGAGATTTTTGGATCATTTAGGTGTTATTGAGAAAGCTGCAAATCCATTATTGGTTAATTGTGATAGCCAAGCAGCTATAGCGTACACCAAAGATCCAAAATATCATGGCAAGACCAAACATATAGATACCAAGTATAACTTTGGGGGTGTTTGGTTCAGCTTTCCCAAGGGGCTTTGAGCCTCCAAAGCCCCTTGGGAAAAATATGAGGGCGTTTGGTTCAGCATTTGAAGGCTATTTGGCAAAATGCTTGCTTTTGGAATGCTGAAAGCCCAAAGCAGGTCCTCATCTGCTTTGGGCATTTCAGCATTTTCGGCATGCTGAGGTAGGGAATTAATGAATTTTTCCCGATTGCCTATTTTGCCCTTAAAATTTTATTAGAAGTCCACTTTTGCCCATTCTAAACAAAACCCTAGCTCTTTCCACGTTTTCCTCTCTTTCTCCATCGACCGGTTCTCTTCTCGTCTCTCTCTGCAGCGTTCCTCTCCCTGCAACTCGCACCACTCCATCCCGATTTGAATCCGAGCACCACTCCATCAAGGCCGAAGTTTGTCGCACGAGCGAGCGAGATCCGAGATCCGAGCAATCCGAGCACCACTCGGAGGTCCTCCTCTCGCGGATCGGCGACGGCTCCGCTTCCTGCGACGGCGACGGCTTCGGCTCTCCGCCCAAGGTCCAAAGGAGGCTTCGTGCGTGAATTAGGCATAACGGGGTGCTTCATCTGGGTTCGGAGCTCTCTCCTATCCTGCCATGGACTCCAGTAACGGCGCGTTGGGTTCGCTCCTTTCTTGTCTTTCGTTCTTGCTCGTTCGTTTCCGTTCTTGATGCAATTATGGGTGACGTCCGGCTGAATCAAGTGCTCTTTGTCTTTTCTGATTTGGGTTCTCATTCGCTTTAAGTTTTGTGGTCGTGTGCTGAAAAAGGAGGGGCTTTATTCTCGTAGCCGAATTTGGTGGGAGTCTGTAATTGAAGTTTCTATCATTTTTGGTTTAATTCCGTTGTGTGTGGACTCTGCATTCTGGGTTTTTTTCTTTACGAGCTTAGCTGCTTTTTCCGTCTATTGGGTCTCGCCGTTTGTGTATCTTTAAGGGCAATCGTCGGTTGGTGTCTCTTAACTCTTTATCTGCTTGAATGATCTGTGTTTTGTAGTGATAATTGAACAGGGATTCTCATGTTGGGTGTTGCCCTTAGAGTGATTAGTCTTGAGGCAGCTGGTGCAAAGTCAGGCCACTATGTAAAATCGACCCCAACCATCCGTCCTCCTTGTTTGTTTGCATTAGTTTGTGACATTCATTCCCTGTTTCTGCAACAAAAAACCACCTCCTAAGCCATGGGAAAGAGCTGGGGGGGTTCATCAAGTCCTGCGCCATTTAAGCCACCATCATCTGGAAGCACTAGTGATATAGTGGAAGCTTCCGGAACAGCAAGACCCGATGAAATTGTTTCGACTACTGATAGAACTATTCCTGTCAATGCGAATTCTATTGCCAAGCCGGTTCCCACCAGGCCATGCGAGCATCAATCCTATGGCAATATAACATAAGATGGTTCTCAGTTAATCTTTTGATAATCATTGCAGGATAAAGTTCATTGGTGCGGGTTTGGATGGTTAGAAGACTCGGAACAGCCAAATCGACTCGAGGGGGAATTTGAGCCTATTTTTCTGGGATTTTTTCCCCTTCTTTTTCTTTATTTTCTTTTTGTTTTATTTTATTCCCCCTTGCTTCTACGTTGCTTCTTCCCTAATCATAACTATGGATTTGCTTCTTCTTTTTAATAATTCAAGTCTTTCTCGTTTTTAATTAATTAATTTATATACTGCCAAAATTTAGAAGTCTCATGTCACGGCTAATAATCTTGGCCTGCCAATTACCCATGGTAAAATTTGGAGCAATCAATGTTATGCTTCCTTTGCTCTTCTTTGTAAGCATGAAATAGAGCTCACAGTTATGAGTGTCCATTCATGTCAGTTCGTACTTACATGATTAATTGATCGTGTCAACTTACTTGACATAAACACGATTTGAAAATTATTGAACCGACACTACACAATACAACACATCTATATGATGCCAAATCAACGATGTTAACACAAAACTAACTAATGAACACGGAGCTGACATAATATATCACTTAATTTTTTATACTATCTACCAATTGCAATGATTGCCAACAAAATATCTTAAAATATATGTGAATATTCAACGAAACATCACTTATGGAACAATCTATTTCCGCTCAGAGTCCTTCCCTTTTTATATGCGATGCTTACTTAAAAAAATAACATCCACAATCGGTCGCTTTATTATTCACCAAATAAGTTCACCTTTTTTTTTTTTTTGCTATATCATTTTTATTTTTTGACAATCAATAGCCCAACTTTTTATTAATAGACTAGAATGATCATTAATTAATGAAAATGATTAATATTTTAATAATTAAAAAAATTATTCAAAGTTGAAAATAAACTTAAAAAAATCCTTAGCCAAAAGTTGAGCTTTGCATCTAATCTATAATTAAATTCTTTTAATATAATTTTTAAATGAATTTATTAATATGTATCTTTTATATTATTCTCAACATGAAAATGTAAATGTTATATAGCCATTGTTTCTTTTTTACAATTTTAAAAATACTAAAACTAAAAAACTTAATTTGGTCTCACCAAAGGGCTTTTCAAATACATGTTTACCAAACAGTTTTGCATTTCCCTAAAGGGCTTTTCAGTTACAGTTTACCAAACGGTCTAGCATTTTGGAAAACCCCTTTACCTCAAAGGTATTTGCATTCTCCCAAGGGCATTTCCCAAAAGCTGAACCAAACGGGCCCTTTGTCAAAGATATGGTTGCACGAAAGGATGTGAACTTACGGTACATATCTACGCATAGAATGGTAGCAGATCCTATGAAAAAGCCAATACCTAGAGATGTGTTTTGTGGTCATGTAAAATCTCTAGGATTGCGTAGAGTCTGATGTACTGTATTGTAATTTCCCTGAGTTGTTCACATTTATGAACTTGTGTTTTTTCATTATTAATGCCTATGAATCTTTGTTTGATCTTTATGCATCTTAATGCTTAGTGCATTACTTTAAGTTGAGAAAGTATGTCGGACAAATATAAGATTGGCTCACTCACACGGGTAATCGCCTCTATTTACTGTGTGATAAATAGAGATGAGACTGTTTTTTAAGCTTATTATCTAGGTGATAATCGAGTGCTCAAGCTTAAAATATATATGTCGCCTTAACTAAGTGTTAAGATGATGACATAATATTTATTATGTCCGAAAGTAAAATAACCAACATATTTTACTTTATCTGTTTATATGCCAGATGTGAGTTCTGATGAATTTTATGAATGAGTAGATACACAAACTCAAGTTAGACATTGGGTATGTCTAAACTATCATCTATACGGTATTGAAGGAAAAGACATATGCTCCATGGGAAAGGAGTTAATACCATAATATGTATTTCATACTACATATGCATGAGACAACCAATAAGAGTGGCAAAAGTTTGATCTCAACTTTTATGCCGTGTGAGACTCTTGAGGAAATGAGTTCCTCAATTTTAGTGCCCTCATGACTTTTACTTATTCTCAAGATTTCTATTTAGTGTTTGCTATCTTAGGATGTTGCCAGTGGTCATGAGTTGATTCGATCTAATGTGACATTTCTAGAAAGGCAAGATGAACTGAAATTGAGAGTTTGAAGGAAAGGGGAATATCGAATTTGGAGAATCACATTGTAGTTTTGTGTTCATTGGTCGACCAATTATGACTGCCTTTGGGATAATCATAATTGTGAATATAATATATATATATATATATATATATATATATCATTATTTAAAAGAAATCATGAGAGATATAAATGTGATCGATCGATCTAGGGTACTGCATACTAAATCTACTTAGAGTGTGATACCCATTATGAGCTTCTATATATTCATAACAGATGTATGGCAACGAGCTCTCAAAGTTTGCTGGTCGCACGGATTATTCACTGGTATGAATGTTGAAGAAAGGTAAAGAGAATCCTATTTGGCCCACCATGTGCGAATGGGAGATGATGGTTTTATGTGATGGGCCTAAGTTGGCCCGTCCGCCCATGTTGGGTCTAAAAGCCCGGCCCATAAGATTAGGGCCCATCGATGAAGGGGTACGTTTCTTTATTTGGAGGGAACGTATATGAGGGAGGAAAGAGAGGGAGAATGTACCTTTTGACATTACGTACATTCCTTTCCCTCTCTCCCTCCAAAAAGAAAAAAGAAAAAGAAAAAGGAGACGCCTTCTTCCCTTCAAGGCCAAATCAACGTCATTGGATTGAATGGGATCGGTTTCTCTTCCTCTTATTGGCGTCGGTGTTTAATCTGTGGCTAACAAGATATGCTCGATTCTGTGATATGCTTTAGGATCGGTGATACATGTGAATTTCCCAGGCTCGTCTTGCACATTCGTTTTAGGGGTTCGATTTAGTGTCAAATCCGATTTTTGATAATCCGACCAATCCCTACATCCAGTGCTATGGTCTTGCGGCTTGCAATGGTGCCCTTGCAAATATGATCGTACCAGGTGCTGGGAGCATCATGCTCACGACGTGCTCCTGACGGAGTGCTCAGGAATCAGGGCTCAGCTCCATCTCGAAGATTGTACAATGAGATAAGAGGTGTGCTTATTTACCGAATAAATCTTCCTTCTCTGAAAAATTGCTCTTTGTGCGGGGTTATTACTATATGAGAATCCTCCAATCTTCATGGTGTTATTGTTAGAATCTTTGCGAAGACTTAAAGCGATATGATAATGTTAAGTGTCATAGGGCATCGGCTATTGTCGTTGAAGATATTTTGAAAACCGTCACCAAAAATTTTAGGGACTGCTCAATTGCCTGTCCCCAAAGGATAACAAAGATACGCTCATACCGTGACAACTAATTGAACAGAGACACCGATCAATCAAAGAAATAAGAAGACAAACAGATTAGTAAGTACTAGAATAATGGAAAATATATAGATGTCTCCATAATCATCTAAGTAGCAACCAAAAGCTGAATGTTGAATGAGTAGTATCGAAAGAAGTAGATGGTCTATAATCAACACTATCAAAGGAATTCCCAACGTTAAGATCAGCAACTTCTTTAACTTTGGAAAGAAAATTAGACGTCTTAAATGGAGAATGAAAGTTGTTTGAAGGAAGCCACCATGGCGACCTCTTTGAAAGTGTCAGATTGATGAGAAACAATGAAAACTACATATAATGTTTGGAAGACAAGGGCTGTAACATTTGGGTAAATGTTAGGTCTAAATGATTTCTTTATAAAATTAAGAAGGGTCTTTTTGGAAATGAAAAGTGGAGATGCACTTTACTCTTTCTAATAGTAATGTATTTTTCAGAAGAGCAAAAAGGCGTAATTCTGAGCACAAAATAATAGAATTATGCTAGATTTGAGAATTCTTTTGTGCCAAGATATCAGACATGACTACAACAAATTTATTCATGATTTCACAAGAGAAATTACATGGACAATACAAATAGATAATCTTTGTCTGGAGCTATACTACTGACAAAGAATATAAAGACTCAAAATACTTGGATTTATAAACAACACCAAAACCCAACTAGTTTCAATAGTAAAAAAAATGAGTAGTCTACTAGGCCAGTTAACGACCACTTGAATTTAATTATTTAGTCTACACAAGAGAAGTAACTGGATTGAGTCGTATAGAAGCACAATATTGTACAAATGCAGGATCGACTTATGATTTAGCCTCAAATAGTAAAAAAGTCTTAGACGAACCATACTAACATGTATAGACTCTTCTTTTAGCACTTCACCCCCTAAAGCAATTAATAGCTTATTCTCCAATTACATAGATGTTTGCTTATTATTAATAAATAATCTCAGTGGGAAGCCAAGCAATCTCACTATGAGACCACCCATAAAGAAAGATTTCACTTCCATCGCCATTCACCGGGGTACAATTCCGTAACCGACATGCTATTAGTTGACGAAGGCATAGCCCTCCTAGGGGATTGGTCCAATTCAAGCTCTTTCA
Organism: Eucalyptus rudis; assembly: GCA_019915205.1. Classification (NCBI taxonomy): domain Eukaryota; kingdom Viridiplantae; phylum Streptophyta; class Magnoliopsida; order Myrtales; family Myrtaceae; genus Eucalyptus; species Eucalyptus rudis. Next base: position 6,641,607 of record JAHMTN010000003.1, on the reverse strand, counting down.
TTGGAATGATCAATCTCTGCATTCTACTTCGGATGAAGAAGGCTGGATGTCAAGGCAATGGTGGAGTAATGGAATTGCTACTGAGCATGAGAACTACAGTGGCCATGGTGGGTCTAATAGTTGGATCTTCTTGAATGCATAGTAAGCAAATGTGCAAGCATCAAAGTGCTTCATCTCTTGAATATGAATCCATTATAGCCAGGTCCAACACTTCTAAGGACTTTCCGTCTCTCCATTGATTCCCCGCCTATAAGAATACTTCCATAAAATTTTCATAGAATTGCAACATTAATTCGATTACTCATCACGCAAGACATGTGAATCTTGCAAAAAACTATATTATGACCAAGGAATAGAATAATAATCATAAGTGTTTTTATAGGTTAAAGGACTAAATTTTTTACCGAGGAATTAGAATTAGAATTTACAAAGCTACAAAGAGTGCGGTGTAAATATTTGTTGTAGTAGCATAGTGAAACTTACATAACTAGCAAGATATTCACCCCCATCAAATTGGTGGTAATAGTTATTTCTCTTGCCACAAATGATTTCTAGAAGTAGTATGCCAAAGCTATAAACATCGGATTTCACCGAGAACTCTTCATGCATTGCATATTTTTGGAGACATGTAACCACTGCAAAAACAAACATTGATCACGTGTAAATTGCATATTTAGATTCCTATCGAGTAGCATCCTTAAATAGATAAAATGAGCAAGTCTGGCATCCAATGACAAAGTCATCTATTCAAAAACTAAGACTTACAAAGTCCCCACAATTTTATTTGTGCTAGCTTGAGTTTGATTAACTCCAAAAATTCTTGCCATGCCAAAATCCGAAATCTGGGGGATCATTTCACTGTCTGAAAAGATATTGCTACATTTTAAGTCATGATGAATGATCCAGAGACGAGAATCTTCGTGTAAATAGAGCAATCCTTGAGTGATCCCAAATATTATTTTGTATCGTAATGGCCAATTCAATTGACCACTTTTTTGAGGATCTGCATCATTGCACCATGTGGCATCTATTAAAAAAATGAAGGCGAATATATTTACTATCATCAATCAAAGGTAGCTAAATAAAAAAAAAAAAAACTACAATCATTTGAAAGAACGAAAAACGTTTTAATTTCAAGGTTTCCATAGCTAGTGAAAGCTCGAATAGTTGATTTCAAGCATTATACATTCTCCATATAAGAAGGTTAACTACAACATACCAAATAAGAAGTAATCAAGGCTTTTATTTGGCACAAACTCATAGGCCAGTAGCTTTTCATATCTCTCCAAGCAAAATCCGAGCAGTCATACAAGGTTTCTATGTTGGAGTTTCGCAACTAACATAACTTCATTCTTAAATTCTTCATCACCTTGACTTGAGGTTTGAGATAACCTCTTCACCGCAATTTGTTGTCCATCAGGAAGTCTACCCTAAAGATTTTGAATATATTTCATCACAACTTCTTGAAACTAACATATAAATGCTTTACATGTTTCCGTTTTTCTTTTTTGGCACCATTATGTTCCATTCATGTGTAAAGCATTCTTGATTGTTTCTATTATGTAATACTTGTCCGAAAACCTCGCCAAATCCACCTTCACCCAACTTATTTGCAAGAGAGAAATAATTTGTCGCAGTTTGTATTGTAGCCAAGTCAAATTACAAGGACTCCATAGTGATAAGTTCATTTGCACCTGCATTACCAAAAAAATGCAATTTAATTATCAAATTAGATCAACATTGGCTCCTAGTAGCGTTTATACTATTTCTAGTGTTTGGGAATATTATCACAATTAAGAGCCCCATAGTAGATTGGCAGGGTTGTCCCTTTAACTTTCCCCTCTTGATTGGTCATGAAAGAAAAAAAAAACACAATATCATTAATATTGTCGGTAACAAAGCAACGAGATGAATCTCGTGTCATGATCACTTCTTCATGTTGAATGTAGTGCTAATCTATTAATTACTGTGCATATGCTATCTATGCTTGGAGGGAATTGCTAAATGATGGGAGCATTTTGAGACCTTGTCACGAGGTGTTGGGGTTTATTTCACATATGTGTGGAAAGGCTGGTAATCAGTTTACAACTGTAAGGGAAAACTTCACCCTTTGAGCTAATTTTTTGGCATAAGAGAAACCTAAGACCACTTAACATTGATATCAAATTCGATTATTGGTGGCCCATTCCCAATATATATCAATGTTTAATGAATATTTCAAAGAAGGAATTTGGTGACCAACTTGGTTTCCAAATAGATAGGCATTGTGGTGTTGGGGCTTTATGGTAGACTTCATGGTTTGGTTCGGAAATAGAGACCTAGGGTGAAGTTAGGCATTAGAGATTCAAATTAAGATAAGTTGATGCTGAAGGATACCTAAATTGAGGGAGAGCAAACCTAACACTGGAGCTCACATGTCAATGAGAGATTATTAATATAAACATGTGAGTTGCATTAGAGAAGTCTCACATCAAATAATTGATGTGGTGTTGAGCAGTTAATATATCCTAGTTGGCTTATAACTTATTGACTTAAGCTTTTGAGTGAAGGTGAGTACAACTGAATATGTTGATGGGCTTGGACTTGGCTATCTCTTGGAGATATCCTCAGGTGAATGTATCGAACTTTTGCTGTACATTTCCAACACTTCATTGGTCATGTCGAATCTTTATCCCTCTGGCACGACTCATGGCATCCTAATGGGATCTCGTTGGATATATACCCAAGGCGAGTAGTTTCTGATTCTCTTCTTTGAACCGCAAAAGCAGCTGGTATGATTTGTGCTCTAAATGGAAAAGGCCCAATGCGAGGTTTGAAGACTTGTATCAATCCAGGCAGCTATTTGTGGTTTAATTTTTTCAAAGTCTTCTTTGGCAGACCAAGATACTTGCACTGCTGCTCCTTGCGACATTCTTAACTCTACTTCAGCTTGGGAGATTGTGAGGAAAAGAGGCACAATAGTTAAATGGAATCGGCTGATTTGACTTTCGTCTAATTTGCTGAGGTTTGGATCCATATTTTGGTTGGTGATACAAGATAAGCTTGTTGAGTGATCTTGGGCCCTTCTCACTCCAAAAGGGAGAGATTTTCTTTGGTGTTTGTTAAAATTTAATAGAATTGTTGCATTTATTTATCTAGAAGGCAAAAAATGAGCTGTTTCATTTCCAAAGTATTCCTCTTACAGATGGAACTATAATTGCTGGTGTAGTCAAGTATAGTTGTGAAGGTTGAAAGAGCATGAAGAATCGGATCTTTGTTCTTGATCTTTTCCATTAGATATGCCACATTAATATCAAACGAAATCTTAATTTGTGTGATTAATATATCTGATTTCTTACGAAAAATAAAGAAATTTCATTATATGCTCATTTATATGATGTAGATAATTTACGAAAAAATAAAGGCAAACGATTGATTTACCGCTTTTTCCTTGACGGCTTCATACGTCTTCATTTCGTTTCTTCGAAGCAAACAACAAGTGAAAAAGAGAAGTACCATAACACTTCCAACAGAAACGGTAATGGCGATGATCGTCACGATCGACTTGTTGCTTTTTCCTGCACACGTACCATTACATATGCCAGACAACTAATTTAAAAAACATTTTAGATGAAAGTGTGCTTAATATTTAAACATTCTAAGACTCTACTTCACTACGTTGGAATTAGACCTAAGACTGACACGTGAAGGTTGGCAATTTGACGCGCAATAAGGGGCCTCGAGAGATCTGAATAGAGAGGTTAAACGAAAAAAAAAAAAAAATCTATGATGAGAAACCCCTATTTCATCACCTATTAATGGGGAAATTAAATTCGAAGGAGGAGCAGACTTAAGAGAAACATGTACACTGTTTGATCACCGGAACTATTATACGTTATAACCACTACTTTTACCATCACCGGCAAACTCCACCGTGGCTCATTTACTCTGGTACTTTTTTCTTTTCTTTTTTGGTCGGTTTACTCTGGTACTTGAGATGGTCTCTCTGTAATGGCTTACCTCATCATTGCATCGACCATTCCGGATATTGGACCTCTATATAGAATGACTCTTACATATGTTATTTTCAGACTTTATATTTTTCTCTATCTCAGATAACCAAACCTTGCATCATATCACGTGCCAAATCATCTTTTTCACGGTTTCTTTTGTCACTCCCTAGAGACAAGGAAATCGTAGTGCCGCCCCTTAGAAGGATGTCAGTGAAATTTTGGCAGAGATACCAATAACTTCTTGCCTTGTTTCTCATCAGAAATGCCTTTATTTTTATTCTTCGAATTTGTTAAACTCATCTAGATGAGCTTTGATTGACGTGCCTTCGGCCACCCATAATCGAAACATCCTTTTTAGCATATCCAGAAGACTATTCAAACCTTTCATAAGATAAAGTGACCCGAATTTTACCAAAAACGTTGCCACATCCTTCTCTTTCCACTTCAATCAACACCTCATCTGACACATTCAATAAGATTATGCTCTTCTACTTCTCCATCAACTCTCGACCACCGTCATCACTTCTGGTAACTTAACCTTGCCATCCAACAGATTCACCAAACTTTGGATTGTTAACATGGCACACATCTTAATGCTCCACAACCCAAAGTTATTCTTTCTAATGAGCTTCGCAATCTCACGTCTTGCTCAGACATAATTATAAATAAAGTATTCCAAACAATGATCATGCAAAAGCCCTAAATCAATTGTAGAAATCCTAACTTTGATACCAATTGACGTGTCTAGTTAATGGATCTTGCAGTTTAATATCAACCTGAGATAACGAAATTGTTTGAAAAACTCCCAGCGTATTTTGATGATTCGGAAACTATCCTTAGTTTTATATCTACTAGATAAATGAAAATGTTTAATGTGGTTAAGTCGTGATAATTTTCGGAAGGCTTTGATAGTATCGTTGGTCTCCTTGTAGGTCAATTAAAGACGTTTACAAGGATGACGACCTTGACAAAAGCAAAACAACTTTTAATAAGTGGATATTACCATGATAGAATCCAGAAAAAAATTGATCATGAACGACTTTTTTTAACACTGTCAAATGTTTACAATTTTTTTTTTTTGTGGTGATATCACCGTTAAACTATTTCTTATAATTTTTCTTCTATATACTAGCAATGGGGGCAACCACATGAAACCCCCCCCCCCCCCAAAAAAACCCTTATTAAAGATTTGCAAAAATAAAATCACAATTACATTTCCCAATGCGAAAATTTAAAATGATGAAATTTAATTAAATCAAACTACTGCGTACAATATGATTTTTTTTTAAATGAGAGTTATTTTATTTATTTTAGATTAATAAAAATTAATATCATTCATGAAGTGTCTACGGAAAAGATAACAACATGCCTCGATGTGCATACATTGTTTATGTCACTTTTTTTTTTTTCTGTTAATTGTACTTTTAGATATTCCTATAGCATTAAACACAAACTTGGTGGATAGGTAACGTTGTTATTTCCTAAGTCAAGATCTTGCTTCATGATAAAGAGAAAAGAGTTAGGAAAAAAAAACATACGTTAACTCGAAAAGCAATTATGCTAGAAATAAAGAGAAGAGAAGACAAACAAGAACATAAGTAAGACTACTCTTCGGTGCAACATGGAAAATTTGTTTAGACTCTCTAAAAAGCTCCACGAATTTAAATTCACATTATAAATATTAGAAAATAAAATTAAAATGCGCCAAATTTATCACAATTTTAGCTATAACGCGCTTATTGAAGTCACAATGCGACATATGTGGGGTCATCATTATCAATGGATCAACACAAGTTCATAGGTTATTATTATTGGAGAAATTTAAGTGAATCTAAAGAATAAGTGTAAAAGAAAATATATACAAGTGGTTTGATCCACTCCTAATTTAAGGATTATAATTACTGGCTATCTCAAATCAATGTCGTGTATAGCCACTTGAGCAAAATATATTTTACATAGAGTTTGAGTAATTATTTTGGTCCACTGGGTTCGATCTAATAAAAAGGAGAACTCGTACCTCACGTTGCAGCTCGGACTGAGCATCCTCCCCCCTTGCTTCCCCGGTACCAAATGAGCGATCGCGTACTTAAGGCACGTGTCACAGTCTGAGGCTGTCAGGTCCGGAGTGCATTGGGCGAATGTGTACAACTTTTGCGAGCTCGTGAGGTCCCCCTGTGCCACCGCGACCTTCTTCCCTGACCGGCCAGTTGAAGCCCCCGCGGCGACGTCATTCAGGGTTGACCCCAGGAGCTCCGTGAACAGGGTTGCGTCGGTGACGTTTTCGGTGTTGTAGAGAGTGACAGAGGGCACTGCCTCCATGACCGCGAAGATGGGCACGTTCGAGTACCTCAGCGTGCACATGTCGTACCATATCACAGAGACTTGCTGGTTGGGGCATCTTTCGAGGATCTCCTGTGTTCCAGTGTCCAAACCCACACCAGTAGGGGCTGAGGTCGCCGTGGCAGAGGAAGAGCCCGTAGACCCGGTCTGTAGGGTTTTGGCCGACGGTGGCGTTGGCGAAGCCGTTGGTGCTGTTGGAGAAGGCGAAGGCGAGGGAAGAGAGGAGGGCGTCGAGGTTGGACTGGTAGGTGGAGTTGGGAGTGAAGAGGGTGGCGTTTGGGCAATAATGAGACAGATATTCGGCCGCCAGTCCAGTACTGAAAGTTTTGAAGAAGAAGAAGAGGAGGAAGTAGGGAGAGAGGGAGACGGCGAAGCAAGATTTCATGGTTGGATCGATGATTGTATGGGCCACAGCTAGATCGGCATGGAATTATAGGAACAACGATGTTTGAATTGTCAATTCTACACGTTCTACGCACTTGCTCGCCACGTCTCCATCGACAAGTCTAGTATAACTATACGATGGATGTGAAGTTGGGAGTCCCAATTAGATAAATAGAAAGCAAAAAATCTAAAACAACTTGTGGTGAGAAAATATTAGGTAGTTCTGCACGATTCAGCGGCCGACACGTGGCGCCCCCCCCCCCCCCCCCCCTTCCCTCCCCCCAACACGCAACTTCTTGTCACGGTAAAATACTGTTCAGATCTTGGGAAATAGGAAGGAAAAGAAAATGGAAATCAGGAGCTAGGCTCACCTTAGATCGCACGACAGAAAGGAAACTCACCGTGGCTGCGACCGATTCTGATCGCCCGGCCAAGATACGGCCGGTCGTCGGTGCCTGCCCGATTTCATTTTCTCTCTCCTCTGTATAAGTGCGATTCATCACCACCTCTTTTGTTTTTTATGCATTCTCGTTCCGAGTGATATGGACTACAGTGGCATGAAGGAGCTGGACTACCTAATATTTTTTCAAAATTAAATTTAAAAAGTTAATTGTTTATGTAAAAATATTTGAAAAATAAAAAAATTTATGCATTGCGATATCCGACAAAAATTGCAACGGATAGTCAATCAATAATATTTTAGGATAATCAAGACAATATGTAATACATTCCAAACAGAACTTACTAATATGCTAATAATATTAAAATTTTGATTGGACATAGCTACACTACCTCGGCTCGCCCGAGCAACCTGCATAATAAATTTTTATGGTAGTTGCATGCCGTGTCATCCCATATGTCATGTCCCATCATTTGAAATATACGCAAAAGTTTGCAGACGCTATTTATACACTGCATGACAGCCTTGGTCTCAGATTTCTTTAATCTTGAATGAGTCTTATATTCCGATGCCTCTTCCTCTCGGTCAACTATCCGTATCAGGTAAATTGATGTTCAAACAGGCCATATGTTGTCTGGCCGGATTGGTGACGTGAAGTGTAAGAGTTTCTGAAGTTGCAAATGTCAAGCCCCGTACAGAACCGGTGCTTCACTCATAGGCTGATTGTGTGGTTTTTTTTTTTTTTTTTTGGTAGTCGTTGTTCACCAGCTAGAAAATATAGCCATTAGTCACTAGCTATCGGTCAATGGAGATTTTATTTAAACTAAAAAAATAATTCAATTAATTTAGGAAATTTAACAAAAAGACACTTATTCATATAAGGACGAATAAATACAAGTACATCTTCAAATTTTGGAAAAAGAAAATACGCGTACAAGTGCTCTGATAATGATTAAAAACAAATTATAATGAAGAAGATGCCTAATTTATTTGGCGTATTCAGTGATGTGACCCTCACTATCATTTATATGATAAAATGGCATGGTTGTCCTCTTCTTTGCGTTGGGCATGTGCACAAGATTAATTTTTTGCTGAATCGATTATGCTTGCAAACAGTCATTATTTACAGTCAAGTTGTACCTACTGTCTTTTATTATCCATTGGCTAGTCTTGAACGTGGATTCTTATGGGACCCTAGACCTTGTGGAGAGTAAGTCACAAACCATGGTGGAAAGAATTAGGGAACACGACACTCTACTCTACCGCCACCTTAGAATTTTGATATTTTCTTCAACAAATGCTTTGAATGTACTTGGAGTAGTTCATTGTCAAATACATCTCGATTTCATTTGTAGATGAAGATGAAGGGCTAGCAAAGGCTGATGGGTATTTTTCTTTTTGTGAAGCGAGAGCCATATAGATTTCCAAGCATTTCTTCTTTTTACATCTTATACATGAAATTCCACTCCTTTTTACGTTTGGTCTAATATGTGATGGTGCCCCTTTGGGATTTGCTTTATTTGGATGCCACACCAATGAGTCTTTTGTTTAAGAACTCTTAAGTATTAATAATATCATCATGTTTTTGACAAAAAAAAATGTGATGGTGCCAACAGTACTTTAAAACTAGTGATGTTGCCCATGTTTTGCTTGTGTTATTATAGAAGTCGCTAAAGTTACTAATAAGATAAACAACTTTAGGTAATATGATTAAACGTAGGCATAAACTTAGAAAAAAGAATAGATCCATTTTATCAAAACCATGTTTGATCTTGGCTAAAGATGGCACAAAGTACGAGGAACCAAAATAAACACATTAATAAGAGTAATATAATTACATAAAGTAATTGTTTATTGTTAATATAGTGTTGCGATGTTGAAAATGAGTTATGGCCGATGCCAGCCATCGCCCAGACCCCGACCACCAACGTAGAAGAAAATAAACAGTAGAATAGGGGAAAAAAAGAAGAAAGAAAAAAGAAAAGAAAAAAAAAACAGCATTGTTCTGAGCCCTATCGGCTAGGTTATAGGACAAGTGATACTAACTAGACTGGCACAATAGCGATTTCTAGACTAAATTGATCAAAATGATTACATTGGAAAATTGTTATAAGGTTTGTGATTATATTGGTCAAATAAGAAAGTTTATGGCTGTTTTATTGGTGGTGCAATAAGTTTAAGATTTTTCAGATAATTTTCTCTCTTTTCCACTCCTACCATATAATTAACAATTTTTTTTACTTGAAATATCATGCCTGTCTACATAAAAAAGTATCTCACGTTGATTTTTTGTTCTCCATAAGTGTTTACTATTGAGCTAAATGATAAGATTCTGTTATTTTGTTTGAAGGGTTTGGCTTTTGTGGTTATACAGCATAAGCGCCAATTTTGGCAATTAACTTTGGAAGCTTTATATTCCGATTGCAAAAGATGAGTCCCACAAGAGCACTGTTACAAATATAGCATAACAGTACCGCTAGGTTAGCAGACTCTTATTACAAAGAATTCTCTTTTTTAATTTTCATCTTTATGGCAAAATATCAATGTGATGTAAAATAGCTTTCGATTTTCGTTTACAACAAGGAAATAGAAATGTAGTATCAATTCTCAAAATGATGGCCCAAAATAAACAGGAAAACAAAATTATCTAACGAAGGTTCTTGAGAGGAACGTCTAGCTAACTAGTTATATCAAGTAGAAATATAATTCTTGAATCCATGGTGCCACAATGAAAACAAATTTTCAAACGATTGTCTGTAGTGACCAAACAAAAACAAAAGATGAAAACTAATATGTATCGACAAGTTGAAACCTTAAACCAGAGTTAAATTTATTAAAATTAGTTTACAAAACTGTTTTTCTAGGAGATAGGTAAGATCGTGAGTGATTCTCTAAATAATCCGTTATGTACAAGAATCAATAATGGCCAGATACCTCATTTAATAAATTAATTGTATAAACTAATCTTAGTAAGTCTAGTATTTTCCTAAAACAAAACCCCATGATGTTGGCACACGGGTGACCCGTTGCGTAGAGATGCAAAGCTGGCAATAAGGAGTAATTTGACTCAATATGTATTTTGAAGGCGGTTGGTTGAGGTTGTGGGTGTCGGTGTGTCAAGTGGTGATACTGATTTGAGTGCTGACTTTTTAACTTTAGCCACGTAATTGAAAATAATCTTCTTTCTATCAAAATAGAAGTTGTAATTCAATGTGTAAGCCCAAACTAGAAACATAGGCACTGTTGATTGCCCCCATAATGGACATGAACGGGGAGGGTTTTCGACGATATCATCAACATGATCAAAATAGTTATTTCAAGTTTAGAAGATCATTATGTTGAATGATAATAGGAAACAAATTTGTTTGTTTATTTCCACTCAATTGATTAGTAAAAGTCAATAAAAAAGATGAGATTGAGAAGTTGCAAAGGTTTTGAGAGGGCAAAGAGTTTAAAAATCCTAAATATATTGCACTTTTCTCAATCCGGTTTTAAATTTTTTAATTTTACTACTTCAGTCGTAAATCTTTGTCACTTTTTATCAATTGAGTCCATCTGGCCAATTTTGGTAGGAGTTCGCTGACGTCGATACCGATCACTCTACGTGGCATGATCGGTGCTAATATGGATAATTTTTAATAATATTCTAATTCTTGAAATTTTTTATACATTTTTTTATTTCATTTTTTTTCCTTTTTTCCTTCTTTCTTTCTTTTCACTTTGTTCTTCATTCTATCGATGGTCGGCCATTAGCCACGACAGCTGAGCTAGCCTCACTCGCCACAAGCAAGGCTTAGTCAGGCGAGGGTGAGCCCCAACGAGGTGAGACTCGGTGAAGGTCGTCCTCGCCTAGGCTAGGACAACCTTGCCAAGCATCGGCCATCAGCTGAGCAAAGGTGACACCGGGTGAGGCTGCCATGGCCTGGGTAAGGTCGACCTTCACTAAGTCTTGCCTCAGCAAGGCTGACACTACCCTAAGCGAGGGCAAGCCAAAGCGAGGGCTACCCTCACTAGCTTGGGCGAAGGCAATACTCGGCAAAGTTGCCTTGGCTTGGGCAAGGGTTGAGCTCGCCTAGTCTGGGTAAGGCCAACCCTTGCCAAGGCTTGCCATTGGCTAGTCGAGCCTCACCTGCGGTAGGCAAGACTAGCTCGACGGCTATGGCTAGTGGCCGGCCACTGACAAAAGGAACAAGAAAGTGAAAAAGAAAGAAAGAGGGAAAATGAAAAAGAAAAAAAAATATATAAAAAATTTCAAAAAAATTAAAATGTCATTAAAAATTGTCCACATCAATGCTAACCGTACTACGTGGCACCACTAGTGTCCATATCAGCAAATTCCAACAAAAATTGGCCAGATGAACTCAATTGGCAAGAAGTCAAAATGTTTAGAATTGAATTGACAAAATTGAAAGGTTTATGACTAAATTAACAAAAGTGCAATAAATTTATGACCTTTCGGACAATTTCCCAATTTCAAGAGGAGAAACTATCTAAGGTAGGAAGAGATATCTCCATAGGTGTAGACCATTAGAGAAGGTTCATAAAGTCGACTAGGACCATCTTAAACTGAAGAGCTAGATTTATTGAAAATAGTTTACAAAATTATTTTAATAGGAGATACGTCAGATTGTGAGTAATCCTCTAAATAATTGGTTATATTCAAAAATTAATAATAGGCCTACATATCATTTAATAAATTAATTATATAAATTAGACATAATAAGTCTAATATTTTGCTGAAACAAAAACTCATGACATATTTTTAATGGTTTAGGATTTGGCTAGTGTATAAGAATTAGACGTGTAGAACCAGCTCAATTCTCCATACAAATTATCAATTCACATTAGTAAAATGGATCTTTTTCATCACTAAAAAGAAAACCTTAAAACAGAAGAAATAAATCCAAAAAAAGAAGGTGTGCCTGGACATGGGGGAAGTTCGCGTTGAATTGATTATCATTGGACTGGTCGAGATTCTAGGCTGGTCACATGCATTTAACATGAAATCTGGGTTGACCTTCTAGAAGTTTAGGAGGATCACTTACGGTCTTTACCTAATCGATCATTAGAACATGAAATCCCCACTTGATGTTTGGCTACTTAATTGATGGCGCAAATTTTGGTACAAAGGCTAAGGAGAGGAGACATGTATGAATAAATGCGATTTGACCAGATTCTTGCTGCTAATTTATCGAACGGGAGACAAACAAAACAATGGGTAAACTGCCTAGTACACTCGGACCATCTTCTTGGCCCTATTTCTCCAAAAGTCCTTGGGGCTTTTTGGCTTCAAGTTGCCCAAAAGCTTACTGTCTTCACCAGCTGGTATGGTCATTCCAAAGGTGATGTTTAATGTATGAATACTTAAACGTTTTGTCAAGAGGGTGCTTGGTAACTTGAAAATGGATAGCTTATTAAATTAATGGATACTGTGAGAAGATAACTGTATTTGGTATTGTTAAGTTACTTTAATTGAGTTTCCTTTATTATTAGAGTTTTATTTCCTTTTTTACTTACATAAGGGTATTATTGTCATATACAGTTTATATTCAATATAAATACAATGGGTGTAGGGTTTCTATTACTACAGAAATCCACAGCCCCTCTTTCTTTTTTGTACGTTCTCCTTCTCTTCTTCTCTATTCCTTCTCTCTTCTTCTTTCTCTCTTACTATTCGCTGCGGGTTCTCTAATCAGCTTTGTGACATGGTATCAGAACGGGTCTAACTATCTGATTACTTAATCATATTGCTGGTTTGAGAGTCCCCTAGTAACCCTATTTCTTCTCTGGTGCGTAGCCACCTAAAGCTACAATTTTTATCTGTTTTCTCTTCAAGTCTCGATACATATGAGATCAGAAGATATTGGATTCATCAGGTTCGGTTTATGAACATGGATTACAACACTTGCTGATCAGTGGATTCAAGAATCAGAGTATTCTATTGATTATGGTTGACTAGTCTTGCTGGTTTTCCATCAAACATATAATTATTTGAATCGAGATTTCTAGTCAGATATTTTCTTCTACATAGCAATCTCTATTTATGAGTTTTCAGCATCCCTTTGGTTAATTGATGGAGCCAATTACATCTTATTATAGATTAGCGTTGCTGCTTTGTTACTTGCACTAAAGTTTCAGCCTCCTTGATTAGTGGTGGATATACTTATATTGAGATTATCATCATGAGTGATACTAAGGCTCCTACAGATAGTGTCAACATTCAAATTACCACTATTAAATTAAATGGATCCTCCAATTACTTGTTATGGGCCCAAGCTGTGAAGGTCTATATTAATGCCAAAGGGAAACTTCATTATCTTACCACGGACCCTCCTAATGAAAATTCTAGAGACTATAGTGGTTGGATGAGAGAGAATGATACACTTCTGGTGTGGTTATGGAATAGCATGGAACCATCCATCGCTACTAATGTCATGTTCCACACAACTGCTAAGGGAGTGTGGGATGATATTATGGAGAGTTACTCACAAGACAAAAATATGTCTAGAGTTTATGAACTATATGAGAAGATTTTTAATTTTAAACAGGGAGACAAGTCTCTTGGAGAATATTATAGTGCTTTGAAAGGTATGTGGGAAGAACTCAATCTTTATCAACCCATCACTACTGATCTTGAGAGACTAAAGACACAACGAGCTGAATTTCAAGTGGCCAAATTTTTATCTGGCTTGAATGCTGATTTACAGCCCGTGAAGAGTCAGCTTCTTGCTGGAGAGAGAGTTCCTTCTATTAATGAAGCATTTTGTCGAATTCAGCGCATTGTCCCTCCATATTCTACTTCATCTAAAGATAATTCAGCATTTGTGGTTGGTAGTGGTGGTCGTGGTCGTGGTGGATTTTCCAATAGAGGTCGTGGTTTCGGGGGAGGTCGTAGTCGTGGTGGTGGACGTAGTGGACAAAGTTTTGATCGAGATAGCCGTCAGTGTATACACTGTGGCAAATTCAGTCACATTGTTGACACTTGTTGGGCCAAGCATGGCAAGCCTAAGTGGGCTCAACGATCAGTTACTGCAAATACTGCTATGTCTGAAGGGAGTGCTCAAAATGTGTCTTACAGCGACATGAACCCATCTCTCCCACCTGGGGGTAGTTCTTTTGAGTCTACGGCTCAAGATGATATGCTTGCACAACTCATCAAACGTGTCCAACAACTAGAGGCTTCCAATTTCTCATCCACTGCTACTCTTGCACATACAGGTAACATGGCCTCTTTCTCTACTTTGTCTCCTAACACCTCTTGGGTCATTGACTTGGGGGCTTCTAGTCATATGACGGGTAAGCAAGAACTATTTTCTTCCCACTCTAATTCTAGTCCTTCATCCGAAGTTATTTTAGCTAATGGTTCATCGACTCAAGTGGTTGGATCAAGGACTGTTTCACTTACATCTTCCTTATCTTTGTCCTCTGTTTTACATGTTCCCCAACTTCCTTTAAATTTGTTATCTGTTAGTCAGTTAACTAAAGCTCTTAGTTGTTCAGTTACATTTTATCCATCTCATTGCATTTTTCAGGACCTTCAGACAAAGAAGATGATTGGTGGAGGGCATGAATGTGATGGACTCTACTATCTCAATGGTGTCTCCACTGCTGACGCCAATGGTCTAGCTGCTAGTTCTATTACCCCCTTATTATGGCATTCTCGTTTAGGGCATTTATCTTTATTTAAGTTACAACAAATAATTCCTGAGTGTAAATCAATTTCTACTCTTGAGTGTGAGGCTTGTGAACTTGGGAAACATCATCGTAGTTCCTTTCCTAGTCGTAATGATTCTCGTGCATCTACTTTACTTGAACTTGTTCACTCGGACATCTGGGGACCTTCCCGTATTGCTAGTAGAAATGGTTTTAAGTACTTTGTTACTTTTGTGGATAATTATTCTCGTTTAACATGGCTCTATATGCTTCATGACCGCTCTGAATTTTTACATGTTTTTCAATTATTTCATCGTGAGGTTACTAATCAGTTTAATACATCCCTTAAAATTTTGCTAACAGATAATGCTCTAGAATATACACAAAAATCAATTTCTTTGTTTTGTTCTAATCTTGGCATTATATATCAAACAAGTTGTACTTATACCCCTCAGCAGAATGGTGTGGCCGAGAGAAAATACCGTCACCTTCTAGAAGTTGCTCGTTCACTCTTATTTCATATGAATGTGCCAAAATCATTTTGGAGTGATGCTGTCCTTACCGCATGTTACCTCATAAATCGTATGCCTTCCACTGTCCTCAATCATCAGTCACCAATCAATATTGCATTTCCTGACAAGCCGTTATTCTCTCTTACCCCGCGCGTCTTTGGGTGTGTCTATTTTGTTCATAACCTACGTTCCGGTTCTAATAAACTATCTCCTCGTGCTACTAAATGTATTTTTCTCGGCTATTCACGTACACAGAAGGGATATTGGTGTTATGATCCTACAACTTATACTCAATATGTTAGTGCTGATGTTACTTTTTTCGAGGGCACACCATACTATTCTACTGAGGGTAAAGAGTTTTCAACTGACATTATAGCTGATCCTCCTATCCCACAACAAATCCCCCTAGATTCTGTTAGTCCGTCTCTAGTATCTCCTCCCTTGTAGGTGTATCAGCGGCGAAAGCAGTCTATGGCACCACCGGTCTCCAGCTCTTCAATGCCCTCCAATCAATCTTCCTCCTTGTCTCCTAGTCCAGATGATCTTCCTATTGCCCTTCGCAAAGGTTCTCGGTCTTGCACACAAAAATCCTCTTTGGCTTACCCTATTGAGCGTTATGTGTCTCTCTCACATCTTCCTTCTCCATTACATGACTTTGCTCTATCATTACAAACTCACACAATTCCTACTTCTACCACTGAGGCTTTGTCTCGCCTTGAGTGGAAGAAATCTATGGATGTGGAAATGGAAGCTCTAGTCTCTCGCCAAACGTTCTCATTGGTTGATCTTCCCCTTGGGAAAGATGTGGTGAAGTGTCGTTGGGTGTACACTATCAAGTACAATCCGGATGGCTCAATCGAGCGTCTTAAAGCTCGACTCGTTGCTAAAGGTTTTACTCAAACTTATGGAGTGGATTATTTTGAGACTTTTTCCCCTATGGCACGTCTCAACTCTGTTCGTGTTATTATTTCTTTTGTTGTGAATTTTGATTGGCCATTATATCAATTAGATGTCAAGAATGCTTTTCTTTATGGTGATTTGTCTGAAGAAGTATATATGGAGCAACCTCCTGGGTATGTTGCTCAGGGGGAGAATTGTAGTAAAGTATGTCGGCTACATAAGGCCATTTATGGGTTGAAACAGTCTCCAAGAGCATGGTTTGAAAAATTCAGTTCGGTGATTTCAAGATGTGGTTTCCACCAATGTTATTCTAATCATTCTATTTTTGTTTGCAAGAAGGAATCGGGGGTAGTCATTCTTGTGGTATATGTGGATGATATAATTGTTTCTGGTAGTGATATGACTGGAATTTCTGAGATTAAGTCCTTTCTTTAGCAGCAATTTCAGATTAAGGACTTGGGAACTCTTAGATATTTTCTGGGAATTGAAGTTTTACGAAGTAAAAAATGTATTAATTTGTCTTAGTGAAAGTATGTTCTTGATCTTTTGTCTAAGACAGGTACACTAGCTTCCAAGCCAATTGATACTCCTATAGATCCAAATCAAAAGTTTGGAGTTGATGATGGAAAAGAAATTGAAGACAAGCATCAATATCGGTGTCTAGTTGGGAAACTAATTTATCTTAGTGTTACACGTCCTGATATTTCTTTTGCTGTTGGCGTGGTGAGTCAGTTTATGGAGTCACCTAAGAAAGCTCATTGGGATGTTGTATGTCGCATTCTTCGATATCTTAAAAGCTCTCCTGGTAAGGGACTAATTTATAAATCTAATGGTTCTTCCACTTTGGTTGGCTATTCTGATGCTGATTAGGCTGGGTCAACATATGATCGACGGTCTACAACTAGGTATTGCACTTTTATTGGTGGTAATTTGGTTACTTGGAGAAGCAAGAAACAAACTACCATTGCCAGGTCTAGTGCAGAGGCTGAATATCGTGCTATGGCACATACTATGGCTGAATTGTTGTGGTTGAAATCTCTTCTTCATGAACTTGGATTTTCTATTAATCAACCTATTGACATGATGTGTGATAATCAAGCAACCTTTTATATTGCTGGGAATCCTGTTTTTCAAGAGCGAACTAAGCATATAGAAGTTGACTGTCACTTTGTTCGTGATGCTGTGAAGCAGAAGTTGGTTGCTACTCTTTACGTTGCCTCTAGAGATCAATTTGCTGATATGTTTACCAAAGCATTATTTCGTCTTGCTTTTGTTGCTGGTTGTTCCAAGCTAGGCATGGGTGACCTATATGCTCCAGCTTGAGGGGGAGTGTTAAGTTACTTTAATTGAGTTTCCTTTATTATCAGAGTTTTATTTCCTTTTTTACTTACATAAGGGTATTATTGTCATATACAATTTATATTCAATATAAATACAATGGGTGTAGGGTTTCTGTTACTACAGAAATCCACAGCCCCTCTTTCTTTCTTTTACGTTCTCCTTCTCTTCTTCTCTATTCCTTCTCTCTTCTTCTTTCTCTCTTACTATTCGATGCGGGTTCTCTAATCAGCTTTGTGACAGGTATAAATTGATTCCCAATAATCTCATGCTTGAAAAAGTTATTTATTAACACTTGAACACAACACATCCACAACATGAGCCGACTTACTTCATTGTCTTCCTTTCAAAGTCTTTCTAAAAAAAGGTATTGTTGTAGTTACGTAGATGAGCCAAACTACTAGAAGAAATCAATAGCCGATGGGCAAAACCGTGCAAAGAAGCAGAAGAAGAAGAAGAAGAAGTCAAAATTGATTTAAAACTCACATTATAGATGGCTTGTAGATCAATGACCGTCGTTGGTGAGGGTTCTATAAAACTTGTCGCCAAGAATCGTTGGGAAAGGATAACAATTAGACACTCATCCAGTCAACTCCATGACAAGATATTGATAGAGCTAATATAATTTAAATACCATGACAGCTAACGAAAAGTTACATCAATCAATGAAAGAACTAAGAAGACACAATTGCAACCACTTTATTTCTGATTTTGTAAGAGAAAGCGCATTCACAAAAGCATATAGATAACCTTTGTCTCGGGCTATAAATATTGCCAAAGAATACAAACACTTTTATTTTTTTTTCTTGGTTGAAGGGTGAAGAAGTTTATGCGCAGAGAGGAAAACAAAATGAAGAATCTGTAGAGAGATCTTGAGATGAAGAACTTCCTCTTTTATTCTATTTCCCTTGATATCGTACAAATGAGAGCTTAGCCTTTTATATACAAGGACTAACTCTGAAAATCTGTTTTACAGATATGAAAACAGTTGTAAAACAGTTGAAGAAGAAGTAACCAACTGAAGCAAACTTTGACTAACTTCCAGTACCGAACTATTCTAGATTAACTAGCAGAGACAAATCAAGACTAATAGCTAGACTTTTCATAATCAGTCTTCTTCTCATTCTTCTCGGCAGCATGTACATCTTCTTCTTCTTCTTCTACTCTGTTCTTAGCTTCCTCTGTTCTTCCTGGTATCTCTTTTCCCTTGCTTTTGTTCTTCTGCTGACTTTTCTTAACAAAGGGATCCCTTTAATTTCTTCAACTAATGATTTTTGAACAACAAAGAACGCTTTTGAACAACAGATCGCTCAAGAGGGCTGAGATGGGCTAGGCAACCAACTACAAGGGAGGGCTTTAAGTTTGCTAACTGATTGGCCTCACGGTAATGGTGGACAACTTAGATTTCATGTAGTTGGCCGAACAAAATTGATATTTTACAATAAGGGCCTGCAAATCCCATTAAGGTTGATCAGTGCCCAAGAGAAAGCCTGTTGAATCTTAAGTACCTATAGCCTATAGGTATAATTTAAACAACCCCAAAGCGCAACTAGTTTCACAAGTGAAGAAATATATAGTCTAGTGAGCATTATTTAGTCTAGACAAGACAAGTAGTATTCATCCTAATAAATGCACAATACTTTACAAATGTGCAAAATTACAGAGGATCAATGTATGATTTAGCTTCAAATAAAAATAACAACTTAGAAGAATTTTAATAACTATGATGAATAACATGTGTAGAGTATTCTTTTAAATGCACACTAGCCCCTTAAGCAATCAATAGCTTATTATCCAAATACATTGATTTTTGCTTAATATTCACAAAAAAAAAATCACTATGGAAGGTCAAGCAATCTCATCATGAGACCATCTATGAAGAACAATTTTGCTTACATAACCATTCACCGGGGGTACAATTCAATATCTGAAATATCACTGGTTGACGAAGGCATGGTCTTACTAGTAGATTGATTCGATCCAAGCTCTTTCATTGGGGTGCTACATCCCCCTGATCTACTTTGGATGAAGAAGGCTGGATGTTGAGGCGATGGTGGGTTAAAGTAATTGCGGTTGAGCATGAAAACTATGGTTGCCATGGTGGGTCTAATAACTGGATCTTCCTGAATGCATAGCAAGCCAATGTGCAAGCAGCAAAGGACTTCATCCCTTGAATATGAATCCAAGATAACGGGGTCCAACACTTTCAAGGGCGTGCCATTCCTCCATTTATTCCATACCTGCAAGAATAATTCTAGAAAATCTTCACAAAATTGTGGCATTAATTCAATGACTCATCATGCAAGACATCTGAATCTTGCACATAACCATATATGACTAAGGAAAAGAACCACAAGTGATTTTTTAGGCTAAAGGACTAAGTTTTTACAAAGGAATTTCAATTTCACTTGACCAAAATTATAGAGAGTGAAATGTGAATATTTGCTGCTCTAGTGCAACAAAACTTACATAGCTAGCAAGATATTCGCCCCCATCCAATTGGTGGTAGAAGTTATTCTTCTTGTTGCAAATTATCTCTATAAGTAGTACGCCGAAACTATAAACATCGGATTTCACAGAGAACTCTCCATACATTGCATATTCAGGAGACATGTAACCACTGCAAAACCAAAAATTAGCCACATGTATATTGCATAATTAGATGTAAATCAATGAGCATCCTTAAATAGATAAAATGAACATGTTCGGCATCCAATTACAAAGTCATCTACTCAAGATCTAAGACTTACAAAGTCCCCATGATTTTATTTGTGCTAGCCTGAATTTGATCGACTCCAAAAATCCTTGCCATGCCAAAATCTGAAATCTTCGGGTTCATTTCATTGTCTAACAAGATATTGCTACATTTTAGGTCACGATGGATGATCCGAAGATGAGAATCTTCATGTAGATAGAGCATTCCTCGAGCGATCCCAGATACAATTTTATAACGTACTGACCAATTCAATTGACTGCTTTTTTTAGGATCTGCACTATTACACCAAAACTCATTATGTGCTAGCATGTGGCACCTATTCAAAAACTCAAGGTAAATATATTCTCTTATCGATTAAAGGTAGCTTAAATAAAAAAACTATAATCAATTGAAAGAACAAAAAACCTCTTAATTTCAAGTTTTCCATAGCTAGTGAATGCTAGAATATTTGATTTTAAGCAATTGCACATAAGAAGGTTAAATTGCAACATACCAAATAAGAAGTAATCAAGGCTTTTATTTGGCACAAACTCGTAGGCAAGTAGTTTTTCGTCTCCCTCCAAGCAAAATCCGAGTAGTCGTACAAGGTTTCTGTGTTGAAGCTTTGCAACTAATAGAACTTCATTTTTGAATTCTTCATCACCTTGTCTAGAGCTCCGAGATAGCCTCTTCACCGCGATTTGCTGTCCATCCGGAAGTCTACCCTAAAGTGTGTTGAATTTACTATTTAATTCATTATCGCAACTTTTTAAAAACTAAACTAAAATAGCGTTACATGTTTCTTTTCTTCTTCTATTTTTCAGCACCATTATCTTTAATTCATTGTTTCTAACTTATATGTAATATGTACCTGGAAAACTTCACCAAATCCACCTTCACCCAACTTGTTTTCAGAAGAGAAATCATTTCTCGCTGCTTGCATTGTAGCCAAGTCAAATTGCAAGGACTCCACAGTGGTAAATTCATTTGCACCTGCATTACCAAAAAATGCAATTTGATTATCAAATTGTATCAACAATGGCTCCTAGTGGAGTTTATTGGTTGCTAGTACTCGGGAACATTATCACAATGAAGAGCATCGGATTGGGCTGGCATGGTTATCCCCTTCCCCAGTGAAATCCTTCCCCTCTTGATTGGTTATGAAGAAAAAAATTACAATATCATCAGTACTATGGATAACAAAGTATTGAAATGAATCTTGTATCATGATCACTTTTTCATGCTAAAGGTACTGCTAGGTCTGTTAATTGTGGTGCAGATGCTACCTTTGCTTGGATGGAATTGATAAACGTTAGGAGCATTTTAAGGCCTCATTTTGTGGTTGGTCATGTCGAATCTATATCCCTCTAGAATGACTCATGGCATCCGAATGAAATCTTGCTGGACCTATTCCCAAGGAGAATACTTTACTATTCTACTCATCTTTGAACCGCAAAAGCAGCTGATATGATTTATACTCTAAATATTAAAGGCCCAATGCGAGGTCTGAAGACAAGGTATCATTCCAGGCAGCTGTTTGTGGTGTAATTTGTCTGAACGCTTCTTCGGAAGACCAAGATTATTGTAGTGCTGCTTCTTGTGACATTCTCACCTCTACTTCAGCTTTGGAGATTGTGAGGAAAAGAGCCACGAGTTAAATGGTACCGGCTGATTTAATTTTCATCTAATTTGCGGAGGTTTGGATTCATATTTTGGTTTGCAATATAAGATAAGCTGCCTATATTTCAAGGAATTGATAGATAGTCTTCTAGTCAAGGCCGAACTCTCTACTTTTTGTGTCATGAAAGCACTGAGATTGTTTGAATGTTCTTGATGCAGCGGGTTATAAAAAGGAGAGATTTTCATTGGTGTTTGGGAAAATTTTTGTAGACTTGCTGCATCTATTTATCTTCAAGTGTAGTTTTCAAGGTTGAAAAGGCATGAAGAATCTGATCTTTGTCCTTGATCATTTCCATTATATGTGCTACATTTATATCAAACGGACTCTTAATTCATCTAATTAACATATATGATTCTTTACGAAAAATAAAGAAATATCATAATATGCTCATTTATTTGGCATAGACAGCTTACGAAAAAATAAAGGCAATTAGTCAATTTACCGTCTTTTCCTTTGACGACTTCATGTGTCTTCTTTCTCTTTCTTCGAAGCAAACAACAAATATAAACGACAAGGACCATAACACCTCCAATAGGAACGGTAATGGCGATGGTTATCACGGTAGATTTGTTGCTTTTTCCTGCACAATTTCCGTATTGTTTATGAGACAACTGCCAAATAAATCTAAAAACATTTTAGATGAAAGAAATAATATGTAAACATTCCAATATTGTGCTTTTTCTTTTTTCTTTTTTCTTTTTGTTGTCAGAAACGCTGTGCTTCACTAGGTAGGAATATGGCCTAAGACTGACGCGTGTAGATTGGCAATTACGCACACAAGAAGGGGCTTGAGAAATCTGAATAGAGAGGCTCAAACAGAAAGTCTGAACTTCTATTGCAATTCTAGCATTTATAAGTTTCAGTTCTTGGTAAATTGACGGAGAAGAATAAATGAAGAATATTAAGAAGCAAAAAAAATTCTGGATTAACAACCCACGTTTGATCACCTACGAAGTCCGGCAATAGGGAATTATTGCCGCTGCTGCAGCACACGAGCACTTGGGTCTAAATCCCTCTAAAAAAACCCTATTCACATTAGCCTTATGAATATATCAACCACCGCCACAAGAAGTCCAATTTTGGTCTTCTTTATGAACCCCACACACGAAATTAGAGGGAAAATTACCCAATGAGTCCTAATTCTATTGTATGGATACTAATTCACTTTTGAAATTTTCAAATTTACCCAATTTAATACTAGATCTTGATGAAAAATTCGAATGTAATCTTCTTCTTCTTTTTTGGTAACCCAGGGAACCCTGTAAGCCGACAGCCGGCAAGCAAACTCTAGGAGAGCGACTACAGGACCCACCACCGTAGTACTGCAGGTAAGAATCCCTAACGATGCCTCTGGGATTTGAACTTCTCCTTTTCGTGAAGGGGAGAGAGCCCAAGCCAGCTGCGTCGCTATGGGCGGTGGTACTTCGAATGTAATCTTTCTGATCAATTATTGCAATAAAATTGATGACAAGACAATCCATTAATTTCCAATTGTCCTATATGACATACGGCCATCGCAGGGATTTCTAGCAAAAAGTGGCCAGAAGGACTATATTAAAATCTTACACAAAAGTTTGACATCCATAAAGTAGGTTTAAGGGTAATTGAACCATAAATTGCCTTGTTGTTGCCGGCACAACTTTTAGGCATATGTTTCCCATACAGTATTTCTTGCTTGGCCGATTTTTTTTTTTTTTTGGGTCGAAAATACGGATGAGATGCATTAATTAACCAAGTTTTTTTGTGAATACATCAAGAGCATCAACACATAGCAGATCTAAAAGTGCAAACGGGGGTTGAGTAACTTGCTTGGATGATTTAAGCTCGACAATTTGTCTTACCATTTTTAATTTTTTTTTTTTGGACGATTAGCAGTGATCACCACTAGCAATGTGACCCTAAATAGCAATGTGACCCTAAAGATGGTTGTTATGGATTCTAACCCTAGATCAATTTAGATGTCGAACTACTTCTCTTATTGTTGAAACCCTTTTGTGTTTATATCAATACACAAACGGTGGTGACTGAATGAGGAGAATTAATGAACATCTGCTAATGATTGATTACCCTTGGCCTAAACTCACTTTATTGTTAATTTAAAGACCTCACATGACCTTTTGTGAGCAATGATTGCTATAACTTTTGATTCAATGAACTCACCATGATAGCTGACTATTAGCCATGTCCATGCACCAAAGATTGAGACATGGACCCTAGCTTCTTCTGCTGAAAATATGGAATTATTCCGTACCTTCTTTTTGGCAAAACTGTATTTATCCAATGCGCTAACCCAAAAATTAATTAGATGGTCTATGGAGCATATAGATAAAACTTATTTGAACAATTAATCGTACAAATCTCATGTGGAACTCGTATAATTAATAATTAGATGATCTTAATCCACCTGGATTAAAAGAGGACAAAAAACAAAAAGCCACGTGCCTAATGCCTGAACAAGAGCCAACGTACCTGGAGGCGGAGGCGGAGGTGGAGGTGGAGGTAGAGGTGGCGGAGGCGGCGGCGGCGGAGGTGGAAGTGGCTCGGCAACTGGGTCAAGGAACTGATTGTTCTCGTAACGGAACTGGCAACTTGGCGCCAGGGCCGTCATTCCCGCCTTCTCGAGACAACAGTCCTCCATTTTCCCGACGATTTTCTCTTGGCAGTCGATGCATTGCTCCTCCGTCAAATCCGGTGTGCACTGCGCCATCGCGTAAAGCATGTCAGACCTCACAGAGACGTTCCTTGTAGCAAACTTCCTCAGCGAGCCACCGCCGGCTGCCTCGCCCCGCAGATCCTCCATCTGTGTCCCCAGCTTGTACGTGACCTGGATTGAGACGTCGTTATGGTTGTACATAATGTAGTTGGGTTCAGTCTCAACTGTGCTGAAGATCGAGGCGTTAGAGTAACGGACGATGCAGTTCTCGCTGTAGAGGAACGCCTCCTTCTGGAGGGGACAGAGGCGGCGTATGTCGGAGGCCGAGGCTTCGAGGCAGGTGCGGCAGTTCTTGGCAGTGAGGTCACCACGGCAAGAGCCGATGACGTAGAGGGTTTGGGAGGTGCCGGAGACAGCGGAGGAGGCATTGAAGAAGCCGTAGGTGAGGGACAAGGAGTCTGTGGTAGAGATGGAGGAGAGGAGGTTGGTGAGGGTGGTTTGGTAGGTGCTGTCGGCCGTGAAGTTGGGCGAACCACAAAAGGGCTCTGGTAAATATTGGGCATTAATGGTGGAAGCAAAGGTGAGAAGAAGCAAGAGGAGGAGATTTGGAGGATCCATTCTTCTTAGTGTTTTTGTTTTTTGGGCGTTTCAAGTGTTTCTTTGATTAGTGTCGAGAGGCTAATAATGTATGAACACAAATAGCTGGTGCAGCTCCTACACAAGTTGCTTCATTTCTGTCCAAAAAAAAAGAAAAAAAAAGTTCCTTCATCGAAGTATCTACTTTGTCCAAGTTTCTATCCCGGGGTGGGGGTTGTTCATTGTCGCGACCAAAATTGCGGATGAACCACCTAGGGTTTGGCTAATTGATTGTTAAGGCTAAACTTAACTCGGACTCTCTCAAGCCCATACTAATTTGCAACTTAGATTCAAGTTATTAACATGATATTGATTTTTAAATTAAGAGTCACCACTAATCTATTTTTGGTGAGTCGATTAGAAACCTAATAAAGTAACGGGAGATTTACTTTACTCCTACGAACTAGAGATTGTGATTTCGGGCACTTGATTACGTTAGATTTCTCTAACGCTCTTTCGGTACCTTTTTCTTTATTTTAAAAAAAAAATATTTGGCAAGCAGCTTGAATTGATTTTAAATCTATTTTCCTAACATGTGAGGTGATGATACGGGTGCGCAAACCACCAATTTAACATCCAAGAAAGCACATAAAAAAATGCAGAGACTTACCTTATAGCAACGAAAGCATTTGCAATGTTATATCAGAATTCACATCATCAACCCTAGATATGATTTCTAATTAACACGCAATTTCTCTTTTTATTTATTTATTTATTTAATGAGAGTCATGCAATGCATGCTACTAATTCAACATGAAATCATTTGACATGACAGTATAGTCTAAACTATATGAATGAATAAAACATGCAATAATTAAATTTGCATTCTAAATTAATCAAAATGTCCTAATCTTAATGACGGACAATTTCTAATTAAATGTACCTAGCAAAAATTACTAAATGACGTGCATGAATTCATGAACCTAATGCTATATGACATGCACATGATTTATTTATTTTTTTTAATAAGCATGCAATCTATCCTATATGCAATGACATGCAAAAAATGCCCTAATTCTAATTTTTTCTTTTTCTTTTATGAAATTCGAAATTAAAATTGCCAAATAATTAAACGTGCAATTCAAAAAAAAAAAAACTAACATCCTAAATGAATGCATTTTTTTGATTTTATATTTCTCAAAATTCGAAATAATAAACACTCTGATTCTAGATATGCAATATAACCCTAAGACAAGGAATATTTTAAAATGAACCTAATCCTAATTCAAATACTTTTTGGATTTTCTCTTTTACAAAAATAAAATTGATTCAACCAACATGACGACAAATTAGACAAGGTAAGATTGATATCCATAAATTGACAAACCATATCTCGCGCGTGAGATTGGGTTGGTCAATTTTAAATAAATCACGAATCGAATCTCGAGTGTAAGATTGGATTGGCAATTTTCCAAGAGATTACGAGTCGGATTTCGGGCGCAAAAATCAGACTGTCAATTGTATGCACGTTATGAAATTAGGGATTATTCCCTAGTCCATGAGGGATCAAGAGATCTCTTGGATATGACATTATCGAACAAACATTCAAAGAAAGATTGCGATACTACGTATTAGGCAACGGCATATATTAAAACCAATTAATCGAGAGTCTTACCTAATTCAAGGATATTCTTTCCAAATTTGGACCAAGCACAATTGGACCGGGATTGCAACCGGCTCCTTGATGGTGAATCGCGACGGATGGTGGCGAGCAGCGGCGCACGGAGATTCACGGTTGAAGCTGGCACAGTTCAATGAGCCTGCAAAAATGGAAACTTCGAAGATCGACTTGGCTCGTGGCTGCTTGAATCAGGAACGTTGTATGCTGTAACGGTGGTGTTCCTTTGACAACGAATCTCCTGCCGCCGGTGGAGATCAGGTTGGAAAAGACGCTCGCGGATGATTTGTAGGCGCGGCAGAACAGGTGGCCTTTTTTCAGTCAAAGTCAGTGGATCTTCTTCATGCAGCAAGTGGAATTGTCTTCATGCAGCATATGGAATATTCAACGTGAGTGCTTTCGGCAAAAGAACCACGCCTGGAATTGCTGGAACTTAACGGCGACCGTAGAGCTCGTGGCGTATCGGGTCAGGGGCTTAGTCGTTGAGGTTGGGGCTCGCGGCGACAGGTGCTTAACGTTGCCGGGCTCCGTAGCAAAGGGATTGCACAAGCGGTGTTTCGACCAAGCCTTGGCCGAAGGACCCCTCTTCTCTCTCTCTCGCGTGTTTTGATCAACGTGCTGAGAACTCCGAATTGCCGACCTCCGATTTTTGTGTGTGCTGTGCTGTGACCGTCTCAATATTCGCGTGTGGAGGGTACTGCAGAGAAGAAAGCCAAGTGTTGCAGATTGACTGCACCGACTTATTTGCCAATGGAGGGGATTCGTCGTCGTTGTGGATCCCAGTCAGGTCAGCCCTCGTCAATGCAATGGACAACAGGAGCAGCGACGTCCATGGGCGGTGGACTGCAACATCATCAAGGTTGGCATCGATCTAGGAGGGGCAAATCAGATCAACTTGCCCTTCGGAAGCTGCAGCTCATCACGAGGCTACTGGTGGTATCAATGGGCTTGGCGAACCTGGCTTTTCATATGGGACTCCTCAATCGGCAATAGGAGGTGTTGCGATTCCTGATGCTTCACGAGCACTCTGTACAGAAGCTCCCCATGGCCATGTCTTCAATTGTGCGGCCTCCTTTTTTTTGTCTATCGTGAGCTTGCTTTTATATCGTCCGACTCTGCACTTCAAAACAGGAAATATGAATATACCAAAGAAAGCCACCTACCGACTTCCTTCTTTTGTGAGGTTTTATTCTTTTTTTCTTTCCCTTGTATGCATCGTGATCCATGTGTCCTCATTGAAGAATATTTCTTTTTTTAAACATTTCTTCCCATCAACTAATCCGACTCTTGCCTTTTTCTAATGTCTTTGTCCGCAAGTTTACATTCACACGATCAACAAGAAATCCTTTTTTCCCCATTAGGTCGTCCATTGATTTTATTATTTTAATAACTCACCAAAGATTTGGTCGAACATTGCCAAACTTCCTTGATTGTATTCGAATTTTTCCAGATTCCGAATCTCACAAGAATGAGCTCGCATTATTTCCTCGAAAATACTGAAAAAATCCACTGCCAATTCTCCATAACCGGCTTGGGCCAATTTGCTCTCTCTTTGCGCTTAGCTTGACTCATCAAATTAAAGTTTCTAAGCTAGCAATTTGAACCCATATGTCACTGACCAAATGTAAATGCAAATTAAAAATAAATACACCTAAAACTATATGCTATGCAATTAATTAATAATTTTTTTCAGAGATAAAATTAACCCCTAATTTTTAACGTTATGAATGACTAAACGGATCGTCAAAATTTAGGTGTCAACATTCATTGAATCATTTTTTGTTACTTTGCCAGAAAACTGTGATTGACCGAACGCACGTGGAGAAAATATCAAGTAGTCCTGCACCATTCAGCGTGCAACACGTGGTGCCCCGCGGCACTTGTGGGCCCCTCGGACGAAGCCGCCCACAAGTGGACATAGCTACACTACCTCGACTCGCCTGACTAAGCTATATACTCTTTTTTTATGACAATTGTGGTCTGTGTCATCACATATGTGATGTCCCATCATTTGAAATATATGCAAAAGTTTGCCAATGCTATTTATACTGCTGGTCTCAGATTTCTTTAATCTTGAATGAGTCTTATATTCCAATGCCTCTTCCTCTTGGTCAACTATCCGAATAAGGTAAATTGATGTTCAAACGGGCCATATGTTCTCTGGCCAGATTGGTGACGTGAAGTGTAAGAGTTTCTGAAGTTGCAAATGTCGATTGACAAGAGGTTTGTGAATTGTGATTCCTGAATGCCTCATGCAGAATCGATGCTTCACTCATAGGCTGATTGTGTGGGTATATATATTTGTGTAGTCGTTGTTCACCGGCTAGAAGATATAGCCATTAGTCACTAGCTATCGGTCAATGGAGATTTTATTTAAACTAAAAAATAATTCAAATAATGTAGGAAAATTAACAAAAAGACAATTATTCAAATAAGGATGAATAAATACAAGTACATCTTCAAATTTTGGGAAAAAAATACACGTACAAGTGCTCTGATAATGATTAAAAACAAATTATATTGAAGAAGATGCCTAATTTATTTGGCGTATTCAGTGATGTGTCCCTCTCTATGATTTATATGATAAAATGTCATGGTTGTCCTCTTCTTTGCTTTGGGCATCTGCGCAAGATTAATTTTTTGCTAAATCGATTATGATTGCAAAGTCATTATTTACAGTCAACTTGTACCTACTTTCTTTTATTATCCATCGACTAGTATTGAACGTGGATTCTTATGGGTCCCTTGTGGAGAGTAAGTCACAAGCCATGGTGTAAAGAATCGGGGAACATGAGACTCTACTCTACCACCACCTTAGAATGTTGATATTTTCTTCACCAACTCTTTGAATGTACTTGGAGTAGTTCATTATCAAATACGTCTCGATTTCATTTGTAGATGAAGATGAAGAGCTAGCAAAAGCTGGTGGGTATTCTTCTTTTTGTGAAGCGATAGCCGTATAGATTTCCAAGCATTTCTCCTTTTTACATCTTATACATGAAATTCCACTCCTTTTTATGTTTACTCTAATATGTGATGGTGCCCCTTTGGGATTTGCTTTATTTGGATGCCATGCCAATGAGTCTTTTGTTTAAGAAATCTTAAGTACTAATAATATCGTCATGTTTTTGACCAAAAAAAAAAAGAAAGTGATGGTGCCAACATTACTTTAAAACTAGTGATGTTGCCCATGTTTTGCTTGTGCTATTATAGAAGTCGCTAAAGTTACAAATAAGATAAATAACTTTCGGTAACATGATTAAACGAAGGCATAAACTTAGAAAAAAAGAATAGATCCATTTTATCAAAACCATGTTTGATCTTGGCTAAAGATGGCACCAAGTATGAGGAACCAAAATGAACACATCAATAAGAGTAATATAATTACATCAAAAAAAATTTTATCGTTAATATAGTGTTGCGATGATGAAAATGAGTTATGGCCGATCTGAGCCATTGCCCAGACCCCGACCACCACCGTAGAAGAAAATAAACAGTACAATAGGGGAAAAAGAAGAAGAAAGAAAAACGGAAAAAAAAACAGCATTATTATGAGCCCTATTGGCTAGGTTATAGGACAATTGGCACTAACTAGATCGGCACAATAGCGATTTCTAGGCTAAATTGATCAAAATGATTACATTGGAAAATTGTTATAAGCTTTGTGATTATATTGGCCAATTTGAAAAGTTTATGGCTGATCTATTGGTTGTATAATAAGTTTAAGATTTTTTAGATAATTTTCTCTCTTTTCCACTCCTACCATATAATTAACAATTTTTTTACTTGAAACATCAAGCCTACGTACATAAAAAAGTATCTCAAATTGTTTATTTATGGGGTTTTCATGTTTTACAAATACATGTGGTCTCTCTCTATTTATTAATTTATGTTTTTTGAATTGGTTATTTTAATGTGGTGTTAAAATCATATTCCACCTCAGTTTATTTGGTGTGTACAACCCTATTCACCAATTATTATGACCAAAGTTGTCTTAGACATAATTAACTTTGTCCCAATATTTGACCTTCACTTCCGTGTTAACACCTTGATCATCGTCTAAACAATTGGTACGAAGGTAAAGGATGATAGAGACTGGAGTAGAATATTCAAAGTCAATTTTTTCCAACTCGTGGCTCAGGTCAAAGTGCTTTTGTCCGACAAGACTGAACCGCGTGCTATGGTTCTTTATTATATTCACCCACCAATCGGTGTCCAGATTGGACGGACGACCATAAAGTCTCTGGAGCAACAATTCAACATAAATGAATAGGAAAAGACTTAAGAATTGAGTGATTGCTAATGAATAATGGATCGACCGTATTTTGATCTCTTAAGTCTAACATTGACCACTAATGATAAATGTCTAGGGTTATGGCATGGCTATTTACGTAGTCTTTTCAACATTTTCAAGATAAATATATTACGAATGTCATTATTTTCATACGGCACTAATTTAAGTATTATATCTTTTTTTCGATCATTTAAGTATAATAATTTTAAAGAAAAAATGCTCATCTAATTGTTATAATTTTCAATCGATGAATGTTTTAACAAAGTTATAGCACTCAAATGATCAATTGAAATGTTAAAGTAATTGGAAAAAAAAATTAAACCACTCGGATAAGTGTCATACAAAAGTTATGATACTTGTATTATCTCTTTCTCCACAATTTTCTCATACGTGGCCAAGAAGTTGGCTTAGAAAGTTTTACTTGGAGAAAATTACAATTGTGATATATTAAAACTTCTATTGTATATCAAAAGTCAAAAACCTTGTAGATAGTGATTGAATTCTAGGTATAGGGTTACATAGATTTTTAGGGCAAAAGTACACCCCAAGTGCCAAAACTTGGCATGCGTGGATACTTACATGCCAAAACTTCTAACATGTATACTTTTTTTTTTTTGGTAAGGTAAGAATTGTATTAACTTTCAACCAAAACGATGTACAACAACAATAACAAGGCACCAACATGCACTCAATATGACAAACAAGTCAAAAGAGTGAAAGGGTGTCGAGCTAAAAGGAACGAGAAAAGGGAAAACTACAAAGCAGCAACCCTCAACACATAAAACACAAAGGGCACACCCTCGGCAAAGGTAAATAAAACAGAAGCAAAAGCATGGCTCAATCTTAAAAAATAGATGGGATAAGGCTCCAGCTCTACTGCAATCTTCTGTTGGTAGGGGTATCAGGTACCTGATGGAACATCAAAGCCTTATCTCTAACAACCTTGTCAAGGCATTTCTTCATAGCCGACACGAAGGGAGTCTGATCACGAAAAATGATATTTTTTTCATTATCCTTCCAAATGATATTACATAAGGCTCCAAAAGCAAACTGAGTGAGAATGATGTGGAAGGAATCTCTAGATAAATACTTGATAGCCCACTGAAGGTTATCCATCCACAAACTATTCTACCAAGTGAAATTACATCTAGAAGCCCAAAAAATAGCTAGAGCCTCAGTAGTACGACATCGAAAGAAAATGTGATCGATGGAGTCAGGATGACAAGAACAAAAAGCACAATTTGCATCAGAGATTCTGCCACAGGTAAGAAGCATAACCTAAGTGGGCAATCTATTTCTAGTGATCAACCACAAAAGAAACTGGTATCGAGGGATCAGCGACCTATTCCAAATCAGAGGGGCCCAAGGCATGGATTGCCCTGTCGGCCGAATGACGTCCCGGGCCGAAGCAGTAGAGAAGACCCCAGATGGGTGGCCCAGCAAGTAGAAATGAAGATTCTGCCACAGGTAATAAGCTATTGAAGCTTGCCTAGGTAATCCAAAGTGTTAGATGTCTACGTTAGAGAAAAGAAGATTTAAAGGGCCCCTCGGATGCCAATTATCAAACTAGAAGGACATAGAGTGTCCATTTCCCACACGCCAACAGAAAAACTAGCAAAAGTCATGCCGAAGGTCCAACAATTTCTTTCATGACCAGAAGAAAAAATTGGTTTAGCAACTAACCAAAAGTTCTTATTATTCAAAAGGTAGAGTGAATCCATTTGCACCACAAGGATTCCTTATTTGTGAATAAGAACCATATGTGTTTAAGCATAGCTGCTTTGTTGCTTTCCACAATCTTCTAATACCCAGGCCTCCTTCAACCTTCGGGAGGCACACATCATTCCAAGCAACTTTAGCACCTCCTATACCTAGATATGGACCCTTCCAAAGGAATCTCCGCATGATCTGTTCAATTTTATCAAGTACCGACCTCGGCAAGATAAAGACGTTTGCCTAAAAGACCTAGATGGAATGGAGCACTAACCTGATAAGTTGCTGCCAGCCCGCAGAGGAGAGAAAACATTGTGTCCATAGTTGCACCCTCGACATGATTGTATTAACCAAAGAAGAGCAATTAGCCTTTCGTAGCCTAGATGAAATTACGGGCAATCCTAAATACCAAAACGACAGCGAGCCCTCCTGATAACCAAGGAACTCTTTAAAGAGGTTACGAGATTCAGGGGAAACTCGAGAAAAGAAAATCTCACTCTTGTGCAGGTTCGAAACTAGGCCACACTAGTGAGAGAACCTATTAATACCGACCTTGAGAAGAGATAAAGAAGGCATATTTGCTTCAGCAAAGAACAAGACGTCATCCGCAAAGAATAAATGGGATAGCGGAGTCAGTTTGCACCTCCAAAAAACATGAAAGTAGGCTGGCTGGTTTGTAGGTTAAGAATACTTGTGAAAATCTCCATCACATATGTCATGTCCCATCATTTGGAATATATGCAAAAGCTTGTTGACCATGTTTATGCACTATATGATAGCCCTAATCTCATATTTTTTTAATCTTGAACGGGTCTTATATTTCGATGCCTTTTCCTATCAATCAACTAATCAGTTTATGGTGAATTATGGTGAGTTGATTAGATATCCAAAAAAAAGTAATTAGAGAATTATTTAACTCCTATGAACTAGATATTTAGGGACTTGGGGACGTGATCTTGACCTGAGATCACAATGGCTAGTGCTCGCGTGATTCCTTCCTAACTCTCACTCTCAAACTTTTTCCCTACCTCCTTGTAAAGCGTGGGAGTCGAAACTCACTCCTAAAATTAATTCATCCTCACCCCCAACCCCGCCTTAAATGGTGGGGATTTGAACTAGAGTTTAAGCATTGGGCAACAGCACACCGAGATCATTAAGCAACACCGTGTGGTTGTCGTTGGCCTTAGGCAATCATGCCATAGTAGTCAGATCGCAAGTGGCTTCGATTGATAGTGAGATTCTTTTTATAACTTTATTTTCCTCTTTATTTGATCTTAAATTACTAAATATTTTGCCCTATCTTATTCGAGATTTACCAAATAAGAAATACGCATTTCAAGCAAACGTATCCTCCTTCTCCTCTTGGCGAAGGAAGCATGAGCCTTGGGATCAATGGTCCCGTCAATGAAGCGAGTCAATTACGTTATCTTACGTTTTTCCAAAGCAGAATAATGCCCGCTGTGTTGGACTCTTTGGTCCTCATCCCAAGCGGATACTTGGGAAAGAAAAGTCTGAGGATGGAGACGTAACTAGAAATGAGAGAGAGAGAGAGAGAGAGAGAGAGAGAGAGAGAGAGAGAGAGAGGAATCTTCATTCTAATCTTCCTACAAAAAAAAAAGTAGGGACTCTTGTTTCCGAGAGAGAGAGAGATAGAGAGAGAGAGAGAGGAATCTTCATTCTAATCTTCCTACAAAAAAAAAAAGTAGGGACTCTTGTTTCCGATTCCTTTTCCAACGAAGGACGTGCCTTTTCTAAAGAAAGGTTGTTACGTGCCTAGGAATTTACAGATTAAGATCCTCTGATTGCCCAGGCATCTTGCTAATTTTTATTTATGAATAAACTTCACATGCAACTAAATTTTATTATAGATTAAGATTCTCTGAAATTAAAGTAAATTGACATTATTTTTTCCTTTTCTTATGAGTGTAATTTGACGTTTTGAGTTTACTATATTAAGAAGATGATATATTAACATAAAAAGAAAGGTTTGAACTTAATCTTCCCATTTATACCTTTTTTTCTTCATTTCCTTTTCTTTCTTGTTTATACATACATACATACATATGACACCCCGAACCCTTTGAAAGTCGCCACAGGCACCAACGTCACACCTTACTACCTCTCTCAAAAAGAAAGCGTCATAATTCATAGACAATTTTTTTTTTAAAACGGTCCCAGCGCGACTCATTAGCGGAAGCAAAATAAACCATCACGATCTCTCCCCCTACCAACCATCATACAAATACACACCACTAATCACCATGATTAATAGACAAGCCACGACACTTTATTTACATATATTTTCAAGATGGGATTTCTTTGGGTCAATACATCAAAATGAAAAGCCAGGACTCAGCCATGTCCGGCCTAAAACCCCAAAAAGAACCCTCGACCCGCTACAACTCATGTGCAACAATCCCCATCATCAGTGTCGGCTAACTATCCCAAAAAAACCAGCTCCTACTCGTCACGCACGGGCCTCACACCCAATCCGGTGCATCAGGCAGTGGCGGTGGCAACATCCCTCTCATCACCCCGTCGCGACGAACGTGGACGGAGACAAACTCCTAGACAATCAGGCCCCCAGCTAGGCCTATGTTGTACATGACAAAACAGCGCACTCGTATATATGTCAATCCAGGCACAGAAGGACAACTGAACTCCTCGTACTCAACCTCGACATCGGATGGTAGACTGTAAAATACACCCCGCGTGACGGCAGGGAGTGGCATGCTGCTAATCTGAAATGTTGGTCCCCAAAATGGGTGAGTACAACCACTCAGCAGGTAAATAAATCCAATAACCACTCAATGCATCATACAAGTCATACATGCATTTCAGGCATTACTTACCTTGAAGCCATGCGCATACTATCACGTGTCATCATCACAATCATAACACATACATGTGTATCATCATGTCATACTCATATAGTCGTCATCATGACATTATTATATTACAAACATGTCATCATCATCATGACATCATTATATTACACACATGTCATCATCATCATAAACATGACATCATCATACCATATCGTATATCATCATCATCATCATCATCATCATCATCATCATTATCATCATCATCATCATCATGCATATTATCATGTCATGTCATATATCATCATCATCATCATCATCATCATGTATATCATCATGTCATGTCATATATCATCATCATCATCATCATCATCATCATCATCATCATCATGTATATCATCATGCCATGTCATATATCATCATCATCATCATGTATATCATCATGCCATGTCATATATCATCATCATCATCATGCATATCATCATGCCATGGGTGATCATCATCATGGTTTAATTTCCACTTTTAACTTTCAATTTGATCACCACATCATCCTTCCTCGGATCATCAATTTCATCTCGTATTATACACTCGCATCCCATGCGAGAAAAACCTCCGGCATTCAGCCATTCCAGGCCACCGGGCATCCGGCCCCCCACATTCCGGGCATCTCGCATCCCAACTGGCATCACGAGGCATTCCCCTCGGGCAAAGACCTCCGACAGGGCTTCCGGCATTTACACTCCCTGGCCGGGCATCCCGCATCCCAACTGACATCACGAGGCATTCCCCTCGGGCAAAGACCTCCGATAGGGCTTCCGGCACCCCCCAACTTTCCGGGCATCCTGAATCTCCCAGGGTCATCCGGCTTTGTATCTCAATACAATCTGGCTTCCGGCACCCCCCATCCCAGGCATCCTGAATCTCCTAGGGCATTATCATCCGCCACAACAGTCTCCTCATTTAACATTATTCATGTTCACCAATTTCGGTCATAATTTAGCATGGCATATGATGTATTGGCAAATCAACAATCATGTTCAGCATTTGAGTTCCCACATGCATCTCGATTCATTGTCATGCATACATCAAGACCTCATCACTCATACTACATGGTACAATTATTTATGAAATAAAATTTAATGGAATTATGCCAAATAAAATAATCCATTTTTTTCATGCCCTTTTTCATTTATTTAAATTTCAGCTCGTGCCACTTTTAAAATATTAAATTTAATATCTATATAATTCTCACAAATCATAAAAATTAAGGCAAGTGATAATCATGACAATAGGATAATGATTTCATGCAAAATACATGGCCAAATAGAATTTCACATAATTTCATAATTCACACCAAATAGCATGAAATTTTCGGATAAATCAGAATGCACATTTTTCGAAATAATTTAATTAAAATATCCATACGACCTCCAAAAATTACGAAATTTTACTGAGTTATAGCCAAGACACTAACGTACATTTTTCATGAAGACTTCCAAGTCAGATTATTTTTAGATTATTTTCTACAGTCACATGAAGCTTCTGGATCCAACACCGAATCGTCCAGTACATGCTTCTCAGAAATACTGAGTTTTCACCTACCTATTCTTCTTCTTTTCCTCTGAAATTTGGATATATTCTACATCAAGATGTTCTCTACAAGTTACATGCAGAGATCCAAGTCAAATATCCAAAGTATAGTCGTAATTTAGGTCCATGAAGTCTCGGGTGTCTTGTAATACATCTCCAGAATTATCGTCTTCAAGATCTAGTCGATTTACTAGGTTATATTTGTTCATTTCACTTCAAATTTGAGTATGTTGTAGTTTAAGATGTTAGATACAACTTTTATGAATAAAGAAAAGTCAAAATCAAACTCTAAACATGCATGCAAGCTCTCACAACATTCTGACTCAAACAGTTTATGCGAAAACATTCCAGATCTAACATTTCCGTAGGATGAGAGTTTAACCCCTCAAATCTCCATCATTTTACACCAAATTTGAGTATGTTGTAGTTTAAGATGTTAGCTACGACTTTCATTGAAGAGATAGAAGCCAAAATCGGACTCTAAACATGCATGCAAGCTCACACAACATTCTGACTCAAACTGTTCAAGCGAAAACAGCAACACCACTCAAGAACAAGCCATCCAAGCTTCGGTTTTCCTCTCCTAATCACCCAAAATTCGACATACATGTAACACACACACATGCAAGAGCAGCTAGAGGACTCCAACTTGCCTCTAGACCGTACGGACGACGGCACATGGCGGCGAGCACGGCGGACGGACGACGACTCCTCCTCCCTCTCGGCCGCTCTCCCTCTCTCTCGCACAATCTCTCTCTCTCTCTCTTTGGGAGAACAAGCAACCGGCCACCTCTCTCTCTCTCTTCCCTTTTATTTCCCCTAAACCTCATCATTAGTAATCATTGCTTGCCTCCTAATTAGCCAATGCATGCCATCTTCCTTTGTGCCACTTGTCTCAATGCATGCATAATGAGCTTTGAACTTGGGCTTGGGCTTGGGCCTTCTCTTGGGCCTCCTTTGTGGCCGACGGCCACACCTCCTTGGGCCTCAATGGGCCGGTCGACAGCCCCACCGTGGGCTCCTATTGGGCCAACTTGCTTGGCCCA
The DNA here is from genome assembly GCA_019915205.1 of Eucalyptus rudis. Taxonomy (NCBI): domain Eukaryota; kingdom Viridiplantae; phylum Streptophyta; class Magnoliopsida; order Myrtales; family Myrtaceae; genus Eucalyptus; species Eucalyptus rudis. The sequence continues at coordinate 6,603,337 of JAHMTN010000003.1, read as the reverse complement.
CTAAAGCTTTAGGCCAATGGGCCTAAGGCCCATCCTAATAAAATTTAAATTTTCCTTTTTATAATTTCTTCTATAAATTTTAAATTTTAATTTTCCACATGGCCAAAGTCTTGTGACATTTTTATTTATAGAAATTTAATTCATAAGGTGCATGGTCAAGCATAGATTATTATCATTAATCTATCTAATTTAAAATCTCATGAACATAAGCACAAATCACCTAATCTTAAAAAGAGACTAATGGCTAAAGCATAAACCATAGGTAATTTCATTACCAAATTAGACACACACACACACACACACACACACACACACACACACACACACACACACACACACATATTTGCTTATTCCTTTGTTCCACGGGTAATATCACCACCCTCCTCCTTTTGTGATAAAGAGGCAAGCTCGGGGAAAGATAGGCCGATCCAATGGGAAGTAATTGCCACCAGTGGCGAGGCACAACAATGAGGTGAGGGCCGTGTGACCCACGGTTGAGGTGGAGAGAGAGATGGGGATCTAAGATTTTGTGTCGATTGTGTTGCATTCATTTATCGGAAAACTTTGGATCAACCAAAAATAATTAGTTTACCAAACTGTTTTTCTAGGAGATATGTACGATTGTGAGTGATCCTCTAAATAATTTGTTGTATAAAAGAATCAATAGTGGTCCGATACCTCATTTTAAAAATTAATTGTATAAATTAATCTTAGTAAATCTAATATTTTCCTAAAACAAAACCCCATATTGTTGGCTCAGTGGTTTAGAATTTGGAGATGTATAGAGCCAACTTGGTTCCCACAAGGGTTATTGATTTGCAAAATCAAAAGGGATCTTCTTGTCGTTAAAAAGGAAAATCTCGAAACCAGAGAATTAAAGATTCTACATGGCTTACATCAGTGCGACCAACTCTCTATAAATTTGAATCTATCTTTAAAGTAAAATACTTGGCTAACTGTATGGTTAGCTTGAAAAAAGAGAATGTCAATCCTAAGCTCATACATTTTCCACGAGAGGGAGAGAGATCTATGTTTATCTTGGAAACTTCTTCATGCTTGTGTTTGAGAAAGGAAACTATTGTGGGTGTAAAAGGAAAGAGAAGGTAACGTAAGACATCATCTCACTCCTGCGTTCGTTTTGTCTAGGAGACATCGTGCGGGACCCATTGCGTATAAATGCAAAGCCAGCAATAAGGAATAATTTGACTTAATATGTAATTTGACTTTTGGGACCACCTTCTTGGCCCTAAAAGTTCTTGGGGGCTTTTCGGCTTCAAGCCGCCTTTTCAGCTTCAAGCCGCGCAAAAAACTGACTGTCATCACTAGCTGGTATAATCATACCACGTGACTTTTAATGTTTGGATACTTGAACGTTTTGTCATATGGGTGCTAGGAAATTCAAAAATAGATAGCTTATTAAATTAATGGATACCAGGAGAAGATAACTGTATCGGATGTAAATTGATTCCCAATAATTTTATTCTTGAACAAGTTATGTACCGACACTCGAACATAGCACGTCCACAACATGAGCTGACTTGCTTCGCCGTTTTCCTTGCAAAGTCTTTCTAAGAAAATGTATTGTTGTAGTTACGTAATTGAGCTAACACTACTAGAAGAAATCAATAGGCAATGGGCAAAACTGTACAAAAAAAGAGAGCCAAAATCTGTTTGAAACTCTCTTTATAGATGGCTTGTATATCAGTAGCCATTGTTGGTGAGGGTTTTGCAAAACCCATCAGCCAAAAATCGTTGGAGAAAGATAACAATCAAATGCTTATCCTAGTCAACTCCATGATAAGATATGAGCTAATATAATTTAAATACCATGACAATTAACTAAAAAGTCACATCAATTGATCAAAGAACTTAGAAGACATGATTGCAATAAACTTATTCCTGATTTCATTAGAGAAAGTGCATTCACAAAGCAAATAGATAATCTTTGTCTTTGTCTTGAACTATAAACACTGGCAAAGAATACAAAGACTGTCGATGTTTTTTTTTTTTTGGGAGGGAGGGGGATGGATCACTTTCATTTCTTCAACTAAGGATTTCCAAACAACAAGGAAAGCTTATGAATGAAGGATTGTTTAAAATGGTTGAGACGGGGTGGGCAACCAATTGCAAGGGAGCACTTCAAGTCTGCTAACTGATTGGCCTCATGGTAATGGTGGACAACTTGGATTCGTGGAGATGGGCTAGACAAGATTTGCATTTTACAATAAGGGTCCGCAAATCCCACCCAAGTTGATCAGTGCCCAAGAAAAAACCTATTTGAGATGGGACACCTACTACCTACAAATATAGTCTAGTGGGATAGTCAACAAACACTTCATTATTTAGTCTAGACAAGAGTAGTATTAAGCATTATAGAAGCACAATAACATATAAATGCAGAAGATTACAGTGGATCAATGTATGATTTAGCTTCAAATAGTAACAAAAACTTAGAAATATCATAATAACTATGATGGAGAACTTGTGTACGGTCTTTTTTTAAATGCACACGATCCCATTTGAGCAATTAAGAGCTTATTCTCCAAATACATAGACTTTTGCTTATGGTTCATAAAAAATTATGGTGCAAGGCCATACAATCTCACCATGAGACCATCCATGAAGAAATATTTTGTTTATGCCCCATAACTAGTGGTATAATTCGGTAAATAACATGCCATTGGTTGATGAAGGCATCATCCTATTGGTGAATTCCTCTAATTCAAGCTCTCGTTTGGATGCTCAATCTATGCAATCTACTTCGGATGAAGAAAGCTGGATGTCAAGGTGATAGCTAGGTGCATAATAAGCAAATATGTAGGCATCAAAGCACTTGATCTCTTGAATATGAATCCATGATAGCTGGGTCTACTACTTCCAAAGGCATGCCTTCTCTCCATTGATTCCACATCTACAAGAATAATTTTGGAAAATCTTCATAGAATCGTGGCATTAATTCAATGACTCATCATGCAAGACATCTAACTCTAGTAAAGAACCATTTATGGCCAAGGAACAAAAGTAATCGTAGGTGTTCTGTAGGCTAAGGGTGCACATAATAAAATTTCTGGAACAAAAATAAATTTATATTCCTTGGACAAGCTTTTGAACAAAGAAACGTGTTTAATAGCAACTCAAAACAATAAAATCTCTATTTCTAGGGGTGGTGATGGTCGGTGGTCGGTAGCAGCTCTTCGGCATCCGGTGTTCGGCGGCTGACAACAATTGTCCTACAATTAGTGGCAGGCATCCGGTGTCGTCGCGTCCAATGTCTAGTGGCCGATATCTGGTGGTAGGTGGCCGACGTCTAGTGACCGGCGATGAGTGTCTGGTTTCTCGTGGGTGGCAAGTGAGTAGTGGGCAGTGATGAGAGTGAATGTTGAGAAGAGTTTTCATTTCTTACTCTATTCTAGAATTAGAATAGTTAAAAATTTTAGCTTATGATTTATGTTCCAAATTTATTTCTAGGATAAAAATCTGTTTCAAAAAAAAAAATTGAAATTATGTTACTAGACAGATTTCTGTTCGAAACTAATTCTGGAGAATAGAGAAACAAAGAAATAGAGAAACATAAATTTTGTCATGCGCACCCTAAAAGAACTTAGTTTTTGCAAAGGAATTTCTATTTCACTTGACCAGAGTTATAGAAGGTGCATTGTCTCATGGTAGCATGGTGAAACTTACATAACTAGCAAGATATTTACCCCCTTCTAGTTGGTAGTAGAAGTTATTCCTCTTTCCGCAAATGATCTCTAGAAGTAGTACCCCAAAACTATAAATATCGGATTTCACTGAAAACTCTCCATGCATTGGATATTCTAGAAACATGTAACCACTGTAAAAGCGAACATTAGCCACATGTATATTGCAAATTTAGGTTCAAATCACGTAGCATCCTTGAATAGATAAATGAGCAAGTCCGGCATCTAATAAAGTCATCTATTAAAAAACTAAGACTTACAAAGTCCCCACAATTCTATTTGTGTTAGCTTGAGTTTGATCACTTCCAAAAATTCTTGCCATGCCAAAATCCGAAATCTTCGCATTCATTTCACTATCTAATAAGATATTGCTACATTTTAGGTCATGATGAATGATTTAGAGACGAGAATCTTCATGTAAATAGAGCATCCCTCGAGTGATCCTAGAGACTATTTTATAATCCAATTATCCCCGTTTTTCGAGATTTGCATCATTGCACCAAAATTCATTAATGTGCTAGGATGTGACACCTACTCAAAAAATTAAGACGAAGCTCATCACACAATACCAAAGTATATTTACTTTCATTCATCAAAGATAGTTCAAGAAAAACCTATAATTAATTGAAAGAACAAAACTCAAAATTTTCAAAGTTTCCATAGCTAGTGAAAGCTTGACCATTTGATTTCAAGCAAATGGTACATTTTGCAAATAAGAAGGTTAAGTGCAACATACCAAATAAGAAGTAATCAAGGCTTTTATTTGGCACAAACTTGTAGGCAAGTAGCTTTTCGAATCCCTCCAAGCAAAATCTAAGCAGCCATACAAGGTTTCTGTGTTGAAGCTTCGCAACTAATAGAACTGCATTCTTAAATTCTTCATCACCCTTTCTTGAGCTTTGAGATAGCCTCTTCACAGCAATTTGTTGTCCATTAGGAAGTCTACCTAATAGGGTTTTGTATCTACCATTTAATTCCTTAACACAACTACTTAGAAGCTACCATAAAAAAGCTTTACATGTTTCTTTTTCTTCAACATCATTATGTTCAATTCAATTTATATAAAGCAATTTTGGATTATTTCTAATTAATATGTAATATGTAATTGGAAAACTTCACCAAATCCACCTTCACCCAACTTGTTTTCAAGAGAGAAATCATTTGTTGTGGCTTGTATTGTAGCCAAGTCCAATTGTGAGGACTCCACGATAGTAAGTTCATTTGCACCTGCATTACCGAACAAATCAATTTGATTATTAAATTACATTGACAATGGCTCCTAGTGGCACTTGTAGGGTTGCCAATGCTTGGGAAATTATTATAATGAAAAGCATCGGATTAGCCTGGCATGGCTATGTCCCCCTACCCCAAAGAAATCTTTCCTCTCTTGATTGGTCATAAAGGAAAAAAAAAAAACAATATCATCAATACTATAGGAAACAAAATAATGAGATAAATATCCTATAATGATCACTTCTTCATGCTGAAGTTAGTGTTAAGACTATTAAATGTGGTGCAGATGCTACCTATGCTTGAAGAGAATTGCTATAGGTTAGGATCATTTTGAGGCCTCGTTATCTTGTTGGTCATGTCGAATCTCTTTCCCTCTAGCATGACTCATGGCATCCCAAAAAGAGTACTTTAAGACGCTGCTCTTCTTTGAAGCGCATAAGCAATTGATTTAAGGCCCAATGCGGTCTGAAGACTCAGTATCAATCTAGGCAACTATTTGAGTAGTAATTTATCCAAATTCTCCTTTGGAAAACCAAGATACTAGCACTTCTTCTTATAGTGACATTCTCACCTCCACTTCAGCTTGAAAGATTGTCAGGAAAAAAGGCACAAGAGTTGAATAGCATTGGCTAATTTGATTTTCACCTCATTTGTCGAGGTTTGGATTCATATCATGATTGGCCGTACAAGATAAGTTGTTGTATTTCTAGGGAGATAGTCTTCTAATCATGGCAAAACTCTCTGTTTTCTGTCATGAAAGCATTGAGATTAGATCCCATTTACTCTTTGGATGCAATTTCTCTAAGCAAGTTTGAAAAGTGCCCTCCAGCTCTATTTTCTTAATAATGATATTGGTAATTTGGGAGTTTGAATTGTCCTAATGCAGCGGGCTATGAAAGGGAGACATTTTCATAGGTCTTTGGTGAAATTTTTGTGGAATGGCTGCAACTATTGCATCAAGAAGGCCATAAATGAGTTGTTACATTCCCAAACTCTTCTTCTGTTGATGGCATTATATGTGCTTGTACATAGTTTTGAAGTTTTTTTTTTTTTTTGGATCAAAAATAGTTATGAAGGTTGAAAGAGAATAAAGAATCACTTCCTTCAATGGAAAATTATCTTTGACTCTTGATTATTGTTGAGTGTCATATGGTGGTGGTTGTTGTATAAAGAGGTGATTAGTCTTGGGATGGACTGGTTCCCGATCTAGCATTGGAAACCAAATTTGTCATTTCCAAACTTGCTTGTTCCACCCGGCTCATTTCTACATTTTGGTTAAAAATTATATTTATTATAATAAATGTAAAAGTTGCATTATTTTATTTCGGTCAAGTGGGTTATGTGATTATTTGTCCATACTAAAGACATGGTCCTAATCTTGTTGAGTGCAAAAAAAAAAAAACAATATTTAGTTTTTTCAAATAGAGGCTTCAAAATCGTTTTGGAATCGATTTAGCTCAAAAACTAGCCTAATTGGGTGATTAGCTCGGAATTGAACTAAGCAAGCTGGTTCTCGCCGGTTCCCAAGTCAAAATGGGCCCGATGCTCACCCCAAGTTCTACAGTAGCGATTAGGAGTTTCTGAGATAAATCCCTGCTGGGGAACATCTTGTACTAAAGTCAATATAGGGTTGTAGTGGCACTAGTCCTCCATTCTTTTTAGTGGATGAACAAACTTAACTTACCCATCGGAAAGTGAAATTCAAGAAATCCTATTTCATGGCAGATGGAGTTTAAGTTGCAAATAAATTTAAACGGATATACACCCAGCTCTATCGTTTCATTGGCCAAAAACATTCCATGGATTTAGATTGGGAAAATTCCAAATAAGAACCCGAAGTTGACCAATTTTCTCAAATAATGACCCGAAATGAACTTTGTATCAGATTAAGACCTAAAGTCGATCCATTGTCTTAAATAAGGACTCGAAGTGGTTGAATCAATTCCAAATAAGAACCCGAGCTTGCTGATCAACCAAATATTTTCCGACTATCAAGCATGTGATATTTCCGACCACCGGAGTTTGTGCAATTTTGTCCAAAAAAAATATAAGGAAAATTAACAAATCTTAAAACAGAAACAAAAAAAAAAAAAAAAAAACCTTAGGTTTTCTACGATCTCCTTGTTCCTTATACCCATTCTCTACAAAGTCAAAGACCGAAGTTCTCCCCATTCCTTGTACCCATCCTCTACAAAGTCAAAGACCCAAATTCTCCGCCGGTTGAGGCATGAATTCAAAAACGAGAAGAAAACCAGATACTTCTTTATTTGTTTGCGGAGACCCAAATTCTCCGCTAGTCAAGCAACGCGAGGAGCAACAAGAATTGAGTCGTGACAATCATTGGGTAGTGATTTCATTGAGGAGCAACGGGGGAGAAGAAAGCAGAAAACGTAAACATCTAAATTAATAACCTAAAATTAATTCATTTAGAATTTTCCCTTTTTTTCCAATCACAAATTTCTAACAAAATTGCCCCTATTTTAATTGCCGAAAAATGTTTATCAGTGAAGTAAGGTCCTCAATAGAGATTAACTTGATCACTTTGGGTCCTTTTTTGACATAGAATTCACTTTGAGTTCTTATTTGAAACAATGGGTCCATTTTGGATCCTTAATAAATTACAAAGTTCACTTTGAATCCTTATTTGAGAAAATAGATTTATTTCGGGTCCTTATTTAAAATTTTCCCATTTAGATTTCTAGGCATGGTTTTCCCTATCACATCTTGAAAATGAAGAATTTCAAATTGCAGCAACCTAATTTACATACTTGATGTTGATACCTCTATTAGTAAATTACATTTACTGGCGTGATTTTAAATAAAACTTCCGTTTCTCGCATATTTGCCAAACTTACGGGAAAAGGAAACGATTTTTTTTTAGTAAGCCAAATTATAGACACACAAAAAGCCACAGTATACTCGAGTAGAGTGCTTCAATTTTGAACTCGTTTCATGTCTTTTCTGAAATCGATTATTGTTGTGACATGTCTGGAATTGTTTTATATGATTAATTTTATTTCATGTACATAGAAATGAAATATTATTCTTGTAATTTCTTATTTGATAATGTGAATTAGTAACACAATCGAATTACTAGATTCGATATTTCTACAAAATCTTTATATATTCCTACTAACTTATCTAAGTTTTTCTTTAAAATATAATTGATGAAAAATCATGATAGCATCATTTTATGATTCTATTACAAGGACACAAAACTTTTTTGAGGTTCATATAATAACTTTAGTTTCGTATGTCACTAACAAAAGTTGATAGTGGTTTTTCAAGCAATTGTTTGTGATATCAAATGTACGTTTGCTTTTAGTAATAATTTTAGGTTACCATATGCACAGCAATTAACAGTCCTAATAGTACCTTAATATATTTGATTCCTTGTGAACAATAAAGAAGTTTCATAATATGCTCAATTATACGGCATTAAGTAGTTTACGAAATATAAAGGAAAAATAGTTAATTTTACCGCTTTTATCGTCGATGACTTCATACGTCTTCTTTCCTTTTCTTCGAAGCAAACCACAAGTGAGAAAAAGTACCATAACACCTCCAACAGGAACGATAATGCTGATAGTTATCACGGCTGATTTGTTGTTTTTTTCCTGATTTGTTGCTTTTTCCTGCACACATTCCATTACGTGAATTGAGAGGGAAAGTACCAAAAAATTCTTAAACCTATTGCATTTGTACCAATTCAATCATAAACTTTTTAATTGGACAAATTCAGTCCTAAACCTTTTTACATCGGTATCAATTCAGTCCATTTGGCCAATTTTGTCCGGCTGACGTTGACGTGGACATCGACCAGTGACCGGACATTAACGTTGTAATTTTTAATTTTTTTAATATTTTTATTAATTTTTAATAATTGTTTCCTTTTTCTTTTCTTTTTCCTTTTCTTTTCTCTCTTATTCCTCTTTGGACTGTTTTGATGGTGGTCGGCGTGAGGGTCACGGTCCTTGCCCGGCCTCTCCTAGGGCCACCATTGAGGCGGCTTCGCTTGGATCTGGACAAGGCTAGCCTCGCCTTGGCCTTGCCACAGGCGAAGGCGGCCTCACCCGTGGCTGGTGAGGCCATGGCGGCCATCGTTAGGGTGGAGACAAAGGCTTCCAAGCTGAAGGCTCGCTGGCCACTTGGCAAGGGCAGCTAAGCCCTCGCCAGTCGCCGATAAGAGTTGTGGCCCTCACTTGGCCTCACCCAGGGTCGCGAGCAAGGCGACTTCACCTGGATCTGGGCGAGGGCAACCTCACCTGTAGCCATCGAGGCCAACGTGGCCCTCAGCAAGGCCAAGGTGAGGCTAGCCTTACCCAGATCTAGGCGAAGCTACCTCGCCGATATCTAGGCAAAGCTGCCTCACCAGCAGCCCTTAGAGAGGCCGAGCGAGGGTCACGACCCACGCTGGCAGCAGGCGAGGGCTTCGCAGCCCTCGTCCAGTGGCCGAAATAGCTCAAGGATGAAGAATGGAGAAAAGAAAAGGAACAAGAAAAGGAAAAAATTCAAAAAAAAAAATATTTAAAAATTACCACGTCAACATCTAGTCACTGATCAATATCCACGTTAGCACCAACTAACCAAAATTGGCCGGATGGACTAAATTGGTACCAATGTAAAAATGTTTAAGACTGAATTGGTCCCATTGAAAAGTTTAGGACTAAATTGACACCAATGCAATAGATTTATGAATTTTTTGATACTTTTCCCTGAATTGAAGCCTGAATTTTGAACTATTTGTTTGCTTCTCATAAAAGCAATGCCATGGAATTATGAAGGTTTAACTTAGTTTTGATACGATATTTCAATTTAGCAAAATGTGACTCATGGCAAAAAATTATAAAAGAAACTGTAAATGCTTCTTCCAGTATTGGAGGGTAATTTTTAAAAAGGGTGTGGTTATTTCCAATGACTAAATCCATTCCTATTTTCATTGAAGAGATAAAATTTCTCTTAATCCTCCAATAGAAATTTAAAGCGGTGGATCCTGAGTTTATTCACAAATTTTCTTTGTTTTTTCTTTCCTACATCTATGTAGAAACTAGGAAGTGAATCTGACCTTGTATTATGAAGTAAATTTTAGGCTCATATCACATGCTTCCATGTTTTAGTTTCCAATAAGTGGGTATTACCATGAAAAATCCAAAATAACTTGGACAAAATTAACTTTTTATTAACTCAGTGAGCTGTTTTTAAATTTTAGTTTTGTTGCTCATATAATCATTAAATTTTTTCCTGTTGGTTGTCCGTTATACACATATAATGAGTTGACCGGATGAAAAAAAAAAAACCCTCATTAAAAATATGATTAAATAAAATTATAGTTACATCTCCCAATACTAAAATCCAATTATGATATTTTAGTTAAATCAAAACATGGGAAAATTCCAAATAAGGACCCGAAGTTGACCAATTTTCTCAAATAAGAATCCGAAATGAACTTTGTATTAGATTAAGACCTAAAATAGATTTATTATCTCAAATAAGGACCCGAAGTGGTTGAATCAATCCCAAATAAGAACCTGAGCTTGCTGATCAGCCAAATATTTGCTGGCTATCAAGCATGTGACATTTCCAACCACCCAAAGTTTGGGCAATTTTGTCCAAAAACATATAGGGAAAATTAACAAATCCTAAAACAGAAAAAAAAAAAACCTTAGGTTTTCTACAATCTCCCTGTTCCTTATACCCATTCTCTGCAAAGTCAAAGACTGAAGTTCTCCCCATTCCTTGTACCCATCCTCTACAAAGTCAAAGACCCAAATTCTCCACCGGTTGAGGCACGAATTCAAAAACGATAAGAAAACCAGATGCTTCTTTCTTTGTTTGCGGAGACCCAAATTCTCCGCCAGTCAAGCAAGGCGAGGAGCAACGAGAATTGAGTTGTGACGATCATTGGGCAGTGATTTTGTTGAGGAGCAACAGGGGAGAAGAAAGAAGAAAACGTAAACATCTAAATTAATAACCTATACTTAATTAATTTAGAATTTTCTCTTTTTTCCAATCACAAATTTCTAACAAAATTGCCCCTATTTTAATTGCCGAAAAATGTCTATCGGTGAACTAAGGTCCTCAATAGAGATTAACTTGATTACTTTGCATCCTTATTTGACACAAAATTCACTTTGGGTTCTTATTTGAAATAATGGATCAACTTTAGGTCCTTATATGACACAAAGTTTACTTTGAATCATTATTTGAGAAAATAGATTTATTTCAGGTCCTTATTTGAAATTTTCCCTCAAAACATTGCATAAAATAAGAAAGGGTTATAAAATGACAGTTTAATATTAGTCATTTTATATTGACAAAAGTTAATATCACTCATGATAATTACAAAAACATAACAATGTGTCTCAACAAGGAATTTTTTTTGTCACTGTTTTTAGTGTACTTTTAGATATTCCTATATTTTTTTATGTACTCTGCATAAAATTATTTCATTAATAGTAAAATAAAATCGCGGACACTTTGATGTCTTAATCAGAGACTTCATATTGTTTCAGACAAAGCAAATAATAAATAACATATGCACCAAAAAAGTGTTTGGGATAAAAGTGACAAAGTATTGGCAGGTTGCTATAGGAGTAACGATGAAGAAGAGGTTTTTTTTTTTTTTTTTAAGCAATAAGGTTAAATTTGCAAGAAATCCACAATTGAAAAATAAATAAATCGAGGAAACCTGCAAAAATGAATGGATTTAGTCATATACAGGATGGATGAAGCCTAACCCTTTCCAGACTGAGCAAGACTTCCAATCATTCACCAGTCAGTTTCATTGGATTTTTTTCCCTTTCTAAAAGGTTTTTGCGAACATAAAATTAAGGCCGAGTGTATAGTGCTATTAGCAAACCAAGACAAAATTGCCTTACGATCGGGAGGCTAACAAGACACACGATCCAACAGTCGACTGATGTCTTATGTTTCAGAAATTAAAAGACTCGTCCCATCTCTCTCCGTCCGAAAAGCAAGAACCTTGGACAAGCAGAACAAATCATATATAGACTCGAAAGCAGGAAAAAGGCCCGGGAAGGTGGGGGGCGGGGCCTTGGTCGACATTCTAACGAGCAAGAAGCGCTTCTTTTTTTTTTCTTAATCCTTTTGGAATGAGAACTCCAACTATAATAGTGCAAATGATAATAATTCTGTTTCTTTTTCTATTTCTATTCTCTAGACAAATTTCTAAATAAAAATACGAATTTGATAACGACACAAATCCAAAATAAAAATTCATTTGACAATGACATAAAATTTCTCCCTCTTGAGCAGTCAGGGTGGGAGGTAGGAGAAAATATTGAGTACCCTAACAGTGCCACGTCATTCGTGCTCTGAACAATTCATTGTGTGACACGTGTCCATGTGTCAGTCCACGTCGTCCACTTCTCGGTTTCAGCGGTTCTGTCTCTCTCCTCTCTCTCCTCACGATAAAATAGGGGCAGGCTCGGCTTGGCTCGGCTCGACTCGATGCAGAAGAAAAGACAGGTCATGAGTCCCGCCCAAAAGATTTCTCTCTCCTCAAGTTAAATTTTCTGCAATTTTCTCTCTCTCACTTTCTCTCTCCTCGCAGAAGAACAAACGGAGAACGATCGAGACCTGCGTTCTCCCTCTCCCCTCCGCATCCGCTGGTTGCTTCCATCGCCCCCACGTTGAGGCCGACGCCGCCAACGCTCCTCCTCCTCCCTCTCGCGACGTTCGCTCTGCTCTCTCTCTTCCCCCCTCCACGAAGTCGTGCCTCTCTTCCAGCGAAACGCGACGCCGACGGCCCTCCGCCTCCGCCGGTTGCCTCCGTCGGCGTCGGAGTCCGTCGCCCCCACCTCCTCCGCCTCCGCCTACGCGCCCGATGCCAACGCGTCGAACCACGACAGCGAAAATGGAGGAGAGAGAAACGACGAAGCAGAAGCATGCGCGCTCGGGGTTCTGGACATGGGTCGTCGCGTCGATCGCGTTCCGGCTCGCCCTCGTCTACCTCCTAGGAACCTCCGCCTGTCCACCCGCCCCGAGGTCGCTACCCCTCTCACCAGCATTCGCCGCCGTAACGCCGCCTCTCTTCGCTCCGTCGATCGATTCCCGATCCCCAATCCCCCACCCCCTCCCCCCTTGAAATCTTGGAGGTCTATTTTCTGATACGATTTCTGGTTTTTCTTGTTTGTGCCGCCTGCAGTTAGGGAAGGCTACTGGTTGAAGCAGTCGGTGATGTCTCTCCCTACGCAGGTTCGGCTCCGTTCGATCAGGAAGGAAGCTGCTTGTTTGCCTACGATTCTCCTTTGCTGTTGCTCGTTCTCGGACCTCTCGCTGTCGAAAGGTAACTACCGGAGTATAATCGCCGACACATTTTGAAGGCTAGGTTGGTTGTGAGCTTCACTGGTTATCTTCTAGAATTGAACTAGATTTATCTGGCGTTATTGAAGCGGAGGTTGTGGCTTATGCAATTATGATCCTTTAAGAATGGCCGCCACCACATCTCTCCTTGAATCCTCCATATTCGACCTGTCATTGACTGATGCCAAGATTATGTGGGGACTCCATCACCCATACAGACCATCATAGGGAAATCTGCGGAGAGACAAGTTCTGTGGAAGTCAATAAAATGTGTCTTGTGGTTCCCTGATTTTGAAATTTATGGATATGGAAAGATGGTATCCAACAAAAATCGTCTTGAGGTCATCGTCAAAGTACTTGAATCTTCTTACGGCCGTGAACATCGTCATTTAGGACTGGCTATTAAGTAGATGGGATTTGATGGCATCCGTTGTTTGCCTTATGTATGTACATGTATTTTACTTTGACCTTCAGGCTCATCATGCAACTATGGTCTCATGACCAGCAAATTGAGCATTGTCTTCTAATTTTACCATGGTTAACTGAGATTAAAGGTAGATATATTTATTGACCAGTTGGTTTTGTTGTTTGGCTGGCCAATAAGTCCGATTTGAGGAGAGCAGAGTTTCCCCATGTATTATTTATTCATCATCTGATCAATACCATCTTGCTTGGATTACCGTTATTGTTAAGGCCTTTGATGGAGTTAAACATGCATTCCTTCTCTTGTGAGTAGTAAGAGAATTCAGTGTGCAAATGCTATCGCTGTTATAGTTCGTGTGTGCTACGTTTCGTTCGTTAATGCCTTCTTCTTTTCCCACGTACAGCATATCTGCAAAACCAGAACCTACCTCATTCCTCTCGTTGCTTGCCAGATACTTGTGCAGAGGCTTGTCTAAAGGGAATCGCCCCACCTGTGACCAGTGCCTACGGATTCATGAAAGACTCACGGAGAGGGCCGGCTTGGGGTGCATACTGTAGGTAAATATGGCTTCGAAATGGGTTGAACAATGAAATCGGATCGAGTAAAACAACTCGGACTTTGAGGCGTGATATCACTTTCTTTAAGGATTTATTTGCCCCACAACGTTGCTAATGGTCACCGGCAAAAATCCTCCAGGATACAACAAAGTCTCGGATGAGAATACTAGATAGCAATTCTAGTATTTCTCCAGGGTCTCTCTAGGAAAACAATCGAAAAATTGGCTGCAGTTTTTCAGAAAGAAGACTCGAAAAAATGACCACACACTTCTTCTTCCGAAAATTGACAAGTATATATATATGAAACAGTCTTGCAACTATTCGTGAAAAACTGCCAAATAATGAACAAACACGACCTTTAGAAAATTGTTCGGATAAACGAATGCAACTCTTCGGAAGAAGTCGAAAAACGAACAATTGCAATCCTTCGGGAAAGTTAAAACCGAATAGGTAATTTTCCAAAAGTTGTCTTGAAAAGACACAAACAAAATTCGGAATAATTTTTTTTAATAATAATTTAATTTTTTTTAAATAGAATTTCGAATTTTCATTTATATTTTATTTCCGGAATTCTCAAATTAAAAGGCAACCTTTGAACTAAAAATAAAAAATAAAAAATAAATAGCAAGGGATTAATGCTAATTAAACCGCGGGGCGCGCCTAAGTGCTAAGTGCTAAGTGCGCCAAATAATCGCGCCAAAATCACGCACCCGCACGCGGGTATGGTGGGGTTTAGCCCCACCCAATCATTCCTTTAACTACAAAAAGGAAAACCCACATTTTTAAACTGACCCACTTGCTCCCACATTTTCTATGTGGGACAAAGTAAAAAGCACTCATTTTGTTTTAACAAACAAAATTCCAACACATACTTCGTTCCCTAGCAGACACCACAAATACAGTATGATGATTATTGCTATCG
This sequence comes from Eucalyptus rudis, assembly GCA_019915205.1. NCBI lineage: Eukaryota > Viridiplantae > Streptophyta > Magnoliopsida > Myrtales > Myrtaceae > Eucalyptus > Eucalyptus rudis. Next base: position 6,588,175 of record JAHMTN010000003.1, on the reverse strand, counting down.
TGATCTGAAGAGAGAAAAGTGCCCACTGTATGATTCCTCGCCTCCCTTTCCTGTAGATTTGGGCTGTGGTGTATCCGTCATTGCCATGAATATGATCAGTATTACGCTTTATTACAAAGTATCGTCTCTGAGTCCTTACAAAGCTAAACTTGCTTCGGATTGCCAGAGAACATGCATTCTATCATTTCGAGGAGTTGAGCATTTGTCTACCCTTGAGATTAACTCAACACAAACATGAGAAACTTTTGTTGTGGACTTAAGTATGGCTAACTGATAATTAATAGTTTAGACTGCATCCAAATTTCACGTAGACGATTCTGCGTTGTCACTCGGGGACTGAGACAGTCGAAAGCAACATTTTGATTAAGTCCAGTTTTGTCAAAACTGAAATAAAATGAAATCTCCATAGCTCATCTTGGTAGCTGACTTCTGTGCATTGATTGTACAAGGAGGACGAAATGGCCATTGTTACATGACAGAGGTGATGTATAGAATCTTCGTGACAAGCATATTGTTGAACATTTGTTTTGGCTGAAGCTGTTTTATGAGGGAGGGAGGGAGGGAGGGAGGGAGGCAATCTTTGTGACAAGCATATTGTTGAACATTTTATTTGACAACAAGCCAAGAGGGCTCGGCTTTCAGGGTTTAGATTATAATTGCTTCGAATAGATAGCAACAAGGCAAACTAAATATCTGTTGCTTGAGTTACTGATATGATATGCATAACTTAAAATTCCAAGTCATCAGAAGTTGGTCCAACTGATTTGCACAATGATGCTAATATTCATGTAATGGGTGCTGGCTCAAGGATCATCACCAATGATGAGTATGATAATTTTTGTGCATTAACTGTATTTTTGTCCGTTTGAATTGACCATAACTTGAGTGTTACTATGCAATAGAATCCTATGTTACTGTGCAATAGAATCCTATGTTACTGACTCTTCCATGTAGTGTTTTACCTCACTTTTGATGAATTATATAAACTATATTTTTCTCATACCAATCTCAAACATTAGTGATATCATATTTATTATATTAATCTTAATTTTGTCACCAGACTATTTAAGAAGAAATTTATTTTTTGAGAGCTCCTAAATAGGATTAATAGGACTTATACTCACATGCAGTCTTGTCAGAATGTTACGTGAGTGTTTGTTGTCTCCTGAGTTGATACGCCAGGAGCTCATTAAGTTACTGTTACCTCTGTAGCTAATTGACTATCACTTCCCTCTTTCTCAGGGCTATTTTCTCACGATTCATGGAGGAACAGATGAATAGATATGAGTCTTTTCGGAGATCGGGATTCCAGAAGGCTACAATGAAAAGAGTATAATTTCTACACATGCTTTATAGTCATGATTTTTGGCTGTGGTGTTCACTTCTTCCTCTTCAACTGTTTATGCAAACAATTTTTTTTCCGTCTCTTTATCACTTCACATTGGCTCACTTAGTGTAAAGTTGGATGTTAAATGAAGAGCTTCTACTCTTCAGGACATTTGTCTCATACCATTTTTGATGCCATGATACTCAAGAGCATAATCATATCAGAAAAATAAATCCAAATTTGGCAATGCTGTACAACATTTGGTCTCTTGATGCCACTCGGTCTAGGTGAAGGAAGTTTTAATTCAAAAAAAATTTCTTGGGGGGGAGTATTGTGGTATTTCATGCACCTTGGTTGATGTGCACTCTTTTGTTTGTAAATTAGAAATAGAGCCAAAGAGGTGATTTATCGGCATTTTGCTCTTTTTTTGGCATGCAGCTGCTGGTCAGTGTTACGGGAAGTCAGAAAGTTACAATGCCTATGACAATTGCAATGTCGGGAATTGCAAAGATGTTTGTTGGAGAAATTGTGGAAACAGGTATTACATTTGTTTGCTTTCTATCATCTCTATCCTTGAAAGCATGTTTTGGTATATACGAATTGCCTTAGCCTCATATCTGTCTTGATTGATATATAATGTGGTAGCAGCCAGGATTGTCATGAGTGAGAGGAAAGAATCTGGCCCAATCAGGCCGTGCCACATCAGAGAAGCATATAGAAGACTGAAGCTTGAAGGGAAAGTGCCCAAGAGAACAGTACCCAGGCTCTCTTTCGCTAGATTTTCCCCCACACAACTCTGATTTTATAGTTTGTAGGCAAGGTGCTTGTGATTGATTTGTTCTTTTCTCATATCTCTTTCTGCTCAATTGACACACAAAATCGAGTTACCTTATCATTGGTGTTCCTAAACGGAAATCAACGATTTGTCTAGGCTAGTACGCAGCCAGGACCGGAAGGTCCATGAGCAGTTCAGCTCTTGTGAATCGTAAATATTGACAGGAGTGCAGGCTTTTTGCTTGTGACATTATGTCTCGATCAAAGATCAGAAGGCTGGGGAATTATGTTTACCATGTGAGATGGGTATCAGCTGTGCAAATCAATCTTATTGCCTTTACTAATTGCCCAGCTCTGTTGGAGATTCGGGTTTATGTCTAATGAATGATGACACTTGGAGGTGAATCCAAGTATTGCCAAAACCGTCTCGAATATATGCTTCACGGAAATGAATGAGGAACTCATCCGTGGCTGTTCGGAAATACTATGAGAGCCAGAGGTAATTGTAGGCATCATCTTGTATGGTCTAATGTTTCGTTAGATATGGACGGTGACATTGCTTATGAGTACAAATTGATGAATGAATTATATCGCTGAAAACCTACCTTTGTTTGAGTCGATTGGCTGACTAAAAGGATTATGGACCGGCCCCATGGGGCCAATCACTGAGGCAGTGACTGAAGATGATGATGGAGGCGACAATGATGCCGAAGGAACAGACACTCGCTGACATGAAGCGCACATGGTGAGCGTGGTGGGAGGGTTCATATTGATGTAGAGCTGTGGGGAGAGCTTCAGTGCTCTGAGTTCCTGCACTTCCTTCTGCAGCCTCTTGTTTTCCTGTGTAAGATTGTCGCAGCATCTCTTAAGGTACTCACAGTCCACCTGAGTTTGCTTCATCTTAGTCCTACACCAAATTTGGTAAAAAGAAAAAAAGATGTTACGGTACATCCTTATACAGAGCTACCCCACACAGATTGTTGGTGCCAAACTATAGCATGATAATAACACATTATCAGCTCAATCTAGTAAAGTATGAATAACAATCTTCATCCCATTTCCATGTGATTAAGAAAATCAAGATGGCAGCTATTAGACAAAAGAATTGCACATTTGCTCAAACTTAACATAGAGAAGCTGCTTAATCAAACCAATTCTTTGATGCAAAAGACCCAACGTCATTATCCTAACCATAAACAGAGCTTTCCAGAGCTGCATTGTAAATCATGAGTGCATGAATCTAAACTGGGGCCCTCGCATAACAAAATTTTAGGTATTTGAGTACTCCCTAATAACTTCACTTCTTCCCCTGGCGGCTTAGAATTTATGGATCCCACATATCGGTGCTCCATACTAAAGTGAACGCAAAGTGTACTCTAGATTAAGTGACAAGTCACATAACCGGACTCCCGCTACACGCTCACACACCTCGTGTGCAAGATGGCCCAACTGGGATACATGTGGACCCAAAGATTACATGCACTCACTATAAAGAAAAACAACAACTTCGCTGTCGAACTACCATCGAATGATTAAGAGAGAACCAACCACCCCCACCCCTACCCACCTCTCTCTCACTCCTGACATTTTTCTTCCACAATGATCAGAATGATGCAGATGAGACGCAGATGTAAAGCCATGTATTTGGACAAAAAGAACTCAAAACTATCAATTATTTGGCACGCCTGTTCTGAAACCAGACCTCTACCTGTCGGGACTAAGATTCAGCTGCTTGGCCAAGGCAAGCTTTTGCTTCTGAAACTCAAAACAATCTCCAGTTAAACTCATCGAAACCATCCCTTTATTACATCCAAAGGGAAACCTAAAGACGATCTCATTATTCATAAATAAAAATGAAAACCAATTTGTGATTCACACAGATCCAATCATTGCAGAAAATAACACAGGAAAAAGGTCTCAAATCCCCAATTTGACTGTTACCGGTAAATGACAACTACAAATAAACATCAATCTCATGACAGAAACGCACTTTAAATTCAATTTTTCCTACCAAACATCCATGTCAGGTTTATAAGCAGTGATTACATGCTCACGCACAATTAAAGAAAGCATATATTTATCAATAATAGAATGACCAAAATTGCCACTCATAGGGTTAAGAGTGTTATGCTCTTTGAATGTCTCCTCTAGCACCAATGACTGTTCTCTAGACAGCCTGAGCTTCTTCCTCGCTCCATCTCCTCCATTGCCATCTTCTTCAATGCTCTCACAAGAGCACGAAGTTCTCTCAGCCTCAACTTCATTTTCTCCATGCGTGTCTCTCTCACTTCTCTTCCCACTTATGCTCGACACGGTGCTGTTAGGTGATGAGACATGATTATCATCATCCAAATCCACCACCAGTATGTCTTGGTTGATGCCGATTCCACCGAAGAATGGCCTTGTTTTGGAGTTTGTTTCTGAAAGTTGATGAATACAAATCAGGATTTGATATCTAAGGCCAAGGAGGAAAACGCTCCTCCAAAACTTAATTGAGTTTTTAAGGCAAATCTCACACTTCAACCTCCTTGAAAATGACAAAGCGACGGCCAATGAAGATTAGAGTCTTACGGTGGGACTTCCAGATCTTCATAGCCAGCAAAGCTTGTTCTGTGTTACAGCACCATAAAGGGCTAATAGGATTGCCAAATTTTCAATAGGGGATGTCAATAGACCCACACATGCAACTATTGTGAAAGGGTTCCACAGATAGACCAGGGCTGCAATGTCTCCTGATGGTAACATCCCTGAAACAAAATAAGACTTAAACTTAAGCAGCATAGTGTTGCAGCTTCACTAGCTCTTTTCTCAAAGTAGCATATCATCTATGAAGCTTCATACAATGGAAATTAGAAAAATAAGAATTAGTGGATACACGATGTCCCCAGAAAGAAATGGCCAAAGAAGTTCCACGATAGAAAAATAAGCCTCCAGGAAGAGATTGTAAGTATACCCAAACCAAACTGGTATTAAATTTCTGTCCTCTCTGCGCCAAAGTTTCAAACTTTACCCCAATTTTCCATCCCCTCCCCTCCTTCCCAAACAAAGCATTGGCACCGATCCTTGGGAAGAGGCAACTAGAATGCCTAATACAAATCACATTGTAGCAATAAAGAAAGTCCAGCTTAGTCTGAGCATAGCCTCTAAAAGGGCTTTTCTTTGGGAATAGGAATCCCTATACACTCTAACTTGACTGCCTTGCATAGTTTTACAAGGTTTGTTCCTTCAAAAAATGGGGTGTCAACAAATAAGTAGAGCAATCACAAGTAGCATAATCAGTGAATTCACAATACAACAACACAAACATTTTAACAAGGCCTTAAATAGATAGACTATGATCAGCCAAAGCATACAATTAATAGTAGTTACTGGCGCAACCTATTCTTCATAAGCAAAATTGAGAAACTGATAACGTAAACCAAGGTGGTAGGCTATTCCTTAGCAAAGTTATGGTCAAATTTCATAAATGGTAATTCTTCCAAGATCACTTCATTAGTTTGAGTTATTCTCACCCAATTATTTGTAGGTTTGAACACCAGAAATAAGAAAATGAATATCAAACTAAGTCATTGGGGTAAAAAAAACGTGAAGTCTTCAGAGATCCTAACGTGCCAACCCTGATGACACAGATAAACCAATGAACTGAAGAGACAGTTTGCTGTTTCTAGTCATTACATCACCCATGAATTCTTGATCTTTATTAAATATCTCTACCAAAAGCTGCAGCCACAACAAACAGCTCAATAATTAAGCCCTTCACAACCGATAATCATTAGGCATAATCGTCACTACCCAATGAGCTCATGGTCCTTATGTTAATCTGTATCAAGGGACTACAGGAGTACTCAAATGTCCCATTGAAAGAACAAGACAGTTGAGTGAAAAGATTAAGCCCTTCACAAACCCCCCACACACAGTGGAATTTCGGCATTGATGTCACTTGTGCCTTCAAGTGCTACAAACTTAATGGAAACAAGAAAACCATCCCCTGTGCCTTAAATTGCTACCATCACTCCAAACATTTCAATTCCACGGTAAAGATTACTAAGCAAACACGAAGCAATAAATCCGAACAAGCATCGACAACAGACGGGTACGGAAAACAGGGAAAAGACAGCGCAACACTCACTTCATGAGGATGTTGTAGTACTTTGGATCCAGGGAAGAGAACAGGGCGTCCAGATCCTTCATCGCCATTATCACTCTGTGCACCACTATCCAGTTCGCTGACTGCAAACTGGATAGTGAGAGACATCACCGACTGCTTCAACCAGTAGCCTTCCCCAACTGCAGGCGGCAAAAACAAGAAAAACCAGAAATCGTATCAGAAAATGGACCTCCAAGATTTCAAGGGAGGAGGGGGCGGGGGATCGGGGATCAGGAATCGATCGATGGAGGGAAGAGAGGCGGCGTTACGGCGACGAATGCTGGTGAGAGGGGTAGCGACCTCGGGGCGGGTGGACAGGCGGAGGTTCCTAGGAGGTAGATGAGGGCGAGCCGGAACGCAACCGACGCGACGACCCATGTCCAGAACCCCGAGCGCGCGCGCTTCTGCTTCGTCGTTTCTCTCTCCTCCATTTTCGCCGTCGTGGTTCGACGCGTTGGCATCGGGCGCGTAGGCGGAGGCGGAGGAGGTGGGGGCGACAGACTCCGACGCCGACGGAGGCAACCGGCGGAGGCGGAGGGTCGTCGGCGTCGCATTTCGCTGGAAGAGAGGCATGACTTCGCGGAGGGGGGAAGAGAGAGAGCAGAGCGAACGTCGCGAGAGGGAGGAGGAGGAGCGTTGGCGGCGTCGGCCTCAGCGTGGGGGCGATGGAAGCAACCAACGGATGCGGAGGGGAGAGGGAGAACGCAGGTCTCGATCGTTCTCCGTTTGTTCTTCTGCGAGGAGAGAGAAAGTGAGAGAGAGAAAATTGCAGAAAATTTAACTTGAGGAGAGAGAAATCTTTTGGGCGGGACTCGTGACCTGTCTTTTCTTTTGCACCGAGTCGAGCCGAGCCAAGCCGAGCCCGCCCCTATTTTATCGTGAGGAGAGAGAGGAGAGAGACAGAACCGCTGAAACCGAGAAGTGGACGACGTGGACTGACACACGGACACGTGTCACGCAATGAATCGTTCAGAGCACGAATGACGTGGCACTGTTAGGGTACCCAATATTTTCTCGGGAGGTAGGGGGTGACGGATGGCAATAGGTGGAGGGGTGGTGAGCAGCGGTGAACAGTGGATAGTGGGTGGGCAACCAATGGGCAGCCGGTTAGTAGTGATGGCGAGTGATAAGAAAAATTTGTATTTTTCATTTTTTTCCAAAAATATAAATATAAAAATAAAAAAAATACTTTTGATTTCGATTCTAAAATTATTTTTGAAGTCGACATTTGTTTACCGACCAAAAAAAAAAACAGTCAATATATTTTTTAAAAATAGAAAAATGAAATTATATTACCAAACAAATTTATGCTCTAATAATCACTTTTAAAAATAGAAAAATAGAAAATATAGTAACAAAATAATTATTATGCGCGTTAACCGACTTGTTTCCTGGCGTTAAAGCAGTGGGAGAGAGAGGCAAAAGGAAAGTTCCATATACCTTCGGGAGGAGGGCCCGGCACGGGGCCCTCATTATAGAAGAGGTGAATGTCGAACGTCACGTTGCAGCACGGGGTGAAAATCCTCCCTCCTGGCCTCCCCAGGGGAACACGCGGAATCACTGATCGGAGGCACGTGTTACAGTCCCACGGCGTCAAGTCCGGCGGGCACTGCGCTATCGTGTACAGCTTCGCAGACGCGGTAACATTGGCTTCCGCAGTTGCGAATCTGTTTCCCGAACCCCTCCAGGCGACGTCTTTGATGGTGTCACCGAGTACTTGCAAGAGCTTGGCTGAGTTAGCGATGTTCCCGGCGTAGGACATCGTAAAAACAGGCTCCTCTTCCATGACCGAGAACACGGACTCGTTCGAGTACCGTAACATGCACTCATCGTACCAGATCACAGAGGCTCGTTGGTTGGGGCATTTCTGGAGGATATCCCGTTTACCAGTGACGACGCAGTCGCTGCACGTGGCGGTGCTTATGTCGCCGCAACAGAGGAAGAGCCCCTAGGCCTGGTCAGGAGGGTTTTCGCCGGCAGTGGCATTGGCAAAGCCATCCTTGCTGTTGGTGGCAGCGGAGGAGAGGGAAGAGAGGAGGGTGTCGAGATTGGCCCGGAATTGTGAGTGAAGAGGGTGGTGTCTGTGCAATTATGATACAGATGTGCGGGTGTGGCTTCAGTAATGAAAATTCTGATGATGAAGAAGAAGGAGAGAGATAGGGAGACGGCGAAGGAAGACTTCATGGCTGGATTGATGATTGTATTGGCCTAGCGAGATTGGCCCGGAATTGTAGGAACAGTGATGTTTGAATTGTCGTCCCATAAATTTGGTCCCATGCAACTTGTGTGACATGATTCCATCGAAAAGTCTTGTACAACTTTATGATGGATGTGTAGTTTCTGGACCAATGATGTTCCAATTGTCGTCCCATTGATTTGGTGCGTCCGTCCTACAAGTTCCACGTGCGACATTACTCCATCAGAAAGTCTTGTACTTCACGATGGATATGTAGTTTCTGGACCCCTCGTATTCGATAAATTAATTAACTAAATTGACAGCAACAGTTTGAGATGCTTTGTGGTGCGGAGGATCAGTCCCACTTCACTCCTTACTAAAATCCCGGCCGTTGCTCACTCAATTGCGACGGTCTGGTTGAGTTTGATTTAGTTAGTTCCTGAAAGAGAAATCAAAGATTACCCTTTGAAAACCCAGCTTATTGAGAGTGACCTTTGAAGACTGTAGATCGACTTTTTGGTGATGACCAAACCATGAAGGACCAAAGTGGGATTTCGCTTTTGGGGCGACTTCGCTAATAAGCCTAGTCTTGGCAATTTCTCAATTTTGCAAGCTCTGTTCTAAATAATGTTATGATTTCTTTTTGAGTTTATAACATACCAGGCTCGTGAAAAATAAAAGATAAATGAGACTGACGAAATGAAGAGTTTGGTGTGAATTCTTATTGAGAAAACAATGAACTTGAATCTATGGAAAATTTCGGGCAAAGAACAAAACTAAGAGAGAAAGTTGGTTGATAAGTTTTTTCTTTGTTTTGACTAGGCTCTTTCTCCAAAAATACAGAGATTGTCAAGAGAGAGGAAAAATCAGGAAAATTACTAAAAAAATCTTAAACCTATTACAATTGTATTAATTTAATTATTAACTTTTTTTTGTTACTTAAATCCTAAACGTTTTGTAATTGTGTTAGTTTAATCTATCTGACCAAAATTGGCGACACTAATGTGGTTACTGACCAATACCGGAGATAATTTTTTAATAATATTTTATTTTTTCGAATTTTTTTATTAATTTTTTAATCTTTTTTTGCCTTTTTTTTTCTATTTTTTTTCCTCCTTCCTCCTCCTTCATTTGGCTCCGACGACCAACCAGAGGGGAGGGCTAGCCGGTCGCTGAATTGGAGTGGCTGGGTGAGCCCTCGTTAGATTTGGCGAGGGCTCGCCTCACTAGTGGATAGGTGAGCTCGCCCTCTCCCAGCAACAACAAGGTGAGTCCTTGCACAAGCTATTGATTCACATTATTAAAATGGATCTTTTTCGTACTTGAAAAAGAAAATATCAAAACCAAAGAGATAATATCAGGAATGAGAGTCCCTAAACATGGGGGAAGCCCGTCAAAGATTTCAGAATGATTGTGCACTTGTAACATAAAAAATGAAAATCGTGCTTCAAAGTCTATGGGAGACTTTTGGGTTGTTTAGGAGGACAAGTTAGCTTATTTGCCAAATCAATTAATAAATATGAATTTCCTTTTATTATCTTCCATTAAAAAAATCTCAGCTTATTGTTTTGTTTTTTTAATTGATTGAATGCATTTTGGTTTAGCAGTTACGGAGTGGACATATGTATGAAGAGGTGGATGACTCAAGTTCGTTAATTCCTTACAACAATTTAAAATGAAAACTAAAAAAAAAAAATTCTAGGTTCGATTTCCTCGTGACGTGTTTCTTCGCAAAAAGGAAAAAAAAAATAGACAAGAAAAATAAAACCTTCATCATAATTGATTAGTGGATTTTTAGAAACTTTTGTGTTAGGTTACTCTAAATATTACCATCTCCAGTATTATGTTCGAAGCCATATAACTCCTATCTATCACGCATGCACTTGGTTAAATATAGAATGGTGTCCGCTGGATAAATTATTCTTTACAATAATGATTGGAGTTACCCAAGAAAAGCTCAATGAAGTTAGAGCTGTAGTTCCCTAAACGAGCTAACGCTACTAGAAAAAAAACCTTACCAAAACGTCAAAATCGGTCCTAAACTCCCATTATAGACGACTCGTAGATCATCAACTATCCTTGGTGAGGGTTTTGCGGAACCTATCATCATGACGGAGACGGTTTTACTTCCCATTCCCAGAGGATATGAATTATATGCTCGTCCCACCAACTCCATGATAAAAAAAGATTGATGGAGGTAATCTAATTTAATACCAGGACAACTAACTAAAAAGTTAAATCAATTAATCAAAGAACTATGAAGACACAACTACAACAAATTTATTCATTTTCACAAGAGGATGTGCATTCACAAAGCAAGTAGATAACCTTTGTCTTGAGCTATAGAATACTATCAAAGAATACAATGACTCCTTTTTTTTGTTGGGGGGGGGGGGGGGGGTCGAATAATTCGCTTTCATTTCTTCAACAAACGATTCCAAACAACAAAGAAGTACTTTTTGAATGAAGGATGGCTCAAAAGGATTGAGTTGGGTTAGACAACCAATTACAAAGGGAGGGCTTCAATTCTCTAGGTCTTGACAACCCAGTCGACTAACTAATTAGCCTCATGATAATGGTGGACAACTTGGATTTCCCAAAGATGGGATAGACGAGATTTGCATTCCGCAAAAAAGGCCTGCAAATCCCAATCTCATCCATGTTGATTAGTGCCTTAGAAAAAGCCTATAAGAGATGGAGCACCTACGGCATATAGGTATAGTTTTAACAACATCGAACCGAAAACCAACTAGTTTCACAGGTGAAAATATGTACAGTTGTTGCGATCTAACATTTTCGTTTGGAGGGAAATGGACGATAGATTTAGGGATATTGCCTAAAGGCAAGTCTACAACCCTTGATTAGGCGCAAGCTCTTCCAAGCTCATACCTCACTCGACATTGGAGTATTTGATGTTAAGTCAAATTGGCATTATAAGGAGTTTCAAATAAGGAGTGACCATTATATGGTCTACTAGAAATTGAGCGAGGCACAAGAGTATAGTTCACTATGCAACTAGAAAATCTAGTGCCAATGACTTTGTTACATTATTTGATCAATTAATACCCTTTTGGTATATAATCTTATTTATTTCATTAAAATGTTTGTCAAGCAATATGAATTGATTTTTAACTAATCTGCTAATATGTGATATGATTATGCGGGTGCGTAATCATTAAAATAACAATCAACAATCAAGGAAAAACTAAATAAATTGCAATGAAAGGAAGAAATCTAATACGACAAAATAGGAAGCATGCCATTCCTAACTAGGCTAAAGGAAAGCCACAATCAACATATTGAAAGTGCGCAATCAAGAGCATTGATCTTAAAAAAAAAAAAAAAATTAAACCTTATTGCAAAGCACTAAAAATTTGTTCAATTTTAAACACAATTTTTTATCAAAGATTTTCACACATTTTAAGAGGAAACTACTCAAAAACTAATTTTTAAGCTTTTTCCTAATTTCTGAAAAATATAAAAAAAAAATTCGGAATTTTTTTTATATATTTATAAATTTTTTATTTTTTCAAAATAATTTATAAAAAATAATTTTTTATTCCGAAAATAGGGACCAGGGCCGTGCCTTGGGGCCTAGCCAGAAAATGGGCTGCCGCAGGTCACACTAATCTGGGCTGAAGGATGCGAAATGGGCTTCACACATTAAGACGCTTTAATTGATTGAAAAACGAATTGGGCTCAACTCATAGAATTAAGCCCCATTCCTCCAGCATTTGACTAAGCCCAATCCCAACAGACCAAGTTCGGGCCAAATCTAATTTAACAAGCCCATCTAACCTATCCAGAACCCAAAACACACTAAGCTCAAAAAAGCCCAAATTCGACAAAATCCAACTTCAGCCCCCAGAACATGAATACGTGAATTTTTAATTATCAAAACTTGGGATCAACAAAAGAAGCGCCGCTTATGGACCGCCATCTGGAGCATTATACGAAACCTCACCGTCGTTTACCACCAGCTTGTCACCAGACCAACACCTCCGAACATTACAATCACAGCTCCAAGAATACTCAAAAGGACAATATCAAAGCACCAGGCAAAGGCAACGGAAAGTTTTAAGAGATCTGAACTCTTATGGAAACGGAATTTTTAACTGAAAAAGTACTAAATAATCAAGAACAATCTTGCAATGAATTCGAATGCCTCTTAAACAAGTCAGAATTCAACACTAAATTGGATGGACTTTGTTCAGGCATTTCTTTGAACATGTAGTGAGTAGCGAGTTGGATAGCAAATATGGACCTACCTGTAGCTCAAACTCACCCAAACTCAAGAGAAATCAGCGAGCAACATTCAAACCTAAGAAAAACCGACTCATTCGGCTCCGACACGGGTGAGGACTAAAGAAATCGAGCTTGCTTTGCTCTTTTAAAATCAAGCGGGATGCAGAAAAAAAAAAAAAAAAAAAAAGGAACGAGCATTCAATTGTGGGGGCCCTACCCGGTTTGGTGGTGACGTCCAGAAGCCAATCTTAACACACATTGAGCTATAGCAAAAGAGAAAATGGGCCGGCCCACATAGGAAAGAGAAGAAGGAAAATAAAGAGCCGGGCTAGCCTGGACCTGGCCCGGTCTTGCTTCCACTAGTTAATAATAATGATAATTTTTAAATTTTTGAAATGCCTATTTAGAAAAATTATATTACTATCAATGCAAAACATGTTATGCAATTTAATTAAAATTATTTTTGTTTAGGGTTAAAAATTATTCTCCAATTTTCTATGCAATTAAATCCTAAATGAACATGTAAAATTTTAAGTGTCAACAATAGTATAGTGGATTAGTTAACAAACACTTCAATTTTATTACATACAGGAAAAGTAATATTGAGCCTTATAGAAGCACAATAATGTACAAATGCGATGAATTACACTGGATTGATGTATGATTTAGCCTCAATTAGTAACACAATTAAGAAGAATTATAATAATTAAGATGGATAACATGTGCAGTCCTCTTTCAAATGCACACGATCCCATTTGAGCAATTAAAAGCTTATTCTCCAAATACATAGATTTTTGCTTATGGTTAGTTAAAAAATCATGGTGGAAGGCCAAGCAAATCTCACTGTGAATCCATGAGAACTATTGTGGCCAAGTTGGGTCTAATAGCCGGATCTTCTTGAATGCATAGTAAGCAAATGTGCAGGCATCAAAAGGACTAAGTTTTTACAAAGAAATTTCAATTTCTCTTGACCAAAATAACAAAGAGTATGGTGCCAATATTTGTCACAGTAGCATGATAAAAATTACGAAACTAGCAAGATACTAGCCCCCTCCAATTGGTGGTAGAAGTTATTCCTCTTGGCACAAATGATCTCTAGAAGTAGTATACCAAAGTCATAATCAGATTTCATTGGGAACTCTGTATGCATTTCATATCTTGGAGACATGTAACCATTGCAAAAATAAGCATTAGCCACATTTATATTGCAATTTTAGGTTTGTATCACATAGCATCCTTGAATAGATAAAATGAGAAAGTCCGGTAGTTAATCACAAAGTCATCTATTCAAAAACTAAGACTTACAAAGTCCTCACAATTTTATTTGTGTTAACCTAAATTTGATCATCTCCAAAAATTATTGCCACGCCAAAATCCGAAATCTTGGGGTTTATTTCACTATCTATCAGGATATTATTATGCTTTAGGTCACGATGGATGATTAGGACACAAGAATCTCGAGCATTTCTCTAGTGATCCCAGATACTATTTTGCAATAGAATGGCCAATTGAATGGTCCTCATTTTTTGGGATCTGCATCATACAATAAAATTCATTAATGTACTGGGATGTGGCACCTATTCAAAAACTCAAGGCCAAGTTCATCACACAATACCAAAATATATTTACTTTCATCAATCAAAGGTAGCTTAACAAAAAACTATAATAAGTTGAAAGAACGGAAAACCTTTTAAATTCAAGGTTTTTTAGCCAATGGAAGCTCGAGCATATGATTTCAAGCAAATTATACATTCTCCACATATAAAAGTTAAACTGCAACTTACCAAATAAGAAGTTATCAAGGCTTTTATTTGGCACAAACTCATAGAATAGTCGTTTTTTTATCTCCCTCCAAGCAGCTGTACAAGGTATCTATGTTGAAGCTTCGCAATTAAGAAGTTCTCTGTAGGTGTTTAATATTGAGCTAAATGATAAGATTCCGTTATTTATTTATTTATTTATTTTGAAAGATTTGGCTTTTGTGGTTACACAGCATAAGTGCCAATTTTGACTATTAACTTTGGAAGTTTTATATTCCGATTGCAAAAGATGAGTCCCACAAGAGCACCGTTACAAATATAGCATAACAGTACTGCTAGTCTAGCAGACTCTTATTACAAAGAATTCTCTTTTCTGATTTTCGTCTTTATGGCAAAATCTTAATGCAATGTAAAATGGCTTTCGATTTTTGTTTACAACAAGGAAATAGAAATGTTAGTATCAACTCTTCAAATGATGGCCCAAAATGAAGAGGAAAACAAAATTATCTAACGAAGGTTCTTGACAGGAACGTCCAGCTAACTATGTATATCAAGTAGAAAAATAATTCTTGAATCCGTGGTGCCACAATGAAAACAAAATTTCAAACGATTGTCCGTATTAACCAAACAAAATCAAAAGATGAAAAGTAATATGTATCGACAAGTTGAAACCTTAAACCGGAGTTAGATTTATTAAAATTAATTTACAAGACTGTTTTACTAGGAGATAGGTAAGATTGTAAGTGATTCTCTAAATAATCCATTATATACAAGAATCAATAGTTGCCGTATACCTCATTTGATAAACTAATTATATAGACTAATCTTAGTAAGTCTAGTATTTTCCTAAAACAAAACCCCATGACATTGGCTCAGTGATTTAGAATTTGGAGACGTATAGAGCCATCTCTGTTCGCGCAAATCAAAAGGGATCTTCTTGTCGTTAAAAAGGAAAATCTCAAAACCGAAGAATTAAAAATTCTACAAGGCTTACATCAGTATTACCAACTCTGTATAAAATCGGGTCTATCGTTAAAGAAAAAAGCCTAGCTAACCGCACTGTTAGCTTGGAAAATAGATGGTGAGTTCGTACATTTTTCATGAGAGAGGGGGAGATCTTTTTTTTTTTCTTTTTCTTTTTTTTTGGGCGGAAACTTCGACGTGCTTTTATTTGAGAAAGGAAACTGCTGTGGCCATCCTTACCTTTAAATGAAGACATACAATTTTCTACGTGGAGACCATGTAAAGGGCAAAAGAAGTTCCAGGGAGAGACATCATTTCACTCCTGCTTTCGTTTATCTAGAGTGAAGCCGTGCGGGACCCGTTGCGTAGGGATGCAAAGCTGGCAATAAGGAATAGTTTGACTCAATATGTATTTTGAAGGCGGCTGGTTGAGGTTGTGGGTGTCACGCGCTGATACAGATTTGAGTGTCCGACTTTTTAACTTTAGCCACGCATTTGAAAATAATCTTCTTTCTATCAAAATAGAAGTTGTAATTTAATGTGTAAGCCCAAACAAGAGACATAGGCACTATTGATTGACCACATAACGGACATGAACGGGGAGGGTTTTCTGAGATATCGTGAACATGATAAAAAAAAGTCATTTGAAGTTTAGAAGATCATCGTGTTGAATAAAAATAGGAAATGAGTTTGTTTGTTCATTTCCACTCAATTGATTAGTTAAAGTTTGCCAAAAAGATGAGATCGAGAAGTTGTAGACGTTTCTAGTAGGAAAAATTGTCCAAAAAATCTTAAATTTATTTCATTTATATCAATTCAGTCATAGATATTTTAATTTTGCCAATTTACTTCTAAACATTTTTACTTTTTTTTTTGTTAATTGAGTCCATTTGGTCAATTTTGGTTAAAATTCATTAACGTCAACATTGGTGGGACTACGTGGCATGATCGGTGTTGACGTGAACAATTTTTAATAATATTTTAATATTTTTGAAATTTTTATAATTTTTTCTTTTTACTATTTTTTTTTTCATTTTCTTCTTCTTTTTGCCAGTGCCTAGCCACCGGCAAGCTTCAACTAGGCTTGCCCTTGTCAAGGCGAGACCCAACGAAGGTCGGTTTCACTGGGCATCGGCCGAGCGAAGGCAACGCTAGGCAAGGTCACCTTGGCCTGGGTGAGGGCCGGCCTCACCAGATCTAGCTTGGGCGAGGCTGAGCCCCGGAGAGGGCTCCCACACTAGTGTGGGCACAGGCAACACCTGACGAGGTAGCCTTGGCTTGGGCGAGGGTTGGGCTCGCCTAGTCTAGGCGAGGCCAACCCTTGCCAGGGCTCGCCCTCCCCTAGTTGGGCCTTGCCTGTGGTTTATGGGCAAGCCAAATGGCCGTGGCCGGTGGCTGGCCACCGATAAAAGGAAGAAAAAATTGAAAAGAAAGAAAGAGAGAAAAAGAAAAAGAAAAAATAAAGACGAAAATGTATAAATATTTTTTTAAAAAATACTAAATATTATTAAAAGAATTTCATGTTAGTGTCAACTGCGCCACGTGGCACCGCCGGTGTCCATGTCAATGAATTCCAATAAAAATTGACCGGATGGACTCAATTGGCATGAAGTGGCAAAGTTATAAGGTTTAGGATTGAAGTGGCAAAAGTGCAATAGGTTTAGAACTTTTTGGATAATTTTCTTGATTTTGGGAGGAGATATTGTCTAAGGTAGGAAAAGATATCTCCATAGGCGTAGACCATTAGAGAAGATTCATAAAGTCGACTAGGACCATCTTAAACCAAAGAGCTAGATTTATTAAAATAGTTTACAAAATTCTTTTCATAGGAGATACATCAAATCGTGAGTAATCCTCTAAATAATTAGTTATATTCAAAAATTAATAATAGCCCAAAATATCATTTAATAAATTAATTATATAAATTAGACATAATAAGTCTAATATTTTGCTAAAACAAAAATTCATGACATATTTTTAATGGTTTAGAATTTGGCTTGTACATAAGAAATAGACGTATAGAACCAGCTCAGTTCCTCATACAGATTATCAATTCACATTAGTAAAATGGATCTTTTTCATCACTAAAAAGGAAAACCTTAAAACAGAAGAAATAAATCCAGAAAAAGGTGTGCCTGGACATTGGGGAAGCTCGCGTTGAATTGATTATCACTGGACCGGTTGAGATTCTAGATTGATCATTTGCGTGTAACATGAAATCTGGGTTGACCTTCTAGAAGTTTGGGAGGACCACTTCCTTTATTTACCGTATTGATCATTAGAATATAAAATCGCCACTTGATGTTTTGCTATCTAACTGATTGGGTAAATTTTGGTTCAAAGGTTAAGGAGAGGAGACATGTATGAATAAATGTGATTTGACTAAATTCTTGTGCTAATTTATCGAACAGGAGAAGAACAAAACAGTGGGTAAACCGACCAATACACTTGGACCATCTTCTTGGCCCTATTTCTCCAAAAGTCCCTGGGGCTTTATGGCTTCAAGCTGTCCAAAAGGTTACTGTCATCACCAGCTGGTATGGTCATTCAACACGTGATTTTTAATGTTTAAATACTTAAATGTTTTGTCAAGTGGGTGCTAGGAAATTCAGAAATTGATAGCTTATTAAATTAATGGATACTGTGAGAAGACAACTGTATTTGTTATAAATTGATTTCCAATAATCTTATGCTTGAAAGAGGTATGTACTAACACTCAAACACAACATGTCCACAACGTGACTTGCTTCATGTCTTCCTTTCAAAGTCTTCTTTAAAAAGGTATTGTTATAGTTACATAGATGAGCTAACACTACTAGAAGAAACCGATAGCCGATGGGCAAAACCGTACAAAAAAAGAAGTCGAAATTGATTTAAAACTCTCATTATAGATGGCTTGTGGATCAGTGACCGTCGTTGGTGAGGATTTCGCAAACCTGTTGCCAAGAATCATTGGAAAAGGATAAAAATCAGACACTCGTCTAGTCAACTCCATAACAAGATATTGATAGAGCTCATATAATTTAAATGCTGTGACAGCTAATGAAAAAGTTATATCAATCAATGAAAGAACTAAGAAGACACAATTGCAAGCAATTTATTCCTGATTTTGTAAGAGAAAGTGCATTCACAAAACATATAAGATAATCTTCGTCTCGAGCTATAAATACTGTCAAAGAGTACAAAACTTTTGGTTTGCTTTTTTCCTGTTTGAAGGGATCGCTTTAATTTCTTCATCTAACAATTTCTGAACAACAAAGAACGCTTTTGAAGAAAGGATCGCTCAAAAGGGCTGAGATGGGCTAGGCAACCAATTACAAGGGAGGGCTTCAAGTTTGCTAACTGATTGGCCTCACGGGAACCGTGGACAACTTGGATTTCATGGAGATGAGCTAGACAAAATTGGCATTTTGCAATAAGGGCTTGCAAATCCCACCAAGGTTGATCAGTGCCCAAGAGAAAGCCTATCGGACATTGAGCACCTACAGCCTATCGGTATAGTTTTAACAACACCAAAGCCCAACTAGTTTCACAAGTAAAGAAATGTATAGTCTAGCAGGCATTATTTAGTCTAGAAAAGAGAAGTAATATTCATCCTAATAGATGCACAATAATTTACAAATGTGCAATATTACAAAGGATCGATGTATGATTTAGCTTCAAATGGTAACAACAACTTAGAACAATCTTAATAACTATGATGAATAACATGTGCAGAGTATTCTTTTTAAATGCACATAGACCCTTTAAGCAATCAACACCTTATTTTCCAAATACATTGATTTTTTCTATGGTTCATAAAAAATCAAGGTGGAAGGCCATGCAATCTCACCGTGAGACTATCCATGAAGAATAATTTCGCTTATGCAGCCATTCATCGAGGGTACAATTCGGTAACTGACATATCATTGGTTGATGAAGGCAAGGTCCTACTAGTAGATTGATTAGATCCAAGCTCTTTCATTGGGATGCTCAGTCTCCCTGATCGACTTCTGATGAAGAAGGCTGGATGTTGTGGCGACGGTGGGTTAAAGTTATTGCTGCTAAGCATGAGAACTACAGTTGCCATGGTGGGTCTAATGGCTGGATCTTCTTGAATGCATAGTAAGCCAATGTGTAAGCAACGAAGGACTTCATCCCTTGAATATGAATCCACAATAGCTGGGTCCAACACTTTCAAGGGTATGCCATCCCTCCATTTATTCCATACCTACAAGAATGATTTTGGAAAATCTTCAAAAATTGTGGCATTAATTCAATTCATCATGGAAGACATTCCAATCTTGCAAATAACCATATATGACTAAGGAAAAGAACTATAAGTGTTTCTTTAGGCTAAAGGACTTAGTTTTTACAAAGGAATTTCAATTTCACTTGACCAAAATTACAAAGAGTGCGGTATGAATATTCGTTGTTGTAGCACATCGAAACTTACATAACTAGCAAGATATCCGCCCCCATCCAATTGATGGTAGAAGTTATTCTTCCTGCCGCAAATGATCTCTATAAGTAGTATGCCGAAACTATAAACATCAGATTTCACTGAGAACTCTCCATGCATTGCATATTCAGGAGACATGTAACCACTGCAAAACCGAACATTAGCCACACGCATATTGCAAAATTAGATGCATATCAACGAGCATCCTTAAATAGATAAAATGAGCATGTTTGGCATCCAATTAGAAAATCATCTACTCAAGACCTAAGACTTACAAAGTCCCCACGATTTTATTTGTGCTAGCTTGAGTTTGATTGACTCAAAAAATCCTTGCCATGCCAAAATCTGAAATCTTCGGGTTCATTTCACTATCTAACAAGATATTGCTACATTTTAGGTCACGATGGATGATCCGGAGACGAGAATCTTCATGTAGATAGAGCATTCCTCGAGCGATCCCAGATACTATTTTATAACGTAATGACCAATTCAATTGGTTGCTTTTTTGGGGATCTGCATTGTTGCACCAAAACTCATTATGTGCTAGCATGTGGCACCTATTCAAAAACTCAAGGTGAATATATTTACTCTCATCAATCAAAGGTAGATTAACAAAAAACTATAATCAGTTGAAAGAATAGAAAACCTCTTAATTTTAAGTTTCCCACAGCTAGTGAAAGTTGGAACATTTGATTTTAAGCAAATATAAATAAGAAGGTTAAATTGCAACATACCAAATAAGAAGTAATCAAGGCTTTTATTTGGCACAAACTCGTAGATGAGTAGTTTTTCATCTCCCTCCAAGCAAAATCCGAGCAGCCGTACAAGATTTCTATGTTGAAGCTTTGCAACTAATAGAACTTCGTTTTTGAATTCTTCATCACCTTGTCTAGAGCTTCGAGATAGCCTCTTCACTGCGATTTGTTGTCCATCCAAAAGTCTACCCTAAAGTGTGTTGAATTTGCTGTTTAATTCCTTATCACAACTTTTTTAAAAATAACCTAAAAAAGCATTACGTTTCTTTTTTGTTTTTTTGGTTTTTTTTGGCACCATTATCTTTAACTCATATGTAAAGCATTCTTCTTTGTTTCTAACTTTATGTAATATGTACCTGGAAAACTTCACCAAATCCACCTTCACCCAACTTGTTTCCAGGAGAGAAATCATTTGTTGCCGCTTGTATTGTAGCCAAGTCAAATTGCAAGGACTCCATAGTGGTAAGTTCATTTGCACCTGCATAACCAAAAAACGCAATTTGCTTATCAAATTGTATCGACATTGACTCCTAGTGGGGTTTATATGGTTGCTAGTGCTTGGGAACATTATCACAATGAAGAGCACTGAATTTGGCTAGCACGGTTGTCCCCTTACCCCCAATGAAATCTTCCCCTCTTGATTGGTCATGAAGGAAAAAATTACAATATCATCAATACTATCGGTAACAAAGTAATGAAATGAATCTTGTATCATGATCACTTTTTCATGCTGAAGGTATTGCTAGGTTTGTTAATTGTGGTGCAGATGCTACCTATGCTTGGAGGGAATTGTGAAATGTTAGGAGCATTTTGAGGCCTCGTTCTATGGTTGGTCATGTCGAATCTATATCCCTCTGGAATGACTTATGGCATCCGAATGAGATCTTACCAGATGTATTCCCAAGAAGAGTACTATACGATTCTGCTCTTCTTTGAATTATAAAAGCAGCTGATATGATTTATGCTCTAAATGGAAAAGGCCCATTGGGAGGTCTGAAGACAAGGTATCATTCTAGACAGTTGTTTGTGGTGTAATTTGTTGAAGGCTTCTTTGGAAGACCAAAATTCTTGCACTACTGCTTCTTGTGACATGCTTACCTCTGCTTCAGCTTTGGAGATTGTGAGGAAAAGAGTCACAAGAGTTGAATGGTATCGGCTGATTTGATTTTCATCTAATTTGCTAAGGTTTGGATTCATATTTTGGTTTGCAATACAAGATAAGCTGCCTATATTTCAAGGAATTGACAGATAGTTTTCTAATCAAGGCCGAACTCTCTGCTTTTTGTGTCATGAAAGCACTAACATTAGATCCAATTTGTTCTTTAGATGCAGTTTCTCTAAGCGAGTCTGGAAGAGTGCCCGTCAGCTTTGTTTTCCTAATAATGTTATTGGTGATTGGGCGTTTGAATTGTCCCGATGTAGCATGCTATAAAAAGGGGCGATTTTCATTGGTGTTTGGTAAATTTTTTTGTAGAATTGCTGCATCTATTTATCTTGAAGGCCAGAAATGAGCTGTTTCATTTCCAAACTTATTGATGGCATTATGATTTGCTTGTGCAGTCAAGTATACTTTTGATGGTTGAAAGAGCATGAAGAATCAGATCTTTGTCCTCGATCTTTTCCATTTTATTACTATATTTATATCAAATGGACTCTTAATTTGTATGATTAATATATCCGATTCCTTATAGAAAATAACGAAGTTAAATAACATGCTCAACTATATGACACAGATAGTCTACAAAAAATAAAGGCAAATAGTCGATTTACCGTTATTTCGTTCGACGACTTCATCCATCTTTTTTCCTCCAAGCAAACAACAAGTGAGAAAAAGTACCATAACAACTCCAACAGGAACGGTAATGGCGATGGCTATCACAGTAGATTTGTTGCTTTTTCCTACACATGACCATTTTGTATATGAGACAATAGCCAAACTAATCTAAAAACACTATAGATGAAAGCATGTTAATATTTAAACATTCTATCATTTTGCTTCACTAGGTTGGAATATGACCTAAGACTGACGCGTGAAGATTCGTAATTTGACACCAAAGAAGTGGCCTTGAGTGATATGAATAGAGAGGCTTAAACGAGAACGTCTAAACTTCAATTGCTATTCTAGCATTTATAAGTTTTGTTTATGATAAAATGATGGGGCTGAATCTGAATAAGTGAAAATATTAAGAAGCAAAAAATTTCTAGGATGAACAACCCCTATTTCATCGCCTATTAATAAGGAAATAAAATCCAAAGGAAGAGCATACTTAAGAGAAACTTGCACACTGTTTGATCACTGGAAGTATCATATGTTATATCAACAAAACTACTATCACCTATAGACTCCACCATAACTCATTTACTTTTGTACTTCAGCCGGTCTCTCTTGTAGTGCCTTACCACATCATAACATCAACGATTCCGGACATTGGACCTCTATTTAAAACGACTTTTCCATATGCTACTTTCAGACTCTATGCTTTGCACCATATCATTTGCCAAATCATTTTTCATCAATTCTTTTGCCACTCCTCGGAAATAAGGTGGACTTCCATCTCTTCTAAGGAAATTGTAAAGAGCCCCCCTTAGAAGAGCATCGGTGAAGTTTTAGAGATGCCGATGACAACATGCCTTGTTTCTCATCAAGAAAGGCTTCATTGCCATTCTTCAAGTCCATCATGAATTTCATATACCTTTAGGTGTTGTAATCGGCGAAGGAAGTGGGACAGGCAGGGTGGAGTCATTATAAAAGGGGTGCAGTGTGACATCTTTGATGGTATCTCCGGGTACTTACTGGCTTGGCTCGCTGATGTTCTTGGTGTTGTACAATGTGATCAAGCGATTTTTCCATGATTGTGAAGATGGCCTGGTTCAGGTATCTCAATATGCAGTCGACATTCCAAATCGCAAAGAGTCGCTGATTGGGACATCTTTGCATGATATGTTGATATTGAGGTCGTTGCAGTAAAGGAAGAGCTTGTCAGCCTGGTTGGGAAGTTTTGGCTGGCAATGGCGTGGGTGAAGCCACTGGTGCTGTCGTCGGCGACGGAGGAGAGGGAACAAAAAAAATGTTGAGGTTGGATTGGTAGATGTTGTTGAGAGAAAAGAAGGTGATGCTTTGAACGGGTAAGTAATGATTCAGAACTTTGGGTATTAACGCACTGGTGCGCCACATAGG
Source organism: Eucalyptus rudis (assembly GCA_019915205.1). Classification (NCBI taxonomy): domain Eukaryota; kingdom Viridiplantae; phylum Streptophyta; class Magnoliopsida; order Myrtales; family Myrtaceae; genus Eucalyptus; species Eucalyptus rudis. The sequence goes on along the minus strand of JAHMTN010000003.1, from coordinate 6,564,409 downwards.
ATTGTCAGCCCTAGCTAGACCACCATGTCAACGTTTTCTGGTCAAAATTGGCTGAAAGAATTGTATTGGCAAATTATCAAAAGGTTTATGATTGAATTGGAATTATTCAAATTTTTAGAACTGAATTGATACAAATATAATAGATTTAGGACTTTTTAAATAATTTCCTCCAAGTAAAAACCCTAAACCAATTCTAGAAACTCTAATCTAAGCTTTGATACAAATTTTTGGGAAATAACACGGCAATTTACTTGCTGTGGAGTTGGACTCTCAAGCGTCCATTTTCCTCCTTTAGAAATCAACTCCCTTTCTCAATTTTGGTGACTTTCTCCTTTTTCATATTGGGAAACTATTAGAATATCTTTAATAGATCAAAGTTACACATGGTTTTAGGCAAGGAAACTTATGTGCAGATTAGTGAACAAATTGGGTATTTCAACACTGTGATGTAAATGCACTCTAGTACTAGATAGGACACCGAGAGGTTTACTTTCTTTGTTGATAGAAGATCAGACTGGATTAGGTTTTATTAGGAAAGTAATGGTGTAAAACTCAACTTTGCCCCTTTTTCTTACCCTAAATAAATAAACTTAAGTCTAACATGAAACAAGTTCAAAATAATGAGGAAAAAAAACACAAGTGTAATATTTTACAGTAAAGAACATGTCTTTATCGATTAAAACAAGTGGGTATTAACATGTCACTTTTAGGCACATATCACATGTTTCCATTATTTAATTTTTAATAAGTGGATATTACCATGATAGAATCCAAAAAAAATCGATCATGAGCAACTTTTATTAACATAGTCAAATATTTACAATTTTTTATTTTTGTTGTGCATATCACCCTTATACTATTTCTTATCATTTGTCTTTCATATACAAACAATGGGGTGACCGGATGTAACATAAAGTGACCTCATTGAAAATTTTACCAAAATAAAATCACATTTAATTTCTCAATGTGAAAATTTAAAAGGTGAAATTTAATTAAATATACCTATTGCATAAAATAAGGAAAAAAGTTAAAATGATAGTTAAATTTTATTTATATCAGATTGATAAAAATTAATATCATTCCTTGAAGTGTTTATGGAAAGAATAACAACATGCTCGACTTGCATACAATTTTTATATCCCTTTATTTTTATCTTATTTTAAGATATTCCTATATCATTAAACACTAGCCATGGATAGGTAACATTGTTACGTCCTAAATCAAGATCTTGCTTCAAGATAAAGTGAAAAGAGTTCGGAAAAAGAGCATAGGTTAACTGAAAAGTAATTATGCTAGAAATTAAGAGTAGAAGAGAAGAACGTGAGCAGAAGTAAGAATATTCTTTGGAGCAACATGAAAATTCATTTAGACTCTTTGAAAAGCCCCTCAAATTTAAATTCACAATATAAATACAACAAACTAAATGATCAAATTAAAATTCGCCAAATTTGCCATCATTTGAGCTATAATGTGCATATTCAAGTCACAATGCGACATATGTGGGGGCATCATTATCAATGGACCACCAAAAGGTCATAGGTTATTATGGTCAGAGAAATTTAAGTAAACTAGAGCATAAATGTAAAAGAGAATTTATACAAGTGGTTTGATCCAATCTTAATTTAAGGATTGTAACTACTTGCTCTCTCAAATCAATGATGTATATAGCTGCCTGTGCAAAATATTTTTTATATAGAGGATAGCTATATCTTGGGTAACTATTTTGGCCCACTGGGCTGAATCCAGTCTTCAATCTAATAAAAAAGGAGAGTTGGCATGGAGGAAGACAAGCAATACAAACACAAATATACCTTTTGGTTGGGTCACCGGAGCTAGAGGCGGAGGCGGAGACGGAGGCGGAGGCACTGGCACCGGCAGGGCGGAGGCATTATAAAAGGGGTAGAGCTCGTACCTCACGATGCAGCTCGGAGTGAGCACCCTCCCTCCTTGCTTCCCCTGAACCAGATAGCCGCTCCCAAACTGGAGGCACGTGTTACAGTCCCACGCTGTCAAGTCCGGCGTGCACTGCGCGAATGCGTACAGCTTCTGCAAGCTCGTGAAGTTTGCCTCCGCTGCGGCAACCTTCTTCCCTAACCAGCCAGATAAAGCCCTTGTGGTAACGTCTCTCATGGTTTCTAACAAGACATCCATCAACTGGGTTGTGTCGGTGACGTTCCCGGTGTTGTACAAAGTGACATATGGCGATCGCTCCATGGCAGAGAAGTTCGACTGGTTTGAGTAACGCAACATGCACTCATCGTACCAGATTACAGAGACTCGCTGGTTGGGGCATCTTTGGAGGATTTCCTGTTTTCCAGTGGCCACACAGTCGCTGCACGTGGCGTTGTCGAGGTCGCCACGGCAGAGGAATAGCCCGTGGGCCTGGTCAGGAGGGTTTTGGCCAGCGGTGTCGTTGGCGAAGCCATTGGTGCTGTTGGTGGAGGCGGAGGAGAGGGAAGAGAGGAGGGTGTTGAGGTTGGATCGGTAGGTGGAGTTGGGAGTGAAGAGTGTGGTGTTTGGGCAATTATGATATATGTAAGTGGGTGCAGCTTCAGTATTGAAGATTCTGATGATGAAGAAGAAGGAGAGAGAGATGAAGAAGGTGAAGCTAGATATCATGGTTGGATTGATGATTGTATTGGCTTAGCGAGATCGTCACGGAATTATAGGAACACTAATGTTTGAATTGTCGTCCCATAAGTTTTGTCCATTCCTAAGATTTCATGGTTCCTTGTACTTGCACGCCATTACTCCATCGAAAAGTCTTATATAACTTTATGATGGATGTGTAGTTTCTAAGACCGCTCGTATATTAATTAATTAATTAGATAAAGAGAAACAAAAAATCTAAGACCACTTGTGGAGCGGAGGATTGGTCCCACCCCCTCCTGATTGAAATCTCTACGCTGCGACCGGTACTTATCGGTTTCCTAGCAGAAAACCCCTTTTGCGACGGCCGTCGCTCGCTCAATTGCGATAGTTCGATTCAGATCAATATATAGTTAGTTCCTGAATGAGAATAAAAGATCACCGAGAATACACCTCATTGACCGACATTTCACGGGTCGACCACCGCATTGACCTACTCTTGGATTCGTCCGACTCAAGCTCTTTCAATTATCTCCCGGTGCTCCTTCGGAGGAAAAAGACCGGTTGTCGAGGCTAAAGAATCTCAATAAAGTTGCTACTTGTTGGGGAGAATCAGGCAACAGTCACCAAGAACTAACCCAACCCACGATTTGTGTCTTCCCCAAAGCTAAACCTACCAAAATCGACTTAAGCCAATATATTCAAGCAATGCAACCTTGCAATATGTAAATATAATGTAGAAATGATAAGGAGACAAAAAAAAAAAAAAATAACAACGCTAAGATTTTACAAGGAATGGTAATGTGGAAAAAATCACAAACCACTCAAAAACTTCCACTACTCACCGAGAATCATAGCACACAAAAAAACGTTTTTTTTTTTTTATAGTCACGCATTAAAGGCTTAATATCAACAATATAATAGTATTTAATCACTAAAAAGATGGATTAACACAGATGAAGTGAGAAATCCTAATCATGATCGGAGAAAACGAGAAACAATTCGGAGAAGAATTTCAATAAACGAAACCAATTGAATCAACTCTTGTTCTTATAAATAACATATTGAAATTTGAGCCAAGTCTGACCTCATTTGGCCTTCCAACGGGGACGGCAAAGTCTTCACCCCTTTTCTTCTCTTCCACGTGCTCTCTCTCGATGGGCGACCTCGGTTCTCTCTCCACGAGCTAGCAGCCCCTTTTGTACCTTTCCTTGTTTGCTTTTTGACTTCTGACTTCTTTTTCTTTTAATTAATATTAGCTGGGCCCCACATAAGCGGACCCGGTCATCGCCACTCGACATAAGAACTATGCTTGCAATGGTGAGTCTATCGGCTGTCTTCCTGAACACCAAGTAAAGCAATGTGGAGACATCTAAGCACTTCATCTATTGAATATGAGTCTCTATTGAACAAATCTAACCACTTCGAGCGGTGTACTAGCTCTCCAATGCTTCCACGCTTGTAAATAATATTTCAGTGGAGGAATTTTAACTTAATTAGAGTGGTGTGGCCTAATATATGTTGTAATAACAAATACACAACTTTCATAGCTGGTTAGATTTTCGCCCCAATCTGATTGGTAGGAGCAACTATTCTTCTTACCATTAATTATCTTTAGAATTAGGACACTCAAAGTATGGACATCGGATATTGTCGAGAGTTGCCTGCACATAACATCCTTAGGAGACAAGTAATCACTGCAAACATACACGAACGGTATCATCCATTATGTAATTATAATTTGGTAAAATGAGCAACTTGCGAATGAACCACACTCTAATTAATATACTTTGAGGATTGGCGTGTATATGAGCATGGGATTGTTTCTAATTCATAGATCAACCATAAGATAGATAATATAAACAAGAAATTGTCGGTCATCTGAGAAAGAATTTGAGACTTACAAGATTATATTAGTGTTTGCCTAAGTTTCATCAACACCAAAAGTCCTAATCATGCGGAAATGTGAAATCATTGTGTTCATATCACTATCTAACAATATAATGATGGGTTTTAGATCATGATGAATGAGCTGAAGTCTAGAATCTTCATGTAGATAAAGTATTCCTCGGGCGATTCATGTCTTGACCATTCCAATTTCCTTCTCTTCTCAGGATTTGCTTTTTTACACAATTAGAAACCAAGTACTATGAATTGATCAATCCTCGAAGAACTTTCATCAGGTTCCTAGAAGCCAATGACAGGTCCTACTCCAAGTTTATGCTAGTTACAGATACAATTTCTTCCACATTGAAACCAACAACTTAAGATTTGAAGTGCGCCCCGTACCAAATGAAACGTAGTAGGGAATTTTGTTCGGCAAAGCTCATAAATAAGTATCTTTTCTTCTACCTCTATGCAAAACGCAAGAGCCCCACAAGGTTTCGACATTCAAGCTTCGCTCCCAAAACAACCTCATTCTTGAATTCTCCAACACCTTGCCATGACCTTTTAGATAGCATCTTCACAACTATTTCTTGTCCATTCAGAAGTCTACCCTGAAATTCTTTAATTTGGTTGCTTGAGTACACTTTAAATTGCTAACTGATACTACCTAGAAAGCTCTTTTGGATCCGCCCTTGCCCAACTTATTTTTTATGGGAAAAATTGTTTTTGGCAGCTTGTATGGTACCCAATGGTATTACACAAACTCCATGTTTGTAATGTCACTTGCGCCTACATGACAAAACAACATGAGATAGTCATTTACCAAAAGCATAGAACAGTGTATCCCGTGCACACAGTTTCAAAATTCTCTCGGAGTATTAAGGCATGTGCGAGTCTATGTACTGCCTTCTGCTTGTACGACTGCATACGCCTTTGTTGTTTTACTCCGATGCAAGCAGCAAGCAATCAAGATAAGTATGATAACAACACCAACCAGAATGGCTACGGCAATGATTATCATTGTAGATTTATTGTTTTGCCTGCATATGTGCAACCATCTTATAGGAGTGCAGGATATTGAAGAAATTTGAATTGCTAATTTGCTACTACAGGTAGGAGCAAAGTTAAAAACAGTATAAATTCATTTAAATGTGTGGTTCTACTATATATTTCCACTCGAATCAAGTTCTTTAAATTCTTCAGCCATGAGATTTTGTGTGGTTGAAAAAGGTCCTGCTTGAAAAGTAAATGTCTAGAAGAATTATGTTGTCCCCCATAGTCTGTCCATCTCACAACATCTTTTTCCTTTTTCTAATTCTTATATTAAAGGAATGCACCAATTCTCAATTTGGTATTAGCCACTAAATTTGACTAAAAAAAGCGAGCCTGAAAGACTAAACACTCGAGTCCAGAGTCCACTATCAATAGCTTTCGTGTGAAAGTTCTCTAAATAATCTAATCTCAGTAGTGATGTCAGAATCCACAATGTTTAACATGTGTGAGAATGAGATAATTGCCCGGTCTACTAAGGAAATTTTGCACCTTAACCAGGGGTATTGACTGAACCTGTTAGTTAAGGAATAGTGCTGTTAGGCATGTTCAACCAGTAGAGGGCATTTCACCCTCACTCATTCACACCGGACAAGGGATAAGGATTGGTTACCCCATGCCAGCCTAGTCGTAGCCTGGTTTCCCAGACGTGGCGTTTACACTCACCACCATGAGCCCCCAAATTCCCAGTTGATCTTTTACCAACCAACTAAGAGGCTAGGGAAGGCAAGTATGGGGTCACTAACCCCTGGGCGGTTCTCCAGCCTTCACCTTCTGGTGAGCAATTTAAGGACCTGCTCAGGTCCATTGTCTCAAGGGATATTAATCACAGCCACTATATTTTTCGAGATGTGGGAGCTACCTCTACCCCCCTTAATTTTTTACGGTCGGGGGGGCCCCTGCAAGTGTAGGGCAACCTTGCTTGGTTCAACTGATACCCCATTAGGGGAAGACTACCTAAGGGTATCCCGTCATTACCAAGGGAGCAATTTCAAGAACTCCCAAGACCTGCTCAGGTCTAAGTTCTTTAAATTCTTCAGCCGTGAGATTTTGTGTTGTTAAAAAAGGTCCTGCTTGAAAAGTAAATGTTTAGAAGAATTATGTTGTCCCTCATAGTCTGTCCATCTCACAACATCTTTTTCCTTTTTCTAATTCTTATATTAAAGGAATGCACCAATTCTCAATTTGGTATTAGCCACTAAATTTGACTAAAAAATGTGAGCCTGAAAGACTAAACACTTGAGTCCAGAGTCCACTATCAACAACTTTCATGTGAAAGTTCTCTAAATAATCTAATCTCAGCAGTGATGTTAGAATCCACAATGTTTAACAGGTGTGAGAATGAGATAATTGCCTGGTCTACCAAGGAAATTTTGCACCTTAACCGGGGGTACTGACTGAACTTGTCGGTTAAGGAACAATGCCGTTAGGCATGTTCAACTAACAGAGGGCATTTCACCCTCACTCATTCACGCCGGGCGGGGGACAGGGATTGGTTACCCCATGCCAGCCTAGTCGTAGCCTAGTTTCCTAGACGTGGCGTTTACACACACCACCATGAGCCCCCCAAATTCCCAGTTGATCTTTTACCAGCCAAATGAGAGGCTGGGGAAGGCAAGTACGGGGTCACTCATCCCTAGGCAGTTCTCCCGCCTTTACCTTCCAGTGAACGGTTTAAGGACCTGCTCAGGTCCATTGTCTTACAAGATACTAATCCCAGCCACTATATTTTTCGAGGCATGGGAGCTGCCTCTACCCCCCTTAGTTTTTTACGGTTGGGGGGGGGGGGGGGGGGGGCAGGGCGACCCTACTTGGTTCAACTGATACCCCATTAGGGGAAGACTCCCCAAGGGTATCCCGTCATTATCAAGGGAGCAATTTAAAGACCTGCCCAGGTTTAAGTTCTTTAAATTCTTCAGCCGTGAGATTTTGTGTTGTTGAAAAATGTCCTGCTTGAAAAGTAAATGTCTAGAGGAATTATGTTGTCCCCCATAGTCTGTCCATCTCACAACATCTTTTTTCCTTTTTCTAATTCTTATATTAAAGGAATGCACCAATTCTCAATTTGGTTTTAGCCACTAAATTTGACTAAAAAAAGCGAGCCTGAAAGACTAAACACTTGAGTCCAGAGTCCATCATCAACGGCTTTCGTGTGAAAGTTCTCTAAATAATCTAACCTCAGCAGTGATGTCAGAATCCACAATGTTTAACAGGTGTGAGAATGAGATAATTGCCCGGTCTACTGAGGAAAAATTTTGCACCTAACATGTGCCATATCTTGATTTCATTGGACGGAAGATTTGAATGAAGCATTGAAGGTAGATAAACAGAAATGGGAACACTTGTGCGGAATCATCAGAGAAAGACATTGCCATTTTCTTTGTCTTATTGGGAAGTGTGAAAGAATGTACTCTTTCAATAAAAAACCCGGTCTGGGTGTTATGGCTTTTTAAAAAGTCAACAAAACCATTGATGCCCTTTTTTTCTTCTTTTCCTTTTCTCTCCCATCTGCATTTTCCTTTGCTTCTTCCTCAGTTCCACGGTAGTATCACCGCCCTCCTCCTATTGTGATAGAGAGGTGAGCTCAGGGACGGATGGGCCGATCCAATGGGCAAGCGATTGCCGCTAGTGGCGAGGCATGACAATGAGGCGAGGGGTGTGTGAGCCACGGTGGAGGTGGAGAGAGAGATGGGGATCTAAGATTTTGTGTTGATTTGCTGCATTCATTGATCGAAAATACTTTGGAAGATAAAATGACACTTTTTGAAATCTAGTACGCAAAACTGTAAATACACTTTGGATGTTGGCCTATGCTCACACCTTATTGGATTCTCTGAAAAATTGTGAATAAATTGCTGTTGGTTAGGCCATCAATACCAAGGTGGGGGAAATAGAAGAAGATGAACGGTGAGGATGATCGCCTTTTTGGCCTCGTGCAGGGTCACTGACAAGGTCAATTGCGTGATTTGCATTCTTTTGTTGAGTGGGGAGACTTGACCAACAAAAGTCAAGATAACTGTGGCTCCAATAATATTCAAGTTTAAAGTGATGGCGATGGCAATGGAGAGCACTTTGGACTTGGTTCATATGTACTCATTACCTTAGGAACTACACGAAATGTATTGGCACCAATTGGACAAGTCTGTTGACCTCATACAACTCCTTGTAGGCCATGGCTAAAATCTCCGATGGAGGGAGATATTAATGCATTTGCATGTGTATAAGTGATTTGCATGAAAATTTGCCTAACAACTTTCATGGGCCGTCGTCTCCCGATGCCAATGGAAACACTTGCAACATCAATTAAGGATGTGAACTAGTCTGTTCAGCTCGGAAAAGGACGTAATGAAAAATTACTATGAAATGTTACCATACTTTTACCTTACAATTAGCGTGAAATGACTAAACACTCATGTGCAGGTTTCAGATTGCCCGCTCTGAGGGACATAGAATTACTTCATCGTAGAGTAGCTTCCAGTCATTTACGATCCTTTTCTAAGTATATAGTAATTCGTAGACCAGGGTGGCAATGGTGTAATTTAGATGAATGACCCAGCGTAGTGTAGATGATCCCCAGGGGAGAGTGTTAAATTATAACTGAGAAGAGGAAAGGTTGCAACCAAGCAGCCCATTTTAAAAGGCCCAGGGCATTCCGATATGCAGACATAATTCGGATTCTCTAGTGAAACAGCAAAGAAAACACTACGACGCAGAAAGAAACAAAGGCATACATAAACGAATATGGCTTATTTTCAGAGAATTGTGGCCGCCATTATCGGTCTTCATTGCATATGGCAGATTGGCAGAGACATGCCAGACGAGACTGTGGTGCAGCAAATATGCAGCAGAGACAAAAACGACGAGGGAGATGGTTACTGTTTTTATTTATACGGAATCCTGAGAGATTTTCACATCACCGCCGCCGGATCTGGGTATAACTATTATGGACATAGTAGAGCTTTCCATATCCAGTGCTATGGTCATGCGGCTTGCAATGATGCCCTTGCAACATCATGCTCACGACGTGCTCCTAACGAATGCTTAGGAATTGGGGCTCACCTCCATCTCGAAGATTGTGGAATGAGATAGGAGGTACATCATTAAACTCTTCCCTCTTTTAAAAAATTGCTGTGTATGCGGTTATTACCATATGAGAATCCTCCACTATTCACGGTATTACTATTAGAAACTTTGTGAAGACCTAAAGCGACATGATAATGTTAGTGTAAGGAACGTACAATGAAAACCTCATACAAAAACGTTCGGAAACTAAAAGCATACTATATTTCATTAAATGAATAAAGGCAATATATTCTTGCAAATCCAGGAATTTCTCATTGCTCCATCATCAGAATTTATTGAGTACTTGATTAAACTCTTTCCGCATAAGATCAAGGATCACGATATTAGAAAGGCATGCTATTTTTTCATCATGCAACACCTCCACTACATGAGTCGACTTGCTTCATCGTTCTCCCTTCTCTATCTTCCAAAAATCATGCTATTCCTGGCGTTCCCTAAACTTGCTAACACCACTAGATAATCGATGGGTGATGGGCAAAACTGTACGCACAAGTCAAAATTGGTCCTAGACTCTCATTAGTGACGACTCATAAATCATCGGCTATCGTCGGTGAAGGTTTCTTGAAACCTGTCGCCAAAAATTTTAGGGATGCTAAATTTTCTGTCCCCGAATGATAACAATGGTACACTCATCCTGTCAAGTCCATGATGAGAGGATTGATAGAGTTAATAATTTAAATACCGTAACAACTAACTGAAAAGATACACCAATCAATCAAAGAAATAAGAAGATAAACAAATTTGTAAGTATTAGAATAATGGAAAACATATAGATGTCACCATAGTCATATAAGTAGCGACCCAAATCCAAAAAAACATTTCATGGCAAGACGTCTCTGAATGTTGAATGAGTAGCATGGAAAGAAGTAGATGATCTATAATCAACACCGTCAAAGGAATTCCCAACGTTAAGATCAGGAACTTCTTTAATCTTGGAAAGAAAATTAGATGTCTACAAAAGGAGAATAGAAGTTGGTTGAAACAGTGACGAAAACACCATAGCAACCTCTTTGAAATTGTCTGATTGAAAAGAAATAATAAAAATTAGATATAATTTTTGAAAGACAAGGGCTGTAACCTTCGAGTAAAAATTAGTTATGAAGGGCATTTTTTGGAAATGAAAAGCAGAGAAACACTTTACTCTTTCTAATAGTAACGTACTTTCCAGAAGAGCAAAAAATGCGTAATTCTGAGCACAGAATAAGTCAATTCTGCTAGACTTGAGATATTCTTTTGTGCCAAAATATCAGACACAACCGGAACAAATTTGTCCATGATTTCACAAGAGAAAGTGCGTTGACGATACAAATAGATAATCTTTTTCTCGGGCTATACTACTGAGAAAGAATATAAAGACTCAAAATACTTTGATTTATTAACAACACCAGAACCCAACTAGTTTCAATGGTAAAGAAATGTGTAGTCTACTAGGTCAGCTAACGAACACTTGAATTTGATTATTTAGTCTACACAAGAGAAGTAGTTGGATTGAGTCGTATAGAAGCACAATAATGTACAAATGCGCTAAATTACAAAGGATCGACGTATGATTTAGCCTTGAATAGTAACAAAGTCTTAGACGAATCATAATAATATGTATAGACTCTTTTTTCAGCACTCCATTCCCCAGAGCAATTAAAGTCTTATTATGTAATTACATAGATTTTTGCTTATTGTTAATAAATAATCTTGGTGGAAAGCCAAGCAATCTCACTGGAAGACCATCCACGAAGAAAGATTTCACTCACAACACCATTCATCGGGGGTAGAATTCGGTAACTGACATACCGTTGGTTGACGAAGGCATAGTACTACTAGTGGATTGGTCTGACTGAAGCTCTTTCATTGGGATGCTTAGCCCTCGAGATCGACTTCGGACAAAGAAGGCTGGATGTCGAGCCGATGGCAGGTTAAAGTAATTGCTGCTAAGCATGAGAACTACAGTTGCCATGGTAGGTCTAATAGCTGGATCTTCTTGGATGCATAGTAAGCAAATGTGCAGGCATCGAAGTACTTCATCTTTTGAATATGAATCCATGATAGCCACGTCCAACACTTTCAAGGGTGTGCCATCTCTCCATTGATTCCATGCCTACAAGAATAATTCCGGAAAATCTTCACAAAATTGCAGCATTAATTTAATGACTCATCATGCAAGACATCTGAATCTTGCAAAAGATCATATGTGGCTAAGGAATTGAATCGGAAGTGTTTCCGCAAGCTAAATGATTAAGTTTTTATGAAGGAATTTCAATTTCACTTAACTAAAATTACAAGGAGTGCGGTGTGAAGAGTACCACGGTTAAACTTACATAACTAGCAAGGTATTCACCCCCATCCAATTGGTGGTAGAAGTTATTTTTCTTGCCACAAATGATCTCTAAAAGTAGTATGCCGAAACTATAAACATCAGATTTAACTGAGAACTCTCCATGCATTGCATATTCTGGAGACATGTAACCATTGCAAAATTGAACATTAGCCATATGTATATTGTAGAAATAGATAAAATGAGCAAGTATGACATCCAATTACAAAGTCATCCATTCTAAAAATAAGACTTACAAAGTCCCCACGATTTTATTTGTGCTAGCCTGAGTTTGATCACCTCCAAAAATCCTTGCCATGCCAAAATCCGAAATCTTGGGGTTCATTTCACTGTCTAACAAGATATTGCTACATTTTAAGTCACGATGGATGATTCGGAGATGAGAATCTTCATGTAGATAGAGCAATCCTCGAGCAATCCCAGATATTATTTTATATCGTAATGGCCAATTCAATTGACCCTTTTTTTGGGGATCTGCATCATTGCACCCAAACTCATTATGTGCTAGCATGTGTCACCTATCGAAAACTCAAAGAACATAAAACCTTTAATTTATGGTTTCCAGAGCTAGTGAAAGCTCAAACATTTGCTGTCAAGCAAATTATACATTCTTAAGATAAGAAGATTAAGTTGCAATATACCAAACAAGAAGAAATCAAGGCTTTTATTTGGCACAAACTCATACTCTAGTAGCTTTTCGCTTCCCTCCAAGCAAAATCCAAGCAGTCGTACAAGATTTCTGTGTTGAAGCTTTGCAACTAATAGAACTTCATTCTTGAATTCCTCATCACCCTGTCTTGAGCTTTGAGATAGCCTCTTTACTGCGGTTTGTTGTCCATTAGGAAGTCTACCCTAAAGTGTTTTGTATTTATTGTTTAATTTCGTATTACCACTCCTTAAAAAATAACATAAAAAAGCGCTACATGTTTCTTTTTCTTTTTCTTTTTCTTTTTTCTAGCACCATCATGTTCATTTCATATATAAAGAATTATTGATTGTTTCTAACTAATATGTAATACCTACCTGGAAAACTTCACCAAATCCACCTTCACCCAACTTGTTTTCAAGAGAGAAATCATTTGTCGCGGCTTGTATTGTAGTGAAGTCAAATTGCAAAGACTCCACGGTGGTAAGTTCGCTTGCACCTACATTACAAAAAAAAGGCAGTTTGATTGTCAATTATATTGACATTGGCTCCTAGTGGTGTTTATATAACTACTGGTGCTTGGGAACGTTAGCACAATGTAGACCACTGGATTAGATAGGTATGATTGTCCCACTACCCCAAAGAAATCTTTCCTCTCTTGACTAGTCATAAAACAAAAAATCATGAATATTATAGGAAACAAAGTAATCAAATGAATCTTTTATCATGATCACTTTTTCATGCTCTAGGTGGTGTTAGGTCTACTAATTGCTATGTAGATGCTACCTATAGTTGGATTGATAATGGTGAATCTATATCACTCTAACATACATCATGGCATTCTAATGGGATCTTGTTGGATGTATACCCAAGGGATCTTGCTAGATGTATACCCAAGGAGAGTAGTTTATAATTTTAATCTTCTTTGAACTATAAAGGTGGTTGATATAATTCATAACTCTAAATGGAAATGGCCTAACAAAATGTCTGAAGACTTGATATCAATCTAGGTACTTGTTTGTATTGGGTGGTTTTGGGCTTTTCTCACTCCAAAAGCTAGCTGAAAGTGTAGAGTTTTTTCTTATGCTTATAAACCGACTACTAACCCATTTTGCAACAAATGTAGGACAATCTCAATAATCTCCCCTCACACACCAGGCTTGAGTCAAAGCTACAATAACTTGTAAACCCGTGTGAATATTAGATCTAGACTTGTTGGCAACCTATACTCCAATACTAATGTTAGGTGGTCTTAGGCCTCTCTCACCCCTAAAAACTATCTTAAGGTTTTTCCTTATTTTTATAAATCAACTACTAGTTGCTACCACAACAAATGTGAGATAACTTTAATAATCTCCTCCTAACACATCAAGTCTAGGTTGAAGCCACAATAACCCGTAACTTTCTTGTATTATTGTTGGGTCTGGACTCATCGGCAACCTAGGCTCTAATACTAGCGTTGGGTGGTCCTGGTCTTCTCTCACCCTAAAAGCTAGTTTAAAGAATGGGACTTTCCCTTACACTTATATACTGACCACTAGCTTTTTTCATGACCAATGTGGGACAACCTTAACAATCTCCCCTTACACAAGAAACCTTTGGTCAAAGTCACAACAACCCATAACTCTTTTGTGTGACTATTGGGGTGTAGACATGTTAGTAACATGGATTTTAATACTAGTGGTGGAAAAATCTTAGGCTACTCTCACCCAAAGCTAACTTAAAGGGTAAGGTTTTCCCCCACACTTATAAATCAACAATGAGCCCCTTCCACAACCGATGTGTGACAACCTCAACAATCTCCCCCTCACATATTGAGCCTATATCGAAGCCACAACAAATCATAACTCTCCCGTGTGATTGTTGATTCCACACTTGTTGGCAACTCGGACTCTAATACCAATATTAGGTGATCTTGGGCTTCTCTCATCTCAAAAGTTAGTTTAAAGGATGAGACTTTTCCTTACAGTTATAAACTGATTACTAGCCCCAATCACAATAAACATGGGACAACCTCAATAATCTCTTCCTTACACATTGGGCCTAGGTCGAAGCTACAACAACCCGTAACTTTCCCATGTAACTATTTTGTCCAGACTTGTTGGCAACCTAAACTTTGATATTAGTGTTGTGTGGTCTTTGGACTCTCTCACTCTAAGACTAGCTCAATGGGTGAGACTTTCCCTCATACTTGTCCCTTCCACGACAAATGTGGGACAACCTCAACAATCTTTCCCTCGCACATTAATTCTAGGTCGGAGCCACAATAACTCGTAACTCTCCCATGCGACTGTTGGAGACAAACTTATTAGTAACCTAAGCTCTGGTACCAGTATTAGGTGGTCTTGGACTTCTTTCAAAAGGTGAGACTTTTCCTCACACTTATATACCGGCCACTAGTTCCCTTCACAACTGATGTGGGACAACATCAACAATTTGTGGTAAGATTTTTTCTACATCTTCTTTGTAACATCACGATACTAGCACTATTGCTTCTAGTGACATTCTTGCCTCTGCTTCAGCTAGGGAGATTGTCAGGAAAAGCAGTGCAAGATAACATTGAGATTAGATCCCATTTGTTTGGCCATACAAGATAAGCTACCTATATTTCTAAGAATTGACAGAGAATCATCTAATCATGGCCAGACTCTATGTTTTTTGTGTCATGAAAATGCTGATATTAGATCCCATTTGTTCTTTGGATGTAGTTTCTCTAAGCAAGTTTGGAAGAGTGCCCTTCAGCTTTGTTGTACTAATAATGATATTGGTTATTGAGAGTTTGAATTGTTTTGATGCAGCAACCTATGAAAGGGAGAAATTTTCATCGTGTTTAGTGAATTTTTTGTAGAATTGCTGCGTTATTTCATCTAGAAGGCAAGAACGAAGCTGTGACTTTCCTAAACTACTCCTTCTATTGATAGCACTATAATTGCTGCGTTATTTCATCTAGAAGGCAAGAACGAAGCTGTGACTTTCCTAAACTACTCCTTCTATTGATAGCACTATAATTGCTGGTGGAGTCAATTACACTTCGAAGGTTGGAAGTGCATGAAGAAGAAGAATTGGAATCCTCCATTTACGGAATACTATCTCTTGAATCTTGATTGTTGTTGATTGTTTTCTAGTGGTGGTGGTTGTTGTATATAGGGATGATCAAAACTAGGATGAGTCAGTTCCCAATCTAGATCCTGAACCAAATCGGTCGGTTCCAAACCAACCTTTTCCATCAGCTCATTTTTATATTTTGGGTAATAATTAGGTTTATTATTTAAAAAAGAAAATTTGCATTCTTTTATTACAAAACTTGTCATGTTTAAGTGGTCACATGGTTACTTTCCATATCGAGGACATATTTAAGTTGGAGGTACCGGCTCGAAACCAAACGAACATGGATCCGGTCGGTTCCCAAGTTGGAATAGATCCAATGCTCATTCCTAGTTGTATAGCAGCAGTTATAGGAGTTCCTGATATATTTGTTTGCTGCGGTATATCTCATACTAATGTCAATATGGGGTTCTGGGGGAACTAGTCCTGAACTCTTCTTGGTCGATGGACAAGCTCTATCGCTTATTGACCAAAAACATTCTATTGGTTAAGGTTTCTTGGCATTGTTTTCCAGATCAAATCTTGAAAATGAGGAACCTTGAATTGCACCAAACTTATTCACATATTTGATGTTGATACCTCTCTATCAGTATGATCCTCGTTCTTTTACTTAAAATACATGTATGTCCATGATTTCGAATAAAACTTTTGTTTATTTCACGTTTGCTGAACTTACGGAAAAGTATTCCTTTTGTGGGGTGATCCAGATTGTAAAAGTATAATACTAGGGTAAAGTATTTTAATTTTGAATTTGTTTCATATCTTTTTTCAGGTCAATTAATGATGTAACACGTTTGGAATTATTTTATGGTTAATATATGGCTAATTTTGTTTCATATTTATAGAAATCAAATAGTATTCTTGTGATTTTTCATTTGATAACACGAACTGGTGACAAATTAAATTACTACATTTGATATGTCTATAGAATCTGTAAGTAGTCCTACTATAATATGTAAGCTGTTCTTTTTTAAATCTACTTGCTGTAAAATCATAAAAGCATTATTTTACAATTTTATTAGTGACACAGAACTTTTTCGATATATAGGTAAGGGAAGCGACAATATGTACCGGTGCGTATCCTAAATCATATTATTTCTGCCCATATATCAAATGCAGGCATTGAGAAATACAAATTCGATGTTTTTAAGGCTTGTAACAAGGATTAGCTCAACTTATTTGACTTGGCAGGGCTTGCCAGACCAGCTTGAGTTATGAAAGAAGGGGTTCGTAAAATGTTGAGCCAACATTTCACTGCTATAGTAGCTTAAATTAACTTTATGGAGTCGTCTCATCCAATTCTAAGGTATTACAATTGTAGAGTTTGTATTATCAAATTCACAAGTTACTGTTATGTCAAATGGACTCTTAATCTGTATGATTAGTATTTTTGAGTCCTTATGAATAATAATGAATTTTTATGATATAGATCCTTCAAGAAAAAATAAAGGCTAATGGTCAATTTACCGCTTATTCCTTCGACGGCTTCATTCGCATTCGTCTTCTTTCTTCGAAGGAAACAAGAAGTGAGAAAAAGAAGTACCATAGCACCTCCAACAGGAACAGTAATGGCCACAGCTATCACGGCCGATTTGTTGCTTTTTCCTACTTTGTCACTTTTGCCTGCACATGTCGCATTACTTGTACAAGACAATTATAGGAGCTTTTTAAATTAGGCTTCGTTTATTTTACGAAAAATGAATGATTTAGAAAAATATATTTTCCAATTTGATTTCTTGTATCGAAAATAATTAGTCGATAAAAAATGTTTCTATTAGTAATAATAATATTTATCTAAATATTTTTGTGAACGATGATAATATTTTTCGTTGACTCATTTTTATAATCGATATAGCTGATCATTAATAAGAAAATGTTATCCAAATATTTATCTTCGTTAAACAAACGTATCCTTAGATATTTCCTATATTTTTTTACATGCTCTAAGATAAAGTATCTCATCCATAGCAAAATAAAACCACTAGATATAGTAAATAGAGACGAGACATTATTTTGGACAAATCAAATGCCAATTAAGAATGCACCACAAAAGTGTTTGAGATAAAACTGACGGAGAATGGGCAGGTTGCTATAAGATCAATGAGGCTAATTTTCATTCTTTAAATAGCAATAAGATTAAATTTTGAAGGAAATCCACGATAGAAAAGTAACTAAAATAAACCATTGAAGGCAATATTGTCTATTTAGTAAAAATGAGTGGATATAGCCTCATCCTTTCTAAATTCAGCAAGACTTCCAATCACAAGTTATTGTCATTTGATTTTTATCCTTTCCCAAAGCATCTTGTGAAGATAAAATTAATGTTGAGCCTATAGTGCCATTAAGCAAAACCAAGGCAAATTTCTTGTGTTCAGATCTGAAGATTAATCAATCTTCAAATTGACAAAGCACACGATGCAATAGCCGACTAATGGCTAACAAAGCCATCGGCAACTTTTCAGTTTGCAAGGTCACAGAAGGATAGGCTCAGCTTAAAATCCAAATTAATATCAATTCCATATGTTTACTCCAAATTAATTTGTGCCTCATAAAATTATTTAGTGAAAACGGACCAGCACAATTTAGTGAGTAGAAGTTTCCTTTCAATTTTTTGGAATTAGAATTCCAAGTCTAATAGACGTGGCCTAAAAGGGGTGGAAGAGAGGCAAAAGAAAAGTTCGATATACCTTCAGGTGTTGTAACCGGAGGAAGAGGGCCTTCGGGTGTTGTTACCGGAGGAGGAGGTGGGGCCAGCAGGGCGGAGGCATTATAGAAGGGGTACAACTCGAACCTCACGTTGCAGCTAGGAGTATTCATCCTCCCGCCTTGCTTCCCCTCGGGAAGACCCGGAATCACCGACCGGAGACACGTGTTACAGTCCCACTTCGACAAGTCCGGCGTGCACTGCGCAAACGTGTACAGCGTCTGCAGGCTCGTGAAACTGGCCGTAGCGACTGCGACTTTCTTCCGAGAGTCGCCGTCCGAAGCGTTCCAGGCAGCGTTTTTGATGGTTTTACGGAGCACTAGCACGAACTTGGCCGGGTTACTGATGTTCCCAGGGTTGTACTACGTAAGAGCAGGCATCCCTTCCATGACAGAGAAGATGGACTGGTTTGAGTACCGCAACATGCACTCAGCGTACCAGATTACCGAGACCCGCTGGTTGGGGCAATATTGGAGGATATCCTGTTTTCCGGCAGCCACGCACTCACTGCACGCGGCGGTGTCAAGGTCACCACGGCAGAGAAAGAGCCCGTAGGCCCGGTCTGGAGGGTTTTGGCCAGCGGTGGCATTGGCGAACCCATTGGTGCTGTTAGTGGCGGCGGAGGAGAGGGAAGAGAGGAGGATATTGAGGTTGGATTTGGAGGCGGAGTTGGAAGTGAAGAGGGTGGCGTTTGGGCAATTATGATCCAGATATTCCGGTGCAGCCTCAGTACTGAAAATCTGGATGAAGTAGAAGAAGAAGAGAGGGATGGAGACGGTGAAGCAAGAATTCATGATGGATAGCTTGGGCCTGCGGCACGGGTTGGGGCACGCAATTACAGCAAGAAGAAGGGTGCGGTCTGCTCTCGAAGATATATATATACATATACGAGACCATCCGGAAAATCTAGTGCAAGTATGAAAACAAAACCGGACAACCTCGTGGTCCACACACAATGATACGGGATAAATTTTGCGACCGATTCTAAACTTATTATACGGAGGAGAAAATTAATTAAAAAGATTATATTGAAATTTCGCATAATAATCTAAAACTAAATTAACATAATTCAAAAATTGAGAACTAAATTAATATATAT
The DNA here is from genome assembly GCA_019915205.1 of Eucalyptus rudis. NCBI lineage: Eukaryota > Viridiplantae > Streptophyta > Magnoliopsida > Myrtales > Myrtaceae > Eucalyptus > Eucalyptus rudis. The sequence goes on along the minus strand of JAHMTN010000003.1, from coordinate 6,544,917 downwards.
ACACAATAAGTTTAGGGCAAACAATTCTTCTGAACGACATGTAAATAATGGATGATAAATACAATATTAGATCATTATGAAACTAGGGACACCCAACTGAAATTCGAGTAATTTTATGATGACATGCTTTTTATAAGAAAATTGGAATCGACATTAGGACAACTTAAAAGGTGAAATATCATTCCTCTTTTGGAAAATTTAATACCAAGGCGCACCATGGCAAATTGGAATTTGTGGACAAGTTTTGAACTTAGGTTGCATTTAATAATATTTATGTTCTCAGAAATAATTTTTTTTTTCAGAAATTTTTTTTTCATTTTTATTTTCTGGATGAGTTTTTGAGTAAAAGAACTCGTGTAGTAACTATACAAAATTTATATTCCCAAAATAGAAAAAGAATATAGATGTGTTTGATATGATCCTAAAAATTTCTACTCCCATTATTTTTCATTTAATTGTAAAATATGTCAATGGTGACACAGCATTTCATGTTTTAATAAAACCGGACTTTTGCACGCGGCGGTGTCAAGGTCACCACGGCAGAGGAAGAGCCCGTAGGCTCGGTCTGGAGGGTTTTGGCCAGCGGTGGCATTGGCGAACCCATTGGTGCTGTTGGTGGCGGCGGAGGTGAGGGAAGAGAGGAGGGTGTCGAGGTTGGATCAGTAGGTGGAATTGGGAGTGAAGAGGGTGGAGCTGCGGTACTGCCATAGAAATGTAGGTGCCGACTCAGAACTTCGAGTATAAACACTGAGAAAATTGAGGAAGAAGAAAAGAGAGTTGGAGACGGTGAAGCAAGACTTCATGGTCGAATTGATGATAGCATGCGCTAGTGAGATCGGCAAGTAATTATAGGAACAATATCGTTTGAATTGTCGTCCCTTAATGTCTCGTCCATTCTACAGGTTCCATGCAACTTGCGCGACACAACTCTATTGAATAGTCTCGTACGACTTTATGATTTGTGGTGCGAAAGATCAGTCCCACCCACTCTTTGACTAAAATCACGGCCGTTGCTCGCTTAATTGCGACGGTCTTGTCCTATGAAGCACGTGCATGTTGCCGAAACTTCTGTATTGTGTTCGACACGTGTCGACGCGTCTGATACGCTCGGACATGCAGTGAACACGTGTCGAATTTTCCGACACCTGATTAACTCTTCTCAACACGTTTTGACACACATGTTTGGGAGAGAGAATCGATGAATAATATGATGAAGGGTGGAGGCAAGGGCGAGGAAGCGGACGCAAGGCCATCAGCAATGGCAAGAGAGGGCCAGAGGAAAAGCAAAGACCGAGGCGATCGGGTCGTGATTGCGATGCCGCAATGGATGGCCAGCGGTGAGGCTACGGCTGCCAAAGAGGAAGCGTCGGATGCAAGGCGGTAAGCAATTATGATGGCTAATGAGGCGATCGAGAGAAAGAGGAGATGGAGAGGAAGAGGGTCATGTGAGGAGGAGGAGGAGGAAGCGGCAGCAGCTAGGGTTTTTTAAGGAGGGAACTCAAAAAAATAAAAATAAAAATGGGATTTTGACGGGACTTTGCGTGATTTCTTCTTTCTGCAGGGGGGATGGACGAGAGGGTGACTTGAATTTCTAAAAAAGGAAGTGAAACCTGACAAGTATTTGTGGGGGAGGGAGGGGGCGAGGGAAGGAAGAAACAAGGGAAATAAATAAGGGAGTGAAATAAACTTGGGACATGAGGGTTGGGGTGGACTGCCCCGGGGGAGGGGGGGGTGGATTTTGGTGTTGCATTTTTTTATTAGAAAAATAAATAAATGAGATTATAAAGTGATTTTCAAAAATAAGAATACTAAATGTTGAATAATGATAAATTTTGATTGTTGTAAAAGATCATAAATTTATTTAAATAAGTTAATTCTAATTTCTTGTTAATCATTAATTTCATCAGTAACTTTTATTAGCATTAGAAACATGTCCCAAAATATAAATATGCATTAATTATGAATATATATTTCGAATTTCCTATGAATAAATTTATTAATATTATTAGTATGAATTCATTGTAGACTCTTTTGTTATTATTTATTTAATTATGAATTTGAATCAAATTAATTAAAAATAAAAATATTCATTTAATATATAACGTATCCCAACTTGTCGGAATTCTCTATTTTTGAAGATATGTCATCGTGTCGTATCGTGTTATATCGTGTGTCCATGTCGCGTGTCAGTACTACTTAGGTCCTGTCTAGTTTGATTTAGTAATTTCCTAAATTTTTAAAAGTGACTTTTGGAAACTAAAAGTGGACTTTCTGGCGATGAGCAAATCATGGAGGACCAAGGTCGGATTTCGCTTTCAAGCCAACTTCGCTAATAGTTTAATCTTGGCGATTCTAGATTTTGCTAACTTTGTTCTAAATGTTTCAATTTCTTTTCAAGTTCATAACATAATCGACTGAGGAAAAAATAAAAGACAAATGAGATTGCTGAAATGAGGAGTGTGGTGCAAATTCTTATTGAGAAAACAATCAATTTGAATGCATGGAAAATTTCTAGAGAAGATCAAAATAGAGATGGAGAGGGGAAGAGAATCGGTTGATAAGTTTTTCTTTTGCTCCAACTAGTCTCTTTCTCTAAAGAGGGAGGTTAAATCCGAGCCCATCAATGACACATCTACTCAGATTCACCTTCACTTAGAGCTTAAGCCAATAATCTATGAAGCTGGTAGGCCAACTAATATAATATCAATTGCTCTGCGCTCTCAAGATCAGAAACAGAAATAATACGTTGCGCTGCTGAAATTATTCTAGCACATAAACATTTTTCAGCTTAAGTCTTATCCATTCTCCACTTGCACCTTCCCTCGGTACGCAGTCCGCGACCCCACCGGCCGTGCACAACTTGCACCGCTTGCCAGAGCACTCATTTTCAGAAATTTTTAGAAATTTGTAATCTTCTTTATTTTTAATTTTTTTTAATTCATCTTTCTGATTTCCTACCGACAAGGTCATGAGGTCTCGGCGAATGGCCGCCGAAGAAGATAAATAGTAGAATAGGAAAAAAGGAAGAAAGAAAAAAGAAAGGAAAGAAGAGGGAAAAAAAAATAAGCATAGAAATTACAAAACCACACTGTTTTGAATATCATTGGACACAGCAGATTGCCAACCATTCTATCTAGGATAATTAGCGTTAATTAGACCATCACATTAACAATCTCCAACCTAAATTAGCTGAAGTAACTACATTGGAAAACGTCAAAAAGTTTAGTACTACAATGGCGAAATGAAAAGCTTATCACTGACTTGGCAACTATACAATAGATTTATAACTTTTAGAACAATTTTTCTATTTTTCCACTCATTTCGTATTGTTAACAATTTTTTTTTTACATACAAAAAAAGGTATCTCACGTCGTTTGTTTGTGGGACATACGCTTGATATATACATGTGGTTTCTCTCCATTTATTGACTTAAGTTTTTTTAAATTAGATATTCTAATGGAATTATATTTTACTTCAAATTATTTTGTGTGCGTAGCCCATTTGTCAATTATATGCCCATAATTGTCTTAGACATGATGAATTTTGTCACAACCTTTGATCTTCACTTCTGCGTTAATACGTTGATCTTCGTCTAAATAATTGGTACATAGGTAAAGGATGATAGAGATTGGAGTAGACAATAACGAAAAGGAAACGGTAGGGCTTTCTTTCTATATTCAAAGATTGTTTTCTCCAACACGGCTCTTGTGGTTCAGGTCAAAGTGCTTTTGTTGGACAAGACTGAACCACGTACTGGGTTTCTTAGGCAACCACGCCGTACTGGTCAGATCGCAAGTGCCTTCAATTGATAGTGAGATTCTTTTTATAATTTTCTTTTCCTCTTTATTTGATCTTAAATCACCAAATATTTTCCCGTTTTATTCGAGATGTACCAAATAAGAAATACGCCATTTCAAGCAAATGTATCCTCCTTCTCCTCCTGGCAAAGGAAGCATGAGCCTCGGGATCAATGTTCCCGTCATTGAAGCAAGTCAATTACGTTATCTTACTTTTTTTCCAAAGCAGAATAATGCCCACTGAGTTGGACTCTTTGGTCCGCATATCCCAAACAGAGACTTGGGAAAGAGAAGTCTGAGGATGTAGACGTAACTGGAAATGAGAGAGAGAGAGAGAGTGAGAGAGAGAGAGAGGAATCTTCATTCTAATCTTCATACTAAAAACATGTAGGAACTCTTGTTTCCGATTCCTATTTCCAACGAAGGACGTGCCTTTTCAAAGGAAAAGTTGTTTGGTGCCTGGGAATTTACGGATCAAGATCCTCTGATTGCACGGGCATCTTGCTAATTTTTATTTATGAATAAACTTCACATGCAACTAATTTTATTATGGATTAAGATTCTCTTAAATTAAAGTAAGTTGATATTATTTTTTCTTTTCTGATGAGTGTAATTTGACGTTTTGAGTTTACTACGTTGAGAAGATGACGTATTAACACAAAAAAGAAAGGTCTGAACCTTTTTTTTTTTTTTTTTGGTCAGAGAAAGGTCTGAACTTAATCTTCCCATTTATACCTTTTTCTCTTGATTTCCTTTTCTTTCTCGTTTATGTTTTTCTTCGCTTCTTCCTCAGTTCCACGGGTAATATCACCGCCCTCCTCCTTTTGTGATAGAGAGGCAAGCTCGGCGAAAGATAGGCCGATCCAATGGGAAGCGATTGCCGCTAGTGGTGAGGCACGACAATGAGGTGAGGGCCGTGTGACCCACGGTTTCACCGAAAAAATTGTGAATACTTTGTTATTGGTTAGGCCATCAATACTCAGGTGGGAAAAAGAGAAGAGAAGAAGATGAACGGTGAGGATGGTCAGCTTTTTGGGCTCCTACAGGGCTCACTGACAAGGTCAATTGCGTGATTTGCTTTCTCTTGTTGCCGGGCCGGAGGGGGTGGGGGGGAGGGGAGACTTGACCAACAAAAGTCGAGATAACATGCAACTCCAATACCTCAGTTTCAAGTGATGACGATGGCAACGGAGAGCGCTTTGGACTAGGTTCCTATGTACTCGTTGCCATGGAAACTATTCGAACTTTCCTTGATCTTACATGAGAAAAAGTATTGATCCAATTGGACAAGTTTGTTGACCTGGTACAGCTCCTTGTAGGCCACGGCTAAAATCTCCGACGGAGGTACACATTACTGCTGCTTCACGTAATGCATTTGCGTGTGTATAAGTGATTTGCATGAAAAATTGCCGAACAACTTTTACAGGTAGTCACCTCCTGATGCCAATGGAAATACTTGCAATGTTGATTGAGTTAAGGACGTCTATTAGCTTGTTCGGCTCAGAAAAAGACTTATGAAAAATTACAATGAAATGTGATGATGTTTTTACCCTACAATTAGCACGAAATGATGCAGGTTTTGGATCATCTGCTTTGAGGGACATAGAATTACTTCATAGTAGAGTAGCTCCCAGTCATTTACAATCATTTTCTAAGTATGTAGTAATTCGTAGACCAGTCTAGTGTAGACGATCCCCAGGGACATGAAGTTCTTTTATGAGTGACAGGAAAAAGTGATGGAAAAGTGCTCTAATAATTTGATTTTTAAATGGTTTCGTATATACGAGAAAATTCTTTTGGAAAAGTTATGCAAAGTTGACAAAATACGATAATAATCAAGCTATTGATTGACAAATTACAAAAGCCAGGCATCGCAGCAAAAGTCAAACTACGATGCGAAGGCCACGTCGGCATTGAGAGCAGGTGAGGAGCGAGTGCTCGTTTAGCATTAATTCTTTTGCTTTAGTCAATAGTCATGATCACCTAATGCGCAGTTGGAAAACGTGTGTTACTTATTTGAGGCCTTGGTGAGACTAGCAACCGAAACCTAAATTAAATGTGAAAACCTAGGTTTACATTGATTTTTTGTTCCCTATAGGTTTTTAATACTGAGCTAAATGATAAGATTCTGTTTTTTGTTATTCTTTTAAAGGGTTTGACTTTTGTGGTTTTACAGCAATAAATGCCAATTTTGCAATTAACTTTGAAAGCTTTATATTCCGATTGCAAAAGATGAGTCCCACAAGTGCCCCGTTACAAATATAGCATAACAGTGCCACTAGGTTAACAGGCTCTTGTTACAAAGAGTTCTCTTGTCTAATTTTCATCTTTTAAGGCAAAATCTCAATGCAAAGTAAAATAGCTTTCAATTTTCATTTACAACAAGGAAATAGAAATGTCAGTATTAATGATGGCTCAAAATATATCAGGAAAACAAAGTTATCTAATGAAGGTTCTTGATAGGAACTTGCTAACTTGCTATGTCAATTGGAAATATAATACTTGAATCCGTAGTGCCACAATGAAATTTTTTTTTCCAACGATTGTCCATATTGAGCAAATAAAATCAAAAGTTGCAAAAGTAATATGTGTTGACTAGTTAAAACCTCAAGCCACAGAGTTAGATTTATTAAAATTAGGCTATAAAAATTTGACAAAAAAAGAAAAAGCTTACGAAACTGTTTTTCTAGGAGATATGTACGATTGTGAGTGATCCTCTAAATAATCTGTTGTATACAAGAATCAATAATGGCCCGATACCTCATCTAAAAATTAATTGTATAAACTAATCTTAGTAAGTCTAATATTTTCCTAAAACAAAACCATATAATGTTGGCTCAGTGGTTTAGAATTTGGAGATGTATAGTGCCAACTTGGTTCCCACAAGGGTTTTTGATTTGCAAAATCAAAAGGGAGCTTCTTGTCGTTAAAAAGGAAAATCTCAAAACCAAAGAATTAAAGATTCTACAAGGCTTACATCAGTGTCACCAACTCTATATAAAATTGAATCCATATTTAAAGTAAAATACTTGGTTAACTGTACCGTTAGCTAGGAAAAAGGACGGTCAATCCTAAGCTCACACATTTTCCACAAGAGGGAGAGTCTATGTTTACCTTGGAAACTTCCCCGTGCTTGTGTTTGAGAAAGGAAACTGTTGTGGGTGTAAAGGGAAAGAGAAGGTAACATAAGACATCATCTCACTCCTGCATTCGTTTTGTCTAGGAGACACCGTGCATGACCCGTTGCCTAGAAATGCAAAGTCGGCAATAAGGAGCAATTTGACTTAATATGTAATTTGACTTTTAGGACCACCTTCTTGGTCCTAAAAGTCCTTGGGGCTTTTCGGCTTCAAGCTGCCCAAAAAATTGACTGTCATCACCAGCTGGTATAATCATACCACGTGACTTTTAATGTTCGAATACTTGAACGTTTTGTCAGGTGGGTGCTAGGAAGTTCAGAAACATATAGCTTATTAAATTAATGGATACCAGGAGAAGATAACTGTATTTGATGTAAATTGATTCCCAATAATCTTATTCTTGAACAAGTTATGTACTGACACTCGAACACCACACATCCACAACATGAGCCGACTTGCTTCACCATCTTCCCTTCAGAGTCTTTCTAAAAAAAGGGTATTGTTGTAGTTACGTAACTGAGCTAACACTACTAGAAAAAATCGATAAGCGGTGGGCAAAATTATACAAAAAAAAAAAAAAAAGAGAGCCAAAATCGGTTTGAAACTCTCATTATAGATGGCTTGTAGATTAGTAGCCATTGTTGGTGAGGGTTTTGCAAAACCCATCAGTCAAAAATTGTTGGAGAAAAATAACAATCAAATGCTTATCCTGGTCAACTCCATGATAAGATATTGATAAAGCTAATATAATTTAAATACCGTGACAATTAACTAAAAAGTTACATCAATTGATCAAAGAACTCAGAAGACACGATTGCAATAAATTTATTCTTGATTTCGTTAGAGAAAGTGCATTCACAAAGCAAATAGATAATATTTGTCTTCGTCTTGAACTATAAACACTGGCAAAGAATACAAAGACTTTCGATTTTTTTTTTCTTTTTTGGGGAGCTGGGGGATGGATCGCTTTCATTTCTTCAACTAAGGATTTCCAAACAACAAAGAAGGCGAAGGAAGACTTGCGGGTGTGGCTTCAGTAATGAAAATTCTGATGATGAAGAAGGAGGAGAGAGATAGGGAGACAGCGAAGGAAGACTTCATGGTTGGATTGATGATTGTATTGGCCTAGCGAGATCGGCCCGGAATTGTAGGAACGATGATGTTTGAATTGTCGTGCCATAAATTTGGTCCCATGCAACTTGCGTGACACGACTCCATCGAAAAGTCTCGGGCAACTTTATGATGGATGTGTAGTTTCCGGACCGATGATGTTTGAATTGTCGTCCCATTGATTTGGTGCACCCGTCCTGCAAGTTCCACGTGCTTGCACGACATTACTCCATCGAAAAGTCTCGTACAACTTCAAGATGGATGTGTAGTTTCTGGACCCGTTGTATTCAATAAATTAATTAACTAAATAGAGAGCAATTGTCTATAATGATTTGTGGTGCGAAGGATCAGTCCCACCCCACTCTTTACTAAAATCCCGGCCGTTGCTCACTCAATTGCGACGGTTTGGTTCAGTTTGATTTGGTTAGTTCCTAAAATGAGAAATCAAAAATCACCCTTTGAAAAAACGAGAGTGACCTTTGAAGACTGTAGATGGACTTTCTGGCGATGGCCAAACCATGGAGGACCAAGGTGGGATTTCGCTTTCGGGGCAACTTTGCTGATGGTCTAATCTTGGCAATTCTCGATTTTGCAAGCTCTGCTCTAAATGATGTTTCGATTTCTATTTGGGTTTATAACATATTAGACTGGTGATAAGTAAAAGATAAATCAGACTAACGAAATGAGGAGTTTGGTGCGACTTCTTATTAAGAAAACAATCAACATCCGTGGAAAATTTCTGGCAAAGAACAAAATTGAGAGAGAAAGTTGACTAATAAGTTTTTCCTTTGTTCCGATTAGGCTCTTTCTCTAAATATACAGAGATCGTTGAGAGAGAGGGGAGATCCGAGCCCATCAATCACATGTCCACTCATCCACTGGGATCCACATTCACTCAAAGTTTGAGCCAATGATTTGTGAAGCCTGTAGGCCAACTAATATAATATCAATTTCTCCACACTTTCAAGAACAGAAACAATGTTAGAATAGGCTTAGAAATAATTCGTTACGCAGCTAAAATTATCCTAGGACATAAGTATTTTTCAGCCGTTATTCTACCAGTACAGAATTTAAATTTTCCACAAAATTGGAATTTATCCAAATTAATGCTAGCATACCCCAAAGTCACGCTGGTCTAGGAATTTATGCTCATGCGAAGCGGAGATCACCGCCATGAATAATCATGCTTTTATATGAATAATCTTGTCCTCGCTTCCTCGCGGTCTTATTTTCTCGTCATGGCTAAACGGAAATAAAGAATGCCCTCGACTTTACTATGGCTAGATAGCAGTGCATTGCTAGACCGTTCACGAATAAGTGTCACATGCGGCAGAATTCGGTTTCACAACCAACTCTTGTAATTGTTTTACTCATCTAGCGGAGAGTGCAAATATCCTTTACACAAGTGATGAACTTGATAATTCGTTGTAGTCGTGTTTGTTTCTTCATAGGAGAAGCCACAATGTACTATGCGCATGATCCCATGGCAACTAGCAGCCTATTTTCAAAAAGCGGAGGTGCTTGTTAATTGTTCAGTAATGATCCCTGTGGAAGGCCAAGGATCTCAAGGTCTCTGTGACACTAGCATGAAGAGAGACTTTCACTCATGTCACGATTCACCGAGGGTGCACTTCACTAACCGACATTTCATTGATCGACCACGGCATCGACCCGCTGGTGGATTCGTCCGACTTGAGCTCTTTCAGCTGTCTTTCCGTGCTCCTTCGAAGGAAGAAGGCCGGTCTTCGAGGCTGTGGAAGCTTAACAGAGTGGCTGCTGAACATAAGGACTATGCTTGCCATTGTGGGTCTATCAGCTGGATCTTCTTGAACACCCAGTAAACCAATGTGGAGGCATCTAAGCACTTCATCGATTGAATATGAGTTGCCAATGAACGGATCTAACACTTCGAGCGGTGTACCGGCTCTCCAATGCTTCCACGCCTGTAAAAATTATTCAGTGGAGGATATTCCACTTAATTAGATGGGTGCAACACAATAAGTGTCATAATAACACGGATGCAACTTACATAGCTGGCAAGATTTTCACCCCCGTCTGATTGGAAGAAGCCGCTATTCTTCTTGCCGCTAATGATCTCCAGGATTAGGACACCAAAACTATAGATATCGGACTTCGCTGAGATTTGCCCACGCATTGCATACTCAGGAGACAAGTAACCACTGCAAACCAAATACAAGGGCTATAGCATCCATTATCTTATTGTAAATTGCTCAAATAAGCAAGTCATGAATGACCCACATTCAAGGACTAGCATGTATATGAGCATGGTGTTGTTTCTAATGTACAGATCAACCACAAGATAGTATCATATAAACAAGAAATTATCAGTCATCTAAGAAAAAATTTGAGACTTACAAGGTCCCCACGATTCTATTAGTTTTTGCCCGTGTTTGATCAACTCCGAAAATCCTAGCCATACCAAAATCTGAAATCTTTGGGTTCATATCACTGTCTAACAGAATATTGCTTGGTTTTAGGTCACGATGAATGATACGTAGCGTAGAATCTTCATGCAGATAGAGCATTCCTCGAGCAATTCCAAATATTATCTTATGACGTATTGACCAATTCAATTGCCTTCTCTTATCAGGATCTGCATATTTACACAATTAGAAACCAATAATTATGAGTTGGTAAATCCTCCAAGAACTTTCAGCATGTTCCCCAGAAGCTAGTGAGAGTTTAAACTCTAAATTTCTGCTAATCATACGCATAGTTTCTTTAGCATGGAAAATTGACAACTTAGGAGTCTATTAAAGGGTGCGATGTACCAAATAAAAAGTAGTCAAGACTTTTGTTTGGAACAAACTCATAGACAAGTATCTTCGCTTCTCCCTCTAAGCAAAACCCAAGTAGCCGCGCAAGGTTTCGATGTTGCAGCTTCCCTACCAAAACAACCTCATTCTTGAATTCTCCAACACCTTGTCCTGAGCTTTTAGATAGCCTCTTCACAGCTATTTCTTGTCCATTTGGAAGCCTACCCTGAAATTTAATGTGGTTCTTTGAGTAGAAATGAATATCTTCTACCCTCAACATCACATAACAAACATACACGACATTCAGAGATTTTCATAAAGCACTATCACTGTTTCTAACTGACAATACCCGGAAAACTTCACCAAATCCACCCTGTCCCAACTTGTTTTGATGAGAGAAATTGTTTGTGGCAGCTTGTATAGTAGCTAAATGGTATTGCAAGGACTCTGCAGATGTACTTTCACTTGCACCTACATGACGAAACAACAGGAGATGGTTATTCACTAAAAGCATAGAACTGTGTATCTCGGATGCACAGTTTCAAAATTCTCTCCGAGAATAAGGCATAAACATGCGCGTATTTAAGTACCGCCTTCTGCGTGGACGACTTCATACGTCTTTGTTGTTTTACTTCGGGGCAAATAACAAGCAACAAAGAGAACTATTATAGCAACGCCAACCGGAATGGCCACGGCAACAATTATCCTGGTAGATTTATTGCTTTTGCCTGCATATGTGCAACCATATCATAGGGGTGCATGATATTTTAGGAATTTGCTACTACAGCCAGAAACAAATATTAAAAAACAGATATTACAGACTTGTTCAAATAAATGATTCTACTATTTTTCCCACTCTAATCATGTTCTTTAAGCTCTTCATGCATGTGATTTTATTTCGTTAAAATTGTCCGGCTTAAAGAGCAAATGTCTAAAAGAAACATGTTCTGCCCCATAATATGTCCATCTCACTATATCTTTTTCCTCTTCTAATTCTTATATTGTAGGAGTGCAACCATTATTAATTTTATATTAGCGACTAATTAGACTAAAAATAAGCTTCAAAGGCTAAACCACTGAGTCCAAAGTCTACTATCATTGGCTTTCGTGTGAAAGTTCTCTAGATAATCTAATCTCTGGAGTGCCGTTAGAAATTACCATGTTTAGCTGGTATGACATTGAAACAATTGCCTGATCCACTTAGGAAAGTTTGCACCTAAAATGTACCTCATCTTGACTTTATGGGACGGAAGACTTTGATGAAGCATTAAAGGTTGAAAACATAAACAAGAAATTAATTTTTGAGAAGAAAAAATAGGAAAAAGAAGAGAGAATGCAAACATATACGTAACCATTTGATGAAGAACTCATTTGTTAGGCAAAAGCGACAAACCAACAAAAGTAAAATCTAGAAATCAAAGATGTGACACTAAAAGAATATGTGGCTCGTACCCGTGAATGAATTTTCATAAAGCTTGTTAACAAATGTGTTAAACAGTTGTTAAGCATACTTTATAACAAAAATTTTTGATTTCCAAAACACCGATTACATATTATATGAGAAGAACCATGAAGAACTAAATGTTTTTGATTGCTTAGAAAGTTCCCGGGGCATTTTTTTTAATAAAATCCAGCACATGAATCAATAAGGAAAACTCTCTCAAAGTTCCTAACCACCAAATACACCCTCATTCATCCTAAAAGATATTACAAAAAGCATACATGGACAGAAATTTATAGGCTGGGACACTAAAAATACAAGTCGAGATGGACAAAATACATGACTAGAATCTATGAACAAAGATCAACAGATGAAATTACCAAAGTTGTAAAAAGAAAACTAGTAATCCATCATCCTTCTCCTTAATTCAATTAAATACGTACCTTTGGCTCTATTCAGCGGAGCAGGAGGAGGAGAAGGAAGCTGGGGCAGTGGCGGCACTGCCGAGGCATTATAAAAGAGGTACATCTCGAACCTCACCGTGCAGCTTGGAGTGAACGACCTTCCACCTTGCACCCCCTGAGGTAGATCTGCGATCGCAGCCAGGAGGCATGTTTTACAGCCGGACACCGTCAAGTCCGGCGTGCACTGCGCAAGCGTGTACAGCTTCTGTGAGTTTGTGAAGTTCGCCTCTGCGACAGCAAACTTCTTCCCCGATTCACTCCCCGAAGCCCTCAGCGCCACGTCGTTCATGGTCTCTCCTAGCAGCTGCAAGAACCGATCTGGGCCGGTGACGTTCCCGGTGTCTGGTATCGTGTATCCAGGTATAATCTCGACCACCGAGTAAATGGACCGGTCTGAGTACTTCAACATGCACTCGTCGTACCAGATCACGGAGATTCTCCTGTCGGGGCATCGCCGAAGGATGTCTTTTGATCCGGTAGCCACACACTCGCTGCACGTGGCAGTGCTGACATCGCCGCGGCAGAGGAAGAGCCCATACGCACGGCTGGGAGCGTCCTTCCCAGCGGTGGTATTAGTGAAGCCCTCGCCGCTGTTGGTGGCGGCAGAGGAAAGGGAAGAGAGGAGGGTGTTGAGGTTGGATTGGTAGGTGGATTTTGGAGCGTAGAGCGTGGTGTTCTAGCAGTCATACTGTAGATAAGTTGGTGCGGCTTCAGTAGTGTGGCAGTGATGATCGCTGAGAAAATGGAGAAAGAAGAAGAGGGCGAGGGAGATGATGAAGCGAAAATTCATGGTCTGATTATCTTTATTTGCCTGCGGGACTGGGGGTGGAATTATCGAAAGAAGAGTATGTTCAGTTCTCTGGGGAAAGAGTTTGAAAAATGTTAGAAGTAAAGTAATCGTACTAGTGAGATGAAGATTTTTGTGGCCCAAAAGAATCGTGAGATGAGGGTTTCAATTGTAGGGTTAAAGAAGTGCCACCTGTAAATTGAATAACCGACTTTTTTTAATTGCTTAATAGAAAATTATCACGTCATTTGATAAGTATAAATTTTAATAAAATTTCTTATTATATGAATCTTTGCTCTACACACACATATATATAGATTAAAAATGGAATGAGTTTGTGCAAGATTTAACTTTATAGCGCACATATTTACGAGCTTTACCCGATAGTTTGCCTTTGATAATGACTTTACCGGATGTCAAATTCTTAGCATGTAATAAAATGGTGAAGAGGAGAACATTTTACTCTCAAGAAAACTCTACACATGTATCTCGCTCACATTGCCCACACCAAATCGACGAGACAGAGGTGAAGATTTCGGCAAATTGAAAGAACAAAAGAGGACAATTTATGTTCTCCTTTATGATTTCATGCTTCTTATTTGTTCTTATTATTTTATTGCATGTATTTCTGTTGTGACTCCAAAATATTATATAATTGTATGTCTTCTCCTTTCTTTTAATCGGAACTTATATAATGGGATTCGGATCCACTATAAGTAAAACTTCACATAAACTCTAGAGGAGAATTTGCTTGATGTAGATGTTTAACTTTATATATATTGTAAATATTCACTTTAGAATCTACATTTAAAATAATATAACAAATATAGTCTAAAAACTGTGCGTGCATGGACATTTTGCTAATTTTTTCATATGCATCTTCCTAGTTTATTTCGTTATGTATTAAGATCATTTGAACTTGAGCATATCAATAATTTTTTTATTAGATGAGTGTAAATTGACATTTTTAATTTGTTGCGTTGAGGAGATGACTTATAAACATATAGAATAGAATGGTCTGAATTTATTCTTCCTATTTATTTCACTTTCTTTTTTCATCTTCTTTCTCAAATTTTTCATTTTATTTTCTCATTCTACGCTTTTTCCTCAACTCCATGGGTAATGTCACCACCCTCCTCACTATGCGATAGAGAGAGAGGTAAGCTTGTGCAATAGCCAATGGTGGCGAGACACGGCAATGAGGTGAGGGCCGTATGAGCCGCGATAGAGAGAGAAACGTGTTGGGATTTTAAGTTTTTGTGTTGATTTTGCTTCCTTGATTGATCGAAAAACTTTGGAAGATAAGATGTCACTTGGGTTGACCCAAAAACTATGAATTAATGGCTGTTGGTGATGCCATTATGATTCGGGTGGGAAAAGATGATAAGATGAACGGTGAGGATGGTCGTCTTTTTTTCCTCGTACAAGGATTGACAAGGTCAGTGTCGTGAGTTGCATTTTCTTGTTGACTGGGGAGACCTGACCAATTTTAGTCCAGATACACGCAACTCAATATCTCAGTTTCAAGTGATGGCGATGGCGATGGCGACAGAGAGTGCTTTGTGTCCTTGCTACATTATAAAAAATTTCAAACTTCCCTTGATTTGACGTGACAAAACTTATTAGGTTCAATTGCACAAGATAATTGGGCTCCATATGAGACTAGCATAATCCAATTATATTCATATGAAATTATGCATTACTTTGTACAGCAACCCTTCATAGGCTATTAAAACATTGGCACATGTTCATTCATTTTTTGACTTGTTCGGCCATCGGTCCAATGCCTCGCACTCTCCCTCCCTCCCTCATCATCCCATCTCGCTACTTGACGCTAGAATGTTTGAGCACTTGCCGTCCGTAGAGGAGCTCGTCGACTAGCTCCACTCCTTGGAGGCCATGGCTACGATTAAGATCTCGGATAGAGAGAGACATATGAGAGGATGGCGGTGGAAAGAAGTAATCAGTTATGGAGTTTGGCTCAAATGGGGCCGGCAACGGTGAACTTGTGGCCGTGTATAGACCGGGAAGAGAGAGACAGAGAGAGACAGAGAGAGACAGAGACAGAGAGAGAGAGAGATAGAGAGAGAGAGAGGTGCTTATTCCTGTGTAGAGATGAGAAAATAATTGAATGGAAGAATCCATGCTATGTTGCTTGGCTTTCCTTCATAAACAACCACCAACCATTATTATCGAGTAACTAGTCAGGGTCACGCAAAGGAATATATCTGGGGTGAGGTTTATGACCAACATCTCTAATAAATGAGATGGAAATAAAGCGGTGTGGATTATGTACAAATGGATATATCTCTTTATACATCATGAAAAGTACTGTAAAAAAAGACAACTAATAAAACTCTAGTCATTTCAATTAATTAGTTCTTTAGAAAAGGAAGAACTTAGATTCCTCAATCCATTAAAACCGCACACACCTGTAAATAAATTTAAAACAGCCTCACAATAAAACATGAATTGGCCTAGAAGAGAAGACACTCCGTACCTTCAGATGGACAGTACAAAGGTGTTTGCTCATTGTTCATTAGTGATCTCCGTGGAGTGCCAAGGATCTTATGTTCAAGGTCTCTATGAGACTATCGTGAAAAAAGGTTTCCACTCATATCACCATTCACTGGAGGTAAACTGCGGTGATTGATATCTCATTGATCAACAATGGTATAGACCTGCTGGTGGATTGGTCCGATTCAAGCTCTTTCATTGACCTCTCGATCCTGCTCTGGAGGAAGAAGGCTGGTTGTTGGGGGCAGTGCAAGAGTAACGGAGTAGCTGCTCCACATCAAGACTATGTTTGCCATTGACGGTCTATCAAATGGATCTTCTTGAACGCAAAGTAAACCAATGTGGAGGCATCTAAGGACTTCATTCCTTAAAAACGAGTCTCCAATAGCCGGATCTAACACTTCCAACGACTTACCATCTCTCCAATTTTTCCAAACCTAAAAACAGTATATGGATAAAACTTGCTCAGTACATCAGATTTTCTTAGTTTAACAATTTAAATATCCATCAAAGAGTCAATTTGTGCAACTTACATAGCCAGCGAGATCTTTGCCCCCGTCTACTTGGTAGAAGACATTGTTCTTCTTACCGCTAATGAGTTCTAGAAGTAGGACACCAAAACTATAGACATTGAACTTCGGCGGAGAATTGCCCATGCATTGCATACTCATGTGACATGTAACCGCTACAAACCATAATACATCAGCATTATCAGCATACATAAGCATAAAATGTAGAGAACAAAGCATAACAATGCTTACAAAGTCCCAACAATTTTATTGGTGTTTGCTTGTGTTTGATTGACTCCAAAAATCCTTGCCATGCCGAAATCTGAAATCTTAGGGTTCATATCACTATCCAACAAGATATTGCTTGATTTTAGATCCTCATGAATGATCCTAAGTCGAGAGTCCTCGTGTAAATAGAGCATTCCTCGAGCAATTCCAAACACTATTTTGCAACGTCTTGACCAATCTAATTGCCCGCTCTTTTTAGGATCTGCATGTACACACATTCGAAACACAGGGTAATTTCAATTAATAAATCCTCTTGAATACATTTTATGCGAGCAACTAACTTTAGGTTCTAAAAGCTAGTGAAACATTCACCATAATTTGAGGCTAATCACATATTGGCCTCAACATGGAAAGCAATAGCTTAGGAATATTTTCAATGCAACATACCAAATGAAAAGTAGTCGAGACTTTTGTTCGGCACAAGCTCATATACAAGCAGTTTTTCTTCACCCTCCAAGCAGAACCCAAGCAGCTAAACAAGGTTTCGATGTTGAAGCTTCGCTACCAATATCACTTCATTCTTGAATTCTTCAGTGCTTTGTCCTGAGCTTCGAGATAGTCTCTTCACCGCTATTTGTTGTCCATTGAGAAGCTTACCCTGAAAGTTTAGCATGATGTTTAAGTACACATGAATTGCTTCTGATCACAACTTTTCAAAGTTATGAAATTGAAGATCAATTTTTAAACCATTTCTTATCTAATTTCTGATTAACCATACCTGAAAAACTTCACCGAATCCGACCTTACCCAACTTGTTTTCATGCGAGAAATTGTTTGTGGCAGCTTGCACGGTGGCTAAATCATACTGTAAAGACTCGGCACTTGTAATTTTATTTACGCCTACACAAGGAAACAGCACCAGATGGTCATTTCACCCAAAGCGTAGGACGGTACAACCTGCATATATGGTTTCATCATTGCATCCAACTGTAAGGCACAGGTACATATTTCGTACCGCTTTGATCTCCTTGGACGACTTCATACGTCTTGGTCGCTTTCCTCCGCTTGAAACAACAAGCGAGGAAGAGAAGCACCACGCCTACGCCAATAGGAACGGCGACAGCGACAATTATCACAATACTTTTATTGCTTTTGCCTACATGTGTGTAATTATATCATAATAGCATCAGTTTATGTGTCTATGACTGTATTAGATTTTAGAAGATGAAATTGCTGCCAAAGGCCTCAGCAAATTGGAAATAATAGAGAAAAACAAAAAGAGTCCGTTTGCAGAAGAAATTAAGCTGTAATTCATAATCTGTCAATCTTTCAAAATCCATTCTTTTCCTAATTCTCATGTGAGTGCACCAATTGTTTATAGGGGATTGACCATTAATTGCTTTAAAGCCACCTTTGACCAATTGTTATGTAAATAACTAATCTCATATGTGGACGCAGAACCCACCATGTTCGAAACTTTTCACCTAAAATGAACCTTATCATGACTTATGAAGCACTAAAGACTAAAAGTTCAGGACCAACAAACGCACTAAGACCAGAAATATCACCTTATTGTCTTCAATAAACAATCACCTCTTTTTCTTTGAAGAAAAATTGTATAGCTTATGATGGTTGATTCTCTATGACTAACTTGGTGGACAGGTACCTATATCAAGATCTTGAAGCGAAAAGAGTTTGCGAAAAAACATAGGTTAACTCGTCCTGCTAGAAATAATGAGTTAGGACGGACGAAGACAAGCAATACAATCACATACATACCTTTAGGTCCGGTCACCGGAGTGGAAGCAGGAGGTGGAGGCGCCGGCATTGGCAGGGCCGTGGTGTTGTAGAAGGGGTAGATCTCGTACCTCACGTAGCAGCTCGGAGTGAGCACCCTCTCGCCTTGGTTCCCCTGAACCAGCTTACCGATCCCGGACTGGAGGCATGTGCTACAGTCTGACGCGGTCAGGTCCGGTGTGCACTGCATAAGTGCGTACAGCTTCTGCGAGCTCGAGAAGTTCACCTCCGCCGCGGCGACTTCTTCCCTGACATGGCAGCTGAAGCCCTCGTGGTGAGGTCGGCCAGGGTTTCTCCCAGGAGCTATATGAATTGGGTTGCATTGGCGATGTCCCCGATGTTGTACAAAATCTGATTTGTCGATTGCTCCATGGCCGAGAAGATGGACTGGCTCGAGTACCGCAACATGCACTGGTCGTACCAGATTACAGAGACTCGCTGGTTCGGGCATCTTTGGTGGATGCCCTGTTTTCCAGTGGCCACGCAGTCGCTGCACGTGGCGGTGTTAAGGTCGCCGCGGCAGAGGAAGAGCCCATAGACCCAGTTGGGAGGACAATGGCCGGCGGTGGCGTTGGCAAAGCCATCGCTGCTGTTGGTGGCGGCGGCAGAGAGGGAAGAGAGGAGGGTGTTGAGGTTGGATTGGTAGGTGGAGTTGGAAGTGAAGAAGGTGGTGTTTGGGCAATCGTGATACAGATATTCGGGTGCAGCTTCAGTACTCAAAATTTGGATGAAAAAGAAGAAGGAGAGGGAGATGGAGAGAGTAAAGCAAGAATTCATGATTAGCTAGCTTGATGAATAGATTGAGCTTGCAGCACGGGCACGGAATTATCGGAAGAAGAAGAGCATGGTCTGCTCGAAATCAGAAGGTGAAATATAAGGCGCATCATTGCAAATAAAAATTCGAGGATCAAGTTTTGAACATTTACAATTAGAAATTTTATTCCACGTGACAACATTCGAAAGTTTTAAAACATATTAGAATTGATATCTTAATTCATGAAAAACTATATTGTTTTTGTTTCTTCGAGAAGGTCAAAAAAGAGATTTTTGACAAATGCAGACAAATTGGTGAAAGAACCTTGCTGAAGTCAAAAAAAAAAAAAAAAACACATTGTAGTCCATTCCATAAAGTTAAAGTGATAGATGGACCTAAATAAATCCTTAAATTGTTTTGTCCGAAGTTATTGTGGATTTCGGCAACCTTGGGACGTTAAATAAAAAACTACTACATTGTTTTTGTTTCTTCGAGAAGGTCAAAAGAGTTTTCTGACAAGTGAAGACTAACTGGTGTAAGGACCACGCTGAAGTCCAAAAAAAAGAAAAAACATTATAGTCCATTCCACATTGTTAAAGCGACGGGAGTTGGGGCTAGTTAGGCCATCAATAATATTCAGGTGCACAGAGGAATAAAATGAACGGTGAGGATGGAAGAGAGCATCTGGCCTCGTACGAGATCATTGACTGAATTTAATTACGTGAGTTGCATTCTCTCGTTTGGCTGAGTTTCATGTCGGACGTGCATTGATCTAATGGCCTAGATGAGATGGACTCGCATGCTTCAAATGTGTAAAAAATTCGCTCATCGTAATGAGATAAAGAAATGAGAACTGATAAAGCATTGGCTTAGATGTCAAGAAGATCTGCTTATCTTTCTATGATTTTGATTTCAAGCCTTGTCGAAAGCTCTCTAAAGATAAGATCCACAATGTCTTGTCAAGGGAATACAGTCTTAAAGATCGTTTGAGGAGTTGGACCAATCAAGATGTGTGAAATGTTCCGCAAACAATAACTTAACGCTAAAAGAGGGGGAAAAAGAGGGGGATGAGGTTGAAAGTGATACTGGTGATGCTGATAGCTTTAAATTTTGCATCGAATAACTGCACCGGAAAGTGAAATGCTTCATTACATCGGTTTATAAAGTAAGGTGGTATACTTTTTTAAGGTATTGAATATACTTTGTCTGTTAATCAAATGAAACACCCTTAGAAACTAAAGTATGTAAATGGCTATTTTGAAAATTCTCATATGGGTTTCATAATTATTGGAATTGGCTCGATAACTGATACGGGACTCAATGGAGCCATTTTACAAATAATCTCTTCCAGAGCAACTAGAAAGAGATTCTTTTATAGTTGACGTTTTGACTAGAAAAAACATAAAATATACCATCGCATCTGCCATTGTACCTTTAGAATGGTGCAAATATCTCACTGAAAGAAAGATGAAAATGTTCCAAACAAAACTTCAAAAAGAGAAATCAAAATTGTTAACATATAAAATATAAAATACGTTCGGCGCCATACTCAAATAATTCAAGTTTTTAGAGTAAAGGACTGCGCACTCACAAACAAACTTCAGCCACATATGTATTGCATATTTAGCTTCAGATCATGTAGCATTCTTACATAGATAAAATGAGCAAGTCCAGCATTCAAAAATTAAGACTGACAAAGTCCTCACAATTTTATTTGTGCTAGTCTGCATTTGATCAACTCCAAAAATCATTACCATGCCAAAATCCGAAATCTTCGGGTTCATTTCATTGTCTAATAAAATATTGTTACATTTTAAGTTACGATGGATGATCCATAGATGAGAATCCTCGTGTAGATAGAGCATTCCTTGAGCAACCCTAGATAGTATTTTCCAATGTAATGGCCAATTCAATTGATCGTTTTTTTGGGGATCTGCACCATTTGACCAAAACTATTATGCGCTATCATGTGGCACTTATTAAAAAACTCAAGGTGAATATATTTACTCTCATCTGTGACATCCAGAATTTTCAGTATTGTTTTCTATTAAATTAATCGGGCATTTCATTGACGTGTCTATAGGGTTGTTCTCAGAGCTGATCACTCTCGAGATAACTAGACTAGCTGGGTATGCCATTAAAGAATATTAAGGCAATAGACTTGAGAATTCGACCAGGAAGCGGCTTCTCGACCGTGTTCATCTTTAGAGGTCATTACTGCACAGTTAAAGATCGAATTGAGATCAGAGATAGGTCGGTTCGACTGAGATGTGTGGCCGATCGTGGGTGACTCCACTAAATTGGAAAATTCTCGTCGACCGACACTAATTTGATTTTCTGTCGTTTTGGTACCCTGTGTTGGTAGTCGAGCCCTCGAGATTTTCACGATAATTGAGAGTCGCCAATGTGTCGAGTGGGTTCATTGTGGCTCGAAGAAAATCGACCACGAGTCAATTGCTCTAAAAAGTTCTGAAAACTATCCGGTAGTCTAGGTCACACTAAAAGCACGCCGGAGTGAAATTAACCGTCGATTTGAGTCAGATTTCAGAAATCGAAAGTTCAGTGATGTCACAAGCTATTTTAGGAACGTCAACTCAGTCTCAGAAGATTTTTCGGAGGTCCCGAGATTTTTACGGAAAATGGGTGCGGACGTCGCGGAAATTTGGCAGAAGTTCAGATTGGCTAAATTAATGGGAAATTTGACTTTTGGGTTGAGCCTGTGTGTGTCGGAGATTTATAGAAAATTTCTTGGGATTTTTCTACGTCGAAATTTGGACCTCAATTTGGAGAGATTGGAATTGAAATTTAGTTCGAACTTAGTTAAAATCGAATATTAAGATGAGGGTGTGCAACATTGGTATCAATTTGGAATTTTGGTGGATTCTTGAGTGAGGAAAAATGCAGAGACGATCAATGAATGATCAATTGAAATTGTGAGAATCAATTGAGATGAAATCAAGAGGGAATTAGAATCAATTGAGGCCATCTCTCTCTCAATTTCGTAACCCCCCTCTAGCCTAGCAAAATTGGACCACTTGGGAGGTTATATAGGACATTTGGATGGCCTATTGAAGGCCAAGTATTAATGCATGGCTAAGAATGAGTTTTGGGAGATATTTGTGTGGGAATTAAAAGCCAAAGGGCCCCTCACTCATCCATATCCATTCTCTCTTTCTCTCACCCCTCTAACCGGTTACACTTACTCCTCCATCTCTCCATTTTCCTCGCACGGAGCCAAGAATAGAGGAGCCACGCCAGCTGAAGGAGAAAAACCACCAAGAGCAGCTGCCTTCGACCGCTTGCTTCAATCCGCATGGTCTCTCCAGCAACTTCGCGAATCGTCCAGCGAAGACCCAACTTCGGCTAGCACATCTCCACCAACGAAGTTCTCTTCGTTGACCAGCGTTCTTCACTCCACGCGGCAAGAATTTCCCAAGCCAACTCGCCACCTCCTTCGGCCAAACTTCTTCACCCAGCAGAATTAGTTGACCCGCAACACTCCACCGTTTCGCTTCCTCGACCATCTGCACTGAAGACCGAAGCTGCATCCTCCACTAGGCTTTGTCGGCAGCAATTCAATTCCATCTTCACCGATCAAGACAGCTCACGGCAGAAGCTGCTCCAACGTCGAAGCTGGCCTCCACGTGTCCTCAGCTAGAGCTCCTTCGGTCAACACTTCTATCCGTGAAGCCCTTAGTTGACCCACATCACCACCTGCCGCCTCTTGTTGTCAGCGAACTCCACAGCAACGACAACACAGTGTGGTCTTCTCCTGCCCGAGTATTGACCGAAGCTGCACGCCACACGTCCGCAGCAAGCCGACGATTGAAGACGCCATCAACTGCAGCGACACCAATCTTCAGTCTTCTCCAGCGGCGTGCCCTCAACCCTCACGAAATTGTGGAGGCCCATCTCAACAGCAACGGCCCAGCGAAGCCAGCGAGATCTGCAAGCTTCAGTCGGTCCAAATTCAGCCCAGCAGTTGGGCCATTGAAGCCCATGAATTGATTTCAATAGAACCAGCAGCTTCTTTAGGCCTTCTTCTTCAGCCATGAAGCCTGCGAAGTCTTTGTCCAGCAGCCCATCAACAGAATTTTACTGAGGCCCATCTCCTGCAGTCTTCAAGCCCAGTCCAATCCAAGTGAAGTAGTTAGTCAAGCCCAGTTCAGCAGCCCATCAACTGAAATTGGAGGCCCAATTTCCAGCTAAGAAATTTGAAGCCCAAGTGAAGTCAGTCCAGAAATTTCAGCAGGCCCAATTCAACTTGGGTCTAGCCCAAAAGCAGGAACAAATCTCAGTTGGGTTGAGATTTGTTGGGGCCAAGCCTAAGGCCCGGTCCAAGTTCGCCGGTGTCGTCGAAAGTCCTATTTCGGCCGCCGTCGCGTTGCCGTTGCAGTGATTCGGTCTCCGCTTTTGTCAAGTGAGTTTTACTCACTAATGCTTTATTAGTTTGCTAATTATGCTTAAGGTTGGTTAGATTTAATTAAGTGCAATTAGATAGTTAGATTAGGTTAGAACAATTAATTTAGTTACTTAATGATGCATGTTAGGTGGTTAGACCTAGCTATTAGCAAGTAGAAATGTTTGGTTATTTATTGAATGCATCTCGGGATTTTTCCCGACCCGTTTCAGGCTCCAATAAGGCAATATGGGCCTAAATTGGATTTTTAATGTTTATTTATTTATTTTCGAAATTTATTTATTTAATTAATTATTTTTCCGGAAATTCAACCGGGATGGCCGGTGACCGGAATTTCGTGCTGATTGTCATGGTGCAGTCCGTTTATTTATTTGAGCTCTACGTTGGGTGGAATTGAATTTATTGTGGAATTTTAGGAGTTGTCCTAAATTGTTTGTTATTGAATATTTGATTGATAGAAGGCTGAGTATGGATATATAGCGCCAGTGCGTTGATGGGCTATATAGTAGGGAGAATGGTGAGAGCTAACTGAGAACATTATTGGTTGAGACCAATCAGGTACGATATGATTGGACATACGTGGTTCGGTGATTGGAAGTATCATTGGCGAAAACGGCGCCTTAAAGAACGCACGTAAATGATTTATAGACAAACGTGGTTCGGTGATTATGGGGGGAGAAGTGCCAAAAAAGTCCTAAACCTTTTGGCTTTGTGCTGATTTAGTCCTAAACCTTTTTTTGGTGCCGATTTAGTCCTAAACCTTTTTATGTTGTGCCAATTCAGTCCTTTTCGGCCACTTTTGGCCGGATTTTGCTGACTGGACGCCGGCCGGCTGACGTGGCCTGATCGGCGCTGACGTGTACAATTTTTAATAATATTTTTAATATTTTTAATATTTTTAAATATTTTTTAAATATTTTAAATATTTTCTCTTTTAATTTTTATTCTTTTCTTTTTTTTCTAACTCATCTTCTTCCTCCAGCCGGTCGCCGGAGCTCGGCGACCGGCCAGAGGCGACGGCCGGCGAGGTCGAGGTCGACCTCGCCGGCCACCTCACCAGTGGCCACTAGGGCGGCCTCGTGCCGGGCGGGCGGGGCTCGCCCTCGCGCGAGGTCGCCCTCGAGGCCTGGGCGGCGAGGGCAAGCCCCGCCAGCTCCTCCTCGCGCCGGATCCGGCAAGGTCGAGCCTCGCCCGCTTGACCCTCGCTAGATCCGGCGAGGGCGAGCCTCGCCCGCCTGGTGCGAGGCCCCCCTCGAGACCTGGCGGCGAGGCTCGCCCTCGCCGAATCTGGCGAGGGTCAAGCCTCGCCCACGGCCGGCGAGGGCGACCCAGCCAGCTCCTCCTCGCGCCGGATCCGGCGAGGGCGAGCCTCGCCCGCCTGGTGCGAGGCCGCCCTCGAGACCTGGCGGCGAGGCTCGCCCTCGCCGGATCTGGCGAGGGTCAAGCCTCGCCCACGGCCGGCGAGGGCGACCCCGCCAGCTCCTCCTCGCGCCGGATCTGGCGAGGTCGGCCGTGGGCGAGCTCGACCCTCGCCAGATCCGGCGAGGGCGAGCCTCGCCCGCCCGGCGCGAGGCCGCCCTCGCGGCCACTGGCGAGGTGCCTGGCGAGGTCTCGACCTCGCCGACCGTCGCCTCTGGCCGGTCGCCGAGCTCCGGCGACCGGCTGGAGGAAGAGGATGAGCAGAAAAAATTAAAAAAAATAAAAAGAATAAAGAAAAGAATAAAAATAAAAAGAGAAAAAAATAAAAATAAAAATAAAAAATTCAAAAATATTAAAACATTATTAAAAATTGTACACGTCAGCACCGATCAAGCCACGTCAGCCGGCCGGCGTCTAGTCAGCAAAATCCGGTCAAAATTGGCCGGAAAGGACTGAATTGGCACAACATAAAAAGGTTTAGGACTAAATCGGCACCAAAAAAAGGTTTAGGACTAAATCAGCACAAAGTCAAAAGGTTTAGGACTTTTTCGGCACTTTTCCCTGATTATGGGAATATCACTGATGAAAACGGCGCCTTAAAGAACGCACGATGTTGTCTATAGCCGATATCACCTTGGCGAAAACGGCGCCCTTGAAAGGACATGTGGTTCGGTGATCAAGGTTATCACTAGTGAAAACGGCGCCTTAAAGAACGCACGGTGTCGGTGATCGGTATGTCATTGGCGAAAACGACGCCCGAGAAACACATGTGATTTGGTGAATGAGTACACCACTGAGAAAGCGTGGTATGAGTGGGAATGACCTAGAAAGGGTCTGGCTGACATGTAATCGACTTAGTCGATTGATCTATGCTTGATCGGATGTCGTGAATTGTTTGAATACTTGTGTTTAACCTTGAATTGCAGGTTGGAACTGAGGCCAAGGTAAGTCCTCTGATTCGTGTTGTGCTTAGGCAACCGTATGGCGTATTAGTTTATTAATCGAGTCTTAGTGGGTAGGACTCGCTGAGACGTGGTCTCATTGGTTATTGAATAACCATTTCAGGACCCTGAGGAGAAGCTAAGGAAGAGGAACCTGAAGGGGAGAAAGACTTTTGAAGAAGAAGAAGATCCAGAGAGGGATCTTGAATATAACCCGGATGTGGATTGAGATCCCATCTCTTTTGTGAACCCTGTCTTAGTACAGATAGGTGTGAGACAAGTATGTTGTGAATAGTATTGTAAATATACTATGAGTTGTGCTGTTAATGAAAGTGTGGTTGTGAATTTCAATATGAAAAATATGGCCTACTTTCCTATCCCATTGTTTTATTGTCTGGGGATTTATAACTGCTTCCGCATGTGTTTAATAAATAGAAAGGGTCGGCGATACATAGTCCTGGGATATCGCATTATAAAATCGACCGAGTAGAAGGATGTGCGCGCGTCCGAGGATCGGGGCGTGACATCATCAATCAAAAAAGATAGCTTAACAAAAAACTATAATCCATTGAAAGAACAAAAAACCTCTGAATTTCAAGGTTTCTATAAATAGCAAAAGCTCGAACATTAGAACTTCATTCTAGAATTCTTCGTCACCCTATCTTCAGCTTTGAAATAGCCTCTTCGCCACAATTTATTGTTCATTGCGAAGTCTACCATGAAGTATTTTGCATTTATCTTTTAATTCCTTGCCACAACTACTTAAAAATTAACATAAATAGTGTTAGATGTTTCTTTCTTGGGGGGTTAACTAGACTGCTGACATTATCTGCATTATCAACTGCTTCACGTCGTTTGAAATCCCAATTCATGGGAGGTCAAATGGACTGCAATTACATCGCTCTGTCCACGATCCATGGTTCAACCCAATCTTGCGTTCGCTCAAATTTATTTTTTCTACTTAGATTGGCTTCAAGCACTAACCTTTGGCAGATCCAAGTACAATGATATTACAAAGTGCTAAAGCACGTTGCTTTAAGTGAATTTCTATGAGATCCTGTGGGGAAAGGGGAAAAAGAAAACAGAGCAAAGCTTCGAGATCACATGACCACTTGATGTTGCTTCTAAAAAGGATGAATTAGCGTCGCGTGATATCTATGCTTTTAGAAGTTCAGGCAGGAAAAATACGACGGACTTATTCTGCATCAACTCATTATTGCTGGTTTTATTCGAATCTGCCGTACAGAATGGAAGACAGAAAAACTGATCGGGGGCTAAAGTCAAGAGGGAATTCCTCTAGTGACCACTAAGGTTTCTCCTGTTATATAAGAAGTACCGTCAGAAGCCAAGAAGGCGGATGCTACAGCCATGTATTCTGTGGTCCCAGGCCGGTTGAGTAGCGTCCTCTCCTCAATAGACCTCCTCCTCACTGCATTTCAGATCAAAATAAGCCTATGACCAGTCGTTTTTAAAGTATCTTTTGGGTGAGAGAACAGGAAGACATATACTTACAATGGTATTGCTTTTTACTAGAAAGTCAGCAAAGTGCGTGGGCACGAAACCGGGAGCAACACAGTTTACACGGGTATCTGGTGCCATCTCAGCTACAAGGGCCTATGAAGAACACGAAAGAGTAAGCAGATAAGCAAGTTGACAGTTCACCATGTTTTAAAATTACCTAAAATTAATTTTAGGAGAAGGCTGCTTGAGATGCGATAGAAAAGTTATTGTGCCAACCATGTCTTCTTTTAAGAAAAATATCAGCTTCCTGTGAACTAGAGGTGTGCAACCAGCCTAGATTTACTTGGCAACTGGACCGGACCATCCGAAAAAACAGGTCCGGGAACTGGTTCCTAGTTAAACCGGTCCAAGAACTGGTTCCAGTTTTTGGGAACCGGTTGGAACCGGTCCGAATCAATCTAGTTCCCGGTCCCAAGTCAAGACCCACTCGGGAACCAGACTGGTTTTGAGACCGGTTTTTAGCCATTATTATAAAAGGAAAACCTAAGCGCTAGTCATCTCTCTCTCTCACTCTCTCTGTCTTTGACCTTGCCCCTCTCTCCCTCAATCGCAGCTGAGCTTACTCAACTGTTGCGGTAAATGAGTGGTCAGAGGACTCGTAATGGAGACTCATATTGGTCATGATGATTTCGGGTGAGAAGCAACAAACATTCAAACGTTCATTGAACGTGGCTTTGACTCCTTCGGAGCTCATCGGCTAGAGTGAAAGGTGAAATTAGGTGAAGCGAAAATCGAAGAGAATGAATGGGAGTAAGTACAACAATTTTATTCTTAAAAGACATGCTCCATTTATTTCTCAACAAATAAATGATATAGAAAATGTTTTCAAGAAATAATCATTTATATTACTTACAAAAATGAATATTAAACCCATGTTTGGTGCTAATGTTTATGCAATGTTAGGAATTTTTACTTTGCCTTATGATATATGTTTATGATAATTAGCCTTGTAGATCCTAAGTTTTTCGTTTAATCAAAAAGTTCATGTACTTGTTGCTTACATGTGCTTAATGTTTCAATATAAATTAGGAAAATTACGTTTTTTTTCACGTATTAATGTAAAATTCGAAATCATATAGGATATTGGGCAATTACAAAATAAGTTCTAGTGGAAATATGATAGATCTTGGAACTGGAATCGGACCGAAAAATAGGTTCCAAAACATGGCCCAGTGCAAATAGAATAGAGTACAAGGTCCAATAAAGGGGAACCAGTTATAACAAGATCGGGTATAGGATCCAGATCTGGAACCTACCCATTTTGGACCCGATCACCCCTGCTATGAATTCAATTGCTTGTAATAAGATGCTCATTCCTTCTATGTCGAGCAAACTTCTATTTTAGTCCCAAGTTTTGCATAAGAGTACAAGGCGAGGTGCTTCCAGAAATGCAGCACATACACAAAATTCTTAAAGCTAGCTATAGGAAAGAAAAAGAAAAGAACAAGATCAACATGCC
The DNA here is from genome assembly GCA_019915205.1 of Eucalyptus rudis. NCBI lineage: Eukaryota > Viridiplantae > Streptophyta > Magnoliopsida > Myrtales > Myrtaceae > Eucalyptus > Eucalyptus rudis. Next base: position 6,515,836 of record JAHMTN010000003.1, on the reverse strand, counting down.
ATTGTACCCACCACGGTCAGCCCAAGCAGAGCTGTCTAGTCCTCCATACTTAGCCATGGAAGCTTGTGGCTGGTATCCCACAATTGAAGAGATAAAAACTATTGACGAACCTCCTGCAAACAAGGTGCCGCATCCTGTTTCAACACAACCTTATAATTAAATTTGCAGATAAGAGCCGCACCTGTGATAGAAACGCCTACTGAGACCATTTAGTAGGTTCACTAATTGGATAATTCGTTAATCCATGTACAGACATCCAGAGACAGTCTTTTATAAATTATAAACGACTAATAAAAAATGACTAAAGACATTGTCAGCAGGCTGACTTAGGTCAGGTCACAGTGTCTTAGACTGGCTACCAGGCTGACACTATACCATCACAAAAATGCTACTTGAGGGTGCACTGCTCTGAAGTGATCATATAATCAAATTGTCTCTTTAGCAGCAGTATAGATGTTGGGCGCAACATTGTCACCTTCAGGAGTAGTGGAGACGCTTTGACGTTTATTTCCTACAACTTGTCAAGAACGGACTCTTGGGTTTCTAAAATGGGATCAACAGATAGAACAGCAGCAGCATTCAATACCTCCACATCAAATAGCATTATAAATTTGACCAATTACGTTTACTTTTCGTTTTTCTGATTGCCAATTTAACCAATCACTTCCAGTCTACTGAACAAGTAATGAATACGAAAAAGAAAGAGATGATTCCTGAGTTGTTTCGAGATAAAATCGAAGCCTAAAATAGGAGAAGCACACTAGCAGTAAAAGGACAGTGCGAAAGAGGTGTCCGTTTCACTTCAGTGAATTTAAATGGAGATAAAACTCAATTTTTTAAATACCAGTTGAAACAGAGTCTCATTTGCTCAAGAAATCTATAGAAAAATCTTAATCTTAATCTTAGCTCATCGGGCTGAGGACCGAATTCCATCAATAAGACACTTGTTATGAACCGAACCTAATGCAATGATCTAAGAAACCGAATCTAATGCAATGATCCAAGCATATCCCTAGTGTTGCCGCCTAAATTTCCCTTTTTTTAATTAATAGGGTTTTTATTTATTTTATTTTGCCTTTTTCGGATAAATAGATAATAAAAATAAAAAACAACAAGAAAAGCGAAAAAAGCGAAAATGGAAAAGAAGCAAAGAAGTAGCCCCCGCATGGGCCTTCGGCCCATCATCACCTCAGGTCCAGCCCCTCCGCGTCGTCTTCTTCCTCGCGCCACTGAAGAGCACGCACGGGCAGGCGTGACGCCAGAGAAGCATGAGCGGACGGTGGTCGCATGCGAAGCAGAGGAGCAGGTGGCGTCGACGGGACGTGACCGGAGGAAGCGATGATGGCGGATGGGACGGCGGTCCAACTGGCGGGTCGAAGCCTCGCCGACGGGCCGCTCCCGTGCCTATAAATAGAGGGGGGCCACCGTCGACGAAGGGGGGCGGAGACAGAGGGAGACACAAAGAGAGACAGAGAGAGAGAGAGAGAGAGGCCAGCCGAGGCTTGGGGTCCCCTGAGAGACTTCGGGGAGCTCGAGTTCAGGCCAGCCGTGGTGTGGTGAGCTCGGAGGGGTCCCCGAGAGACTTCGGCGAGCTCGAATGTCGAGCCCGAGGGAGACAGAGAGAGCGTTCCGGCCAAATTTGATCGGGACTAGGTCTCGCCGTCGCCGTAGCCTTCGCCATCGTAGATCAAGCTCACTAGCTTCGCTGTTGCTTGCCGTGGCCCCTGCCGTTCATCGCAACCCTTGCTGTCGCCGTCATCACCCGCGATCAAAAGGGTAACTAAAGCCCGTCGCCATCGCTGTAGTTGCCATCGTCCTTGCTGCCACCGCCGTAGCCGTCGTCGCCTTCGCGCCTAGGCATTCCGTCCTCGGCGCCGCGGATTTGCAAACCCTAGGGTTTGCGATTTTCCGGGTCGCGAAGCGGATCCGGACCTAGAAAGTCAGGTAGGGTTCGCAATCCGCGGGTGGCGGGAGTCGGGTTAGGTGCTGGAGCCGGGTCGGGTAGGTTTTCGCTGGAGGGAGCGGGTTGTTGGGCTAGGTCGTCGGGCCGGGCCGGGCCGGGTGTCCCCAAACGCCCAGCCATAGCATCGTTTTTAAAAAAAAAAAAGGCGAAAAATCCAAGTCGGGCCAGTTCGCATTTGGGTCGCCGGCCCGGGTTGGACCCAACCTACAGATCCGACTCGGGTCAGTTTTGTTTTATTATTTTAATATAAAATAATATTCTAATAAATAATAAATAAGTAATTTATTTAAAAAAAATCAAAATTTTTTAATTTCCAAAAAGTCGAAAAATATTTAAAAAATGTTGAAAAATGTTTTATTTTCTAAAAAATCGAGAAAAATAAAAAATAATTTATTTTCCAAAAATAGTTTGAAAAATATTAAAAAATATTTTATTTTCCGAAAAATCAAAAAAATAAAAAAATTTCATATTTTCCAAAAAATACCAAAAAATCCAAAAAAAAACCCTTTTATGTCCAAAAATTAGAAAAAGACTAAAAAAAAATGTTTTTCCTCCCAAAAATGCATGAAAATCCCTTGAACATCCAAAAAGCCTTAGGGTTTAAACAAGATTAGGTACCGAAAGGGCATTAGTGATTAATTAGTGTAATCAAGTCCCCGATCCTAATTTCTCTGATTGCGCAGGAGTGAGTATTTCTCCCGATACTTCGCTTGGGTTTCTAATCAACCCACCCCAAATCGATTAGTGGCGACTCCATTTTAAAAATTGATTTACAGGTTAAAAACTTGGACTATTAAGTCGTGAATTGGTGGACATAGAAGAGTCCTGGCATAACTAATTTTAGCCGAGCCATTAGCCTCCTTAGGCGCCTGTACTCGATCACGGGTGCCGGAAAAAAGAGGTCGCGACAGCTTGGGGACTCCGTTGGGGACTTGAGGACTTAGGCCATTTTTGTCTTGTTTAAATTCTTTACTGACTTTCTTTATGCAGGTCAAAAGCTTAGAAATTTATTTTAATTTTGCTTAAAATAAATTATCGTGTGATTATAAACTGTTGTGCATGCTTTACTGTTTTAAACACTACACATGGCACACACAACCCGGCCGCCTGACTTGGGCCGCCATATGATTTCTAGGATGGTGTTAAGAAAGATACGATCTCGAACGCGAGACTGCGATGTAGAGGTTGCCTTTCTTTTCCCCGAATTTCTTAGTCGAGGTTAGGAGGGTATGCTGCTAACGCGAGACTGCGACGGGCGGATATCCTTTTAATCTCACCAAGCCTTCTCAGTTAGAAATCGAGCCGCACGTCCCATGCGCATGTCTTCGTGCTTGCCATTTTTCTTTAAAAAGCAAAAGTAATTTCTTTACTTTTACTCAGTCTTTTTATTTGGCCCATGGCAATTTAGGATAAGCTTTTCAAGTCCCAGTTTATATGCAATGGGGAAAGACGATATCCAGTTCATTCCTACTCCCAAGGCGGAGCTCTTCAGATGGTGGGGTCAACTAGATCAGTTTGCCCAAGAGCGTGTGAAGGCCAAAGTCGGTCATCTCCTATCGTTGATCTAAATTACCGTTCGCCCTGAAGTCATACAAGCCATGTCACATTTTTGGTGCTCGAAGACGGTTACTTTTATGTTTGATAGGTTTGAGCTAACCCCAACCCTGGAAGAATACATCATCATCACTGAAATGCCTCTTGAGAAAAAGCTCATCAAACCATCGACAGGCGCCCTCCCGTGGCGCGGGTTGGCGCGACTTTTAGGAACTGAAATCCATGTCATGAGACAAATTCTTGAAAACAACCATAATACATGCCCTCTAGAATTCGTGAATGCATGTTTTCAAAACCAGCCTATGACCCAAAAAAGTAAGATTTTCCTCCTGGCCTTTTTCGGACTCATCGTTTTCCCCCATCAAAGAAATGCCATAAGTCCTAAGATGGCATGGATAGTTGATCAAATCTTGAGAGGGGGGAATTATGTCAACATGATTTTAACTGAAACATTCTTGTCTTTTAATCGTTTTAAAGACAACATGGAGAAAATCATGCGAGCCTCTCCTGAAATTTTACAAGTCTGGTTCTTTTCTCACCTAAGCGAATTTCGAGACTTCATACGATCGTCTAAAACAAATGCTTTCGAAAATCCGTTACAAAAATTTATGGTTTTAGGACCGTATATTCCCAATCAAAGCCGTTTAAATTGGGTTGACTGCCTAAGAAACCCAGCTCCTGAGGCATTCCAATGGTGTGCTGGTTGGTTCCATGAAAAGTGGGCCCGCTTTGCTTTCAAACGCACTCGCCCAATTCTGTCGCTCAGCCTCACCGGCGCCATTCCTTATTACCCATATCGGGTGGCACGACAATATGGAGCTCTTCAGGAGATCCCACCTGAAAGGCTTGAGGGAGAAGAAAAAGCCCACCACTAGTCGTGACTACGCAATCGAAATTTCTATTGCTGAGGAAACTTGGGACAAGTGCCATCGCAAAAAGATCGTGGTACCTGAAAGGCTTGAGGGAGAAGAAAAAGCCCACCATGCCTCCATGTCCTACATCCACAACCATTGTATCCCGACAAGGTGGAAGCCATCGGTCCCTCGCTCAATCAGAGAGAGCAACCCGCACGAGCAAGCAGAGCTTATGGAGAGGGATTTGGGAATGGACTGGATGCACACCTCAGAGCCAGCCTAAGGAAGCAAGCATCCTCGCAAGAACAAGGCTCCCCGTCGCATATAAATTGGCAATCATGTGCCCCTTAGTGTTAATCTTGTGAAAGTTTTGTCCCAATGTTTAGGGACTCTTGTTTAATGTCTAGTATTTCATTCTGTCTTTTCAATTTCAAGCTCTAGATGTCGGAAGTCTGCGGTCTATAAAATCCTCTTTTGATAAATAAAAAAGCAGTTAGACCATTGCCATGGGTCAATCTCTGTTTATTTCCGTGCTCATTCATTGTTTTCACAACGAACAGGGTAATTATGAATCACCGGCCACCAATAGCTCGCGAATGGCCTCATGCACTAGGGCCCGATCAGAATGATGTACAAAATCACCTCATTAACATTGAAGACGGCGTAGGACAGATGTCCATTGTCCTTCAACAACTCTCAAGACAAATGAAATCTACTCAAGCTGAGCCCAACTCTGCAGTTGCCTTAAACACCATCATGACACCTGCATATTTGCTAGAAAATAGCCAATGCCATAGACAGTTTGAAAAGATCATGAAAAAGTTAAGCCAGCTGCAGGAGTAGAATCCCATGGACATGTCCAATTACATCGACATTGAGATCCTTGAAAAACTCAAAGCACCTGAATGTGAAAGGTATGTTGATACCTCCCGCCCAGAGACTTACTTGCAGGCCTACCTGGTTCGAAAGATGATTCAATCGTACCAATCAAGCTTGACTGGCCCTGCCTTGCGATGGTACATTGTTAGGAAGATTAGTCTCCTTAAAGCCTGGAAGGAAATAATTCATGTTTTCACCAAGAGTATAATATTGACATCACCCCTGACATCACCTTGCCCTACAAAGAGCCAATGATTGCGGAGCACGATGAGCCATTAGTCGCTGAGATAGGAAAAGAGCATGTCAATCAAGCATTGCATGATAAATGGGCAGTTGAGCAACATCTTGTTACTGGAAAATTTCCCACTAGGAAAGGCAAGGAGCCTTTGTACGAGATCAAAGACACAGAGCATGTTCAAGAGTGGGGCACGATAGGACAACTCCCCAAGCTTACTCCAAGAGCTAGGGTCCAAAGAATATCGACCCCTATCAACCTGGGAAGTGAATCAGATAGTGAAACTCCAATGTCTCTCACTTCCCTTGATAGAATCGAGCTGGCAAAATGAAGGGTCTTACTCAAAAGGTCTAGACCAAAAGCCAAGAAAAGAAAGCCTAAGCAAATCAATGCAGCATCTGCCGACGAGCCACCATACCAAAGCTTCGAGCATTCCCAAGAATACAGCTTTGAAGGCTACCACCCCCTAGAGTACAACCCTGAAGACTTCCCGGCCCTAGAATACAATCCTAAGGACTTCCAGCATTATTTTGACAATGAAACTGACGATTTATCATATAACTGTTTCCTATTCTCATCCGGGGATGAAGGCCCGTTAGAAAAGAAAGCATATGTCTTTATCCGCTACGATCCTAACGAAGTACTAAACTCGTCACCTGACCATGAGGATAGCTTAAATGCCTCATCGTCCTTCGGTAATTTTGACCCGGAAGAAAGCAAGGGGGTAATCTCAATAGAGTCCACCTTCCCTAAAATAGAAAAATTCACCACCACAACAGATATGCAGTGGGAAAACCAGTGGCCTAACCAAGATACATCAAGCTCGTCTTGCCCTCGTAGGATCATGACCCCCATAGAAATGTGGATACCCAATCTCCGCAAGTATAACGACACAGCTTGTCCCGTGGCCCACTTGTAGTATCTCCATGCGGAAATGAGTCGGTACTATGGCCTGATGTCATTCACAACTCAGGCATTCCAAGAAACTCTTATGCGGTCTGCATTGCAATGGTTTATCACAACAAACATTTATCTTCTAAAGGATTGTAATGAGTTGACTTCCACATTCTTGCATCAGTACCAAAGCCAGATCGGAACTGAATTGCCTTGTGAGAGTTTGGTTCACTTCACAAGAAGACCAATGGAGGATTTCCAAGCATACGCAGAGAGGTGGAGAGCTTTCATGCTGCAAACCCGCCCTCAACTGGCTGAAGAGGAGTTAATGAAGCAGTTCATAGAAGCTTTGTCCTGCAAGCATCGTTGTTGGCTGCATGGGTTACACTTCCGTAGCTTCAACGAGATAGTCATCGCATGCGAATACTTTGAGTCTACTGAAGGCGAGGAATTCAAAGACGCTTAGCTTCAAGACCAGCACTATCAAAGTGCTCTTTTACATAGGGGTTTTCATGAGTTTTAATTGTTTTTATAATTTTATATTTCTCATCTTATTTAGTGTGCTACTGTTGTATTTTCCATTCAAGTACTCTAATGTACAGTTCTAATATTTTGTTTTGAGAGCATGAGGCGGTACTCCAAACCTGCCCGGTGATGCTATCCAACCATGAAAAAATTATTATCCAAGAAGAATACTGAGGGCTAGGCTTCCTCATGCTTTCTTCCCCCCAAAGATATATACTTTTGAAAACAAAAAATGTTTTATTACCAAAAGCTTTTGTCAAAAAAAGATTATTTAATCATGTTTGTCTTTCTAACTCACTCACTTTATGTCTCAGAATATCATCCCCATCCCCCTTGACTTAGTGTGACAGAGGGCATTTGAAGCTGGCGCATCATATAAACTCACCAAATTCAATGACACTCTTCCAAGAAGACAGTGGGGCAAATAAAAGATCATCCCACTTCAAAGAAGGTAAATTTTATTCTCTGAATATAATTGTGGAAATGATGTCCTCTCTCTTCTGTTTATAGGAAACAAAAGATCATACATAATAGGTAAAGGCATACGGTTGAAATCAAGCCATCCCTAGGAGCACTGTGCACTCCATCTCGCTCCTGCCCAGCACCTTCTCAAGCTAGAGCAGTATCTTCTTCCCTCAACGTGCCCGAGTGACTAAATGCTATGGGAGGAAATCTAGACAATTGAGACAGTCTCTAGCCCCCTTATTTCAAATGATGACTAAGGGCTTAGAAACCTCACTTTGTGCTCCAGATGCATGCTCTCCCAAGAAGTAATTGCCATAAGAGAATTGGAAGTTTTGATTGTCCATCTTAGATTCCATAGAAGCCTGAAGTACATGACTTTGCTCAATGCTGCTATAGTCAAAGACAGAAGGAAAATTCTACAGAAGGAAAGCGTTGAAGATGAATCAACGACCAGCAATCATGCATACATGGTCACAAATGAGGAAGGCCAATTGAAGGAAATGTCAAGCTATGCCAAGATAAAGAGGCCATCATCAACATTCAAATATCTTTAGGAGCTAGCACATACAAGCTTTGGAGAAGAGTAATTTGGTATCGTTTCCAATACTCCCCACTCTTTGAATTCGCTTTTGACATATTTTCCCTATTGACAGGAAACATTGGGAATCAAAAACCAAACTTGATGGTTAATATTGGCCAAGTGAGGTTCATGAGAATGATCCGTATCGAATTCACCTGACTTTGTGTAAAGAAGGACGTGTCATCCATGAGTCAATTCAGAGAATAATTGACTTAACAAAGCAAAGGACATAGGACTTCATGTCCCCCTCTCACTTCAGGTTCACCCAATCATATGCAAACCGGTGAAGGGTAAAGTTGTATCGCTTCCAGTTATTCGACTCTTGAAAGAGTTCATGACTAACACATTCCCTCTTGTTTGTCGCAAGATCACCTGACTGTCAAAAACAAAGATAACAAATCAATGGGAGGCATGACAAACTCTCCCAAGCAAAATGGTGTCTCAAGTATTGCCAAAGCAAATGATAGAGATCCTTCAGGCCTCAATTCACCTTTAATTTTGGCCCTGTTGTTTGATCCATTTTCATCTTCTCTTCTGCAGGGGCAAAAACAGAGATGCCCGATCAGATCCCCAACCCTGGCTGATCCTTCATGTGTCATATCCTTAATCAATAGGGATAACTATTGACACCCATTTGCGAATAACCCTTTTGATGTTCAAAATTTAACATATTTGGAAACACCATTATGTTAACTCCTAAAGTTGTCAATATGGTCTTTTTTGAGTTAAAACCATTCACTTGTTTTGAAGAGTTCAAACTCCATATTCAAAATGTTGCATGTCATTTCCAGATGAATTCTGCATGATGATTTTGTCTGTCTAAGTCACTGATTCCACTGAGGATTATTAGAATAAACAACTAAGTGAAGAATACAAGATTGATTGAACATGCTGGATGAGGCGCGTCAGAATGATGAAAGGCAAGCCATATCCTACACACAGTCCCCCCCCAATCTATACACTTGTGAGATGAGTGCAGAAGATTCCAAGGCTGCAGGGTAAAGAGTTCTCTCGCGAATGGTACGATAACCAAAATAGTGAGAGGCATTCCATCGCTCACCCCATTGAGCCCCATACACTGACAAATTTATGTTATGCTCCCATCAAAGAACCACCCCACACTGGGGCAAGTCGAAAGCAAGTCAGCATCACAAGGTGAGAAAGGGGATAGAAATTTTCTTGCTTGCACTTGCATCAATCTTCGAGTGTCTTTATTGCATATGAACACTCGCGTTAATTTAAGTGTCATAGAGTCATGAAGAGCAATTCTTTCTTTATGCACTTGTATTCATTGTACAACCCAAGTGAGTCTGTAATTTTACCCTCACATCGAGACAAAGCAGAAGTTATTGTCGTAGCCTGAGTGCCGGTTGAAGATGAAGACTCATGAGTTTAATAACAGTACTTCAATTAAACTTGTCAAGATCAGCTCTCAAGCAACAAGAACAAATAGGGGCATAAAAAAACAGTGTACCTGGTAAAAGCAAGGTCAATGCCTGTAGATGAAAAACAAAAACAAAAACTATGGACATAAAAAAAGCAGTGTGCCTAGTAAAAGCAAGGTCAATGTCTCCAAACAAAAAATACAGCTGTTTGTATTCCCGAGAGAAGTTGCTATTGTGGTTCGATTAATGGAACCTTCATTGGACAGTGAGAAGAAAGATCGGTGACAGATGCCAAGGCAATCACCAGCTCTCGCCCTTTTACACATGAGTCAAGCATACATTGCATCCCATTTTAAAAGTCTCTTCAGACTAGGGGCACTTCAATTAACGTGGGATTTCATATGTTTATAAGCATCACTCGAAGAAGTATGAGCAAGATTACTCTATTTCTTTTCATAGGGTTCTCGACTTGTAAACCCAAAGATGATCGTGCAACATTTCATCCATCGGCTTCGACCTTGATGGTCCCCTTTGATGAGCTGCTAACCAAGACTTCATCACGGTTTCGACAAAAACTTCTCACATTGGTAAAGTCATACTATTTGCGAGAATACTAGGACCCCTGCTGACATGATGAAAGTGAGATAGCGTGGTCCTTATTAATCCTGCATCAATGGTCAGGATAGCCTTTTCCATGAGAGTGAGCGGAAAGTCCTTTTAGACTGAAAGTCTCTCATCTGGCATGCTCAAGACATCTATATTCTGAATAAAAGTTGTCTTTCAAAATCTTCCCCAGTGGAATTCAGATGATGCAAAACCGACAAAATTGTTATGCAAAAATCACATTTAAATTCATGAAATTATAGCATATATAATCATGTGTGCATATTGTGCAAATAGCAAACATACTCTCAGAGATCAGAGATATTACCAGGTAAGCATATCCTTGTCCCCATTTGTCTTAAAGTACCTATCACTATCCAGGTACTCTCTTCTTGACACTCGACCTATTCGAGTCGTCCCTTGAGTTTGGGTGCTTGCAATTATCTCTGTATCCCATTGTCTTTGAGTACCCACCACTTGCCAGGTACTCCCTCTTAACGACACTCGACCTGTCCGAGTTGTCCTCAGAGTATTGATACTTGCGACTGTCCAGGTATCCCTTTATTTTTAGGTACCTCCCACTGTCTAGGTACTCTTTTCTTGACACTCGACCTATTCGAGTTGTCCCTTGAGTTTCGATGCTTACTGCTGTCTTAGCATCCCATTGTCTTTAAGTATCGGCCACCATTCAGATACTCCCTCGACCTATTCGAGTTGTCCCCAGAGTATTGATACTTGTGACTAACCAAGTATCCATTTTTTTTTTTGTTGAATACCTACTACTGTCTAGGTATCCCTATTGTCTTTGAGTACCGGTCACCGTTCGGATACTCCCTTTTCCTGACACTCGCTCTGTTCGAGTTGTCTCCAGAGTATTGATACTTGTGACTGACCAAGTATCTCTTGGAATACCTACTACTGTCTAGGTATCTCCATATCGTCAAGTACCCATCGTTATCCAAGTACTTCTTTTTCATGACACTCAGCTTGCCCAAGTTGTCCCCAAATAATAGCAGCTGTTCAAGCATTCCACTGCTTTGTGTGCTTGCGCCTACCCAGGTATGCTTTCTTACACTTGAATCAACTGAGTGGTCCCAAGTTGTATCATTAAATACTTATGTTCATCCAAGTATTCCAGTACTTTGTACACCTGTGGCTATCCAGGTGTTCCACCTCTTTTAAGTGCATGCGGCCATCCAGGTAAGCCTCGTGCTACATTCAAGTTTGTGTTACCAAGAGGTGAGAAACCTTCATGAATATGCGGGGCACATCCTCGATATTCCCATTACCAGGAGGTGAGAGACCTTCACGAATATTCCAGATACGCCCTTGATATTCCCCATTACCAGGAGGTGAGAGACCTTCACGAATATCCCAGGTACACCCTCGATATTCCTAAGTACCAGGAGGTGAGAGACCTTTACGAATATCTTAGGTACGTTCTCGATATTCCCAATTACCAGGAGGTGAGAGACCTTCATAAATATTTGAGGTACATATTTAATATTCCCAATTACCAGAAGGTGAGAGACCTTCATGAATATTTGAGGTACGTCCTCCATATTCCCAATTACCAAGAGGTGAGAGACCTTCACAAATATCTCAGGCACGCCCTCGATATTCCCAATTACCAGGAGGTGAGAGACCTTCACGAATATCCTAGGTACGTCCTCGATATTCCCCTTTACTAGGAGGTGAGAGACCTTCATGAATATGCGAGGTATGTCCTCGATATTCCTAATGCAGGTACGCCCTCGATATTCCCAATTATCAAGAGGTGAGAGACCTTCATGAATATGCGAGGTACGTCCTTGATATTCCCAACTACCAGGAGGTGAGAGATCTTCACGAATATCTCAGGTACGCCCTCGATATTCCCAATGACCAAGAGGTGAGAGACCTTCACGAATATTCCAAGTACGCCCTCGATATTTCCCAATTGCCAGGAGGTGGGATACCTTCACGAATATCCCAGGTACGCTCTTGATATTTCCCAATTGCCAGGAGGTGGGACACCTTCACAAATATCCAAGGTATGTTCTCAATATTTCCAATTATCAAGTACCCCTTCGATACTTGTGAATGACCAAGTATCCCCCAAGAATTCATACTTGTGATCATCCAAGTACCCCTTAAATGCCTATGGTTAGCCAAATACCCATTTTGACGCCTGCAAGGGCCCAAATAACCTTCAGGTTGGTACTTGTGAATATCCAGGTACTCTTTGATATGCTTGTGAATGTCTAGATATCTTCCAGAAACAATGCCCTGAGAAAGGTCGGCGCATCCTCCCGAGAAAAGTCGGGTACCAGCTGTTGTCTTTGACAAAGATCAGACACTCCCACAAAAAAGATGCCCTGAGAAAGGTCGATGCATCTCCTGTGAAGGGTCGGGTACCAACTAGTGTCCTCGATACAAATCAGGCACCCACAAATGAGATACCCTGAGAAAGGTCGGTGCATCTCCCATCAAGGCGACCGAAGAAAGGTTCGGGTCCTAGACAAACCATTGATTGTTTTAACAGGCGACCGAAGAATGGTTCGGGTCCAAGACAAACCACTGATTACTCTAACAGGCAATCGAAGAATGGTTTGGGTCCTGGAGAAGCAATTTCCCATCACGGCGACCGAAGAAAGGTTCGGGTCCGAGACAAATCATCAATTGTTTTAACAGGTGACCGAAGAATGGTTCGGGTCCTGAAGAAGCAATTTCCCGTCACAGCGACCGAAGAATGGTTTGGGTTCGAGACAAACCACTGATTACTCCAACAGGCGACCGAAGAATGGTTCGGGTCCTAGAAGAGCAATCTCCCGTCAAGGCGATCGAAGAAAGGTTCGGGTCCTAGACAAACCATTGATTGTTTTAACAGATGACCGAAGAATGGTTCAAGTCTTGGAGAAGCAATTTCCCGTCACGGCGACTGAAGAAAGGTTCGGGTCCGAGACAAATCATCGATTGTTTTAACAGGCGACCGAAGAATGGTTCGGGTCTTGGAGAAGCAATTTCCCGTCACGGCAACCGAAGAATGGTTCGGGTCCTGGAAGAGCAATCTCCCGTCAAGGTGACTGAAGAAAGGTTCAGGTCCTAGACAAATCATTGATTGTTTTAACGGGCGACCGAAGAATGGTTCGAGTCCTGAAAAAGCAACCTCCTCATATCACCAGGTAAGATGACGCCTTGATACTTGCCAAACTCGGGGTTTACACCCTATCTCACTCACTCCCGGTAAGTAACTACAGGCATCTTCTTATCTATCTTAGTATACGTAATGTTATATTGCTCTTTTTCTGCATATAACAACAGGTTCCAAATAAAATATAATCTGCTATGCATCCATGGATAAAATTTAGGCTTCAGTCTGTCTTTGAATGCAACCTCTGCGAACTCACCTTCAAAGAGGGGCAGCTGTTGCCGCCTAAATTTCCCTTTTTTAATTAATAGGGTTTTTATTTTATTTTATTTTGCCTTTTTTGGATAAATAGATAATAAAAAGAAAAAACAACAAGAAAAGCGAAAAAAGCGAAAACGGAAAAGAAGCAAAGAAGCAGTCCCTGCATGGGCCTTCGGCCCATCATCGCCTCAAGCCCGGTCCCTCCGCGTCGTCTTCTTCCTCGCCCCACTGAAGAGCACGCGCGGGCAGGCGCGATGCTGGAGAAGCATGAGCGGACGGCGGTCACGTGTGGAGTAGAGGAGCAGGTGGCGTCGACGAGACGTGAGGAGGAAGCGATGATGGCGGATGGGACGGCGGTCCAATCGGCGGGTTGAAGCCTCGTCGACCGGCCACTCCCGCGCCTATAAATAGAGGGGGGCCACCATCGACGAAGGGGGGTGGAGACAGAGGGAGACACAGAGAGAGAGAGAGAGAGAGAGAGAGAGAGAGGCTAGCCGAGGCTTGGGGTCCTCTGAGAGACTTCGAGGAGCTTGAGTTTAGGCCGGTCGTGGTGTGGTGAGCCCGGAGGGATCCTCGAGAGACTTCGAGGAGCTCGAAGGGCGAGCCCGAGAGAGAGAGAGAGAGCGTTCCGGCCAAATTTGACCGGGACTAGGTCTCGCCATCGCCGTCGCTGTTCGCCGTAGCCTTCGCCGTCGCTGTTCGCCGTAGCCTTCGCCATCGTCGATCAAGCTCACCAGCTTCGCCGTTGCTTGCCGTGGCCCCTGTCGTTCATCGCAACCCTTGCTATCGCCGTCATCGCCCGTGATCAAAAGGGTAATGAAAGCCCGTCGCCGTCGTCTCTGTTGTTCATCACAACCCCATTCCGTCACCGTCGCCGTCGCTGTAGTCGCTGTCGTCCTTGCTGCCGCCGCCGTAGCCGTCGGCGCCTCCGCGCCTAGGCATTCCGTCCTCGGCGCCACGGATTCGCAAACCCTAGGGTTTGCGATTTTCCGAGTCGCGAAGTGGATCCGGACCTGGAAAATCAGGTAGGGTTCGCAATCCGTGGGCGGAGGGAGTCGGGTCGGGTCGGGTGCTGGAGTCAGGTCGGGTAGGTTTTCGCCAGAGGGAGCGGGTTGTCGGGCCGGGTCGTCGGGCCAAGCCGGGTGTCATTTTAAAAAAAATCAAAAAAAAAGAAAAAGAAAAAGGCAAAAAATCTGAGCCGGGCCCGCGTTATGCGGGCCCGTCCGCATTTGGGTCGCCGGCCCAGGTTGGACCCAACCCGCTGATCCAACCCGGGTCGGTTTTGTTTTATTATTTTAATATAAAATAATATTCTAATAAATAATAAATAAATAATTTATTTAAAAAAATCAAAAATGTTTTAATTTCCAGAAAATCGAAAAATATTTAAAAAATGTTGAAAAATGTTTTATTTTCTAAAAAATCGAGAAAAATAAAAAATAATTTATTTTCCAAAAATATTTTGAAAAATATTTAAAATATTTTATTTTCCAAAAAATCAAAAAAATCAAAAAAAATTTCAGATTTTCCAAAAAATACCAAAAAATCCAAAAAAAATCCCGTTTATGTCCAAAAATTAGAAAAAGACTCAAAAAATGTTTTTCCTCCGAAAAATGCATGAAAAATCCCTCGAACATCCAAAAAGCCTTAGGGTTTAAACAAGATTAGGTACCAAAAGGGCATTAGTGATTAACTAGTGTAATCAAGTCCCCGATCCTAATTTCTCTGGTTGCGCAGGAGTGAGTATTTCTCCCGATACTTTGCTTGAGTTTCTAATCAACCCACCCCAAATCGATTAAGGCGACTCCATTTTAAAAATTGATTTACAGATTAAAAACTTGGACCATTAAGTCGTGAATTGGTGGACTTGGGAGAGTCCGGGCATAACTAATTTCAGCCAAGCCATTAGCCTCCTTAGTCGCCTGTACTCGATCGCGGGTGCCGGAAAAAAAGAGGTTGCGACACCTAGTTACCTATACCTTGTAAGCGAGGGTATTGCTTGGATCCTTGATGTCTGGTTATAGGGTAACCTCACCAAATCGCACAAAGATTTTACTTACGTATTGGGCCTACCCCACCTGCCTACAACCCAAGTAAGCTGACAGGACTGCATTCCTTATCTTAACGTGCCAGTGTCTACACGCCCAACACTCCCCAAGTTCCCCTCAAATATATTTGTCTTCCATAGAATGAGGGAATACCATTTTCTTGCTTTACATCTTGAAAATCTCAAGGTCCAGATTGAGCTAGAATAAAGCCTTTTAAGGACATGTCTAGGTCCAAAAACCATAATTTAATGTGACACTGAGAAAGTTACCAGCTAATAGTAACACATAGATAATCACCTGGATCCTTTTCCCTAGGAAAAAAAGAAAATAAACATTTACCACATTTTAAGCACATTTTCTAAAAAAAGCTAACTAAAAATCAGTTCACTCGGGCGTATCACTATAATCAACTCAGGTTAGATCACTTAGGCGTATCACTATGATCAACTCAGCTCATTCTGGCGTATCTCTACCCTCAGATATCAGAGACGCCAAATTTGCTAAAAACATCATAGAATCGTCGCAATTCAAACTTGCACACGTCGTATTCATCGAAACTACTTTGAGGGAAGCGAAACAGTTAAGGCATAAGAGGAAATTGGAAAAATAAACCTGCTTGCGAGAGCGCATGATGACGGACGCGGCTCCGAGGCCAAGATGGTTGGGCGATGGCGAAGCCGATGAAATTGAGACTTTGCCCATTTTGTTTATATCGATCGATTGGAGTATTTGCTAGTTCAGTCAATGGGCCAGTAGGCAGATGGTGGCATGCAATGAATGGAAGAAAATATTAGGTAGGCATATTTTGCCATGTAGACAGTGCGTCACTCTACTCATTGCTCACCACGTCTTCAAGTGGACTCACATTTTAGATTTTTTCTCTTGAAAGAACGAGGACGGTTGGATGTCCTTACTATAAAGATTGAGAGACGGATAAAATAGAATGCGAAAAAGGTGCTTATTGATTGTTCATTAATGATCCCTGTGGATAGCCAAGGATCTCAAGGTCTCTGTGAGACTATCATAAAGAAAGACTCCACTCATATCACGATTCATCGAGGGTACACCTCAGTAACTGAAATTTCATTGGTCGACCACGGCATAGACCTACTGGTGGATTCGTCCGATTCAGGCTCTTTCAATCGTCTCTCCATGCTCCTTTGGAGGAAGAAGGCCGGTTGTCGAGGCTGTGAAAGCTTAACAGAGTGGCTGGTCAACATAAGGACTATGCTTGCCATGGTGGGTCTATCAGCCGGATCTTCCTGAACACCTAGTAAACCAATGTGGAGGCATCTAACCACTTCATCTATTGAATATGCGTTGCTAATGAATGGATCTAACACTTCGAGCGATGTACCAGCTCTCCAATGCTTCCACGCCTGTAAAAATTATTTCAGTGAAGGAATTTCGACTTAATTAGATTGGTAGAGCATAATATTTGCCCTAATAGGACAGAAACAACTTACATAGCTGGCGAGATTTTCACCACCATCTGATTGGAAGAAGCAACTATTCTTTTTGCCAAAGATGATCTCTAGGGTTAGAACACCAAAACTATAGATATCGGACTTTGCTGAGATTTGCCCACGCATTGCATACTCAGGAGATAGGTAACCACTGCAAACCAAATAAATGGGTCGTAGCATCCATTATGTTATTATAAGTTGATAAAATAGGCAAGTCGTTAATGACCCACATTCCAATGAGTATGTACAAGGATTAGCATGTACATGAGCATGGTGTTGTTTCCGATTCTTAGATCAACCAAAAGATAGATCATATAAACAAGAAATTATAAGTCATCTAAGAAAGAATTGAGACTTACAAGGTCCCCACGATGTGATTAGTCTTTGACCGAGTTTGATCTGCTCCAAAAATCCTAGCCATGCCGAAATCTGAAATCTTTGGGTTCATATCACTGTCTAATAGGATTGGCAAAACTGTACAAAAAAAGAGAGAGTCAAAATCAGTTTAAAAATCTCGTTAGATGGCTTGTATATCAATGACCATCGTTGGTGAGGGTTTTGCGAAACCTGTCGCCAAGAATTGTTGGGGAAGGATAACAATTAGACACTCATCCAGTTAATTCCATGAAAAGATATTGATAGAGCTAATATAATTAAATACCGTGATGACTAACAAAAAAGTTACATCAATCAATCAAAGAGGTCATAAAACACAATTGCAATAAATTATTCCTAATTTCGTAAGAGAAAGTGCATTCAGAAAGCAAATAGATAATCTCTCGTCTTTGTCTTGAACTTTAAACACTATCAAAGAGTACAAAGACTTTTGATTTTTTTTTTTTTTTGGGATATGGATTGCTTTCATTTTTCAATTAACGATTTCCAAATAACAAAGAAGGCTTATGGATGAAGGATTGCTTAAAAGGGCTAAGATGGGATGGGCAACCAATTATAAGAGAGGGCTTCAAGTCTGCTAAGTAATTGACCTCACGATAATGGTGGACAACTTGGATTTCATGGAGATGGTCCAGACAAGATTTGCATTCGCAAATCCCACCCAAGTTGATCAGTGCCCAAGAAAAAACCTATTAGAGATGGAGCACCTATAGGTTTTAACAACACCAAAGCCCAACTAGCTTCATAAGTGAAGAAATATAGAACGCTTCATTATTTAGTCTAGACTAGAGGAGTAAAATTGAGCCTTATAGAGCACAATAATGTACAAATGCGCAAAATTATGGGGGATTGATGTATGATTTAGCTTCAAATAGTAACAAAAACTTAGAAGAATCATAATAACTATGATGGATAACATGTGTAGGGTCTTCTTTTAAATGCACACGACCCCATTTGAGCAATTAAGAACTTATTCTCCAAATACATAGATTTTTGCTTATGGTTCATAAAAAATCACAGTGCAAGGCCACACAATCTCATAGTGAGACCATCCATAAAGAAAGATTTAGCTTTTGCCGCCATTCACCAGGGGTACAATTCGGTAACTAACATGCCATTGGTCGATGAAGGCATAGTCTTATTAGCAGATTCGTTTGATTCAAGCTCTCTCATTGGGATGCTCAATCTCTGCGATCTACTTTGGACGAAGAAGGCTGGATGTCAAGGCGATGGCAGAGTAATGGAATTACTGCTAAGCATGAGAACTACAGTTGCCATGGTGGGTCTAATAACCGGATCTTCTTGAATGCATAGTAAGCAAATGTGCAGGCATCGAAGAACTTGATCTCTTGAATTTGAATCCATGATAGCTTGGTCCAACACTTTCAAGGGCATGCTTTTTCTCCATTGATTCCATGTCTGCAAGAATAAGTTTGGAAAATCTTCATAGGATTGTCGCATTAATTTGATGACTCATCATGCAAGACATCTACATCTTGCAGAAAACCATATAAGACTAAGGAATAGGAGAATAGTCTTATGTGTTTCTGTAGGTTAAAGTGCTAGGTTTTTACAAAGGACTTTCAATTTCACTTTACCAAAATTGCAAAGCACGGTGTAATTATTTGTCGTAGGAGAATGGTGAAACTTACATAACTAGCAAGATATTCACCCCCATCCAATTGGTGGTAGTAGTTGTTCCTCTTGCCGCAAATCATCTCTAGAAGTATTATGCCGAAACTATAAACATCAGATTTCACTGAGAACTCTCCATGCATTGCATATTCTGGAGACATGTAACCATTGCAAAAATGAACATTAGCCACATGTATATTGCAAATATAGATGTTGTCATGTAGCATCCTTGAATAGATAAATGTGCAAGTCCATCATCCAATCACAAAGGCATTTATAAGACTTACAAAGTCCCCGCAATTTTATCTGTGTTAGCCTGAGTTTGATCAACTCCAAAAGTTCTTGCCATGCCAAAATCTGAAATCTTCGGGTTCATTTCACTGTCTAACAAGATATTGCTACATTTGAGGTTATGATGGATGATCCGAAGACGAGAATCTTCGTGTAAATAGAGCATTCCTCGAGCGATCCTAGACACTATTTTATAACGTAATGGCCAATCCAATTGTCCACTTTTTTCGAGATCTGCATCATTGCAATAATATTCATGAATATGCTAGGATGGGGCACCTATTAATAAAACTCAAGGCGAAACTCATCACACAATACCAAAATATATTTAATCTCATTCGTCAAAGGTAGCCAAGAAAAACTTATAATCAATTGAAAGAACAAAAACCAAAGGTTTCCAAAGCTAGTGAAAGCTTGAACATTTGATATCAAGCAAATTATACATTTTGCACATAAGAAAGTTAAATTGTAACATACCAAATAAGAAATAATCAAGGCTTTTATTTGGCACAAACTCGTAGGCCAATAGCTTTTCATCTCCCTTCGAGCAAAATCCGAGTAGTCGTACAAGGTTTCTGTGTTGAAGCTTCGCGACTAATAGAACTTCATTCGTAAATTCATCATCACCTTGTCTTGAGCTTTGAGATAGCCTCTTCACCGCAATTAGTTGTCCATTAGGAAGTCCACCCTTTATATTTATCATTTAATTCCTTGTTACAACTTCTTAAAAATTAACTTTAAAAAGCTTTAATGTCTCTTTTTCTTCGACATCATTATGTTCAATCCACATGTAAAGCATTCTTGATTGTTTCTAACTATCATGTTATACATACCTTAAAAACTTCACCAAATCCACCTTCACCCAACTTGCTTTCATGAGAGAAATCATTTGTTGCGGCTTGTATGGTAGCCAAGTCAAATTGCAAGGACTCCATGGTAATAAGTTCGTTTGCACCTGCATTACCAACAACTCAAGTTCAATATCAAATTACATCGACAATGGCTCTTACTGGCATCAATGCTTGGGAACATTGTCACAATGAAGAGGACTAGATTAGATTAACATGGTTGCGTCCCCCTACCCCAAAGCAATCTTTACTCTCTTGATTGGTCATGGAGGGGGAAAAACAAACAAAATCATCAATGCTTTAGGAAACAAAGTAATAAGATGAATCTTGTATCATGATCACTTCCTTAAGGTTGAGGGTAGTGTTAGTTCTATTAATTGTAGTGCATATGCTACCTTAGCTTGGAGGGAATTGTTAAAGAATAGGAGTATTTTGAGGCCTCATTATGTGGCAAGTAATGGTAAATCTATGTCACTGTGGTATGACTCATGGTCTCCTAATGACATATTGTCAGATGTATACCCAAGCATAGTAGTTCATGATTCCGTTCTTCTCTGAACTATAGAAGTGGCCATCTAATTTTTTAACTCCGTCTAGAACTAGCTTAATAATAGGTCTGAAGACTTGGCATCATCTAGGCAGCTATTTGTGGTGAATTTTTCCTAGGTCATCTTAGGAAGACAAGAGATACTTGCACTGCTGCTTCAAGTAACATTCTTACCCCGCTCAACTTGGGAGATTGTTAGGAATAGAGAAACAAGAGTTGAATGGCATCAAATGATTTGGCTTTCACTCAGTGTGCTGAGGTTTGGATTCATATTATGGTTAACTATGCAAGATAAGTTGCCTATATTTCAAAAAATTGATAGATAGTCTTCTAACCATGGCCAAACTTGTTTTTTTCTATCATGAAAGCACTAAGATTAGATCCCATATGTTCTTTGGACGCCTTTCTTCGAAAACTTCAAAGCCGGTTGAGAAACTGTTCAATTCATGGACAGGCCTAGATAGAGGGTACTAGGTTAGAGACGAACCAACCAGGCCGTTTCTGGTGGGTTTCCTTATTGAAATGGACCTGATGCACCCCCTAGTTGTTATAGTAATAGGTATAGGAGTTCCTGAGATATATGATTGCTATGGAACATCTTGTCTCTTCTTGGTCGATGAACAAGCTTAACTTATCCATGAAAAGAGGAATCCAAGAATTCCTATTTTATGACAGATGGAGTTCAATTGACTAAGAAATTTGAACGAAGGTATGGCCACCTCCATCGTTTTATTGACAAAAACATTCTATTGGTTAAGATTTCTTGGCATGGGTTTCTATATCACATCTTGAAAATGAGGAATCTTGAATTGCACCAAACTAATTTACATATTTGAAATTGATACCTTTCTGAGTAAAATACTCATACTTTTACTTGAAATGCACGTGTGCATGTACTCTTGAATAAAACTTCCTTTTCTAGCACTTTTGTTAAGCTAACAGAAAATTACTCGTTTGCTTTTTGGAGTAAACCAAATTATACACATACAAAGAAAAGCCATATTATACTTGGTAGACTTGTTTTAGGTTCTCTCTTGGGCCAAATAATGATATGACACCAAAAAAGTGATCAATTAAATTTCAATTTTATAGAAATGAAACATTATTCTTGTGATCCCCATCTGATAACACAAATTAGTAATAGATCTGAATTATTAGGTTCGATATCTACATTTACATATTTTTTAATAGTCTTGCGATAATACATAAGCTTTCTTTTTTACAATATAACTGATGTAAAATCATGATAACATTATTTTACAATTTTATTACAGTGACACATCTCTTGTGATGTGCAAATAAGGGAAACAATAATATGTATGCATGAGTATTCTGAATCATATAACTTTAGTCATATAATACTAACAAAAGTTGATATTGGTTGTCATTTAATTGATTGTGATATTCAATGTATGTTGGCATCTAGTAATAAGTTTAGAAGAAAAACTATTGATACTTATGGCGTTGATAAATACAGATACAACGTTATTAAAGCTTGTAATATGGATTAGTAGCTTCACTTGTTTGATTCGATATGGCTTGCTGACCAATGAGAAAGGGCGTCGACCTAGTTTCTATAAAATGTTTAGCCAACATGTCATTGTGGTAGTAGCTTAATTTAAGCTTATAGAGTTGTCGTAGTTTTAGAGTTTGTATAACTTGTTACGGCCTACCTTTTTCGTCAAGAGGGAAAAAGACATAAGTTTAGGGGTATTGCCTAAAAGGCGGGCCTATAACCCTTGTCCTAGATGCGGGCTCTCCTAAGTCCATACTTCAAGTGAGTTGGGATATTTAAATTGATACTATAAGGATTTTCTAAAATAGGGAGTCAACACTAGTTATCGGGATTGGCTAAGAAAAGAGATTAAGGCACGGGAGCAAACCTTATTTCCTACAAAACCAAAGAATTTATGATCTGAGACTTGATTACATCAATAAATCAACTAGTGCCTTTTGGTACCTAATATTTGTCAGGTAGTTTGGATTGATTTTTAATATATTCACTAATATGTGTGGTAATCATGTGAATGTACAATCAGTAAAATAATAATTAGCAACTAATGAAAGCATTACAAAAATTGAAAAGTAAAGTGAGAATCTAAGGCTAATAAATAAGAAAAATGCTAATTCTAACTAGGCCAAGGGGAAACCTTAGGAGTTCGTAGTCTTATAACAATCGAAATAGAAATGCACAAACGGCGATCTAGCATTGGTCTCTAAGAATACTCAAGCCCTATAGTAAAGCCCTAAGAGCTTATTCAATTTTGTGCTCAATTTTATCAATGATTTTCACTCAATTTAAGAGAAAAATTACTTAAAAACCAATTTTAAAGATTTTTCATGAATCTTAGAAAAAAAAATTCTGGAACTTTTTAATTTTTAATGATGTTTTATAAAAATTATATAATTCTTTAATTTTTAATAAAAATATTTTATTTAATCTTTTAAAAAAAGATCCGGGTCGTGCTGGGCCTGGACTCGCTGGCTAGGGTTCGCAGGTTGAGCCGCGATAGCATTTGTGCTCAAGAGCCCAATCCTTTCAATGCCTAGACTCCTACATAAGGCATACGGGCCCACAAGTTCACCTTTCTAAATTGCCTTTTCTTTAATCCAGTCCAACCAGCGAGCCTCTCGTCCAAAAAAAAAAAAAAAAACCAGCGAGCCCAATTATAGTTACCTAGCCTAAAATATGACCGGCTCAGCTCCCTACTCGGCTGAACTAAGCCCAATTTCTTCTAAAATAAGCCCTAAGCCCAACTACAAATCCCCTCCTCCCGAACATCCGCACAAGGCATACTCTCCAGCCTTTTTCAATTTTTTTCCTTTTATTTTATTTTACTATTTTTTATTTTTATTTCTTTCCCACTCTCATCTTTCTTCACCGAGAACCCACTATTCTTACCAACACACCAATAGAAGAGAAAGAAAAAGAGGGAAAGAGGCTGGGCCGGCCCATCCCTAGCCCAGTTTCGCTCCTCCTAATTCTTTTTTTTTAAATAATAATTTTTAAATAATAAAGTATAATAAATAATAAAAAAAATTTAATTAATTTTTCTTAATTTTAATATTAGTATTGCAAACATTACAAATGTCCATATGCCTTGTTTTGTTAGGGGATAAAAATTAATCTATAATTTTTATGCGATTAATGAATGGTTAAATGAGTCATTAAAATTTAATTGTCGGCATAACTTACAAGTTGCAATATTTGACAGAAAATTTCTAGAACAACATAGTTACAATTATATTAAACAAACTCTTAATTTGTGTGATTTATATATCTAATTCCTTGCAAAAAATAAAGAAGTATCATAATATGATCAATTCTATGCTATAGATCATTTGCAAAAAAATAAAGACAAATTGTCAATTTACCACTTTTTCCTTTGACGACTTCATACGTCACCTTTCCTCTTCTTCGAAGCAAACAAGTGAGAAAAATAAGTATCATTACACCTCCAGTAGGAACGACAATGACAATAGTTATCACGGTGAATTTGTTGCTTTTTCCTGCACACGTGCCATTACATATATGAGACAATTGCCATACTAATTAAAAAGCCTTTTAGATGAAGGCATGGTTAAAATTTAAACATTCTAACACCCTACTTAACCATATTGGAATTAGACCAAAGATTGAAGTGTGAAGATTGGTAATTTGACACACAAGAAGGGCCTTGGGATACTTGAATAGAGAGGCTTAATCAAGAAACTCTAAACTTCAATTGCAATTCTAGCATCTGTAATAGTAAAATGATTGGGGTTGAAGGAAAAATAAATTATAGGATGAACAAATCCCGTTTGATAACCTATCAATATGTAAATTAAATTTGAAGGAAGAGCATAATGAACTATCATTTGTTATGATAACTACATTATCATCACCTCATACTCCACCTTAACTCATTTACCCTTGCACTTTGAACTGTGATTCCTATAGTTCCTCACCTCATTGCAACAACAACATGGACGATTCTTGATTTTGGACCTTTATTTAGAATGGCTCTTCCATTTGCTACTTCAAAATTCTCTTTGTCAACCTTGCATCACATCATATGCCATGTTATATTATCGCTGCTTCTTTATCACTCCATAGAGAGCAAGACAGACTTTATCATTTCCGGGGAACTTATCATCTACCTAATTAGAAGAGTATTAGTGAAGTTCTCAAAAGAAAATCCATCTATAGCATTATGCCTTGTTTCTCATTGGAAAAGGCTTTTTTGACATTTTCCAAGTCCATCTTGAATTTGTTAAACTCATCCCAACTGGGCTTTGATTGATATACCTTTGACCATGCTAAATTGAAACATCATTTTGAGTATATATATATATATATATATATATATATATATATATATATATATATAGATAGATAGATAGATAGATAAGTAATTATTCAAACCCTTCATCAGTGATATGACTCAAGTTTTTCCCATAATGCTGTCACAACCTTTTTTTCGACCACTTCAATCAACACCTTATCTCACGGAAACAACAAGATTATGCTCTTTTCCTTCTTCATCAATTGTACCTCATCAGCATCTTTCATTTCATTCAACAACTCATCCTTACTATCCAACTCCTCCACTGATTTTTGGATTGTTGAGAGCACACATCTTAATGCTCCATTACTTGCTCCTCTAATTGGCCTTCTCACTCTTAGCTCTTGCTCTGAACATGATCCCAAATACGTTATTCCATACAATGATCAGACAACAAAGATGCTATTTCTAGAAATACTAAACTTAGGTTTGATATCAATTGTTGTGAAATAACACTGAAGCCATCAAATATTATAATTAAATACTCGCCAAATACTAAGACATTAAAATTTTTAGAGAAATCAACCAAATAATAAAAACACCAAATACTTACATGACTCAATTGTCAGTATTTATTTTATAGGGAGAACAAGCGTTAAAGAAATTCACCATGAATTTGTAGAATTAAAGAGTTTCAATTATTGAACCACTCAAGTGTTTCCACGCTTAGATTACACTCAAGGAATTCACAATTGTGTTTACTCACAACCTCTCATGGTCTCACTAAGAAAATTCAAAAAGGAAATAACTAGACACTTCGAGCTCTATCCGTAATTGAATTGATGAACTCCACTTGTAATTATGACCGCTGCCGGAGCACATGGGCTTAAATCTCTCTGAAAAACCCAGCTCACATTAACCCCATGAGCCGCACGATGAGTTGTACTTGCTGGAATTCCTCGGCCAGACTTAAACATGGACTTTGACTCCAACTGGAATTATGGTGTTCATTTTTCCTTTCAATTCGATCCAGACTTAAGTCTGCAACCAAGTTCTAATAGTGCGAAAATTTGCATTTTCACACAATATGAGCTGGACTTCAATTGGGTCAGGTTTTCAATCAATGGGTACAAGCTCAACACTTAATTTTGAGAACTCAATCACAAGTTCAAGCTCGAGACATAATTTAACATACACATTCTCTCTCTCAGCAGACTCTATCATGCATAATCAAGCTTTGCACTTGGGGACAAATCAAGCCCCATCATAGCCCTTCCTCGATTAAGGCTAGATGGCTATCTGGTTACCTCTTTCTTCGTTGAAAGAGGCCCCCAGTGTCCAAACATAGATATCTTCCTATTAATATTGAATAAACTTAAATATAATAAGAATAAAGTTCAAAATAACTAAGGGAAAAAAAAAAAAGCGCTCACGGTGGATAACATGTTTTTATCGATGATAATTCCTCATATGCATCTGTAACTAGAGGCAAATCTATTCACCATTTGCCAACTTTTTGATATAGTAAACAGAGACTTGATTATGGACCAAAAAAGAAAAAACAACAGAGACTTGATTTTCTACTAAGACAAAAAAGAAAAACAAATAACAAATTTACCACAAAAAAGTGAATCTTTGAGATAAAAGTGACCAAAGAATGGGCAGGTAGCTATAAGAGCCATGATGGAGATAGGACTAGTTTTTACTCTCAAAATAGCAATAAATTTAAATTTGAAGGAAGTAGGAAGGAAAGTAAGGGCATTTTTGGTAATATTTTTATTCAGGAAAATAATTTCTTTTAAAAAATAGTCTTTTTCTATTTTTATTTCTTGGACAATTTCTTATTAAAATAATACATTTTGTAACCACAAAGAATATATATTCTTCGACAAGAAGAAGAACATGAATGCATTTGGTATGGTCCACAATTTGTAACGTAGAATTTCTTTCAATTTTTTTTAGATTTTTATTTTTTTATATTTTTTTTCTTTTCTTCTCGTGGCAATAGGCGGTGAACAGTGACGGTGGAGGGCGATGAGCGGCGAGGAAGAAGAAGATAATAAAAAAGAAAACAAAAAAATTATTTCTAGAAATTATTTTTAAAAATAAGAATTTTTTTCTATTTTTTGTTTCTATTTTAAATCTACTCCTTTGCCAATTTTCTATTTTACAGAATAAAAAAATAAATTGATATTAATAAATGGATTTTTGTTCATTTTCCTACTTCGAGGAGCAAAAGAACAACAAAAAAAAAACAGAAGTGACGTCATGCGTGCCCTAAATAAATCGAACGAAACTACAATAACATGGAAATTGTCAAGGGCAATATTGTCAATTTAGTGAAAAGGTGCAGATTTTTATTTTTTCCTCTCTTTTTGGGTCGGCAAAAGGTGCAGATTTAGCCGGCGGATAGAGTCGCACCCTTTCTACAATCTAGAGACTTCTATGCAACAACTATTTTCATACCTTGACAAGCTTCAGATCATACGGTCGACCAGGCCATGCACAAAGTCACGGGAGGACAGACTCAGCTTAAAATTGATTATATCCCGGATTTTGATGTTTCAAAAGTTAAAGACTCGTCCCTTCTGTGTCCCATCCGAAGAAAGGCAAAAGGAAACTTCCACATACCTTCAGGTGTTGTCACGGGAGGAGGAAGGCGAGGCGGAAGGGGCCTTCAGATGTCGTAAGCGGAGGAGGAGGTGAGGCCCGCACGGCGGTGACATTGTAAAAGGTGTACAACTCGTACCTCACGCTGCAGCTCGGGGTCAATGTCCTCGCTTCTTGCTTCCCCTCGAGCATATCAATCGCCGACAGGAGGCATCTGTTACACTCCCACTCCATCAAGTCCGGCGTGCACTGCGCCATCATGTACAGCGTCTGCGAGCTCGTGAACTTCATCTCTGCCTCCGCGAATTTCTTCCCCAACGCGCTGCCTGAAGCCCTGTAGGCGATGTCCCTGATGCTCTTTCCAAGGGCTTGCCTGAACCTGGCCCGTTCAGATATGTTCCAGAGGTTGAGCAGCGTGAAGGAAGGCGTCACTTCCATGACGGAGAAGATGGACTTGTTCGAGTACCTCAGCATGCACTTTTCGTACCAGATCACAGAGACTCGCTGGTTGGGAAATACCTGGCGGATATCCC
The DNA here is from genome assembly GCA_019915205.1 of Eucalyptus rudis. NCBI lineage: Eukaryota > Viridiplantae > Streptophyta > Magnoliopsida > Myrtales > Myrtaceae > Eucalyptus > Eucalyptus rudis. Next base: position 6,487,869 of record JAHMTN010000003.1, on the reverse strand, counting down.
GTTTTCCAGTGGCGACGCAGTTGCTGCACATGGCGGTGCTGACGTCACTGCAGCAGAGGAAGAGCCCGTAGGCCTGGTCAGGAGGGTTTTGGCCGGCTGTTGCGTTGGCAAAGCCATCGCTGTTGTTGGTGGCAGCGGAGGAGAGGGAAGAGAGGAGGGTGTTGAGGTTGGACTGGTAGGTGGAGTTGGGAGTGAAGAGGGTGGTGTTTGGGCATTCATAATCCAGCAATTCCGGCGACAGGCCAGTACTGAAAATTTTGAAGAAGTAGAAGAAGTAGAGAGAGAGGGAGACCGCGAAGCAAGATTTCATGGTTGGATCGATGGTTGTATTGGCTATAGCTAGATCGGCATGGAATTAGAGGAACAACAATGTTTGAATTATCAATTCTACTCATTCCATGCACTTGCACACCACAAATCCATTGACAAGTCTATTATAGATGAAGCCAAATATTTTTAGGGGCTTTTTTTTTTTCTTTTCTATCACATTTGATTCTAGGTTAAAAGTAATACATTTATATTAGCGATGGCAAGACACTAGCCGTCAAGATGCTGAAGAAGAAAATAGAGAGACAAGAAAAAAATAAAAGAAAAAAGAGAGTTTGTTTTTTTTTATGAGGTTCTCAATTTCTTTATACCCTGATCTTGAGAGAAGATAATCGTCGTATTCTACATTTTTTCAAAGTTTAGTGGATTCATAGAGTATCTCTACGCGGAGACATAACCCAAGTTTGAGTGAACTTCGTTAACAAATTTTCTGGCGTGTTTTTCTGATTCTGTTCTTTCATTATTATATTCAACTTGGTGAATTGTTTGCGAGCATTATTTTTCTGGAATCAACGTGTGATTTTATAACAAAGTCTCATATAAATTTATGATGGATTTGAAGTTTGTAGACCCCTCCTATTTTAGTTAATTAGATATATAGAAAGCAAAATATCTAAGATCACTTGTGGTGCGCAAGGATCTGTCCCACCCGCTCCTGACTGAAATCTTTGCCCTGCTAGTGGAGCAAGGTGATGAGCTAACCATGGAGGATCAAGGTGGGATTTTACTTTAGGGGGCAACTTAGCAAATAGTCTAATCTTGGCGCCTCTCGATTTTGCAAGCTCTTATTTTAAATGATGTTTCGGTTCATATTAGACTGGTGAAAAATAAAAGATAAATGAGATGATAAAATGAAGATGGTGTGAATTTTTACTGAGAAAATAATCAATTTGAATTAATGGAAAATTTCAAGCAAAAAATAAATTGATAATTTTCTCCTTTGTTCCCACTAGCCTCTTTCTCTAAATATATGGAGAGATCGTCAAGAGAGTGGTGAAATCCAATCCCATTAATTATCCACTCTGATCCACCTTCATCTATAAGTTTAAATTAATGAGCTATGAAGTTTGTGAATTAATTAAGATAATATAAATTTTGTTGAGGAAACAAACAATCAAATAGTAAGATAAATTAAACAAGAAAATAAATTGAACATCAAATTTATGTAATTCGATTGATCTGACCTATCTGTATGGGAGAGCAATAAATAATTTTACTATACATCAAGCGATACAATGAAAATTATAACTACACTCAAGTCACTCAAATATTGTCAATGTTTTCCAAGTCTCAATTATACCCAATAGGTTGGATAGTGTTTAATTCTATAATTTCTCACAAAACAATCTCTCGATCGTACAAATAAACTGTATAAGTCTTTACCATAAGGGAAAGTATATTCCTTGTCTGAAGTTGTCAGAGTTGTGGACAAATAGCAGGGGAGCAAAAAAAATCCCCTCTCTCTTCTCTCTCTTTTCCCATCATCTTCTTCAATGTTTAGCCATAGGAAGGGTTTGAGCTAGTCTCACCTTACCTCTCTCTTTTGTTGATTTTGCTTGCATTTTATTGTTCTTTTTTACATTTTCTTCTCTCCCGATTTAGATTTGGGAGCTCTCTTCTCCTGATCTAACTTTCAATTTGAGAGTTTAAATTCTCTCAATCTAGTTCTAGATTTTGGTATTATCCTCTCCCGATCTAAATTTGGGAGTTTAATAAATATACTTGTGGGGATTCGATACCCCTCTACTCTGTTTGTGTATATGTTTTGCCTTTAGTCTCAATGATGATTGCAAGATTTTTGGCATTTCGTTGAATTATGAAGATTTTCTTTCCACATGTTAAATTTGTGTTTGTTTAACCTATTCTGTTCTGAGCACGTAAACTTCTTTCTCCAACTTAACAAGCCCACACTTTCCTTTCAAAGTCCAACAGACACTTTTGGACTTAAACATAGATAGAAGAAGCGAACTCTAATTCGTGAAAACAAAGTAACAAGTGTTGCACACACTTGCATTACCCCATTCAACGAGCGACACATGTCACTCAAGGGCCAACTTGTTAGAAAACATACAACCCTCCCTCTCTCTCTTCACATGTCACTCGATCCTTCTCCTCCCATCCTCTCACACTTTCTCTTCCTCTTGATCTTCTTTGTGCTCTTCTTCCTTGCCAAGCACCTCCTCTCAACCATGTATAACACTCAAAAAAAAAAAAAAACCATGTATAACCCTTGGATGAGTGCAAGCGCTAGCAAGTTCATTACCCAGTAGAGGCAGCAATAGCACATTGCCATGCAACACACGACTAAACCAGCTGCGCACAACTTGCACTGCTTGCTAGAGCACTCGGTTTTAGAATTTTTTAGAAATTTGTAATTTTCTTTATTTTCTTTTTTTAATTCATCTTCTAATTTCCTACTGACAAGGTCATCGGGTCTCGGTGAATGGCCACCAAAGAAGATAAATAGCAAGATAGGAAAAAAGGAAGAAAGAAAAAGGAAAGGAAAGAAGAGGGAAAAAATAAGCATAGAAATTACAAAACGACATTGTTTTCAATCTCATCGAACACATTAGATCACCAACCATTCTACGTAGGATAATTAGTATTGACTAGATCGCCATATCAGTGATCTCCAACCTAAATTGGCCAGAATGACTATATTCGGAAACATACAAAAGTTTAGTACTGCAATGATCAAATTGAAAAGTTTATCATTGACTTGGCAGTTATAAAATAGGCTTACAACTTGTTGAACAATTTTTTTCACTTTTCCACACCTTTCGTATTGTTGACAATTTTTTTACATTGTTAGTTTATATGACTTATATGCTTTCTATATACATGTGATATCTTTCCATCTATTGACTTTAAGTTTTATTAAATTGGATATTCTAATGGAATCATATTCTACTTTAGTTTATTTTGTGTGTGTAGCCCATTTGTCGATTATATGTCCATAATTATCTTAGACATGATGAAATTCATCATAATCTCTTATCTTCACTTTTGTGTTAGCACGTTGATCTTTATCTAAATAATTGGTAAATAGGTAAAGGATGATAGAGATGGGAGTAGAAAAAGGAAATGGTAGGGTTTTCTCTCCATATTCTAAGAATATATTTCAAAGTGCTTTTGTCCAACACAACTGGACCGCGTGCAGGGGTTTCTTTTTATATTCACCCACCAATGCGATTCCCTGGGTAACAAAAAAAAACGCGGTTTCTTTTTATATTCATCCACCAGTCGGTGTCCGGATTGGACAGATGACCATAAAGTCTCCACAACAACAATCAAACATAAAATAAAAGGAAAAGACTTAAGATTGAATGATTGCTAATGAACAATGGATCAACCGTACTTTGATCTCTTAAGTCTAACATTGATCACTAACGATAAAAGTCTGAAAAATTATCCAAATTTTTTGAAATATATTATATTTTTGTAAATTCAATCATAAATCTTTTCATATTTTTTCAATTGAATTCATCCGGCAAATTTTGATTGGAAATTGTTTACGTAAATGGCTATCGTTGACCTGGCATTTTGTAAATAATATCTTAGTGATATTTTGAATATTTCATGATTTTTTTCTTTTTTCTTTTTTACTTTTCTTTGCCTTTTTTCTCTTTCCTGTTTTTTTATTAGGGCTGACGACCTTTGCCACCTACAAGTGAGGGCTGGCCAACCCTTGCCGGCCCTAGTGAGAGTGTCATGCCCCTTGCTAACTTTGGCCGAAGGCTACAACGCCCTCGCTGACTAAAGTGAGGGCTCGCGAGCCCTCACCCAAAATTGGTGAGGGTTGCGGTGAAGGTTCGTGAGCCCTCACCGACCCTCACCCAAAAAAAGCAAAAAAAAAGAAAAAAAGAAAAAAAAGCAAAGACAAGTAAAAAAAAAATCAAAATAACATTAAAATATTATTAGAAAAGTGTCACATCAGTGCTGGCTATCCATGTTAGCAATTTTCGGCCGGAAGTGTCTAGATGGACTCAATTGACAAAATGTGTAAAAGTTATGACTAAATTGACAAAATTAAAAAATTTAGAACTGAATTGGTAAAATTAAAAGATTAAGATTAAATTAAGTTTATGACTTTTTGAATAATTTCCCAATAAAAGTGTAGGGTTATGCCACAGCTATATACGTTGTATTTCCAATGTTTTCAGGACAAGTATTGTACAAATGCCATTTTTTTTTTGTGCAATAATCATTTAAGTGTCATAACTTTTTCTTCGATCATTTGAGTATCATAGTTTTAGAGAATAAACACTTATATAAGTGTTATAACTTTCAATTGATGAATGTTATCAAAAATTTATATCACTCAAATGATTGATTAAAAAGTTAAATGGCATTGAAATGGTCAAAAAAATTATGTCACTCAAATTATCGAAAAAAAAAGTTCTACTACTTGAATAAACACCATATGGAAGTTATGACACTTATGGTATCATTTTTTCCAACATTTTCCCATACATGGCTAATAAGCTAGCTTAGAAAGCTTTATTTGGAGAAAGTTACTAATGCGAAAAACTTAGTTTTTAAGATATATTGAAACTTTATATTGTATGTCAAAAGTTAGAAACCCTGTAGATAGTGATTGAATTCTAGTTATAGGTTCATAAAGAGTTGTTGTGACCTACCCCTCAGTAAGGAAGAAAATACGTTTAGAGGTACTTGCTTATGAGATGAGTCGAATGATTCATTCAAATGACAATCTCGAATGGACCATCATTTGCTAACACCATAAAAGAATCGTCAATCCCAAACCCATATCTTGCGTTACGTTGGACATTTGATTTTCATTCAATTAATCCTATATGAATTTCTACGTAAGGAGTTGTCACTAACCTATTGGGATTAGCTAAAGCTCTCTAGCCCATTGTCCCAAATTCAAGCTCGTTCTCTCTGCATCGTTGGAGACGCTCCCTCTCGCTGGTAGAGACACTCTCTTCTGATTCCATGGAAGTTTTCGTCCCAAATCCATAATCTCTCGGTAAGAACCATGTCCTCTGAATGTAGCTCTCTCCCCACTCGCCCTGGATACCCACCTCCGAATGTAGCTTCCCCTTTAAGCCATGAACGCCCATCTAGCAAACCCTAAACCCCCTTCCAATCCCCCTTCGACTGGATTTCCACCTTCGGCTGGGCCTCAATGGCACTGAAGCAATCGCCCACAAACCATTCGGAGATCCCTTCTAGCAAACCCTAAATCTTCTGCTGATACAATCCCTAATCCCCCCTCTGCTGGATTTCCACAGTGCTGAAGGAATTGTTTATGGACTTCGTATTCTACCACAAAACCTTCGAAGCTCCCTTCAATCTTCTCCTCTCCAAAACCAAAAACCTCAACTCGTTGAAAAAGCTTGTAATCTGCTATCGGTATGGAGCTTTAGGATGAGAACCAACGTCGCCTTGCTACCCTATGCAAGAATTTAGGCCATTTATGGTCAGATAGTGATGTGGTCGAAGTGCAACAGGAAATCCCTCCCAACAAATGAATTGAATGTAGCCATACTCTCTTTGGTAAGCTATACTCGAAACCCAATGTGAACTTTCCAGCATTCAGTACCACTATGATGAAGGCGTGGAAAATAGAGGCTGTTGTGTGTACTCAGAAAGAACTAGGGTTCTTTTCCTTTGTATTTGAATTAGAGGAAGATAAGGAGAGAGTTGTGAAATTTGGACCATAGTCCTTTGCTAGCAACCTATTAGTGTTAAAGCAATGCGAGCCAAAAATCCCAGAATACTACTATGATTTTTCCAAATCTGATTTTTGGGTGCGTATTGTTGGTTTACCCCCGGGATGGCTCATAGAAGAAGTCTTTGTTGATGTTGCTGGAAAAGTAGGAGTAGTCAAGGAGATACAACTAGAATCTAGAGGAATCGGCCCCTACAAAACTGGTAAAGTCAAAGTGGAGCTGGAACTTTCAGCCCTTCTCAAAATAGGGGCGTTAGTGAAGATCGGGAACAAGAATCTATGGGTGGAATTCAAATATGAACGTCTCCCTCACTTCTGTTACTCATGTGGTCGAATCGGACACTACGCATCATATTGTGAGGATATACCATATGAAACAACTAATTGGGCAGCTAACAGGGTTGGTAAGTATGGACCTTGGCTCAAAGCAGAAGTAAGAGATTGTAGCCCACACTGGGGAGTATTTTATGGTAAGGATGCTCCAAATCAGGAAGAAGAAGAATCAATTCCTGAAACTCCCTTAATGACAGTTAATATGGAAGTTGCTGCTGGTACAGAAGCTGAGACAAATACAAACCATCGGAACAAAAAAAGGGTTGATAGCGAGGAAGGAGACAAAAGTATAGCAGTAAAAGAGGGGCGTGGAAAACAAATATTGTACCTAGAAGGCCCATCAAAAACTACATGAGGAGATGTTAAGAAAATGCTGAAGTATCAACAAGCAAAAAAACATAAAAGAGTTGAATTTACCAGCTCTGATGTTCTTGATGATATGGAGCTATTAGAGACCCCGTACAGCTGGTAAAAGAGGGGAAGGATTGGGCTTTGGTGGCTAGCCCTAATAAGCCACCAAAAACGCCATGAAGATCCTAAGCCGGAACTGTCAGGGGCTGGGCAATCCCCTGACAGTCCAGGAGATTAGAGCTTTAACAGCTCAAGAATGGCCCAATATGGTCTTTTTGATGGAGACCAAAAACAAGAAGACAGTGGTAGATAAGATCTGAAGAAAACTACAATTCCAGCACATGTTTATAGAGCAACCAATCGACATAGCTGGTGGCTTGGTGCTAATGTGGAATGAGGAGGTAGAAGTTAAAATAAATTCAAGTTCGAAAGATTATATAGATGTGGAATGCAAGGATCCTTCCAGTGGCCATATTATGGAAGTTACTTTTATACATGCTTCCACAACTTTTTCAGAGAGACTTCTATTATGGCAAAAAATATGAGATTTGCACTCCAACAACCAACATCCATGGCTTTGTGTGGGGGGGGGGGGGGGGGGGCTTTAATGAAATCCTATATAGCTGGGAGAAGGCAGGGAAGAGGGAAGCGGATCAACATCGAATTGCAACCTTTCAGGAATTACTGAATGATTGCTCCTTAATGGAAATTGATACAAAAGGTTGTGCTTTCACTTGGGTAAATAATAGAGATGGTGAAAATTTAGTGAAAAAGAGGCTGGATAGAGCATTATGTACAATGGAATGGATAATTACCTTCCCAAATGCTGAAGTGGTGGCTCTCCCAGCGGTTGGCTCAGACCAGAGCCCACTTTTATTGTCTTTACATCTTGTTAGAGAGAAAAGAAGGAATGAATTTAAATTTGAAGCCTACTGGATGGAGGAAGAAGAGTGTGGGGGAGATTATTAAACGTTGTTGGGAAGGTGACCAGCACTATCAAACGAGCTTCGCTCAGAAAATACAGCATATAACAAGGGACTTGATAGCATGGAGTAAAACTAAATTCTCTAACGCCTCTCTCCAAATTAGAAGTCTCAAAAAGAAACTCATGGATATCACAAATGGGGACACTGAATTTTCCAGCAAAGAGGAATGCTAAGAAATTAAAGAAAATATTGAGCGGCTTTGGCGATAGGAGGAGATGTATTGGGGTATGAGGTCTCGTATAAATTGGCTGCATTGGGGAGATAGGAACTCAAAATACTTCCACGCCACCACGGTCCAACGAAGACAACGAAACAGAATTTCTATGCTGCGCCTTAATGAAGACACTTGGTGTAGGGACCAAACAACATTAAAACAACACATTAAAGAGTTCTACTATTCATTATATGAATCAGAGGGTCCCAGAGAGTTTCAGCCTATTCTGGACATGTGTCCAACTGTCATTAATGCACAAATGAATGAGAGCCTCCTGATCCTAATCTCTATGGAAGAGGTAAAAGAAGCAGTTCTTTAGCTAGGTTCATTAAAAGCTCCTGGCCCGGATGGTCTGAATGGACAATTTTACCAACATTACTAGGAGGAGATCAAGCTAGATGTGTTGAATATGGTCAAAAACTTCTTTGAATCAAGTGAGTTCGACCCCCATCTTAACAAGACATACTTAACCCTAATTCCCAAAGTCAAAACCCTAGAAAGTATTTGTCAGTTTAGGCCAATTAGTCTATGCAACTTCAGCTACAAAATCATCTCAAAGGTCTTAGCAAACATATTGAAACTATGGTTTGATGAGATAATAGCCTATGAACAAAGCGCCTTTGTTAAAGGAAGACAAATACAAGATAACATTTTTATCGTTCAAGAAGTGTTGCACCAGCTGAGAATAAGAGAAAGAAAGAAGAAATTCCAAGCAGTTGTCAAACTGGATATGAAAAAGGCCTACGATAGGATGGAATAGGACTTCTTAAAAATGAGTATGCTGAAGATGGGGTTTAGTGCAAGATGGGTTGAGCTGGTCATGATATGTGTCTCCACGATGACATTTAGTGTTAAAGTGAATGGTGATCAAACCCGGTTTTTTACACCCACACGGGGCTTAAGACAAGGAGATCCATTGTCGCCCTACCTCTTCATCTTAATGGCTAATGTTTTCTCTTGGATGATGCACAAAGCAATTGAAGATGGGAGCCTCAAAGGAATAAAACTAAACAAGTATTGTCCTACATTGTCTCACCTCTTATTTGCCGATGATGCAATCATTTTTACGGATGGGATAGTTAGAGCATGCCAAAATTTGTCAAATCTCCTGAACCAATATTGTTATGCAACTGGTTAAGCTATCAATCTAAACAAATCAGGAGTGTTTTTCAGCAAGGGCTGCCCCGAATCCTTAAAGAGTAATATGGCATATGAGTTGCGAGTACCTATTATTGACAAAATAGAGAAATACCTGCGAATTCCATCTGATTAGGAACAAATAAAAAATGAGATGTTGGATTCTGGCGAGGGTGAACATGAAGCTGGAAGGTTGGAAAGAAAAGCTATTATCTAAAGTTGGGAAAGAAATATTGATAAAAGCTGTGGTACAAGCTCTTCCTCAGTATGCTATGTCCATCTTCAAAATTCCAATATCAATTTGTAAAGCCATAGAATAACGGATAGCAGCTTTCTAGTGGAAACAAAATGAGTCTAAGAGAGGAATGCACTGGAAGAAATGAGAAATTTTGAAATGCAGAAAAGACGAAGGGGGTCTAGGGTTCAAAGACCTAATTATTTTCAACAAGGCAATGTTAGCCAAACAAGCCTGGAGACTTTCACAATCACCTTAAGCTCTATGGGGACAAATCATAAAAGGAATATACTATCCAAATGGAGATCTATGGAATGCTCACATAGGACAAAGATCCTCTTGGGGGTGGCGTAGCCTTCTTATTGGCCGAGACACTTTAGAACCGGAGGTGAAATTGATAGTGGGAGATGGGCACATCATTAACATATGGAGAGACAAATGGCTTCCAAGAGGCCTGATAGGAGGATCGGTAAACAAGGATGATCCTGAGATGGTAGCTGAACTAATGAACAATGAAAGGAGGCTATGGGAGGAGTCTAAAGTTCAAACGCTCTTTGATGAACACATTGCTCAGGAAATTCTTTCAACTCCACTCAGTGTTCAATCACAGCCAGATAGACTCATCTAGATGGGGAATCATTCAGGGTCTTACACATTAAAAAGCGGCTATAACAGAGTACGCTCAACAACTAATCATCTTGATCCCATCAGGGCAACAACCTCCTATCAGCCACCTAGATCCCTCTGGATTAGACTATGGGACACGCCAATTCCCCCCAAAATAAAATTCTTTCTCTGGAACATATGCTAAAATGCAATCCCAACCAAGGAAAATCTCTACCGAAGGCGAATATTACTTGACCCCTTGTGTCCACTCTGTCTCCACCACCCAGAAACAGCAGAACACCTGTTCTTCTTGTGCAAAAAGACAAGGAAAATATGGCTGGACCCACGCCTTAACCTATATGACAAAACAAGTTCAGTAACATGCATCGACAAGTGGTTTGCAGAGTTCTTCAATGCAAAAACAGAGCTACCTTCGGCAGACCTGGTGGCTAGCATGATCTGGTTGATATGGAAACTCTGAAACGACTACATCTTTAGATCTAGACCTCCCAATGCTGAATCAATTGTAGATCTTGCCCACACCTAGACTTGAGCCTTCCTCAGATGGAACCGAAAGAAAGAACAACAAACATCTAGCAAGTCAGCCACAACAGAGCATTGGACGGCTCCGAATAGCACTAGCTTCAAGCTGAACGTAGACTGCTCTTGGAAGAAGGGAGAAGAATTAAGCTTGATTGTTGGGCTCATCCGGGACTCGAGTGGATTATTGATTGATGGATTTGTAGCTGAGATACGGGCAGCCTCTTCTCTGCACGCCAAAACCCTAGCACTCCTACACGCGTTGAACTTTCTGAACCAATGAAGAGGAAGTCAAGTGGGTGCTATTTAGTTTGAAGACAGAAGTTGGGAAGTACAGTGCGAAAATTACGCACTCGTGGACGCCAGTTTGGGCCGGGCTACTGCTCCTTGGGCCGTAATGAATTTAGTGACCGAAATCAGGGAGCTCCTTCAACAGATTTCATCCGTAACACTCGCCTACTGCTCCCGGGAAGCAAACCACGCAGTTGGTTGGACCGCCAAAGCGCTTCGCCTCAAGTCTTTACCCACAAATTGGTTAAATGCGCCACCTCAACCCCTTATGAATATTTTATGTTCTAAGGCTAATTTACCGTCTACTTGTAATCCTTGTTTTAAATGAAAGTAAGCCTCATTTCTGACCAAAAAAAACCTATTGGGATTAGCTGAAAACCAAGTGAAGTATGGGAGTATACTTTACTTTCTACGCAAGCAAGGAATTTAGGCTCGGAGACTTAGTTACACTAATAATCAATTAGTACCCTTTTTGTATTTAATCTTTATTTATTTCAAGAAGATTTTAGTCAGACAGTTTGGATGATTTTATATCTATTTACTAACATATGAGATGATTATGCGAGTGTGTAATTATTAAAATAGTAATTAGCAACTAAATAAAGCATTAAATAAATTACAAGGGAAAGCAAGCATTTAATGCTAAGAAATAAATAAATGTCAATCCAAACTAGGCAAAAGAGAAGTCATAATCATTATTTATAGAGTGTGCAATTAAGAGCATTATTCTTTATGGACAATTCGAACTCTATGGTAAAGCCATAAGAGCTTGTTCAATTTTTTAGCACAATTTCCTATATTAATGATTTTCCCATAACTTTAAGAGAAGGCTATCCAAAAAGACTATCTTTAAGCATTCCGGAGGGGTTCTTATTTTTTGGAATTTTAAAAGTTTTCTGGAATTTTCTAAAATTTTTAATGAACTTTTGAATTATCCAAAATGTTTTAATGGTTTTCTGAATTTTTATTTTTTATCTTTCTGTATTTTCTAAATTTATAATATTTTCTGATTTTTAATATTTTTATTAATTTTAAAATTTTAATTAATTAATTAATTAATTAATTATAAATATTTTATAATATTAAAATAATAAAGCATAAACTGGACATCCGACCCAGATCACGACCGATCGGGTCCACGAATGGACTAGGCTCAATGATCAGCCCAGTCCCTTAACCCCATGAAAAAGAAAGGGTAAAACAAAAGAAAAGAGCCTTACCCAAAACCCATACAACAGGCCAAACCCAAATCCTTAAGAAGAGACGAGCCTAGACCTGCTGAATCAACTAAGACCCGAATTTACTAGTTCTAATTAAGCCCAAACTTACTAAATTTTAACTTAATCCCACCTAATCACTTTCTCCCTTTCCCCTTTTGCATGTTGCCTTCCCGAAGCCTTCTTCCCCGAATGTCTTCTTCCTTAGGTGGTCTTCCTCAACGAGCTACACCTTCACCGGTTGTCCACTTCGACGACCACCACTCGCCGGCTGACCTCTCCGCCGATTTCCTCTTGTCATCGGACGGCCATTGTCGGCCACAATGCACGAAACACAAAACCACAAAAGTGATGATAGTAGTGGGGGCAGTGGAACGACCGAACAACCAAACCAACGCCCGGGAATGCTAATCACAAAAACAACACCTCAATGGGGCGGATCAACACGAGGACGCTCGGTTTTGGCCAAAAAGGGCAAAGCAAAACTCGATCTCGGTGAAGTATTTCATCGAGCGGGTTGTGTGCGCCATCGAACAAGTGGTTTCCAGCTCAACCGTGATCGGAACCCGGGCTACAAATCCTTAGCAAATGACGGGCAACACGTAGCGACCTAGTTAAAGACCTACGGGGGCCGAAGCTCGCGTGAGCGAACGACCACGACCACTGGCCCGGCGTCCCCAAGAAAGCAGCAAACAGAGGGAAAGAACAAAGGCCTACTGGTTCGGGCTTGAGAACGCTTACCGGGAGAGGTCGTCGGACGGAGCACGTGTGTGGCCGAGGTGTTGGCCGAGGCTCCCTCTCTCGCTCTCAATTCAACCTCGACGTTCCTCTCTCAGCTCAAAAATCGCTCCCTTCAGATCCCAATGACGCTCTCTTTCTCTCTTGTTTTCTTCTCTGCTTCCTCCTCCGGGCGAGCAATGGCCTCCTTCAATCTCCGCTCCTCCCCCTCTCTCTTGATTCCTTCCTCTTTTCTCCGCGAGCCCTCCTGTCCTTTTTGTCTCTACCTCTGCTGTCCTCTCTGTCCCTTTCTATTGTCGTTTAGCCATCCTCCAAAACCAGGAGAGAAGGAGAAGAGGAGAAGAGGAGAAGAGAGGGCCAGGCCAGGAGAAAATGAAAAGAAGTGGGTTGGGCCGGCCCAGGAGTGGAAGAAAGAGGAAATGAAAAGAAGAGAGGGCCGGGTGGGCCTGCCTCCGGCTCGATCTCGCTTCTTACCTTTAAAAAACAAAAAAGATAAGATAAAATTAGAAAAAGATAAAATGATAATGATAATGATAATTTTTATTTTTATTTTTATTTTTATTTTTAATACAAGTAATGAAAATGCCCACCTAATGTCTATATGTGGTACAATTTAATGAAAATTATTTTACAAGGGTTAAAAATTAATCCGTAATTTTCTATTTAATTACATAATGATTAAATGAGTTATCAAAATTTAGACGTTAATAAAATTTCTAATATAATAATCCAAATTCCACTAAACTTGGGCTGTGCACTCTAATTCCAAGATGTCGTTCTCCTATTTTCGCCAATCTGGATGAACCCGCATATACTATTAGTGACTTGGCCTCGAAGACGTTAGAGTAAACCCATTGTCCATTGTGCAAGCAGCCCACCACTTCTTCTAGAGATTAGAATTGCTAACAATAATAGAATTTCCATTCTATTTTCTACCTTGTCACCACATACTCTCCGGTTAGACTTCTAATGAACTTACCTAGAATTTAGACCTTTCAAAAGCATTAATTTATCTTAACAACATCTCGCATTGTCTTCCAAATTCAATGTTGATCCTTTGGTGATTTTATCATCTAGGGTGTGGATTCATCATGGAAGCTTCATTTATTGATGTCGCTGCTGAGCCATTAATAGATGTAGTTGTCACTTCTCTACCATCAATGTAAGTCAAATATACAAGCTGTGTCAGTGTTGGAGGGGTCGCCCTTTGGCTTACCAGCACTAAAACCACCCATGATATGGTTGGCTGTCTCGATACGTTCTCTTGAACACATAGCAATGTAATGTGGATGCATCTTAATATTTTATTTCTCGAAATTGTCCTCTAATATCGAATCAACAAGGTGATAATGCGTCTATAAGATTAAATACAAGACATATAGTTCTGTTGAGCATTACAAAGCTTGATTAATTGTCAAGGGTTTCACAAAGCGGAAAGGTTTTGAATTATCGGGAAAAAAATTTCCTCAGTAACTAAGGAAGTCATTATTCATTATTTTCTCTCCATCGTTGCTTTTTTGTCATTGGTCCCCATGCTAGACGTCCACAATGCCTTTTTCCATAATGATTAAGAGGAGGAAATTTACATGGATTTTCCGTTGAGTTTAGGCAAATAAGGAGAATTTCAGATATATCATCTCCATAAATCCATTAAAGGCAGCTTGTATTGTTAAAAATGGCATGTAACGACAAAAAAATTAGAATCAATATGTCTTTATTTATTTTTTAATCCATAAAAAATTAAAAAGATATTAGGAAAGAATTATGGAATCATATGTGTAAAACATTATGCGTGATCATGTTTGTTTGAGAATGTAACAGAATATGAGAATTAATGACCAAAACAAATGAGACTTATTGAAAAAGAACTAATAAAAATGATGAGAGATAAGAAATAGACAAAGAGACCTATACTTCTCACTTTGACCAGCAACAATAAATCAAGAAAAATGTTTACCTTCTTGTCAGAAGGAGAAATCATTTTCCCCAGTCTAATTTCTTGTTTTCAGTCCATGGAAAATGCTCATCATAGATCGACTAGGTTTTCATTATCCAAACACTTAAAAGTTGAAAAAAAATCTTCCGAAAATGATTTTCCTTCAAACAAACAGACCCTAAGCTGTAATCCATAATCTGTCCTTCATAGAAAAAAATGCAATTTTTTCCCTATTACCTATTTGAGCACATCGATTTTTTTGATTGATTAAAAGCGACCCTTTACCGCTGGTCATATAAGTAAGCTATCCACCTTAGAAAAAGTTGTTACCTAATATGTATTTCATCTTGACTTTGTAGCATTAAAGAATTGAAAGAAGCATTAATTTCAACAACTTATAATATCTGTATAACTTTTTTTTTTGTCAAAAATACTTATAATATTTGTCCAGCCCAGCCACAGTTTTCTTAACGAAAAGTTGTAGCATAAACACCGGAGTCCCCACTAAAACTAAAGCCCAGGACCAACAAGCGCACTATGACGAGAAATTGCTTTTATGATCCTTCAATATCACCTCATATCTTTAGTCAACCGATCACGTCTTTTTAATTTAGGGAAAATTCTATAATTATTCATGGTGGATACGCGCTAAATCAAGATCTTGATCCCAATTAAAGCGAAAAGAGTTAGGACAGACGAAGATAAGCAATACAAACAGACATTTACCTTTAGGTCCAGTTGCCGGAGCGGGATGTGGAGGTGCGGTTGCTGGTGCTAGTGCCAGCAAAGCCGAGGTGTTATAAAAGGCGTAGAGCTGGTACCTCACATTGCAGCTCGGAGTGAGCAAGCTACCCCCTTGCTTCCCCTGAGGTAGATTAGCGATACCGAACTGGAGGCATGTGCCACAGTCTGATGCCGTCAAGTCCGGCGTGCACTGTGCAAGTGCGTACAGCTTCTGCATGCTCGTGATGTTTGCCTCCGCCACGGCGACCTTCTTCCCTGACGCACCAGCTGAAGCCCTCACCGCGACATTGTTGAGGGTTTCTAATAGGACCTGCATGAACCGGATTGGGTCCATGACGTTCTCGTCGTACAAAAGGGGAGATGGCGATTGCTCCATGTCTGAGAAGATGGACTGGTTCGAGTACCGCAACGTGCACTCGTCGTACCAGATAACAGAGACCCGCCGGTTGGGGCTTCTTCGGAGGATCTCCTGCTTTCCAGTGGCCACGCAGATGCTGCAAGTGGTGATGTCAAGGTCGCCACGGCAGAGGAAGAGCCCGTAGGCCCGATCGGGAGGGTTTTGGCCAGCAGTAGCGTTCGCGAAGCCGTTGGTGCTGTGGGTGGCGGCGGAGGAAAGGAAAGAGAGGAGGGTGTGGAGGTTGGATTGGTAGGTGGAGTTGGGGCTGAAGAGGGAGGTATTTGGGCAATCATGATATATGTAATTAGGGGCAGCTTCGGTACCGAAAATTTTGATGAAGAAGGAGAGAGAGAGGTAGATGGTGAGGCAAGAATTCATGATTAGCTAGCTTGATGAATAGATCGAGTTTGCAGCACGGACACGAAATAGTAGGAAGAAGAGCATGTGGTCTCTCTCCAAGATATTTTTGTGGTGAGAACTATTTGGAGAATCTAAATGCATGGATTAAAATAAAAGTGGACCGTCATGTCTGAAGAATAATTGCAGCATGAGCAATACCAGGTGCTTAAAAATTGTAATGGTAAAAGCAATCTAAATATGGAATTAGACTTCCGACCAAAAAAAAAAAGGGATTAGGCTATCATCCTTTATTGGCTTTTATGCAAGCAAGGTCCTGGTTAAGTTGAATCATGGTATTAAGCTAATTACTTGGACATCATCATATGACAAAAATTTCTTTTATTAATACTGTAGAAAAGTATCAGAATATATCGACTCACTCTATATTTAGGCATGTGGTAAAAACTTGTATTTTTTATGTGAGGTTTGTTCGTCTCACTTTTTCTTAATCTGTGATTAACCAAATAAATTAGACTAAGCCTACGCAATAAATTCTCATGTCACACGTAGTCTACACAACAACATGTGATGGATGATACATAGTATAGATTATTAGATTGGGTTTACCAAAGCAAAATTTGAGCAATTTTATCATCATATACTTGTTATACTGAAACTGCAACTGAAATTAGGTTCAATAGCACAACTGAAAGATTAGGGGTGAATTATCTATTTTCTTTCTTGTTTTTGATAAGTTAATACAAGGCGCACCATTGCAAATTGAAATTCGAGGATCAAGGTTTGAACGTTTAAAATTTTGACATTTTATTCCATATGACATATCTAAATGTTTTAAACCATATAGAAATTGATATCTTAAATAATGAAAAACTATAATATACATTTTTCCTTATACAGGAAGGTCAAAAGAGATTTATGACAAGTCAAGAGAAACCGGTGGGAGATTTTCCCTAAAGTCAAATACAGTTAAAGCGACACGAATTTCAGTGTGTTAGGCCATTCAAATTCATAAGTGGCCATTCAAATTCTATTTTCTTTCTTGTTTTTGATAAGTTAACACAAGGCGCACCATTGCAAATTGAAATTCGAGGATCAAGGTTTGAACGTTTAAAATTTTGACAATTTATTCCATATGACATATCTAAACGTTTTAAACCATATAGAAATTGATATATTAAATAATGAAAAACTATAATATACTTTTTTCTTTATACAGGAAGGTCAAAAGAGATTTATGACAAGTCAAGAGAAACCGGTGGGAGATTTTCCTTAAAGTCAAATACAGTTAAAGCGACACGAATTTCAGTGTGTTAGGCCATTCAAATTCATAAGTGGACAGAAGAATAAGATGGATTGTGAGGATGGAATACAGCAATTACCCTTGTACGAGGTCATTGACTAAAGTCAATTTATGTGAGTTCGCACTCTCATTTGCTCCAACGTGGAGACTGCGACAAGAAAAGTATGAACACCATTGCGTAGGAGTATCTGAGCCAATTACATCTTAGTCATTAAACGTTAAGAGTTATAAGTGGATTCTATATGATTTAATGATCAAGATGGAGTGGGCTCACCTGTCTAGATGAATACAAGACTTGCTTGTTGTAGAGAGAGAAAGGAAGGGAAAACCAGTAAGGCGCTAACTTAGATGGTAAGAGAATTTTTCAGCTTGTTTAGTGATCTTAGGTTCAAGCCTTGTTAGAAACACAATTTAAGGTAAAATTCAGTATGCACCAAGCTGATATAAGATGGCGTACTCTGAAGATCACTCGAGAAGGTGAATAAATCGATATGTGCGAAAACTGGTGGAAATACCACCTTATAACTATTAAAAAAAACAAGACGGGTGAAAATGTGATGTTGGTCTTTTTCCTTAGACATGTGGAGGACGGCCTCAATCGACCGCCATGATAGTGGTCGCCAACCTGCATTGTGGGCCTGGGCGACCACGTCCTGAGAGCACAATGGCTAAGTCTCCTAAGAACGAGTTCAGGTGGTGCTCCCATGATTCCTTCCTCACCTCCCTATCCTTATCCAGTGTTGACCGTTAGGCAACCACCACGCCGGGTTGTCGTTGGCCTTAGGTAGCCATGACATAGTGGTCCAATCGCAAGTGCCTTCGATTGGTAGTGTGTCGCAACCTATTTTTCGGGTGCACCACCTAAAATTAGGCTAATGGACTACTAAGTCTAAACCTAGCTCAGCTCTCCCAAATCCATACCAACTCGCGACTTAGGTTCAAGTTCTTAACATGCAATTGATTTTTTAGTTAGGAGTCGCCACTAATCTATTTTTGGTGGGCCGATTAGAAACCCAAGCAAAGTAACGGGAGATTCACTTTACTCCTACGAACCAGAGACTATGGGTACGGGGACTTGGTTACACTAGATTTCTCTAATGCCCTTTCGGTACCTTACTCTTTTTTTTTTTTTTAAATGTTTGGCAGGCAGCTTAAATTGATTTTAAATCTATTTTTCCTAACATGTGAGGTGATCACGCGGGTGCGCAAACCACCAATTTAACATCCAAGAAAGCAATAAATAAATTACGGGACTTGCCTTGTAGCAATGAAAGCATCTGCGTTGTTAGATTATAATTCACATCAACAATCCTAAATATGATTTCTAATTAACACACAATTTTTGTTTTTGTTTCACTTATTTAATGAAAATCATGCAATATGCAATGTATGCTACTAATCCAACATGAAATAATATGACATGGTAATTTGGCTTAAACTATATGACATAAATAAAATGCAGTCTGTCCTAAAGAATGAAATTGATTTATTCTAAGATAATTTTTGGCATTTTCCATGAAATTTCGAAATTAGAACAAATGTGAAAATTATCTAGCTAAATTAAGATTCTATCCAACTTATATTAAGGATTAGGTCAGGCTAAACCCTAATTTAAACCAAGATATTATCTTAACTTATCAATCTCTAACCTAAAATGCAATCTATCTAAACCAATCTAAACTTAAAATGAAATATGCAATTTTATCATAACGTGCAATGACGTACAAAGGATGCCCTAATTCTACATGACATATGCATGATGATTTTTTTTTTTGTTTCGAAATTAAAAAATGTCAAATAATTAAACATGCAATTTAAGCTAATGAAACAAAAATCTAACATCCTAAATTTATGTTTTTTTTTTGGTTTTTTTTTTTGAAAATTCATGATAAATAGAATGCTTAGTCTAAATATGCAAATAACCCTAAAGCATGCAATATTCTGACTTAAGCATATTTCAAGATAAATAAAGCAATCAAGACAAGACAGACCATTCAAAATCACCAAAGATATCACACATCCGTCAGATCAAGGGATAATATTTCGCTAGTAAAATCGATAAATTGATCTTAAGCCTTAAATATGAAAATATCAATTTTATTCTCACTCGATTAATTATTTCATATAAAGCCTTATAGATGGAATAAAAAATCGGTGTGCGGTTGCGAATTAGACAATCAATCCTAATTGGGAACACACCGATAATTCAAATATTACACGTAAGATATTGAAAAGCATGTATTATCCAATAAAATATCCAAATCAAATTTAGATAAGATAATTACCTAATTTCGCAAATAATGCTGCCAAATTTGAACTCATCAGAATATGCTCAACGGATGACCGACGGTGTGTGGTGGTGTTCATCGGAAAGTTTCGATTAGTTCAGAAACTCGTCGAGGGTAAGGACTCTGGACTCTCTTTTATTATTTCTTCTTCGAGGGTGTTCTGCATGTGGCCAACGTAAATGGATCCTGGGGAAATAAGTCAAGACATAATAGAATATAAATATCAGATAGAGATGAAGAATCGGTCTCCACTTAATCCATCTCTTTGCTCTTAGTTCTCGGGTCCCTCGTATGACGCGAGGTCGTGCTTTGGCCAAAGATTCCCTCAATGAACCTACAAAACAGAAACGTGGCTGGATCGGTGTCGAGGGAAAGCAGTATCTTCGTCGAAAATCTGCGGGGCCACTAGTGTGGTTCGGATCCGAGTGGGTATGTTCGACTCGTCAAAGGCTCCGCTGGAGATCAGCAGAAGAGGGGAGGCAGCGACATGTTGAAGGCGTCGGGCTGGTTAGCGATCGGATCGGCAGCTCATCGCCGTGGGGATCGGCAGTAATAAGCCTCGCTATCAATCTTTCTCTTTTTAAAAAAACTTGGCCAAAACAGGACAAATTTCACCGCGTATTGCGAACGTCCTTTTGTGCCCATTGACGAATCCTGGAGGGAAAGAAACTATAACGGGATGTGACCAAAAAAAAGAATTGATGAAGAGTCGGCCTGGATGCTTTGCTAGTGTCACTTGAGTTGCTCATAAAATCGTTAAAGCGGCTGCGGCGGGGTTGGAGATGACGCCGGTGCTGGACTGGAATGCGCTGGGATGGCTGAGTTCTTCGTCGGGCGGAGAAATCACTGCAAGTGGCGCACAAGCATGACCAGTCGTCGGGGACAGATGTGAAGCGTTGAAGTGCCGACGGGACTCTGCTGAACCTTGCTCACTGGTCGTTGGCGTTACTAGGCGTTCGCTGAGCAGGTTCTCGTGAATCAGCGTCGACAGTGACGTTGCTGGTACGAGAACTTGGGCACGGCTGTTGTAGGTGACCAGCCTTGACGGCTAGAAATCTAAATCTCTTCTCTCTCTCTCGGTCCTCTACACTCTGGCCGTGTTTTCAATCGTGAAGCCCCCCCATTTTTTTGCATGAGAGCTCTTCCTTTTAAATGCAAGACTACATGGGATCCCCAGGAAGAGAAGGTGATCTCCTTTCGTATTGTGGATGAATTGAAATATATTCCTTTGATTTTTTTTCTTTCGGAACTTGTACCTTTAGCTACGCAAATATATTTTTTCCTTTTAAGCCCAAGTCACGTCTTGCAAACACGAGAATCGGCCGCCGCGAATACTCGAAGGGTTACGCTCATATTGAAATATTTTGCCGATTTGCCCATATTGTGTCAATCGGACCAGAGAATCATGGATAAATTCTTTCCTCTTAAAATAATATTGGTCAATACTTGCCCCCCACGTTGACCGAATTACGGACAAGTGCATAATTTTCCTTCACGTGGATGGGCTTCCCATGTACGGATCGGTGGCCGCTTACACGTTGTCCTTCCTTTGCATTCGTTCCCTTAAATGCACAAATATGCCAGTGCCAATGTGCTGGAAATTTCATAATCTACTTTTAACAATTTAGGACATCCATGTAAATGTAATATCAATCACCACGGAGGAATTATTCACTTATCCAAAGTTTAATGCTCTTGTGGGCTTCCATATTCAAAGCCATTCACCAAAATCCATTCACCGCCGGCCCAACAAATATGCAATTAAATGAAATATGCTCCTAATGACCATATGTTATAGAATTAAATTATATTTTTTTAGGGGTTAAAATTAATCCCTGATTTTTTTTATCCGATAAATGACTAAACGGGTCGCCAAAATTTAGGTGTCAACGTAGTGAGATTCTTTATATAATTTTCTTTTCCTCTTAATTTTATCTTGAATTACCAGATAATTTGCACTGCCTCATTCGAGATTTACCAAAAAAGAAATAGGCCCATGTCATGCAAACATATCCTCCTCCTCCTGCCAACGGAAGCATTAACCTCGGGATTAATGGTCCCGTCATTTAAGCAAGTCAATTACGTTATCTTACGTTTTCTCAAAGCAGAATAATGCCGACCGAGTGGGACTCTTTGGTCCTCATCCTCAAGCGGAGACTTGGGAAAGAAAAGTCTAAGGATGTCGACCAAACTGGATATGAGAGAGAGAGAGAGAGAGGAATCTTCATTCTCGTCTTCGTACTAAAAAAATGTAGGAACTCTTGTTTTATGCAGCATAATACCTCACTCTCGTTTCTTATTCCTTTTTCCAACGAAGGACGTGCCTTTTCTGAGGAAAAGTTGTTAGGTGCTTTGGAATTTACAGCTCAGGCATCTTACTGGTTTTTATATATGAATAAACTTCACATCCAACTAAATTTCATGTTGGATTAAGATTCTCTGTTATTAGAGTAAGTCGACATTATTTTTTTCTTTTCTAATGAGTGTAACTTGACCTTTTGAGTTTGCTAAATTGAGAAGATGACATATTAACATAAAAAGATAGCGACTTCAACTTTTTTTTTTGTCGGTCCTACTTTACTTCTACTTTAACTCTCACTTTCATACTTTTGCTCTGCCTCCTTATAAGGCATATGAGTTGAAACCCAAATTTGAAACTAAATCATCCTTACCCCAACCCCCCTTGAAAAGATGGCGATTTGAACCCCCCATGTCACGCCCCGAGCCCCGAGCCCCGAGATACATGAACAACCCACCATGGTCATGTAAATGCGACATTCCCAGGTAATGTCACTGACCCCATTAATTTTATTATGCGCATGCGGAACGTATTAAAAACCCCTGACAAATAAATTATGGGATAGGACAGCAGGAAGAAAATCAATTCAAATACAAACCAACATACTTTCATATAGTCAATCGGGGTTTACATACAACCAAAATGGGTTAGAGACTATGTGCATAAAAAATGGTCAGTCTGCACACTAGGGATTGGTCCACTAAAAAAGAACAGTCCTATGACTACTAGTCGGACTCGTTCGACGATCCCACATCCTTAGGTTCTGCCACCTAAGAGACCGGAGGCGATGCGTTGACCACTCTACTGTCAGGAAGATCCGCCACGCCTTCATCCAAAATGGCATTCATCATAGCCAGCGGAATGCCCATGCTATCCAATGGGCCAACCCTAATGCCATCGGCCCTAGAACGAAACCAAGCCCTAAACATATAAGGTACTTTGTCATCTCCTGACACCTGAACCCAGATAGTGGACCTAACCAGCTGATAGACCCAAGGACTTCGAGGGTCAGGAGTACTCTGCGTCGTCTTGTGAACCTCCACCAGCATGCCACTCTTCTCCGAGGGTATCGCCATCTACAGCCCTGTAATATTTTTCCTACAACGAGGTGAGACATTGTCTCAACAAGTTTACCCCTCCTAAACCCCTATTAGAAAGTAAATACGCCCTAGAGTGGCCTAGCCACAACATCAAGAAGACTTACCTCGCATTAGTTTTCATTTGCAGGTTAGCACAGTTTATATAATTCAACCACGTGCAATTGTGATAACCAAATAACTGTGACACAATCACATTGTCAGAACAATTCAACCACTTGGATCGTCTCAGTGATCAATCGACTTAGCTGATTACATGTCATTCTAGCAAATCAATCACTGCTTCCAATCACGACCCTATAGGAAGGTTTAACAACCAGTGGCAATCACGGCTCTACTCGGCACGACATTTAATTAGGTGGTAAATCTCGGCCCAATGGGTACAACCTTTAATAGGTTGTCAATCACGGCCCTATTGGGCACGACCTCTAATAGGTGGTCAATTACAGTCGTTCTTCCATCAAATTTTGACACTTGGGATTTTATAAAAAGAATCCCTATTTATCGTAATCAAACTCCATTTGCCACGATCAATCATCAAATTCAAATTCTAAATACACAACAGCGATCGGCACGAAATTCTGAGCAATTGAGGTCAAAAATAATTTTTTTTTAATTTTGAAATATAATATAATATTATAAATTCCAGAATTTCGAAACAATTAAATAATTCAAAATTAAAATCCTATTTTATCCCATCAAGGCTTATCATTAATTAACCTTCTCTTAGCCTTAATTAAGCACCATTTAAATTAAACCAATCTCTTAATCTAATTCATAATTAAATATACTAAACTACCCACCTAAACTCACTTAATTTAAACTAAACACACTTAGGGCATCATTAATACTCTAATCAAGGTTTAGTGAGGTAAACTCACTTGATTAACTCACCACTTGGACCAAAACGACGAGGATGACGCAGGGATCAACTTTTCCAAAGGCGGGCCTAGCTTCTGGGGCCGGGAAGACGGCCAAAATGGGCCTTAGCTGGACTGCAAAACCCACTCTTTCTTACTGCACGTTGAGGCCGAAGAAGGGGAGAAACAGTGACCGCTAGAGGTGGTAGAGGCGATGGAGAGGGGCGGCTGCAGCTTGGCGGCGGCTCATAGCGGCCTGGTGGGGTCTCCGGTGACGGCTAGCAGCTCAGGACGATAGTGGTGATGGGCTGGCGCGGGCGACGCGAAGCGAAGCGGAGCGGAGGGGTGAGGCGAGCACGCACGGGCGCGGGGCGTCGCACGGTCACGCGAGGCAGCGACGGTAGCGCAACACAACAATGGTGGACGGCGAGGGAGTGGTGCACGGCTGGTTGATGGTCGGGGGGCTAGCCGGTTCTCCCTCCTTTCTTCCTCTCTCTCTCTCTCTCTTCCCAAGCTTGAAGATGATGGTGATGGGGCCTTTTTGGAGATTCAATCTCCAACCTCCACTTGTCAAGTCCTCAACCCTTGGTCTCAACCACCATGACATCATCCCATGTCATCTTCCACTCACTCAAATCCTCCATAACTTCTCCAATGGTTGCACTTTCATTTTCCGCCGGGGTCCAATTCTTGTACATCCAATGTCTTCAATTTTTTCATTCGATTCTCTTCTAGTTGAGTCCAACTAAACTCCACAAAATTATCCCATGATCCTAATAAGGTATGTGACGTAACCGGGCTTCGAATTTCTAAATTCAATCCCAATTTTCACGGTTAAATTCAATCTGGTGCGATTTCAGTGCACCTAATCCACTGAGTAGCTTTTGGGGAAATTTTCTTGCATCCGACCCGAGGGTGATTAGTCCCCAAGTCTGACGCGTTAAAATTCCTTAATTGCTTCACTCAATAGACTAGCTCCCTCATGAGTGGCCAACTCTGAGAGATGAACTACATACAGAGATGAATTGCCCGACTCAATTAACTAAAAATGAAATTGAGAAAAAAATCAGGTTGTCACAACTCTTCCCCTCTTATAAAAATTCGTCCTCAAAATTTAAACCATTACAAATCTTTAAGTAAGAAGGTAGGGGTACAATTGTCTTATCGATTCTTCGGTCTCCCAGGTTGCTCCTTCAATGCCATGGTGTTGCTAGACCACCTTGACCATTGGGATGGTCCTAGTGCGCAGAACTTGTTCTTTGCAATCCATAATCTGAACCGGGCTTTCAACGTACGACACCCTGTCGTCCACGTCTAATTCCTCGAAATTTAGAATGTGAGTCGGGTTAGGTTCATATTTCCTTAACATCGACATGTGAAAGACGTCGTGCACCTGTGACAACTTCGGTGGCAGTGCAAGACGATACACTAGAGTCCCTATTCTTTCCAAAATCTCGATGGGACCTACGTGCCTCGGACTCAGTTCCCCTTTCTGCCAAAGTGGAAAGTACCTCTCACCAGTGACACCTTCAAGAAGACGTGCTCACCAACTTGGAATTTCAATGGCCTCCGACGCTTATCGGCATAACTTTTCTAGCGACTCTGAGCAGTCTTTAATCTGTCTCTGAAAACTACAACTGCTTCCACTAGCTACTGAACTAACTCTGGACAGGTGATCTTTCTTTCTCTGACCTCATTCCAACACACTGGTATTCTGCACACTTTGCCATATAACGCTTCAAAATGAGCCATCTGAATACTCTGCTAGTAACTGTTGTTGTAGGTAAACTCGACCAGATGAAGGTGTTCCTCCCAACTTCCCTTGAAGTCCAAGACACAAGCTTGCAGCATATCCTTGAGGATTTGAATCATCCTCTCAGACTGGCTGTCTGTTTGCGGGTGGTAAGCCGTACTATACTGCAGCTTCGTTCCTAAAGCTGATTGTAGGCTCTTCCAAAAAGCGACGATGAACCTCGGATCCCTGTTCGAAGTAATCGTGACTGGCACCCCATGCATACGAACTACGTGACGCACGTACAAATCTGCGTGCCTATCCAAACTGAGGTCCCTTCGAACCGCGATAAAGTGTGCCGACTTCGTCAATCTATCGACCACTACCCATATCGAATCATTTCCTCTCTAGCTCCTCGATAGTCCCGTTAGGAAGTCCATCGTAATATGCTCCCATTTCCATTATGGGATCTCAAGGGGTTGCAATAGTCCTCCTGATTTGCAATGCTGAGCTTTCACCTGCTGACACGTTAAACACTTGGTGACATGCTTGGTGATGTCTGCCTTCATGCCACACCACCAGTAGTGTTGACGCAGATTTTGATACATCTTGGTACTACCAAGATGAATGCTGTAACTGCTACGATGCGCTTCTGATAAAATCTCCTCCTTAAGCTCCACAAATTCAGGTACAACCAACCGTCCTTAGAACCAAATGTTCCATCTTCAGAAATCTAGAAGTAAGCTTTCCTCTTCTCTGTATCTGTTGGAGAAATCCTCTTGAAGTATTTTGAAGTTGACAAAACGTTTCTATCAGTCTAGTTTGAAGGCTTGTAGACTCTGTTATTTAAAGTCTGAAGACCTCAGGCAACCAGACTCAAGACTCAAAGTCTATCCTCATTGACAGTCTCTAATCCGTTGAAGAAAGGTTATCTAGAACTGGATGTTTCGTTAAGGATTTAACCTTATCATCTGGAGAAGATCTCGTGGCTGGAAAAGACGTAACAGAATTCTTTGATTGATCAAGATTGATTCGATGATTAAAGATTCAATGATTGTCTAAATATTATTGGAAGGTTCTACTTATGGAAACCAAGATCCTGATTGTATGGGCGAACATGATTGATGGGCTATCAACATGTTCCTTTAATAGTTTGAACAATCTTCCTAATTGATTTCGTCCAACGGGTAGATTGGAGGAATTCCTTTGGTAAGTGCCAACGGGTATGATGGCATAAAGGAGTATATAAGGAAGACGTTCTTAGTTGTTCGAGTAGTGCGCGATAGAAGAATTCCAAAGTCTGAAGCTCCTTTTTGTTTAGACAATTCCTTTGAGCGAATACTTGTATACAAAAGAGAGTCTATATTTGTGAGAAACCTTGAGGAGGTGTGGTAGAACATCTACACTGTGGAATCAAGGCAAAAGCTGTGCTGTAACTTCTCTTTTGATTATAGTGAAATCTAGCTAGTGGGCTGTCAGTGCGGAAGAGTGGATGTAGGCTTGGAATAAGCCGAACCACTATAAATCCTGTGTTCAATTTTCTATTCCTTACTCTCTTTACCTTGATCGTATTTTATTTTGTTAATCAAGAGAAAATTTCCTTTCTACCATATGCTAAGAATCGCTTCCATATCTCGATAAATTGTTTGCGCACCTATTCACCCCCCTCTAGGTGTTTATACTAGCTATCTCAGTATCCTCTTGTACGATTTTCTGAATATCCGGATCTGTCTACTGAAGCGTCCTGATTCTGACCTGTACTTTCAGCTCAATTCTGAGGGTGGCCATAAGGTTCGAAAGGTGGCCTACTTCAACCTTGAAACCCGAATCTCGTGATCCCTCGAGTAGGCTCCATTCCTTGAGTACCATCTATGCAACTGAAGACTTCCTGCTCAATGCATCGACAACCTTGTTCGCCTTTCCGGGATGATACAAAATCTCAGTCATAGTCCTTTAGGAGTTCCATCTATCGACGCTGTCTCATATTCAACTCCTTCTGAGATAATAAGTACTTAAGACTCTAATGGTCAGTGAAGATCTGGAATCTTTCTCCGAACAGGTAGTGCCTCCAAATCTTAAGGCCAAAGATGATCGCTGCAAGTTCTAAGTTATGCGTCGGATAATTCAACTCATGAGGTCTCAACTGACGGGACGCATACGCAACAACCTTACCATGCTACATCAATATGCAACCCAATCCTTTAGACGACGCATCGCTATAGATCTCAAATCCTCCTGGACTGGATGGAATAGTAAGTATATGTGCGGTAGTTAGCTTTTGCTTGAGCTCTTGGAAACTACGCTCACACTTATCTAACCATACAAACTTTTCTTCCTTCTTCAACAGTCTCGTCATTGGCGATGCTAACACTGAAAACCCTTCTACAAACCGTATGTAATCCTTGTTTAACCCAGAAAACTTCTGATCTCTGTCACTATAGTCGGTCTTGGCCAGTTGATCACTGCTTCAATCTTGGCTAGGTCCACTGAGATTCCTTCTCCAGAGATAACATGACTTAGGAAAGTTACATGAGTTAGCCAAAACTTGCACTTACTGAACTTAACGTACAACTCGTGGTCTCTCAAAGTCTGAAGCACTATCCTTAAGTGTCTCTCATGCTCCTCAGTACTCCTCGAATACACCGGGATGTCGTCGATGAAGACAATTACGAAATGATCTAAATACTCTTTGAACACCCGGTTCATCAGGTTCATGAAAGCAGCTGGGGCGTTCGTCAACCCAAACGGCATCACAATAAACTCGTAATGGCCGTATCGAGTGTGAAACACTAACTTCGGTATATCTTCCTTCTTGATTCTTAGCTGATAATGCCCCGTCCTCAAGTCAATCTTAGAAAATATCGACGCTCCTTGAAGTTGATCAAACAAATCATCAATCCTTGGCAACGGATACTTGTTCTTAATTGTCACCTGGTTGAGCTGTCGGTAGTCGATGCACAAGTGTAATGAACCATCATTCTTCTTCACAAATAACACCGGTGCTCCCTAAGGTGATGCACTCGGACGTATAAATCCTTTATCCAACAACTCTTGCATTTGCACCTTTAGTTCCTTAAGCTCTGACAAGGCCACCGGTAAGGAGCCTTAGAGATAGGCTCAGTCTCGGGAGCTAACTCAATTACAAACTCTATCTCTCTTTCTGGCGGCAAACCTGGTAATTCTTTTGGGAACACATCTGGGAACTCTTGCACCACTGGAATGTCTTCTATCTTGGACTCCTCTACTGTCATGTCCATGACAGTCGTCAGATAACCTTGACAACCCTTATCTAGCAAACGAGTTGCCTCAAGCAATGAGATTAAGAAAATCGAGGGTCTTCCTCGACTCCCAATGAATTCGAAACTCTCACCCTCGAATGGGTTAAACTGAATCGCCTTGCGATAATAGTCCATCTTGGCTCTTTGCTTGGTGAGCCAGTCCATGCATATTATCACATCAAAATCATACATGGCTAGGACTATCAAGTCTATCCTCCCCTCTCGCTCACCAATCACTAACTTGCAACCAAGGCAACCTACTGTAGCTAACACCTTATCTTTCAACGGAGTAGATATGCTAATCACATACTCCAACAATTCAGGAATTAATTCTACCAACTTAACAAGTCTTTCAGCTATGAACGAATGCGAAGCTCCAGGATCAAATAAAGCATAACCAGGTTGGTCATTCAGCAAGACCATACCTGTGACCACATTAGGCGCATCCTCCGCATGTCCTCTGGTGAGCGCATAAGTCCTTCCCTGAGCTGGAGGTCGGTTCAGTCCACCTGGCGGCATGATCTGCGGTGCGAATCCTTTGTTCTGACCCAGCGGTGGCGGCGGCGGCAACGGCAACTGAGGCTGTCTCATCTGTCTCTTGGGACAAACCCTAGCAATGTGACCATGCTGACCACACTCATAGCAGGCACACGTCCTAAGAGGGCACCAGGCTGAGCCATGTCGCCTTATGAATGAACGACATGCTCCATTGTAGCTCGATGATGACTTCCCCACTCCACTCTTCTTATTGGGTGGAACAGGGTACCTTCCTCCAAGCATCGGCCTCTTCCCAAACCGATTATCATCTCTGTTTGAATTAAACTGCGACACAGATGCGGCAGCTCTCTCATTCTGGTCTTTCTCGATCAGCTGGGCCCACTTATAGAGGTCATTGTACTCCTTCAGATCTAATGGTACCAACAAGCTACTCACCTCCAGTCGGAACCCATCTTTAAACCTCCGAACTCAGTCTGAGAGTCGCTGGACCAACTCAGGGGCATCCTGCGACAGTTCGACGAACTTTGCTTCATACTGATCGACTGACATTGTACCTTGACGAAGGCGCCGAAACTCTGCCATCTTCACATCTCTGGCACAATCAGAAAAGTACTTCTCATTGAAGACTTCAAGAAAAGAATTCTACTCTGGAACTACACCTTCAGGGAACACTATCATTTTGTTAGCCGTCCACCATGTAGTTGCAATCCCCCTCAACTGATAGGTTGCTAGGACGACTTTTTCTGCTTCAGTGCACAACAACAACTTAAAGGCAATCTCTAACTCTAGGATCCATAATGCTGCAGCTTCGGGGTCTCCTGCTCCCGTGAATGTTGGCGGATTCAACCTCAGAAAATGCTGTACCAACTTCTGTCTAAGCCTCCTAGCGGCCACATCCTCAGGTAGAATTTCATCAGGATCCTCTTCTGGTTCGGCAATCGGTGCGGCAACAGCTACGGCGGCAATAGTAATGGCATTGGTGGCATTGGTGGTGTTCACTGCAGTGGCGATAGCGGCGGCTTGTTGATCCATCCTGTCTCTCATTGCCTCAAGCATATGCATGATTCCAATAAACCTCGGATCCTCTGGGGCTGCTGCACCGTCTGGAGGCAAGGCTGCACCACTTACACTAGTCCCAGCCTATGCTCCTCCCAGGGCACCACAGGCATCGGCCCTCAATCAAGACCCACCTTGAGACACAGGGCCTGCTGCTCCCTTCTTAGCAGCTCTTGGCACTCGGTCACTCATGCTACAAGCTCAATATAGACGCCTATTGGCGAATTCCAATACCACATTAGAATTTGAATAACCTCACAACCAAGTTAACAAGCAACTAACAATCACATGTATTAGGACATGAAAAGTCTTTCCTACTAACTATCCCATGACAAATTGCACCTTATCACTCCATACACAAACCAGGCTCTAATACCACTTAAACGGGGTTGTCACGCCCTAAGCCTCGAGACACACGAACTACCCAACATGGTCGTGTAAATGTGACACTCCTAGATAGTGTCGCTGACATCATTAATTTTATTATGCGCATGCGGAACGTATTAAAAAACCCCGCCAAGTAAATTACGGGATAGGACAGCAGGAAGAAAATCAATTCAAATACAAACCAACATAATTTCATATAGTCAATCGGGGTTTACATACAAACAAAATGGGTCAGAGACTATGTGCATCAAAAAGGGTCAGTCTGCATATTAGGGATTGGTCCACCAAAAGAGAACAGTCCTATGACTACTAGTCGGACTCGTTCGACGATCCCACATCCTCAGGTTTTGCCACCCAAGAGACCGAAGGCGATGCGTTGACCACTCTACCGTCAGGAAGATCCGCCACGCCGTCACCCAAAATGGTGTCCATCACAGCCAGTGGAATGTCCATGCTATCCAGTGGGCCAACCCTAACGCCATCGGCCCCAGAACGAAACCAAGCCCTAAACATATAAGGTACTCAGTCATCCCCCGACACCTGATCCTAGACAGTGGACCTAACCGGCTGATAAACCCAAGGACTTCTAGGGTCAGGAGCACTTTGCGTCGTCTTGTGAACCTCCACCGGCATGCCACTCTTCTTCGAGGGTACCACCATCTACGGCTCTGTAATATTTTTTCCACAACGGGGTGAGACATTGTCTCAGCAAGTTCACCCCTCCTAAACCCCTATTAGAAAGTAAATACGCCCCAGAGCGGCCTAGCCACAACATCAAGAAGACTTACCTCGCATTAGTGTTCATTTGCAGGTTAGCACGATTTATATAATTCAACCACGTGCAATTATGATAACCAAATAACTGTGACACAATTACATTGTCAAAACAATTCAACCACTTGGATCGTCTCAGCGATCAATCGACTTGGCCGATTACATGTCATTCTAACAAATCAATCACTGCTTCCAATCACGACCCTATAGGAAGGTTTAATAACCAGTGGCAATCACGGCCCCACTAGGCACGACCTTTAATTAGGTGGTAGATCTCGGCCCAATGGGCATGACCTTTAATAGGTGGTTAATCACGGCCCCATTGGGCACAACCTTTAATAGGTTGTCAATCACGGCCCTATTGGGCACGACCTCTAATAGGTGGTCAATCACGGCCCTATTGGGCACGACCTCTAATAGGTGGTCAATCACGGTCGTTCTTCCATCAAATTTTGACTCTTGGGATTTTATAAAAAGAATCCATATTTATCGCAATCACACTTCATTTACCACAATCAATCATCAAATTCAAATTCTAAATACACAACAGCGATTGGCACGGAATTTTGAGCAATCGGGGTCAAAAATATTTTTTTTAATTTCGGAATATAATATAATATTATAAATTCCAAAATTTCGAAACAATTAAATAATTCAAAATTAAAATCCTATTATGTCCCATCAAGGCTTATCATTAATTAACCTTGAGACACGGGGCCTGCTGCTCCCTTCTTAGCAGCTCTTGGCACTCGGTCACTCATGCTACAAGCTCAATATAGATGCCTATTGGCGAATTCCAATACCACATTAGAATTTGAATAACCTCACAACCAAGTTAACAAGCAACTAACAATCACATGTATTAGGACATGAAAAGTCTTTCCTACTAACTATCCCATGACAAATTGCACCTTATCACTCCATACACAAACCAGGCTCTAATACCACTTAAACGGGGTTGTCACGCCCTAAGCCTCGAGACACGCGAACTACCCAACATGGTCGTGTAAATGCGACATTCCTAGATAGTGTCGCTGACATCATTAATTTTATTATGCGCATGCAGAACGTATTAAAAACCCCCGCCAAATAAATTACGGGATAGGACAGCAGGAAGAAAATCAATTCAAATACAAACCAACATACTTTCATATAGTCAATCGGGGTTTACAAACAACCAAAATGGGTCAGAGACTATGTGCATCAAAAAGGGTCAGTCTGCACATTAGGGATTGGTCCACCAAAAGAGAACAGTCCTATGACTACTAGTCGGACTCGTTTGACGATCCCACTGTTGGAGAAATCTTTCCAGAATATTTTGAAGCTGACAAAACGTTTCTTTTAGTCTAAAGTCTGGATGTTCGGAGACCGTCAGTTTAAAGTCTGAAGACTTTGCGCTCCCAAGACTCAAGACTCAAGACTCAAGACTCAAGACCCAAGACTCAAGACTCAAGACTTAAGACTCAGGACTCAAGACTTAAGTCTATTCTCACTGATAGTCTTTCTAATCCAGTGTTGAAGGAAATCCAAAGCCGAGGTTTATGGTCGAGGATTCGATCCTATCCTCTGGAATAGATTCTTTGGTTGGATAATCATTTCGGATTCTTTAATTCTTATCTAAGATCGATTGAAGATCCGATGGTCGACGAAATAATCTTGGATTATTCTATTCTTGGAAACCGAGATCCTGATTGTATGGGCGAACAGGATTGATGGGCTATCATCAGATTCCTTAAATAGCTCGGATGATCTTCTTGATTGATTCCGTCCAACGGGTAGATTGGAGGAATTCCTTTGGTAAGTGCCAACGGCTATGATGGCATGAAGGAGTATAAAAGGAAGACGTTCTAGTTGTTTTAAGTGTGTGATCGATAGAAAAATTTCAGAGTCTGAAGATCCTTGATTGTTAGTTGAGACTGAGCGAAATTGTATACAGAGAGTGTTCATACTTGGTGACGCCTTGAGTGAGTGTGGTAGATCATCTACACCTAGAAATCAAGGAAGATCAACACTGTAACAACTTTTTGATCATAGTGGAATCCAGCCAATCGGCTGTCAGTGCAGAAGAGTGGACGTAGGCTTGAATCAAGCCGAACCACTATAAACCGAGTGTTCAATTCTCTCTTTCCCTTACTCAGTCTTGCGATTGAATTTTTAACTGTTGCAAATCCTCTAATTGTTTAAATATCGTGCAAGCTTCGAGAATTTTTTTTTGTATACCTATTCACCCCCCCTCTAGGTACTCGTACTAGCTATTTTAATTGGTATCAGAGCTCGTGTTCTTACTTTGTTTGAAGTGTTTTACTTCAGAGTAAAAGATCCATCCATGGCTAGTATGCTAGCACCGGGGCTGATGGAGGGGCAAAGCAATACCAGACCTCCCTACTTCGATGGAAAGGATTACAACATCTGGAAGAACAAGATGAAAGCTTTCCTACGATCAAAGGATCCTCTGGAATGGGACGTTGTGGAAAGAGGAATCACTCCTGCTGCTGCATCAATCTCTGAAAGAGGGAAAGAAACTGTTGAAGCCAGCGGAATGTCTCAAGAAGAAATAAATAAGAGACAAGCACTCGATGCTAAAGCAATTTATTCTTTATATTGTGCTTTGTCACCAACTGAATATAACAGAATATCTTCTTATGTTACAGCAAAAGAAGTCTGGGACAGGTTACATATCACTTATGAAGGGACAGATCGAGTGAAGGAGACCAGAATTAACATTCTTCTTGGTCAATATGAATCCTTCAAAATGAAACCAGGAGAATCTATAACTGACATGTTTAGTCGTTTTACAGACATTGTCAATGGTCTTGAGAACCAAGGACAAAAAATTTCTGATCCCATGAAGGTGAACAAGCTTCTACGTGGACTCTCCAAGGATTGGAATCATATAAAGACTTCAATAAGAGAGACGCAAAGAATCATGCCATTATCTGTAGACGAACTGATTGGAACTCTTCAGTCTTACGAAGTGGAACGAATTAATGAAGACGAAGATCCAAGAGGTAAGAAATCTATTGCACTAAAATCAAATGATGATTCTGATGATGCAGATTCTGAAGATGATATGGATGATGAGGAGCTCGCCCTCATGATAAGAAGATTCAGAAAACTGAATAGAAAAGGCAGAAGGTTCATCCCAAAGAAACAAAGTTTTCAGAGACAGCAGACCAAGTCTGTTGATGATGAGGAACCAAACAAAGATGTAGTTTGCTTCGAATGTAAAAAGAAGGGACACATCAGACCCAACTGTCCTCTTCTAAAAAAGAAAAGAGGAAAAGCTGAGAAATCTCGAAAAGCTCTTAAAGCCGAAACTTGGAGCGATACAGAGTGTGAAGAAAGTGATGAGGAATATGCCAACCTGTGTCTAATGGCGCGATCAGACTCAGACAGTGAATTTGAGGTAAGTGATTATAAAATCCTTGTCAAAGTCTCTAAATATATTGATGAGTTATGTTTTAGTCTTAAGACTTCTCTTAAAAAGATTTCCGAACTTAAAAAGGAAAACTCAATTTTAAAACAAAAGGAAAACATTTTAGAAGAAAAGGTAAAAAATTTAGACTTGAATGTTTCTACTCTTAAAGAGAGTGAAGACAATCTTTCAAAAGAAAATGCTTTCTTAAAAACTGATTTATCAAATATTTCAAAGAAATTTTCAATAGGGTCCGAAAAACTTGAAAAAGTCCTTTCAATCCAAAGACCTTACTTCAATAAGTCGGGTCTAGGTATGACAGCTGAAACAATCCCTTTGATTGATTTTCCGAAAGTAAAAGAAAGAATTAAGAAAAGACCATCGAGAGAGGCTTATAAAAATCATTTCAAAAGAGTTTTTGTAAAGCCTGTAGGTCGAAATGCTTTAAGGTGTTCTAAGTGTAACAGTCAGGATCATTTTGAAAAAGAGTGTCCTATGGTTTGGAAGCCTGTTAAGAGAGTATGGCCTAATAATGCTCATCCTACTAACACCAAAGGACCCAAGAAAATTTGGGTACCAAAGAAAGCTTGAGACTCTCTTTTGAATGCAGGTCTCTGTCAAAAAGAAGGTAAAGTGGTATCTTGACAGCGGATGCTCAAGACACATGACAGGAGACTCAAATTGTTTCATAAAGCTTATTAAAGTAAATGGTGGAAAAGTTTCATTTGGAGGAAATAGCAAAGGAAGTATTGTGGGATTCGGAACTGTGAAAATTGGAAATCTCACAATAAGCAACGTCTCTCTAGTGGAAGGACTCAACTACAATCTACTCAGCATCAGCCAATTGTGTGATACTGGTTACAAGATCTTCTTTCAAGAAGGCATATGTTCTGGAATTAGCAAAGATTCGACTCAGTCTTTCATGGGTCGAAGGCATGGAAACATCTACCTCCTTGATGTAAAGCCAAATGAAGAACAATGCTTAATCTCAATTCAAGATGAAGCAGTTCTATGGCACAGAAAACTTGGCCATATCAACAAGAAGCAATTAGCCAAAATCTCTTCAAAGCAGCTTGTTCGAGGTCTACCTAAATTGCCATACCAAAAGTCTGACTTATGCACTCCATGCATTATGGGAAAGCAGGTAAGAAATTCATTTAAGCAAATAAATCATGTATCTACTAATCATGTACTGCAGTTGCTTCATATGGATCTCTTCGGACCAACAAGAACCCAGAGCATTGGAGGTAAGAAATATTGTCTAGTAATTGTAGATGATTACTCTCGTTTTACCTGGGTATATTTTCTTGCAAATAAATCAGAAACCTTTTCGTACTTTGAAAAGTTTGCTAAAAAGGTTCAAAATGAAAAAGGATGTGCTATTTCTAGTATAAGAACAGATCATGGAAGTGAATTTGAAAATCAAGATTTTACGAGATTCTGTGATAAATCTGGTGTTAATCACATGTTTTCCTCTCCGTATACTCCAGAGCAAAATGGAGTTGTGGAAAGAAAGAATAGATCTCTTCAAGAAATGGCTAGAACACTTTTAATTGAAAGTAAAATTTCTTCACGATTTTGGGCTGAAGCTGTTTCAACTGCTTGCTATATTATAAATAGAGTCTTTCTAAGACCTATTCTTGATAAAACCCCCTATGAATTGTTCAAAGGTAAGAAGCCTATTGTTTCATACTTTCATGTGTTCGGTTGCAAATGCTTTATTTTGAAAAATGCAAATGATCGAGTTGGTAAGTTTGAAGAAAGATCAGATGAAGGCATCTTCCTTGGATATTCTACATCAAGCAAAGCCTACAGAGTCTACAACAAAAAAAGCCAGTCTGTGGAAGAATCAATGAATGTCAAATTCCAAGACTCAGTGCAAGATGAATCCAGCCAGACTCAGTACGAAGAGACTGAATCCGCTCTAGATCTTCAAATGTCTACATCTCAAGAAGCATCTCAGATTCAGGAAGTCTATCATCAAGACGCTCATGGAGAATCAAATAAAGAAAGAGATCATCAACCTGGTAACTGGAAGCACAAATCCAGTCATCCCAAAGATCTTATTATTGGCGAACTTAATGAAGGAATCCGCACCAAATCAAAAAGGCATGAAGAATCTAGTGCTGTGGCTCTCATCTCTGAAATTGAACCAAAAAGCATAGAAGAAGCTTTATCTGATGAAAGCTGGATCGAAGCTATGCAAGAAGAGCTCAGACAGTTCAACATCAATGATGTCTGGGAATTGACATCTAAACCAAAAGGTAAAACCGTTATTGGAACCAAATGGGTATTCAGGAACAAGATGAACGAAAAAGGAAAAGTCGTACGAAACAAAGCAAGACTCGTGGCCAAAGGATATACGCAAGAAGAAGGAATAGACTATGACGAGACTTACGCACCAGTTGCAAGGTTAGAAGCTATTCGTCTATTACTTGCGTTTGCTTGTTACAAAAATTTCAGGTTATTCCAAATGGACGTCAAAAGTGCTTTCCTAAATGGATTTATCCATGAGGAAGTTTATGTGGAACAACCGCCTGGATTTGAAGACCCAAAGAAGCCAGACTCAGTCTTCAGACTGAAAAAGGCTCTGTATGGTCTAAAGCAAGCACCTCGAGCTTGGTACAACAGACTAAGTAAGTTTTTATTACAGAATGGTTTTGTCAAAGGTAAAATAGATACTACTTTGTTTATCAAAAAGGAAAACAAAAACTTTTTACTTGTTCAAATATATGTTGATGACATTATTTTTGGATCCTCTAATGAAAGTCTTTGCAAGAAATTTTCTAAGTCTATGCAGGATGAATTTGAAATGAGTATGATGGGAGAGTTAACATTCTTTCTTGGACTCCAAGTAAAACAAATGAAGGAAGGAACTTTCATCCATCAAGAAAAATATGCGAATGATCTTGTCAAAAGGTTTGGATTGGAAAAGTGCAAAAAGACCGACATACCAATGTCATGTTCTCAGAAGATAGACAAGGATGAAGAAGGGAAGAAAGTAGATCACAAGCTGTACAGGAGCATGATCGGTTCACTTCTTTATCTTACTGCTTCTAGACCTGATATTTTGTTTAGTGTTTGTATCTGTGCTAGGTTTCAATCAGATCCTAGAGAATCACATCTCATTGCCGTGAAACGTATTATCAAATACGTTGCTTCATTTTCAAGCATCGGTCTTTGGTATCCAAAGAGGGGAGACTTTAATCTGCTAGGATACTCAGATGCAGATCTGGCCGGTTGCAGAGTCGATAGAAAGAGCACTTCTGGAACTTGTCAACTGCTTGGAAACAGGACAGTGTCTTGGTTTTCAAGGAAGCAAAGCACTGTAGCTCTCTCAATAACAGAAGTAGAGTATGTAGCTCTTGGAAGCTGCTGTTCGCAAATTCTATGGATAAAACAACAGCTACAAGACTTTGGCATTGAAGACTCATGCACAGAAATCAGATGTGACAACACCAGCGCTATCAATCTCACCAAAAATCCAATCCTTCATTCAAGAGCAAAGCATATTGAGATTCGTCATCATTTTATTAGAGATCATATTCAAAATGGAGAAATCTCGATTCAATTTGTTGATTCAAAAAGTCAACTAGCGGACATATTCACAAAGCCTTTGGAGAAGAATCAGTTTGACTTTATTCGCTCGAGACTCAACATTTTGAAGCTTGAAGAAGTTAAAGTCTAGAGACTCACCAACTCTAAGACTCTGATCTCTTAGACTCTAAATCCTGAGACTCAATCATTCATGGCTAAAGACTGTAAGTTGCTATTTTATCTAAAAGGTACGTTCTATTATTCAGATATAATTCGTGTGAAATTTGAAATTTTTTTAAGAAAGTTAATTTTTGAAGTTATTGATTTATACCGTTTAAACTTCTCTTTTCAAATCCGAGGTATATATATACAGTTATTCTACCCAAAATTTTCAAAACCCTAAAAGGCACTCTCCTCCCAATACTGTTTCTACTCTTTGTTCATTGTCGAGAAAGTGGTCATTTTTCTTGGGAAAAGCAAGTGAAGGAATCCTCCAATAGACAAAGAAAGATGTCGTCTTCGTGGAGATCATCAAGAATCGCAAACAGGGGACCACAAAGAATGGAGAAGGGACCGACTCACTTCGATCTCACTGAGGAAGAAGACTTACCAAGTCAGCGACAAAGTTCGATTCGCTCTCCTCCACGTCATTCAGCATCTCCTGCCCCACAAAGTGCAAGTCAAAATCTGGAAGAAGAGATAATCGAGGATGCCGACCCAGTAAGAGTCCAAAAACCTTCTGTTATCTATAAGCTTTATCGTGCGTTGAAAAGCACCGGCTCTTCATTAAAATATATAGATGACTTTCTAAAGGACAAAAATTATGGAAATGAGTATCTTTTTCTACGGAAAATGGAAGAGTTGGGAATTGCTCCGAAAGGAAGAGCAGAGGAGGCTCTTGCGAACATTCCAAGTGATCCTCGTATGCCAGGACAAAATCTGATTGACGGGAACGATGATGACAAAATGTTCCTTGAATTTAAACCTAGAATGGGTGTGGCAGCAAAGGTGAAAGGAAATCGGATAGATTTGTTTAAATCCAAGGATCAGGAAAAAGTGTATTTCAGTCTGTTGAAAAGAGGGGTAATCAACCCTAGAAGTGTCGATTTTGACTTCCTGGATTCCATCAACTTGAACTTAAGAGAGAAGTTGAATTTGCTTCAACTTGAGACTTTCTGCTCTGACTCTACAGACGGGTATGATCAACTGACCGCTTATTTCTATTCAAATCTTAGCTTTTTGGATGCGAATAGAATTTCATTCAGTGTTCGAGACCAAGTCTATGTAGTAGATGTGAATATGTTGGCGGACATAGTTGGAGTTGAACGGGGACGCTATCTCCCAATCAAAGTCTCACCTGCTCGAACTACTCTGGATCTTGTCAAAGATAGGGATGTAGATAAGAAAATTATCTATTCCAGGATGAATGCCATCAACATTGTGCTTCACAAGATTGTGATCAATTGTCTCAGACCGAAGTCTACGTCAAAGACTTCTGTGTCTCTTTCTGAAGCAAAGTTGATGTATGCGATCAACTCAGGACGGAAGTTTTCTCTCCCGCACACTATTCTTTTCCATATGTACAGAGCAGTGTCAAAAGACAAAGGACAATTGCCTTATCCTGGTCTAGTGACCAAGATCTTCAGACATCTGAATATTGAACTGCCACATACTTTTTGTGTTCGAACGTGTGATAAGATGGTGGTAGGGTTGAAAATGTTAATGAAGATGCGTCTGCAAGAACTCTCTAAGGCAATGGAGAAATTCAAAGTGAAATCTCCAGTCCAGTCTGCTTCAAAAAGGAAAGGAAAGGAGGCCATTGGTGCTTCATCGAAAAAGAGGAAAAGAACTCTTATCCTGGAGGAAGAGGATGAGGATGAAGATGATGAAGATCCCACTATACCAGCACTGACAAGAAAAAGACGTTCTGTGTCTTATCCGACAGAACTTCAGCAGAGCAGAGAAGAAGAAGAACAGAGAGAGAAGGAGAAAGAAGTTGAGGAAGAAGGAGAAGAAGAAAAAGAACAGTCTGCTGATAAATCTGGAGAGAAGGGAAATCAAGAGCATGATCTTCACTCTTCCCCTTTCGATGTCTTAGAGACAGGGGGAGTTAGCGAGCAAGAGAGGTCTACACCTCATGATGCTGAAGATCTAAGACAATCTCCAGAAGACCTAGAAGAAGTTCAGGTCTCTCAATTGCCTGAAGAAGGTGATACGTCGATTCCAAATCTGCCAGACCGTACAAAAGCGCCATCGTCTGCATACACACCATCTGAGAAAGCCAATGCCAGTACACAGACGGATGATTCTGCAGATTTTCGTAGTATCATGAATATTCTTCTGGAAATGCGTAACCAGATATATGTTCTGGACTGTGAAATCCAAGCTTTGAAGCATGCTGGACAAGCATCTTCAGTCTCTCTGGAAGATAAATTCAAAGACCTCGCTATGCAACTTCAAGCCAA
Organism: Eucalyptus rudis; assembly: GCA_019915205.1. Classification (NCBI taxonomy): domain Eukaryota; kingdom Viridiplantae; phylum Streptophyta; class Magnoliopsida; order Myrtales; family Myrtaceae; genus Eucalyptus; species Eucalyptus rudis. The sequence continues at coordinate 6,446,773 of JAHMTN010000003.1, read as the reverse complement.
TGCCAAGAGAGAAGAGGTAGCTCATCTGCGAGAAGACCTGAAGAAGCTCGAAGGAGTAGTCCAGTCCATTGGGGATTTCCAGATCATGCGCATTCCCAAGCAGACATGACTCCTTTCTCACCCTTTTTAATGCTGACAAAAAGGGGGAGAACCAATTTGAACTTTCATTAATTTTTTAAACTTTGACCTTTGTGGTTATGTTTAGTTTTGAGTATGACTTGAGAACTTGAACTTGGGTGTGAATTTGACTGAATTGGCTGTGGATTATGAACTTGACTGGTTGCATTTATTCAAGTGTTGTTATATGGTGTTTCTCATGAAAGACTAACCAATTTTCTGTGGATGCAGAGTCTGGTTGTTTTATTAATCTTTATGAGTTAGCCATATTGCTTCAGAAATGTTTTGCAGGTCAAAGTTGTTCAAATCTTCAAGAAAGTTTTGTCACCATCAAAAAGGGGGAGATTGTTGGAGAAATCTTTCCAGAATATTTTGAAGCTGACAAAACGTTTCTTTCAGTCTAAAGTCTGGATGTTCGGAGACCGTCAGTTTAAAGTCTGAAGACTTTGCTCTCCCAAGACTCAAGACTCAAGACTCAAGACTCAAGACTCAAGACCCAAGACTCAAGACTCAAGACTTAAGACTTAGGACTCAAGACTTAAGTCTATTCTCACTGACAGTCTTTCTAATCCCGTGTTGAAGGAAATCCAAAGCCGAGGTTTATGGTCGAGGATTCGATCCTATCCTCTGGAATAGATTCTTTGGTTGGATAATCATTTCGGATTCTTTAATTCTTATCTAAGATCGATTGAAGATCCGATGGTCGACGAAATAATCTTGGATTATTCTATTCTTGGAAACCGAGATCCTGATTGTATGGGCGAACAGGATTGATGGGCTATCATCAGATTCCTTAAATAGCTCGGATGATCTTCTTGATTGATTCCGTCCAACGGGTAGATTGGAGGAATTCCTTTGGTAAGTGCCAACGACTATGATGGCATGAAGGAGTATAAAAGGAAGACGTTCTAGTTGTTTTAAGTGTGTGATCGATAGAAAAATTCCAGAGTCTGAAGATCCTTGATTGTTAGTTGAGACTGAGCGAAATTGTATACAGAGAGTGTTCATACTTGGTGACGCCTTGAGTGAGTGTGGTAGATCATCTACACCTAGAAATCAAGGAAGATCAACACTGTAACAACTCTTTGATCATAGTGGAATCCAGCCAATCGGCTGTCAGTGCAGAAGAGTGGACGTAGGCTTGAATCAAGCCGAACCACTATAAACCGAGTGTTCAATTCTCTCTTTCCCTTACTCAGTCTTGCGATTGAATTTTTAACTGTTGCAAATCCTCTAATTGTTTAAATATCGTGCAAGCTTCGAGAAATTTTTTTTGTATACCTATTCACCCCCCCTCTAGGTACTCGTACTAGCTATTTCACCAACATCCTCAGGTTTTGCCACCCAAGAGACCGGAGGCGATGCGTTGACCACTCTACCGTGAGGAAGATCTGCCACGCCGTCACCCAAAATGGCGTCCATCACAGCCAGTGGAATGTCCATGCTATCCAGTGGGCCAACCCTAACGCCATCGGCCCCAGAACGAAACCAAGCCCTAAACATATAAGGTACTCAGTCATCCCTCGACACCTGATCCTAGACAGTGGACCTAACCGGCTGATAAACCCAAGGACTTCTAGGGTCAGGAGCACTTTGCGTCGTCTTGTGAACCTCCACCGGCATGCCACTCTTCTTCGAGGGTACCACCATCTACGGCCTTGTAATATTTTTTCCACAACGGGGTGAGACATTGTCTCAGCAAGTTCACCCCTCCTAAACCCCTATTAGAAAGTAAATACGCCCTAGAGCGGCCTAGCCACAACATCAAGAAGACTTACCTCGCATTAGTGTTCATCTGCAGGTTAGCACGATTTATATAATTCAACCACGTGCAATTATGATAACCAAATAACTGTGACACAATTACATTGTCAAAACAATTCAACCACTTGGATCGTCTCAGCGATCAATCGACTCGGCCGATTACATGTAATTCCAACAAATCAATCATTGCTTCCAATCACGATCCTATAGGAAGGTTTAACAACCAGTGGCAATCACGGCCCCACTCGGCACGACCTTTAATTAGGTGGTAGATCTCGGCCCAATGGGCATGACCTCTAATAGGTGGTCAATCACGGCCCCACTGGGCACAACCTTTAATAGGTTGTCAATCACGGCCCTATTGGGCACGACCTCTAATAGGTGGTCAATCACGGTCCTATTGGGCACGACCTCTAATAGGTGGTCAATCACGGTCGTTCTTCCATCAAATTTTGACTCTTGGGATTTTATAAAAAGAATCCATATTTATCGCAATCACACTTCATTTACCACAATCAATCATCAAATTCAAATTCTAAATACACAACAGCGATTGGCACGGAATTTTGAGCAATCGGGGTCAAAAATATATTTTTTTTAATTTCGGAATATAATATAATATTATAAATTCCAAAATTTCGAAACAATTAAATAATTCAAAATTAAAATCCTATTATGTCCCATCAAGGCTTATCATTAATTAACCTTCTCTTAGCCTTAATTAAGCACCATTTAAATTAAACCAATCTCTTAATCCAATTCATAATTAAATATACTAAACTACCCATCTAAACTCACCTAATTTAAACTAGACACACTTAGGGAATCATTAACACTCTAATCAAGGTTTAGTGAGGTAAACTCACTTGATTAACTCGCCGCTTGGACCAAAATGACAAGGACGATGCCGGGATCAACTTTTCCAAAGGCGAGCCTAGCTTCTGGGGCCGGGAAGAAGGCCAAAACGGGCCTTAATCGGACTACAAAACCCACTCTTTCTTGCTGCACGTTGAGGCCGAAGAAGGGGAGAAACGGCGACGGCTAGAGGCGGAGGAGAGGGACGGCTGTAGCTTGGCAGTGGCTCATGGTGGCCTGGTGAGGTCTTCGGCGACGGCTGGTAGCTCGGGACGATGGTGGTGATGGGCTGGTGTAGGCGACACGAAGCGAAGCAGAGCGGAGGGGTGAGGCGCGTGCGTGCGAGCGCGGGGCGTCGAGTAGTCGCGCGAGGCGGTGACGGCAGCGCGACACAACGACGACGGACGGCGGAGGAGCGGCGCACAGCTGGTCGACGGTTGGGGGGCTAGCCGGTTCTCCCTCCTTTCCTCCTCTCTCTCTCTCTCTCTCTCTTCCCAAACTTGAAGATGATGATGATGGGGCCTTTTTAGAGATTCAATCTCCAACCTCCACTTGTCAAGCCCTCAACCCTTGGCCTCAACCACCATGACATCATCCCATGTCATCTTCCACTCACTTAAATCCTCCACAACTTCTCCAACGGTTGCACTTTCATTTTCTGCCGGGTCCAATTCTTGTACATCGAATTTCTTCAATTTTTTCATTCGATTATCTTCTAATTGTGTCCAACTAAAAGTCCACAAAATTATCCAATGATCCTAATAAGGTATATGACGTAACCGGGATTCCAATTTCTAAATTCAATCCCAATTTTCACGGTTAAATTCAATCTGGTGCGATTTCAGTGCGCCTAATCCACTAGGTAGCTTTTGGGGAAATTTTTTTGCATTCGACCCAAGGGTGATCAATCCCCAAGTCTGAGGCGTTAAAATTCCTTAATTGCTTCACTTAATAGACTAGCTCTCTTGTGAGTAGCCAACTCTGAGAGACGAACTACATGTACAGATGAATTGCTCAACTCAATTGACTAAAAATAAAATTGAGAAAAAAAATCAGGATGTCACTCCCCACCTCCTCCTTCCATGTTAAAAGAGTGGCAAACCTCAATGGTTAAAGCGGTTTGAACTTAATCTTCCAATTTATACTTTTTTTTCTTCATTTCCTTTTTCTTTTCTATTTATATTTTCCTTCACTTCTTCCTTAGTTCCATGGGTAATATCACCGCCCTCCTCCTTTTGTGATAGATCGGCAAGCTCGTGGAAGGATAGGCCAATCTGATGGGGAAGTGACTGCTGCTAGTGGCGAGGCATGACAATGAGGTGAGGGCCATGTGAGCCGCGGTGGAGGTGGAGAGAGAGAGAGAGAGAGAGAGAGAGAGAGAGAGAGAGAGAGAGAGAGAGAGAGAGAGAGAGAGAGAGAGAGATGGGACCTAAGATTATGTGTTGATTTTGCTGCATCTGTTTATCGAAAAAGTTTAGAAGATAAAATGACATTTTTTGAAATCTAGGACGCAAAATTGTGAACACACTTTGGATGTTGGTCTATGCTCACACTATATTGGATTCATTGAAAAATTGTGAATACTTTACTATTGATTAGGCCATCGAGACTCAAATCTGGGTAAGAGAAGAAGATGAACGGCGAGGATGGTCACCTTTTTGGCCTTGTACAAGGATCACTGACAAGGTCGATTGCGTGATTTGCATTCTTTTGTTGAGTGGAGAGACTAGACCAACAAAAGTCGAGATAACATGTAACTCCAATGTCTCAGTTTCAAGTGATGGCGATGACGATGGCGATAGAGAGCGCTTTGGACTAGGTTCATATGTACTCGTTGCCATGGAAATGATTCGAACTTTCCTTGATTTTACGTGAGGAAATGTATTGGACCCAATTGGACAAGTTTGTTGTCCTAGTACAACTCGTTGTAGGCCACGGCTAAGTTCTTCGGCAGAGGTGCACATTACTGCTGCTTCACGAAATGCATTTGCATGTGTATAATTGATTTGCATGAAAAATTACTGAACAACTTTTCGGGTTGTCATCTCCCAATGCCAATGGAAATACAATGCTGATTGAGTTAAGGATGTGAAGTAGTTTGTTCGGCTTGGAAAAAGACTAATGAAAAATTACTACCAAATGTGACAAGTTTTTACCCTACAATTAGCATGAAATGACACAACTCGTGAAAAAGTTTCGGATTATTCGCTCTGAGGGATATAGAATTACTTCATCGTAGAGTAGCTCCTAGTCAATTACGATCCTTTTCTAAGGACGTAGTAATTAGCAAACCAGTGTAGTGTAGACAATTCGCAGAGGCTTGAAGTTCTTTTATGAGTGACGGGAAAAAGTGACGGAAAAGTTCTCTGGTTTCGTATATAGAGGAAAATTCTTTTGGAAAAGTTATGCAAAGTCGAAAAAAATGATAATAATCAAGCTATTGATTGACAAAGTACAAACACCAGGCATCGTAGCAAAAGTCAAACTACGATACGAAGGCCACGTCGGCATTGAGAGCAGGTGTGGGGCGAGTGCTCGTTTAGCATTAATTCTTTTTCTCTAGTAATGATCACCTAATTCCCAGTTCGAAAACGTGGGGCACTAATTTTTTGACATTTTGGTGAGACTAGCAACCAAAACCTAAATAAAATATAAAAACCTACGTTTACATTGATTTTTCGTTCCCTATAGGTGTTTAATATTGAGCTAAATGATAAGATTCGGTTTTTCGTTATTCTTTTAAGGGGTTTGGCTTTTGTGGTTATACAGCACAAATGCCAATTTTGGCAATTAACTTTGGCAGCTTTATACTTCGATTGCAAAAGATGAGTCCCACAAGAGCACTGTTACAAATATAGCATAACAGTACTGCTAGGCTAGCAAGACTCTTATTACAAAGAATTCTCTTTTCTAATTTTCACCTTTAAGGCAAAACCTCAATGCAATGTAAAATAGCTTTCAATTTTATAATTAGGTTACAAAACTTCGATGAAAAAAAAAAGTTTACAAAACTGTTTTTCTAGGAGATATGCACAATTGTGAGTAATCCTCCAAATAATCCGTTATATAGAAGAATCAGTAATGGCCTGATACCTCATTTAATAAATTAATTGTATAAACTAATCTTAGTAAGTCTAGTATTTTCCTAAAACAAAACTCCATGACAGTTGGCTCGGTGGTTTAGAATTTGGAGATGTATAGAGCCGACTCGGTTCCGATGAGGATTATTGATTTGCATAATCAAAATGGTTCTTCTCGCCATTAAAAAGGAAAATTTCAAAACCAAAGAATTAAACCTTCTACAAAGCTTACATCAGTGTTACCAACTCTATATAAAATTGGATCTATCTTTAAAGTAAAATGCGTGGGTAACCGTATTGTTAGTCTGGAAAACATATAGTCAATCCAAAGCTCACACATTTTCCACGAGAGGGAGAGAGATCTATGTTTACCTTGGAAACTTCCACGTGCTTGTGTTTGAGAAAGGAAGTGTCGTGGGTGTAAAGGGAAAGAGAAGGTAACGTGAAACATCATCTCACTCTTGCATTCATTTTATCCAGGAGACACCGTGCATGACCCGTTGGTTAGAGACGCTAAGCTGGCAATAAGGAATAATTTGACTTAATATGTATTTTGAAGCCGGCTGATCGAGGTTGTGGGGGTCACGTGGTGATGCCGACTTGAGTGTTTGACTTTTTTAACTTTAGCCACGTAATTGAAAATAATATTCTTTCTATCATCAAAGAAGTTGCAATACAATGTGTAAGCCCAAACAAGAAGTATAGGCACTATTGATTGACTACATAATGGACATGAACGGGGATGGTTTTCAACCATTTCGTGAGCATGATCAAAATAGTTATTTCAAGTTTGGAAGATCATCATGTTGAATGAAATAGGAAATGAGTTTGTTTGTTCATTTCCACTCAATTGATTAGTAAAAAATTGCCAAAAAAATGAGATCGAGAAGTTGTAGAGGTTTCGAGAGGGAAAATTGTTCAAAAAGTCCTAAATCTACTACTTTTTTGCCAATTCAATTTTAAACTTTTTAATTTTGTCAATTTAGTCCTAAACTTTTTCACTTCTTGCCAATTGAGTTCATCTAACCAATTTTGGTCGAAATTCGCTGACGTGGACATCGGCGATGCTATGTAGCACGATCAGCGTTGACATAAACAATTTTTGGCTATATTTTAATATTTTTTTAAATTTTTTATAAATTTTTTATAAATTTTTTAGTTTTTTTTAATTATTTTTCCTTTTTCCTCTTTATTTCTTTTTCACTTTCTTCTTCCTTTTTCTAGTGGCCAGCCACAAGCCATGGCCACTGAGCTGGCCTTGCTTGCCACAAGCGAGGCCCGGCCAAGCAAGGCTTGCCCTAGTTGAGGTGAGATTTGGTAAAGGTTGGCCTTGCACAAGCCAAGGCACCCTCTCCAAATTTGGCATGGGCGAGGCCAACACTTGCCTAGGCGAGGGTGAGCCCCGACAAGAGCTCCCCTCGCTAGCCTGGGCGAAGGTGACGCTCGATGAGGCCGCCTTCACCTAGGCAAGGGTTGTGCTCGCCCTCGCTCGATTGGGCCTCACTTGTGGTAGGTGAGGGTAGCTCGGCAGCCATGGCCAGTGATGGCTACCGGCAAAAAGAAGAAGAAAGTGAAAAAGAAAAAACATAATAAAAAAATGTATAAAAAATTTCAAAAAATATTAAAATATTATTATAAATTGTCCATGTTAGTGTCAACCATGTCATGTGGCACCGTTAATGTTCATGTCAGCGAATTTCGACCAAAATTGGCTGGATAGATTCAATTGATAAGAAATGAAAATGTATAGGACTAAATTAACAAAATTGAAATGTTTAGAACCAGATTAATAAAAGTGCAATAGGTTTAGGATTTTTTTGACAATTTTCCTGATTTCAGGAGGAGATACCGTCTAGGGTAGGAAGGGATATCTCTATAGGCGTAGACTGTGACATCCTGAATTTCAGGTTCTGAGTTCGATTAAATAAGTTGGGCTTTTTATCGACGCGCCTATAGTGCTTTTCTTTGAGATGGCCACTCACGAGATAACTAAACTATCTGGGGGAAGCCATTAAGAAATTTTAATGCAATAGACTTGAGAATTCGATCAGGAATCGGCTACTCGATCGTGTTCATCTTTAGAGGTCATTACAAAATGGTTAAAAATCGATTAGAGATTAGAAATAGGTCGGTTTGACTAAGATATGTGGCTAAACGTGGGTGAGTCCACTAAATTGGAAAATTCTCGTTGACTAGCACTAGACTGATTTTTCTATCATTTTGGTACCATTTGTCCGTATATGAATTCTCGAGATGTTCACGACAATTGAGAGTCGCCAATGTGTCAAGTAGGTTTATTGTGGCTCAAAGAAAATTGACCATGGGTCATTTGCACTAAAAATTTCTGAAAATTACTTGGTAGCCTAAGTCACGCTATAAAAAAAAAACACATCAGATTGAAAATAACTACGAATTTGAACTTGATTTTAGAAATTGAAAGTTCTATCATGTCACGGCTCATTTTAGGAACGTCTACTCATCTTTCGAAGAATTTTCAGAGATTTCGAGATTTTTTTGAAAAATCGATTTGGACGATATGGAAATTCGGATGGACTTATTTGAAGGGAATTTTGACTTCTAAGTCGAGCTATTTAATGATGGGGAATTGTAAAAATTTTATGGGCATTTTCCTCGGCGAAATTTGACGTCGATTTGGGAAATTTCATGATGAAATTAAAGCCAAAATTAGGAAATTCGGAGCTTCGGTTGGTGAGTGGTATTTTTGGCATCAAATTGGATAATTTGTGGAGTTATTGTTCGAGAGTATGTTAGGGAACAAAAAGGAATTTGTGCATAAATTTGTTGGGACCAATTTTGGATTGGTTTAGGAGGTTTTATTTAATTTTTCTTCCTCTCCTTCGGTCCCGCACTCTCTCTCTCTCTCTCTCTCTCTCTCTCTCTCTCTCTCTCTCTCTCTCTCTCTTTTCTTTATTTTCCTCACGTTCTCTCTCCCTTTGACCGACTCTCACTCCTTTGCATACCCCCTCTTGGCCGACAATCCTTCTCCTTTATTCCATCTCTTTTATTTATTTTCTATTTCTTTTTTTGCCTTTCCCTGTTCGGTCAAAACGAAGCTGCTGCCCCCACGGTCTTTCTCTCCCCCCTTTCTGCATGTTTCCTTTTTCTTTTACCTGGTCGACACACCCCTGCTCCTCCTTATCTCTTCCCTTTCACCAGTTGGTTCCTCCCATTTGGCTGCTTCCCTTTTCATTTTCGTTGATCCTTTCGCATGCCTCTCTGCCCCCAGCGTCGATTCCCTCCTTTTGCCCATCCATCTGCTGCTTTATTTGCTTCTAGTTTTGGGTTCGGTTGAAGACTTCAGAAGCTCCCCTCGTGTTGACGCCACGGGCTAGCCTCGCTCGCCACAGGCAAGACCAACAGTTGCCTAGGTGAGGGTGAGCCTTGGCGAGGGCTCCCCTCACCAGCCTAGGCGGAGGTGATGCCTAGCGATGTCACGTCCCGACCCTCGAGTGCACGCACATCTCTTTGTGGTTGATTTAAATTTGATCTCCCAGGACTAGTCGCTGACCCTTTATTTTTAATGCACATGTGGAAGCAAACAATAACCCATGACAACAAATAACATGGGATAGGAAAGCAGAACAACATTTCACAAAAGCACACTTTTATAAACAACTAGATTTATATACCAAAAGAGTCTAGGTAGAAGCCTACAAAATGGTCAACTCTCAAAAGAAGCTATCGTACAACATACTAGTAGAACACAGACATCGATCCTTCAGACTCCAAGGCTTCGGTCCTCCATGATCACCATCTAATGACCTGAAAATGGTTATACAATAACTAGTGAGACAATGTCTCAGCAAATCCACCCTCTAAACCCTTATTAGGAAGGAAATACGCCTCAAGGCGCTCTAGCTACACAATCACACAATTAGAATAAGGAACTTACCTCGTCTCAATTTCTTCCTGCACATCAGCATAGTTCAAAATCCAAATGCATATAAATAATGCCAACAACAATTGAAATGTCTCATCAGCTCAATCAATCATTCATGCGTTTCAATTGTTAATTTTGCCCCTTAAGGGTACCACCTACTCATAAGTTTGGTGTCTACTGGCACAACCAGGTATTGTCTCACCGCCATTGAGCATGACCACGTCTATATCTTAATAGACGGCTTCCCCAAAGAGGGGTAGGTCCAAAATCTATTGCGACCCGAGTCACCTACTCATAAGTTCGGTGTCCTTCTGGCGTAGCCAGGCGTTGTCTCACCTCCATTGAGCACGGCGACATTCATATCTTAATAGATGGCTTCCCCGAAGGGGCGTAGATCCAGAATTTACTGCGACCCACGATCCAAAGAATGGATATCCCATATAGGGTAATGTTCAACTTAAAAGTCCAAGACGGTTCTCATTAACCAACACACGACCAATTAATCTCGGCTTAGGACACCGTGCATTGCACTCATAAATCTCTATTAAAATAGTGATCTTGGCCTATTTTCTTCATAGTAGAAATACCCGGTGAAAATAGTCGTATATGGGTACACAGTCAGTTTGAATCCAAAAAATTCATATCCTCCAATTTAAAAATACCACTGTTTTATATAGTATGTAAAACCATTTTTGGTGTTAAAACCTGACACTCGAGATTTTCTGAATAAATATTGAAATTCCCAATTTTTGGAATAAATTGCCAAAAATCCAATCAGTACTCAATTTGCACAAATTAACATCCAATTGCATAAATCAACCACACCATTGCAATTAACACGAAATTTCGGTCACCGGCTATCTCGGTCTAATTTCTGGAAAATATTTAATAATTAAATAATTATCAAAATTAATTAAATAATTTAGTTAAATGCCAAAATAGCTAACTAGGCCGAAATTGCAAAATTAAATACCAAGACGGGCTTGGAAAATTTCCGAACCAATCTAGATAATTAATACAACCTATCTAGGCCCTAATTAACTTAATTTAACAATCTAACATGCAAGATTGGATATTTAAATAACTAATATAATCTAACTAACCACCTAAACCTTAATTAACTTAATCTAATCACCCTATAATCATAATTAACTTACTAATCGAGGTTTGTGAGCTAAGTCATTTGATTTGCGATCCACTCGGACCAAAACAACAGGAACACGGCGAGGATCAACAAGTTCCAAAACGGTGTCGCCAACAGGGCACAGAACGTGATGTGAATCGTTGCGGAAGGATCGTTCTACGAAGGCTCAGATGGTGCGAATTGTAAACCTTGACCTCCAATCAAACCTGTGATTGACAACCTCGGTATGAATGTGACCTGTTGACGAACATGTGTCAACCAACCAACGTTATAGACGCCATGAGCAAAAGAATTCGCTATCTCGCTTGATAAGTCGAATCGACCACTACAAGATAATCTTGATTTGGTCAAGTCCTCAAAAGAACAGTAAAAGAGAACCTCTCAATTCTTTTCTTCAAAAATAAAATATTAGTGTCCCAAAAAAATTTGGCAAATCCTTTATATATGCTGCCACACAAACCCTAAAAACCAACCCTAAAAATCTAATGCGTCATATTCTAGAATATTCCTATTCTAGAATATTCTAGAATATTCTTAAACAAGAATATATATAAATTGACTTGGTCAATTATTTGGTGACTAAATAATTAAATTGCACCAAGATTTCCAAGATTCTTCAAGATTTGATCCAAGGTCATCTTCACGCCAAAGATCACGTACCAGGACGCCAACAGCTTGCCTGAATTGTTTGGCCCACGCTCAAGTAATCGAACCAGTAGGAATAGACAATGGGTCCCTAGCACCTCCTCCTCGATATGACTCAATATCCACATCATTCCCTCCCTCGTGCAAAGGATTTGTCCTCAAATCATCGCTGGCATCGAAAAGAGTCAAGTCAGAAACATTAAATGTGGCACTAACGACATACTTACCTGGAAGATCGAGCTTGTAAGTATTATTGTTAACTCTTTTCAAAATCATGAATGGTCCATCCCCTTGCGGTAATAACTTAGAATGTCACTGCTTAGGAAATCTCTCTTTGCACATATGAACCCAAACCCAATCGCTAGGTTCAAACACCACTTCCTTGCGCCCTTTGTTGGCTTGCCTTGCATATTGCCTAGTCTTGCGCTCAATATTTGTGCGCATCTTCTCATGCAACACCTGGACAAATTCAGCTTTCTTTGCTCCATCTAAATCCACACGCTCATCAACAGGTAAAGGGGTTAAATCTAACAGAGTTAACGGATTAAAATCATAGACAACCTCAAATGGTGTAAATTTAGTAGCAGAATGCATGCTCCTATTATATGCAAATTCAACATGTGGCGGACAATCTTCCCAAGATTTTATGTTCTTTTTAATAATAGCATGCAACAATACCCCTAAAGTTCTATTAACTACCTCGGTTTGACCATCGGTTTGTGGATGACAAGTAATAGAAAATAACAACCGTGTTCCTAATTTTTTCCACAATGTTTCCCAAAAGTAGCTAAGAAATTTAGAATCTCGATCTAAAACAATTGATCTAGGCATGCCATGCAAATGTACAACTTCCTTAAAGAACAAATTAGTAACATGAGATGCATCATCAGTTTTATGACAAGGTATAAAATGAGCCATCTTTGAAAACCGATCAACAACCACATAAATGGAATCTCTACCATTCTTAGACCTAGGAAATCCTAACACAAAATCCATAGAAATATCAATCCAAGGATGCGTTGAAATAGGTAATGGTGTATACAAGTCATGCGGTTTAGTTGTAGACTTCAATTGCTTACAAGCAATGCATCTCTCACAAACACGTGTGACATCTCTCTTCATATGTGGCCAATAAAAATGTTCATGCAGCACTTCATAAGTCTTATTAATACCAAAATGCCCCATTAAACCACCACTATGCGCTTCTCGCACCAACAATTCACGCAAAAAACACTTAGGCAAACATAGTTTGTTTTCACGAAAAAGATAACCTCCATGCCTATAAAAGTTATCAAATGCAGCGTGTTCACATGCTTCATACACTCTCCCAAAGTCATCATCATCAGTATATAAGCCATTGATATGCTCAAAACCTAGACACTTTGCTTATAAAATAGTTAGAATCGCATACCTTAGAGAAAGTGCATCGGCTACCACATTCTCCTTACCTTTCTTGTACTTGATCACATATGGAAAAGTCTCGATGAACTCCATCCATTTGGCATGTCTTTTATTCAACTTTTGTTGCCCTTTCAAGTACTTCAAGGTCTCATGGTCGGTGTGGATCACAAACTCCTTTGGCCATAAATAATGTTGCCAAGTCTCCAAAGCTCGCACTAAAGCATACATCTCCTTATCATAGGTAAGATAATTCAATGTTGCTCCACCCAATTTTTCGCTGAAATAAACTATAGGATGCCCTCCTTACATCAACATGGCTCCAATTCTGTACCAGAAGCATCGCACTCTATCTCAAAAGTAGCACTGAAATTCGGCAAAGATAACAAAGGAGCATTAGTTAACTTATCTTTTAGCAGATCAAATGCTTTCTCTTGCTCTTCTCCCCACGCGAAACCCGCGTGCTTCTTGATAACCTCAGTTAAAGGAGTGGCAATGGTGCTGAAATTTCTCACAAATCGTCGATAAAAACTCGCCAATCCATGAAAGCTACGCAACTCTCCTATGGTCTTAGGCGTTGGCCATTCACGGATTGCTTTGACATTTTCTTCATCAACTTGTATACCATCAGCACTAACAACAAATCCTAGAAATACTAATTTGTTGGTAACAAAAGAGCACTTCTTTAGATTAGGGTATAATTGCTCGGCCCTTAAAACCTGCAAAACAGCTCGCACATGCTCAATATGGTCATCAGGACTTCGGCTATAAATCAAGATGTCATCGAAATAGACAACCACAAATCGACCAATAAAAGCACGCAAAACATGATTCATAAGTCGCATAAACGTGCTCGGTGCATTAGTTAATCCAAATGGCATTACTAACCACTCATATAATCCATACTTGGTCTTAAATGTAGTTTTCCATTCATCACATTCTTTCATCCTAATTTGATGATAGCCACTTTTCAAATTGATCTTAGTGAAAACGCAAGAACCATGCAACTCATCCAACATGTCATCTAACCTAGGAATAGGATGTCGATACTTTATCGTAATATTATTGATTGCTTGGCAATCGACACACATTCGCCAAGTTCCATCCTTCTTTGGCACTAACAAAATAGGGACAGCGCACGGGCTAAGACTCTCTCTCACATACCCCCGTTCCAATAGTTCGCTAACTTGCCGCTGAAGTTCTTTATCTCCTCAGGATTGCTTCGATATGCGGGTCGATTAGGTAATGGCGCACCAGGAATCAAGTCAATTTGATGTTCAATACCTCGAATCTGTGGTATGCCTCCAGGAAGTTCATCAGGAAAGACATCTTCAAATTCCTGCAATAAAGACACAATAGGACTAGGCAAACTTGGGTCAGGATCGTTAGTAGAAAATAAAAGCTCCTTGTACACAAGTACAAGCATTGGTCGATCTAAAACTAAGGCTCTCCTCACTTCACTTGATTTTGCATAAAAATTATTTTGCCTTTTTTTGTTCCTCTCTTCTTTTCCCTCAGTTTTTACCACAATCTTTCTCTCGGCCTCTCTTTTTCCTTGCGTCTCAGACACACCACGCAAGCCCTCAGATTTCTCACCTTTTCTCTCTCTCTCTCTCTCTCTCTCTCTCTCTCTCTCTCTCTCTCTCTCTCTCTCTCTCTCTCTCTCTCTCAGCTTCTCGTTGTAACTTTAATTGATCTTGATACACCTTACTACGTGTCATTGGTACCAAGGTATAAGTCTTTTGATTCATCATCAATGAATAACGATTAGTATACCCATCATGATGTACCTTTCGATCATATTGCCATGGTCTTCCAAGTAAGATATGACCCGCTTGCATAGGTACAACATCACACTCTACCCGTCCTTGTATCTCTCTATCTCAAATGGAATTCGAACTTGCTTCGATACTTTCACCTCACCACTATCATTTAACCATTGAAGTTTATAAGGCCTAGGGTGCTTTGTCGTCTTCAAACCCAACTTATCTACCATAATACAACTTGCCACATTTGCACAACTACCCCCATCAATTATCATACTACAGATCTTACCATTCACCACACATCTTGTATAAAACAAATTATCTCTTTGTTGGCGATGCTCCTCCTCCTTTACTTGCACACTCAGAGAATGCCTAACCACCAATAAGTCTCCTTTTATAGCCACTTCTCCATCACTACAATCCTCCAATGGTGGCATCTCATCATCCTCTTCTTCCCTTTCACTTTCGGACTCAATAACACCATGTCCAATCATGATCATCACCCTCCTATTAGGGCATTGATTCGCCATACGACCCCTGCCCAAACACTTAAAACATTTAATTTCACGAGTTCTAGTGTTAGGGTTTTCGGTTTTACCTAAAATCGGATTCGTTCGAACTTTACCATCCCTCTCCTTCTCCTTTGAAGTTTCGGTTTTAGTGTTGTTTCCTCTCCAATTTGACTTCTCATCTCTCTTCCAATTGGATCTCCAATTCTGATTTGAACCTCCTCCACTCTTGTGATTTCGGTCCAATTTCAATTGCCGTTCAACTTTGATGGCTTTGTCCATCAATTCCTCCAATTCAACATAGTGTTGCAGCTCTACCACCCTTGCTATGTCTCAGCTCAAACCACTCAAAAATCTTGACATTGTGGCCTCACGATCCTCCATCACATTAGCACGGATCATGGCAATCTCCATCTCCTTGTGATACTCTTCCACGCTCTTATTGCCTTGTGTGAGGTTTTGTAACTTTGGAAACAAATCTCGATGGTAATGACTTGGCACAAAACGCCTCCTCATCACTGCTTTCATCTCATCCCATGTCTCTATCGATCTTTCACCATTGCACCTCCTACTAGTCACAAGTTGATCCCACCAAATTATGGCATAATCAGTAAATTCAACAGCTGCAATTTTTACCTTTTTGAGCTCAGAGTATCGTTGGCAATCAAATACCATCTTCATGCGTTTCTCCCACTCCAGATACGCATCAGGATCATTCTTCCCTGGGAAGGAAGGAATCTTCATCTTGATGTTGCCAAGTTCATCATCTCCTCAGTGTCTAAACCTTCGGCCTCCATTCCACCTTTCAAATCGAGCATCTCGATCATCCTTCATGTCGGCCTCATCATCATCATATTGCCATTGCCTTCTATGTTGTGTTCTAGAGGCATCTCGCTGATGTTGCGGCCATCCTCGGGGTATCTCTCGGTCACCATCAACCCTCATGCCATTCCCCATCATTCGGCCACTAAGCTCCTCCACTACGGCCCTCAATTATTGGATGCTTTCCACGAGCGCTTCATCCCTTCATATGGAGTCAACCTCCCATTGATTCACGCTTTCTTCACGCGACATATTTTAGACTTGCAAGTAAACGTTAGTCTAAAAAAATCCTCACCAATCGCTCCCTTACGTGTTTCTCTCGAGATGTTTGTCACTCCCCTCGTGTTTAACTCAAGTCTAGGCTTTTTCCACTCTCAATTAAGCTTACACACTCTTGCCTTTCTCCTCTCGTATTCTCATTTTACAAGCTCTTTATTGGACTCAAAACCTGTATCTCAACCCCCTCACGACAATCAATCAAACTAATCAAACAAGATTAGATCACTATTGATTTTGTTTTAGCAAGTAACAATTTCAAACCAACAAGTACAACTTTCAAAATTCCAATTGAAACGCAAATCACTACCGATTTTGTTTCAATTTGGTTTACTAACAAACGAGTCGCCTTCTTGATTTTTTTTTTGTTCAGCTAATTTTTTTTTTGCCGAATCTGTTATTTTTTTCTCTTGTACACTTTTTTTTTTGTGTTTTCTTTCTCTTTTTTTTTTCTTTTTTTTTATGAACTCAAATACAATTTAAGATGCTAGAAAAGAAAATTTAAAACTAACAGCAAACAACTACATATGGAAGCACAAAAGCAATCGGATCCCTAAATTAGCTAGAACCAAAATCCTAACTCAATAAATCTCAAATTGCTGAATACCAACAGAAAATTAAAGATAAATAGACCTTGTAGAAGCAAGCTCTGATACCAAACTAATGTGAATCGTTGCGGAAGGATTGTTCTACGAAGGCCCAGATAGTGCGAATTGCAAACCTCGACCTCCAATCAAACCTGTGATTGGCAACCTCAGTACGAACGTGACCTGTTGACGAACACGTGTCAACCAACCAATGTTATAGATGCCATGAGCGAAAGAATTTGCTATCTCACTCGATAAGTCGAATTGACCGCCACAAGAGAATCTTGATTAGGTCAAGTCCTCAAAAGAACAGTAAAAGAAAACCTCTCAATTCTTTTCCTCAAAAATAAAATATCTGTGTCCCAAAGAAATTTGGCAAATCCTTTATATAGGCTGCCACACAAACCTAAAAATCTAATGTGTCATATTCTAGAATATTCCTATTCTAGAATATTCTTAAACAAGAATATATATAAATTGACTTGGTCAATTATTTGGTGACTAGATAATTAAATTGCACCAAGATTTTCAAGATTCCTCAAGATTTGATCCAAGGTCATCTTCACGTCAAAGATCACGAACCATGACGCCAACAGCTTGCTTGAATTGTTTGGCCCGCACTCGAGTAATCAACCAGTAGGAATAGACAATGGGTCCCTAGCACCTCCTCCTCGATATGACTCGATGTCCACATCAGGTCAGGCCTGAAAATTGGCCCGAGGAAGCCCACGTTTCTGCTGAACTTGGCCAAACTCTGTTGCTGCTGGACTTGCGGCTACGAGTGGCTGATTCGGTGGGATCGCGAGCACGGAACTCGGGCTACTTTGATTGTGTGGACGGCAGCTACTTCAACTTCGATGGGACGCACAGCTTGGATGGCAGTTGCAAGAAGCAGTTTCAGTCGTGGCAATAGGAGGTGGCAAGTGGCGCACGAAGGGAACTGCTCAGTCAACTAAGGTGCTGAAGATTGCTGGAGTTGACTAGCGTGGGGATAGCAATGAGAGAGAGGGAAGGTCGGTGGGATTCGGCCACCGATGGGTAGAGAAACGTGGCTGAAAAATTTAGAGGAAGGAGCTGCAAAGGCGTAAAAGTGATATCAAAATGGAGAAGCAGCGAAAGAGGGTGGGTCAGCGAACGCAGGAAGCTTTGGAGAGAAAGGGGGCAAAAAGTCAAGGAACTTATCCCATTTGATTAATGTTTTGTCCCCCTAAAATCCCTCATATCCTACATGTCTCCAATTACTTTCTTGTAGATAAATTCCACAAATGATCCAAATTGATGCCAAAATTGCACCCCCTCAATCCTAGCTCCGAATTTACTCATTCTTGGACTTCAATTTCTTCGACAAATTCCCAAATTTGATGTCCAATTTTGATGAAGAAAAAGCCCACATAATTTCTACAATTTTCTTTCGCCAAGTAGCTTGGTTTGCAAGTAAAAAATCCCTTCAATTTGGCCAATCCGAATTTCCGTTCGCTTTCTGAAATGTCCGAGTCGATTTTTTGTAAAAATCTTGGAATCGCCGAAAATTATTCCTAAAATAAATCATAACATGACAGAACTTTCAATTTTTGAAATCGAATTCAAATTCGCGGTTAATTTCAATCTGATATGATTTTAGCATGACCTAATCTACTGGGTAATTTTTAGAAATTTTTAGTGCAATTGACCGTGGTCAATTACTTTCAAGCCATAACGTACATCTTCAACACATTAGCAACTCTCGGTTGTCGTGAAAATCTAGAGATTTCAATTATAAATACAGGGCATCCAATACGACAGAAAATCAGTCTAGTACCTATCGACGAGAATTTTGCAATCTGGTGGAATCACCCACACATTGATCACAATCTCCAGCTTTTGATAGATTTTCGATTATACCGTAATGACCCTTGCAAATTAGCACGGTCAAGCAGTCGATTCCTAGTCAAATTTTCAAGTTTATTGCGTTAAAATCCCTTAATGACTTCCACATATAGTCTAGTTATCTCATGAGTGATCAGCTCAGAGAATAGTACTATAGGCACATCGATGAAAGGCTCGATTTATTAAATGGAAAACATGATTGAAATTTCATGATGTCACAACTCTTTCCTCTTATAAAAATTTCGTCCTCGAAATTTAAACCATACAAATCTTTAAACAAAAAGGAGGGGGTACAGTCATCTCATCGAATCTTCACTTTTCCAGGTTGCTCATTCAGTGCCATGGTGTTACCAGACCACTTTGACCAATGGGATGATCTTGGTGCGCAAAACCTATTTTTTGCAATCCACAATTTGAACCGGGTTTTCAATGTACGACACTCTGTCGTCCACGTCCAATTCCTCAAAATTAAGCACGTGGGTCGGTTCAATCTCATACTTCATCAACATCGACACGTGAAAGACGCCATGCACTTGCACCAACCTCAGCGGTAATGCAAGACAATATGCTAGGATCCTGATTCTCTCTCTAGAATCTCAAAGGGACATACGTACCTTGGTTTCAGTTTTCCCTCCTTGCCAAGGCGCAAGGTATCTCTCATTGGTGACACATTTAGAAAGATGTAATCACCAATTCAGAACTCTAAGGGCATTTGATGCTTAACGATATAACTTTTTTGGCAGCTCTGAGCGGTCTATAATCTGTCACTGACATTTGCAACTACAATCACTAACTGTGGAATTGACCCTGGTCCAATGATCTTTTGTTCTTTGACCTCATCCCACCAAGCTGAAGTTTTGTACACTCTGCTCTGCACTACTTCAAAAGGAACCATCTAACTGTTCTGCTAAAACTAGGAACCTCGGGTCTAGGTCTGATGTAATCGTCACCGGCACTCCAAGCAGATGAATTATCTGACGCATGTACAATTCTGCGTGCTTATCCAAATCAAGGTCCTTTCGTACTGCGATGAAGTAATCCAACTTCGTCAGTCTATTGACCACTATCCAAATGGAATCATTTCCTCTCTGACTCCTTGGTAAGCCCGTCACGAAGTCCATCGTGATGTGTTCCCATTTTCACTTGGGAATCTCAAGAGGTTGCAGAAATCCTCCCGGTTGACCATGTTGTACCTTCACTTGCTGACACGTCAGACACTTGGCGACATACTTGGCGATATCCACATTCATACCAGACCACCAATAATGTTGACACAGATTCTGATACATCTTTGTGCTACCAAGATGAATGCTGTAACTGCTACGACGAGCTTCTGACAAAATTTCTTCCTTAAGCGCTGCATTGTTAGGTACACACAATCGTCCTCGGAACCTCAATGTTCCATCCTTAGAAACCTAAATGTCAACATTCTTCTTCTCGGTGTTCTCTTGCAGAATTTTCTGAATCTCTGGGTTTGTCTAGTGAAGCATCTTGATTCTGATCTACACTTCCGACTCAATTCTAAGGGTTGCCATAATATTCGAAAGGTAGCCTACCTAGTTAGCTTCTACTTAAGCTCTTGAAAACTACACTCACACTTATCTATCCATACAAACTTTTCTTCCTTCTTCAGTAGTCGAGTCAAAGGTGAAGCTAGAGCTGAAAACCCTTCTACGAACAGTTTGTAATACCCTACTAAACCCATAAGACTTATGATCTCTATCACTGTAGTCGGTCTTGGACAGTTGATCACTACTTCAATCTTGGTGGGGTCCACGGAGATTCCTTCTCCTAAAATCACGTGACCTAGAAAAGCAACACGAGTCAACCAAAACTCGTACTTGCTGAACTTAGCGTATAACTCATGATTCCTCAGAGTTTGTAGTACCAATCTCAAATACCTTTCATGCTTCTCTAGACTTCTAGAGTACACTAGGATATCATCGATGAGTACGATCACAAACTGATCTAGGTATTCCTTGAACACTTAGTTCATCAGATCCATGAAAGCAGTTGGGGCGTTCGTTAATCCAAATGGCATGATTGGAAATTCATAATAACTGTACCGAGTACAAAACGCTAATTTTGGAATTTCCTCACTCCTAATCCTCAGCTGATGATATCCTATCCTCAGGTCGATTTTAGAAAATATCGACGTTCCTTACAATTAATCAAACAAGTCATCGATCATCGGTAATGGATATTTGTTCTTGATAATCTCCTAATTGAGTTGACAATAGTCAATGCACAAACGCAATGAACCTTCTTCTTTACGAATAGGACCAGTGCTCCCCAAGGTGATGCACTGGGACGTATGAATCCCTTATCCAACAATTCCTACATTTGCACCTTTAGTTCTTTTTGAAAGGACTAGTACAAATACCCAAAGGGGGGTAAATAGGTGTTAAAAGAAATTTTTGCAAGAACGTTTGTAAAATACTTTACTTCTAAAAACATAGTTTGAAAGTCAATGAACTTAGGTGATTTTTAAATCTCTAACAATTAAACAAAATTACGAATAAGTAAAGGAGTTTAGGGAAGAGAATGAAAACACAAGATTTATAATGGTTCAGGTTAAATCAAGCTTACGTCCACTCTTCAGCACTGACAGCCTACTGGCTGGATTTCACTATGAATCAAAAGAGATTTTACAATCACGTAATCTCGACTTCATAGTGCAGAAGCTCTACTACGCTTTTTTGAAGTCTCACAAATGTTTGCTCTCTCTTTTGAGTGTAATTTGAGTTCAGCAAATGAAATAGCAAAGAACTAAGAAGCTTCCTACTTTAAAATTTTTCTCTCTCGCACACTCTCTCAAACAACTAGAGAGTCTGCCTTAAATACACCTTTATGCCTTCACAACCGTTGGCACTTTCCACAGGAGTTCTTCCAATTTACCCGTTGGACAGAATCAATCAATGAGATCTCGAGTCATTTTAGGAATGTGAGGAGAGCCCATCAATCATTTTCGCCCATATAATCAGGATCTTGGTTTCCATAAGTGGAACCTTCCAACTTTGTTTGCCTCCTAAAAGATTTGATTATCGGAATTGATTCTAATAAGGACATTTAATCACATAAGTGCTAAATCCAACCATAAGGTCATCCTTAAGCCATACGAATTGAATCATAATGATAATCTCGCATCTGGATAAGTCTTCATTCTTCAGGTATTATTTAGTTTGGAATCTATCAGTGTGAATAGACTTTGATCCTAAAGTCTGTTAGTCTTCAGACTTTGACTTTAAAGTCTTAGAGTCTTCATACTAGACTGTGGAAAGGTTTTGTCAACTTCAAAATAATAAATGACTTTTCTCTAAAATCTTCTACTTTTTGATGGTGACAAAACTTTCCTGCAGATTTATGAACTTTTGACCTACAAAACAACTTATAAGCAGTACGTGATATCTTATAAAAATAAGTTGATTAAGACCTGGATTGCATTGATCCTGCAACCATAGAAAACATGTTAATCTTAAAAAGAAAGAACAAATAACTATCCAATGACAATCATTATCACAAAATAAGTTGCAACAAGCATTACATCAAACAGTTCAAAAATCCAAACAAATCCAAAAGTTTCAAACCAAAGGTCAAACTTCAAACAAAAATCCAAGCCAAAATTAAAAGGTCATTAAAAAGTTAAATCTGCACCATTCTCTCCATTTTTGTCAAAAGCAAAAAGTGGAGAACCTCAAAATAAAAAGAAATGAAATCAGGGTTATTTGGGGATGCGAATGAGTTGGAAATCCCCCATAAACTTAACAGTCTCCTCTAACTTCCTCAGACTCTCCTTCAGCTGCTCAATATCTTCACCCTTTGCATTTGCTTGAACTTGAAGCTTAAGGGCTTGTACCAGCTCATGTAAAGAATCTGAAGTAGACACTAAAGCTGTTTTGATAGTCTTGATTTTAAACTCCATCCCATATTACTGAGCCTTCAAATCCAAAAGGATTTCTAGTAGCCTTTGAAAGTCTACTACTAGTATTGATGGTGCACTAGGTCCAGCCAAATTGATTCCAAGAGTATTGAGATGTGAAGGAGCATCAGTAGTTTGATCACCAAGACTTGGAGAGGATGGCTCAACATTAGCTTCAGGAATATGAGAGGCAAATAGATCCTCTAAATTGGCAGGAGAACGGCTAACATCATCACTAAAAGCGGGTGAAGAAGTACCTCTTTTTCCGGTAGCTCCCCCTGTTTCCATGTCCACAGGTAAAGAAAAGAATTCTTCTTCTTGTTCTTCCCCAGCTTCAACACCCAAGTGATGTTCTTTCTCTTTTTCATCTCTTGTAGCCCCACTCCTAGTCTTCTCCGAATCCTCTGACAAGAATACTGCTAAAGTTGGCTCAAAAGAGTCATTTTGACCATCTTCTTATCTTGATTTTCTTCATTCTTCCTCTCATTCTCTTTCTTCTATTGGAGAAAACTTCCTTATTTGTTTTGAAGTTGTCGTGACCCGATCTCGCCGCCCCTTGAAATGTCCAAGGAGGGGAAAGGTTGGGTTTAGGGGAACTTAATCTCAAGATCGCAAGCTCTCCCAAGCTCGTACCCCACGTAACATTAGGTTTATTTATGCGATCTAGTTGTTTATAACAGCCTAAAAATATACAGGAGTCGCCACTTTTGGGGGTCGGCTAGAAACCCAATCGAGGGTCGGGAGTGTTCCCTCGATTCCTACGCAACCAGATATCTAGGTTCGGGGACTTGGGTTATGCTAATATTGCTATTAACGCCCTTTCAGTACCTAAATAGTATGTCGTGTTTTACCTAACATGTCCATGCATTTCTTTTTATATTTTCAGGATCATCAATTATATACTAAATGATCATGCGTGGTGGATTTCTTTCATTCTATTATTTTCTTAAAAAAATGAAAGGAAAACAATCAATGAAATTGAAATTACAAAACATGAAGTAAACAATCAAGAAAAGCAATTAAACCTAATCATGCAATTCTAAAAATATAAAAGAGAAAACAATAGGGAAAGAAAAGAAACCCGCAACTCGTCGGGTTTTATACAATGCAAGGAACCCGAGACATATGTCGGGAAAGCAAAATAGTACATGACAATGGTCGGAATGGACATCGACCTCCATCACCTTCACGCCTTCTCTATATTCAGGGTCCTAATCTAAACCTAATCTAAGACACATGGATTCCTTGCCTCATCTTATATGACTAAGACAACGCATAGAAATCATTATTATAACAAATAGACGTAGGCATCAGACATGAACATGAATCTAGCAAATTCAAGTCACAAACAGGACAAAATACAATGCATGTTTAAAGGTTCGTAAGACCACCTAGACAATGTACAAAAATGTGAAACTTGCACATGACATAAGGTTGAATGTGAAAAAGGTTTGGGTAAACATTTAACCTAAATCAGAATGCAAAGAAATCTCACAAGTCATTAACATTGCAAAGTGACTTGGAACTAAGAATGTCATGCTTGACAAATTTCAATTGCAATTAGCCAAATGGATGCATGATATTCACATCAAACAAGATTCAAATATGATATGCCATGCATTAATGTGAAACTTGTAACACGTGTTTCAAATGTCAAGACAATGAGGCACAAGTTTCATGCAGACAACTTCGTCAAAAATGCAGCAAAATATCAGGATGTCATGACACATTACTAGTGATTTGATCTAAAAAGAAAATATGAAGAATATGAAATTTTACCATAGCACAAACAAAAGAAAGACGAACAACTTTTGTTAAAGACCCTATCTTAGAATCCTTAACAAGAAAATCATAGAATAATGACAAGAGGTCAGCTTCGACAAGGGAACAACAGGGGTTCTGAATTTCATTTTATGACAGATTTCTATCATGCACATCACAAGAGAAGTTGAGTCCAATTGATGTGCAAATCATGCGAAATCTGCATCATAGGAAAGTGACAGACAATCGGGCCCACAATAACAGAATATGCATTTCTGACCAAGGCAAATTCCAGATTTCAGAATGGATTAGAAAAAAAAAATGTTAAACATAGCAAACGATGGTTGATTTAGGCATGCAATATGTCATTTTAAAGCTTGAGATGTCTATTACAATTATCTAGGCGACATTAAATCCTAATGACATCACTTGCCAGCTCATTCCAATTAAAACAGAACATCATAGCATAACACCAAATCAACCTAAAAAAAAAACTACTGCAGAATCAACAGACTTTGTAGGTGTTTTTCGATGACCAAATGACGTCCTCTCAGGCATGTGAACTATCAAATCGAAGCTTGAGAAGTCTATTTTCTATGTCTAAAAGGGCTCAAGACCAGAAAGCCTCATCTAGCACCTCGTTTCAACCAAAACAGAAAGTGACATATTAGGTATACGAAATTCCAGATCAAGGCAAATCAAGTTCATCATCAATAATCATCACCTCATTGCAAATCATGCGAGAGAAAAGTGTGGCAACGTGCTGGCAGGGTTGGTACAAATTTCCAATTTTTTCTCAACTTACTAAAAAATATGGCTACGTTATTCCCACAATCAGATAACAAACTTGCGATTTGAATTATCAAACGTTTCAATCTATTATTGTATATCTTTTCAAGACAATTTGCCTCTCAAAGCAAAGAACCAGCAAAATCAGTACCTAAAGAAACAACAAAAATAGCACACAAAGAAACAACAAAATCAATGAACAGAACTGGCAAAATCATATCAAGACAACCAGCTTTTTGTGTAGCTACACATATATTCTTACCCCTTCCACCTTTCGTTTCACTAATTTCCCAATGCAGCATCACTGTTTGTCACAAAATAGACCCATCCAGAACACCTTGCTCATCTCTTCAGAATTTTCCAACAACCAAAAACCATATACTCAGCACATATTGCCTTACCATATGCCAAGAAAGACTATACTAACCCCAACCATAGCCATGATTACTTACAAGTCGCTGCACTTCTATATTGGGCTGACATAATGCTATAGAAACTACCGAATGAAAACTGAAGCTAAATCCATGTTATTGCTCTACATAAAAGAAACGTGAGACAACAACGGCGTCTCAACTATACCTGGATTGGACCACAGGAAGATGGCAAGATCAGAAAAGCATAATCAAGAAGCGATGGGAAGCCGTCACCACCACTGTTGTCGTTGCCACCACCGCTACCGTCGATAC
Source organism: Eucalyptus rudis (assembly GCA_019915205.1). Lineage (NCBI taxonomy): Eukaryota > Viridiplantae > Streptophyta > Magnoliopsida > Myrtales > Myrtaceae > Eucalyptus > Eucalyptus rudis. The sequence continues at coordinate 6,420,888 of JAHMTN010000003.1, read as the reverse complement.
TGTCATCGCCATCATTGTCGACACAAATCTAAGCCCTGTACTTTGAGCTCCTCAACTGATTGCCCAATGAGTCAGATCCGACACGCGAGAGAGCAATTGAGAGGGAGAGACACCGATCCGACTGGTCAGATCTGGCGAGAGAATCCCTGATCGAGAGAGTCACCGATCGAACTCCAGAGAGAGAGCAAAAGCCAGAACTGATAGAAAACCTCCTTTGATCGAGCAATCCTACCTCCAATCGAGTTCCAGAGAGTGAGCGATTGAGAGAAAAAAGAGGGATTTGCTGAGTGAGAACTAATAGAACGAGAACGAAATTGAACTCCTCTCGCAATCCTCGACTACCGGCCTTCGATCTCCGATCTTCGCTAATGAGAGAAAACTCTAGCCTTTGACTCGCTCGACGAAGAAACACTGGAGACGGAGGCAGAAGCTTCCTCTGGTGGACGGCGTGCGAGGCGGGGATTTTGCCCCTAGGAATGGCAGGTTTCTACAGAGATTGCCCGAGGCTAGGGTTTCAAGATCTGCCATGGAAGCTCTATCCATCAGTTACAGAGAGAGGGAGGATCGAGAGAGAACTCGTGAGCGAGAGAATCCAAGAGAGCATTCGTGAGAGAGAATCCAACGTTTTCCCAAGAGAGCGGGAACCCGGGGAGAGAGAGAGAGAAAAAATCTCAAGAGAGAAAAAAATCTCGTCCAATCCCCCCTTTTTCTTTTTCTTTTTGTTTTCTTTACATTTTTTTTATGTTTTCATTTCATTTGTTTCATTTTGTTTCATTTTTTCTATATTTTTGCAAAAAAATTTTATTTAAAATGTCGACAAAAAATTTCAGGTGTTAACAGAAGTTAACAAAACGTTTCCATCAGTCTAGTCCGAAGACTTGTAGACTCTATCGTCAAAGTCTGAGGACCTCTAGATTCAAGATTTAAAGTCTACCTCACTAATAGTTTCCAGACTGATGGAGAAAAGATTTATTCGATGAAAAAGACTTACATAGATGCAAGTATATCTTGAAGGATTTGGTTCGTACGGTTGAAGAAGATCTCACGGCTGGCAATAACATCTCGTGATCAATTATTCTTATCGAAATCGATTTGAATAATTAGATCTGTTGATTGGCGAAATATACTTAGAAGGTTCTACTTATGGAAACCTAGATCCTGATTGTATGGGCAAGCATGATTGGTGGGCTATCATCACATTCCTTAAATAACTCGAGATCTTTCTAATTAATTATGTCCAACGGGTAGATTGGAAGAACTCCTTTAGAAGGTGCCAACGGTTATAATGGCATGGAAGAGTATATAAGAAAGGCGCTCAAGTTATTCGAGTGTGTGCATGAAAGAAAAATTCTAAAGTCCGAATCTCATTATTCTTTGTTGATTCACTCGTTGAGTTTAAGTTGTACTCAAAAGAGAGATTAAATATTTGTGAGACCTTGAGGAATTGTAGTAGAGTCTCAACACTGTGGAATCAAGGAAGTGTGACTGTAAAATCTCTTTTAGTTCTTAGTGGAATCCAGCTAGTAGGTTGTCAGTGCGGGAGAGTGGACATAGGCTTGGTCTAAGCCGACCTATTATAAATCTTGTGTTTCAATTGTCTTTCCCTAAACTCTTTACTTTAATTCGCAGTCTTATATAACTATTTACAATCTTTTACATCTTCAGTCTATTGTTTTCATAAAAGTCTAATTAAGTTGTTAAGTCTTGCAAAAACTTCTTTAACACCTATTCACCCCTCTCTAGGTGTTCATATTAGCATTATCAATTGATATCAGAGCTTGTGTGCTCATTTAATTAAAGTGTTTTTACTTATGAGTTAAAGATTTATGACTAGTATGTTAGCTCAGGGTTTGGTTGAAGGCGAGAGCAACACTAGACCACCTTACTTCGATGGAAAGGAATATAGTATATGGAAAAACAAGATGAAGGCATTCCTAAGATCGAGAGATCATCTAGAATTGGATGTGGTAGAAAAAGGAATTATTCCTAAAACTACATCAGTTTCAGAAAGGGGAAAAGAAGTTGCAGATGCTGGCGAGATGACTCAAGAAGAAATAACCAAGAGACAAGCTCTTGATGCTAAAGCAATTTACTCCTTATATTGTGCATTATCTCCTACTAAGTATAACATAATATCTTCTTGTGAAACAACTAAAGAAGTCTGGGATAGGTCGCACATTACCTATGAAGGAACTGATCGAGTGAAAGAAACAATGATCAATATTCTACTTGGACAGTATAAAGCCTTCAAGATGAAGCTAGAAGAATCTATCACTGATATGTTTAGTCGTTTTACAGAAATTGTAAATGGTCTAGAGTATCAGGGACAACTAATCTCAAGACCCATGAAGGTTAACAAATTGCTGCGCGGACTCTCCAAAAACTGGAATCACGTAAAGACTTCAATAAGGGAAACATAAAGGATCGTGTCGCTTTCTGTAGATGAAGTGGTTGGCACACTTCAATCCTATGAAGTGGAGCAAATCAACGAGGAAGAAGATCCTAAATGTAAAAGTCAATTGTTTTGAGATCTAACATGACTTTGATGTTACAGATTCTAAAGATGATATGGATGATGAAGAGTTAGCCCTTATGATAAAGAAGTTTAGGAAACTGAACAAGAAGGAAAGAAAATTCAATTGGAAGAAACAAAGCATTCAAAAGTTTCAAAACAAATCAACTGAGGATGATGAAGCCAATAAAGATGTGATCTGTTTTGAATGCAAGAAAAATGGACACATCAGACCGAACTGTCTCGTGTTGAAGAAAAAGAAAGGAAAAACTGAGAAATACAGGACGGCTCTCAAGGCAGAGACATGGAGTGATACTAAATGCGACGAAAGTGATGAATATTATGCTAATATTTGTCTAATGGCAAAATCAGAATTAGACTTAGACTCCGAAATAGATACAGACTCAAACTCATATAGTGAAATCGAGGTAAGTAACTTAAAAATCCCTACTAAAGTCTCGAAATACATTGATGAACTTTGTCTCAGTCTCAAAACCTCTCTCAAGAGGATTTTTGAGCTAAAAAGGGAGAATTCTACACTGAAGCAACAGGAAATTTTTTGGAAAGAAAAGTTTGAAAATTTAGATAAAAGTTTTGTTGTTTTAAAAGAAAATGCAAACTCTCTTTCAAAAGATAATACATTTTTGAAAAATGACATTTCAAATATTTCAAAAAGGTTTTCAATAGGATCTGAGAAGTTGGAAAAAATTCTTTCATTACAAAGACCCTACTTTAACAAATCAAGCTTGGAAATGACTTCTGAAACTATTTTTCTAATTGATTTTCCAAAAGTAAAGGAAAGAATCAAACAAAGGCCTACAAAAACTTTTTACATAAATCATTTTCAAAAAGTCTTTGTAAAACCTGTTGGACGAAGTGCTCTCAAATGTTTTAAATGCAACAGCTCAAAACACTTTGAGAAAAAATGTCTTATGGCTTGGAGACCTGTTAAGAAGGAATGGGCAAAGATTGCTTATTGCACTAACTCCTCTGGACCCAAGAAAATATGGGTAGCAAAGAAAACTTAAGTTTCTTTTTTAATTGCAGATCACTATCAATAAAAATGTTAAACGGTATTTGGATAGTGACTGTTCAAGGCATATGACTGGAGATTTAAGTTGTTTTATAAAACTTATGCAAATAAATGGTGGAAAAATCTCTTTCGGTGGAAACAGAAAAGGAAGAATTGTTGAGTGCGGAATTGTAAAAATTGGAAGTCTCACAATCAACAATGACTCCTTGGTGGAAGGGCTTAATTACAATTTGCTTAGCATTAGCCAATTGTGTGACATTAGATTCAAAATCAATTTTCAAGAAGGAATATGTTCGGGAACTAGCAAAGATCTTTTACAATCTTTTATTGGACGAAGACATGGGAACATCTATCTTTTGGATATGAAACTAGAAAAATCTCAATGTCTAATTTCAATTTAAGATGAAGCAAATCTTTGGCATCGAAAGCTTGGCCATGTCAACATGAAGCAGATTGCCAAGATTTCTTCTAAGAACCTTGTTCGAGGGCTGCCCAACCTGAAGTTTAAAAAATCTAACTTATGCACACCATGTGTATTGGAAAAACATGTTAGAAGTTCTTTTAAACCAATAAATTAGGTTTCTACTAATTGTGTTTTGCAGCTTCTGCATATGGATCTCTTTGGGCCAACCAAAACTAAAAGCATAGGCGGAAAGAGATATTATCGAGTAATCGTGGATGATTATTTATGATTCACTTGGGTTTACTTTTTGACAAGTAAGTCTAAAACATTTTCTTCAAAGTTTGCTAAGAAAGTTCAGAATGAGAAAGGATATACTATTTGAAGCATACAGACAGACCACTGAGGTGAATTTGAAAATCAAGACTCTGCAAAATTTTGTGATGAATCAAGTTTTTAGCATGTTTTCTCATCTCCATACACTCCATAACAGAATGGAGTTGTGGAAAAAAATAATAGATCTTTGCAGGAAATGGAAAAAACTCTTTTAATAAAAAGTAATATTTACTCTCATTTTTGGGCTGAAGCAGTTTCTACAGCATGTTATATTATTAACAGAGTCTTTTTAAGGCCTATTTTGGAGAAAACTCCTTATGAGTTATTGAAAGGAAATACGCCAATTGTTTCTTACTTTCATGTATTTGGTTACAAATGTTTTGTTTTGAAAAATGCAAATGATCAAACTGGTAAGTTTGAAGATAAATCAGACGAAGGAATCTTCTTTGGATATTCAACCACCAGTAAAGCTTACAAAGTATTCAACAAAAAGACTCAGTCTGTGGAAGAGTTTACGAATGTCAAATTCCAAGACTCTTTGCAAAATCAACTGATTCAGACTCATCTTGAAAAATCTGAACCTGCTCTAAACTCTACAAAATCTACCTCCCCTGAAGCAGCTCAAACCTCTGAAAATCAACAACGGATAGAAACTAAAAATTCAACTGAAGAAGAAGATCAGCAAACTGTCAGACTAACAAGTAACTGGAAGCACAAGTCTAGTCATCCCAAATAATTCATCATTAGTGATATTGATGAAGGGATTCGCACCAGATCTAAAAAGCAAGAAGAGTCTAGCACCGTGGCACTTATTTCTGAAATGGAACTCAAGAGCATAGAAGAAGCTTTAGTTATGAAAGTTGGATTAAAGCAATGCAAGAAGAACTCAAACAGTTCAACATTAACGATGTGTGACACCCCGAACCCTTCGCAGGTCGTCACCAGCGCCGGTGTTACATCTTTTACCATCTCTATCTCTTGGCTAAATTAAGCCTTGCCAGATTATAGGCATTTTTTTTTTTAAAACGGTCCCATGCGCGACTCATAGCGGAAGCAAATTAAACATCTCCATCTCCCTTACTAACCCATGATACAAATACACACCAGCTAAACATCATGATTTTATAAATAACGTTGACGCTTTGCTTACATACAGACATATAGCGAGATGGGGTTTCCTTCGGGTCGGTACAAAAAAAAACAGAAAGGTTAGGACTCTGCCATGTCCTACCTAAAATCTCAAAAAGAAACCTCGACCCCTAACATCATATGAACACAAACCCTCCCATCACCAGCGTCAACTATCTACATCAAAAAGTGATCTAGCTCCTACTCCTTGCGCGCAGGTCTCACACCCAACCCGGTGCATCAGGTGGTGGCGGCGGCAGCATCCCTCGCATAACACCATCTCGACGGACGTGAACAGAAATGAACTCTTGTATGACAGGGCCCCCAGCCAGGCCGATATCATACATGACCAAGCATCGTACTCGGATAAACGTCAATCCAGGCACAGAGGGACAATCTAACTCCGTACACTCCACCTCAACATCGGACGGTATACCGTAAAATACCCCACGCGAAATAGCAGGTAGCGGCATAGTGCTAATCTGAAATGTTATCCCCAAAAGGGGTGAGTACAACCACTCAGCAGATAGGGAAATCCAATAACATTCCAATGCACCATACACATCATCACACGCTGCAAACATCACTTACCTTGTAACCATGCATATCATGCATCATCATTAGCCATGCATCACCATGCATATCACATCATCATTAGCCATGCATCACCATGCATATCACATCATCATTAGCCATGCATCACCATGCATATCACATCATCATTAGCCATGCATCACCATGCATATCACATCATCATTAACCATGCATCACCATGCATATCACATCATCATTAGCCATGCATCACCATGCATATCACATCATCATTAGCCATGCATCACCATGCATATCACATCATCATTAGCCATGCATCACCATGCATATCACATCATCATTAGCCATGCATCACCATGCATATCACATCATATTATCATTAGCCATGCATCACCATGCATATCACATCATCATTAGCCATGCATCACCATGCATATCACATCATCATTAGCCATGCATCACCATGCATATCACATCATATTATCATTAGCCATGCATCACCATGCATATCACATCATCATTAGCCATGCATCACCATGCATATCACATCATCATTAGCCATGCATCACCATGCATATCACATCATATTATCATTTCTCAAATTATCAAATTCACCATCATCACCCTCCCTTCGGGCAGAAACCTCCGACAGGGTATCATTATCAATCCTTCGGGCAGAAACCTCCGACAGGATTCCATGATCAATTTGATCATCACCCTTCGGGCAGAAACCTCCGACAGGGTTCCCAGTATCCCAGCCATCTCATGGCCACTGGGCTTCCGGCCCCCCACATTCCGGGCATCTCGCATCTCAACTAGCATCACGAGGCATTCCCTTCGGGCAGAAACCTCCGACAGGGCTTCCGGCCTTTACCCTTCTAACCGGGGATCTCGCACCCCAATCCTGGCATCGCGAGTCACTTCCGGGCATGTATCCCAGATACAACCGGACTTCGGGCCCCCCACATTTCGGGCATCCTGAAACTCCCAGGGAACCTCTGGAATTACGCCACCAGGCCACCAGACAACATCCTCCGCCACAACCTCTTACTCACATATCACTTTCCACTTTTTATCATCCTTTTCATCTTATTATTTCATGGCATATTGTTCACACACATGCATCATGATTCGAAATCACACATGCATCAATGCCATATAACAATGCATCATAATTCATGATCATTCATACGTCAATGCCATATAGCAATACATCATAATTCCATAGAACTCATGGCCAATAAAATACTCCACCTTTTATTTTATTATTATTTTATTATTTTATTATTTTATTATTTTATTATTTTATTTTCATAACTAAATATTATATTTAACATTTATGATTTTCCAAAAATCATAATCTTCAATCAATCATTAACAAAAAATTAGAATCAAATTTCACATAAAATCCATGGCTAATTTGCATTTTACATAATTTCCCAAATTTCCACAAAATACTCACAATATTCGGAAAATGGCCAGATTGCACAGTTTTCGAATTAATTCAATTAAAATATTCATATGACCTCCGAAAATTCCCAAATTTTACAGGGTGATAGCCAACAAAGTTTCGTGAATTTTTCATGTAGAACTCTAAGCCAAATTCTTTATAGATTAATTTATACAACTCCATGAAGCTTCTGGAACCTCTACCGTTTCGTCCAGAGTACATATCACCGAAAAACTAAGGTTTGACCCATCAAATCTCTTTCGTTTCTTCTGAAATTCGAGTATGTTATGTATCAATGTGTCCTTTACAAGTTTCATGAAGAGATCTAGGTTAAATAACCAAAGTATGATCCTCTGTTAAGTCCTTGAAGTCTCGGTTGTCTCGGTTCACTTCAACAGAACCATCCGTCTCAAAGATCTAGCCGATTAACTAGGCTATACTTGTTCATTTCTCTTCAAATTTGAGTATGTTGTATTTTAGGATATTAAAAACAACTTTCATGAAGACAACAAAGTGATATTTCCAACAGAAATCAACATGCAACCAAGAAATCATCAAGAGGTCAGTAGGAAATTCGCAGATCTAAAGCCTCCGTGAAATAGAACTTTTGACCCCTCATATCACCTTCGTTTTCCATAAAATTCAAGTATGTCATACCTCAAGATGTTAGCTTCAACTTTTATGAAGACACCGAAGCCAAAATCACACTCCAAATACACATGCAAGCTCGAATAAGAAACTGTCTACCACAAACCGAACGGAAACAGCCACATAACATGAACACATGCAACCCTTACCTCGGTTCTTCGCCCAAACCACACCTAAAATCTAACATGCAACCAAGAAAAACAACATGCAAGAGAAGTTATGGACCCCCACTTGCCTTAAAGAAGAACACACAGCAAGCACGGCGGCGTAGGACGGTCGGACGGCAGACGAACGGCGGCACCTCCCTCTCGGCTCCGCCTCCTCCCCTCTCGGTTTCTCTCTTTCTCTCAAACCCTCTCTCTCTTGCACACCCCTCTTGGACGGAAATGAAGCAAGAGCCGGCCACTCTCTCTCCTAATCCCCTTTTATATCCTGTAAAGCCCATCATTTGCAATGATTAATCCACCTCAACCATGGCCAATGCATGCCATTCCTTTATGCCACTTGTCACACTAATTTTTGAATTGATTTGGGCTTGTTGGGCTTTGGAGTTGGGCCCAACCGGCCACTCCCCCTTGGGCTGGTCGAACTCCTCTCTTGGGCCCAATGGGCCGACTAGCTTGGCCCACCAAGCTCTAGGCTAATGGGTCCAAGGCCCATTCGAAAATAACCCTATTTTTCCCCCCCCCCTTTTTTTTTGAATTTCTTTCTATAAATATTTCTAAATTCAAATTTCATCTTGGCCAAAGTCTTGGGATATTTTTAATTATTGAAATTTAAATCATATGGCCAAGCATTAACTAATTAAATTTAAATTTCCACAATCACAAGCAAAATTCATCAAATTAAAAGACAAATTGGCTAAAGCATAAGCCATAAAATTCTACCACCTAATTAAAGACATTTAACACACCTTAAGGCTCGGCTTTGAATTTCCGGGATGCCACAATTCTCCCCTCCTTAGAGAATTTCGTCCTCGAAATTCAAGCACTACTCGCGCCTTCTTGAAATAAATAAGGGTACTTTTCCCTCATCTGATCCTCACTTTCCCATGTGGCTTCCTCCACATCATGATGTCGCCATAACACCTTAACTAATGGGATCTTTTTAGTCCTAAGAATTTGCTCTTTTCGATCCAATATCTGTACAGGCTCTTCAATGTACCTAACTTTCTCATCCATTTTGATGGCTTCATGATCGAGTATGTGACCAGGATCCGGCTGGTACTTCCTCAACATCGATACATGAAACACATCGTGCAGATTTCCTAACTTAGGAGGTAACGCTAAACGATAAGCCCTATCTCCTATCTTCTCAAGAATTTCAAAAGGTCCAACAAATCTGGAGCTTAGCTTACCCTTTATCCCGAATCGAGATATTCCTTTCATTGGAGATACCTTAAGGAATACATGATCTCCTACACTAAACTCCAAAGGCCTCCTACGTCTATCGGCGTAGCCTTTCTGTCTACTCTGAGCTGCTCTAAGCCTTTCTCTGATAACATCAACAGCCTCCACGGTAACTTGTATCAATTCAGGTCCTGTCAATTTCCTTTCACCTACCTCACTCCAACAGACAGGAGTCCTACATCTCCTTCCATATAATGCTTCATAAGGAGCCATGCCTATACTCTTCTGAAAACTATTGTTATAGGCAACCTCTACCAAATGCAATCTCTCATCCCAGTTTCCTTTGAAATCAATTACACAAGCCCTCAACATATCCTCCAGTATCTGGATTACTCTTTCTGATTGACCATCTGTCTGGGGATGAAAAGCTGTACTAAACTGAAGCTTAGATCCTAACGCAACTTGGAGACTCCTCCAAAAATTTGACGTAAACCTCGAATCTCGATCTGAAGTAATGGTCACTGGAACACCATGTAAGCGTACCACTTGACTTACATACATGTCCGCATACTTATCCATTGGGTAGTCCATACGAATTGCTAAGAAATGAGCCGACTTAGTCAATCGATCCACTATAACCCAAATTGAATCGTGACTACTTGATGTCCTTGGCAATCCTTGCACAAAGTCCATCGTTACATGTTCCCATTTCCATTCAGGAATGTCTAATGGTCTCAAGAGTCCTGCGGGTTTTCGATGCTCCGCTTTTACTTGCTGACATGTCAAACATTGAGAAACGTACTTAGCCGTATCTGCCTTCATACCATTCCACCAAAATTGCTGACGCAAATTTCTGTACATCTTTGTACTACCTGGGTGGATACTATAATTACTCTTATGTGCCTCCGACAGAATTTCCTTCCTTAATTCCTCATTGTCGGGAACACAAAGTCGTCCTTGACATCTTACTATTCCATCATCAGAGATCTGAAATTCTGATCTTTTCCCTAAAGATACTGTATCTTTTATTTTCAAAATCTCTGGGTCAAATTCTTGCAGAATTTTAATTTTATGGATAATCTCTGGCTCAATCCTTAATGCACTAAGCGTACCAGTAAGACAATCCACTTCTAACTTAAATTCGGAATTTGCTACAGATTCCAACAATTTCCATTCTGCCATCCTCAAACTAGCTATCTCTGCGGCCGACTTTCGACTAAGAGCATCTGCTACTCTATTCGCTTTTCCTGGATGATATCTTATCTCACAGTCATAGTCCTTCAACAACTCCATCCACCTCCTTTGTCTCATGTTCAACTCCTTTTGTGAGAACAGATACTTCAAACTCTTATGATCCGTATAGATCTCAAACTTTTCCCCATACAAATAGTGTCTCCATATCTTCAAGGCAAACACTATAGCTGCTAGCTCTAAATCATGCGTCGGGTAATTTAGCTCATGAGGTTTCAATTGTTTGGATGCATAGGCTACAACCTTGCCATGCTGCATCAACACACATCCTAGTCCTTTATGAGATGCATCACTATACACTGTGAAACCATCAGGTCCAGTAGGTATAGTCAGAATTGGAGCTGAAGTCAATTTCCTTTTGAGCTCCTGAAAACTCCTTTCACATTCTCCATTCCACTCAAATTTCACATTCTTTCGGGTCAACTTTGTTAAAGGTCCTGTTAACCTTGAAAATCCTTCAATGAACCTCCTATAATAACCAGCCAATCCTAAGAAACTTCGTATCTCAGTAGGTGTCGTCGGTCTCGGCCAATTCACTACCATTTCAACTTTTGCCGGGTCTACTGCAATTCCTTTTCCTGACACCACATGTCCTAAAAATATTATCCGGCCCAACCAAAATTCACACTTACTAAACTTAGCATACAACTTATGCTCTTTTAGAGTCTGCAAAACTATTCTTAAATGATGCTCATGCTCTTTAGGCCCTTTCGAATATACCAGAATATCATCAATAAAAACAATCACAAACTGGTCCAAGTAAGGCTGAAATATCCTATTCATCAAATCCATAAATGCAGCAGGGGCGTTAGTCAATCCAAATGGCATAACAAGGAACTCATAGTGCCCATAACGAGTTCTAAACGCAGTCTTAGGAATGTCCTCCTTCTTAATTCTCAACTGATGGTATCCCGATCTCAAATCAATCTTAGAAAAGACCGAACTTCCCTGGAGCTGATCAAATAAATCATCAATTCTAGGCAAAGGATACTTGTTCTTAATGGTCACCTGATTCAACTGCCTATAGTCAATACACAAGCGCATTGACCCATCCTTCTTTTTCACAAACAAGACCGGTGTACCCCAAGGTGAAGCACTTGGTCTAATAAATCCTTTATCAAGCAATTCTTGCAGTTGCACTTTCAATTCCTTCAATTCAACTAAAGCCATCCTATATGGAGCTTTTGATATAGGTCCTGTTCCAGGCATTAATTCAATTTCAAATTCAATCTCCCGCTCTGGCGGCAATCCAGGCAATTCCTCAGGAAATACATCTTGAAATTCGTTAACCACACGAACTTCCTCAAGATTAGGCTCCTCCCTGGCATAATCTCTAACTATGGCTAGGTACCCTTGACATCCTTCATCAAGTAACTTACAAGCTTCTATTGCCGAGATAAGCGCTACAGGAAAATGGGTCTGACCTCCTAAGAATTCACAACTAGACTGATCAGGTAAAACAAATTGTACCACTCTTCTATAACAATCCATTCTAGCTCGATACTTACGAAGCCAGTCCATTCCTATAATAACATCAAAATCATACATAGCCATTACAACCAAGTCTATTTCCATGTCCTTTCCTCCCATGGATATCTTACAATTTTCACACACCAATGTAGACAATACCATATCCTTTAAAGGCGTGGAAACACAAAGAGGCGTCTCAAGCGGCATAACTTCTATCTTATTCAAACATCTATATCTTTCAGACACAAACGAATGCGTTGCACCCGTGTCAAACAATGCATATGCCTTTTCACCATTAATAAGAATCGTACCTGAGATAACATTCTTGGAAGCTTCCGCTTCCTCTTGGGTAATTGCATACACCCTTCCTTGTGCAGGTGGTCTTTGAGGATTTCCTTGCGGATTCGACCTAACAGCACTCTGATATCCCTGTCGCACTGAGCCAACACTCACTTGCGACCTCTCCCGCGGGCAATTCCTCCTAAGATGACCCACTTGTCCACATCCAAAACATTTCTGTTGTCCAGGTTGATAGGGTGCTTTCCCTATATTCAGACCACTCCTTGCTCCTCCAAAATTTCCAAAATTTCCCTTCTTCTTCACATTCCAGGTCTGACCTTGACCAGGATAAGGTCTCTTCCCCTTCTTTACATCACTAAAATTCACCGGTTTCTTAAATTCCGACCTTTCCCTCAACAACTCCTGCTCCACTAACTGCGCCCTTTCATAAATCTCATTATAATCTCTTATGTTCAAAGGCACCAACTGCTTTCTAATGTCAGTCCTCAGCCCTTTCAGGAATCTCTTAGCCTTCTCTTCCTGATCCTCAATCAATCTAGGAGCATATCTAGACAATTCAGAAAATCTAGCCTCATACTGATCTACAGTCAACCCCTTTTGTTCTAGCTGAACAAATTCAGTAATCTTCCTATCCTTAGCACAGTCAGAGAAATGCTTCCTATTAAAAGCTCTCACAAACTCTTCCCAGCTAACATCAGTACCTGGTGGAAAGATTATGTCCTTCGAAGCTCTCCACCAAAACTTTGCATTCCCCTCCAATTGATACTCTGCTAAGACTATTTTCTCAGCATCAGTGCAGTCCAACAGCCGGAAAATTCTTTCCATCCCATCAATCCATTGCTCTGCCTCCTCAGGACTTCCCATTCCATTAAACTTAAGTGGCTTCAGCTTCAAAAACTGCTCCACTAGTCCTTGAGTACGGCGTTCTGCTCCGGGCTGTTGCTGCGCCTGCCTCTCCATCAGATTTCCAATATTGGCTAATGCCTGCAGGATATCTTCCATTCGGGGTTCAGCCCTTGCAGCAGAGGCTTCAGCCCTCGATGGATGAGCACTTCCAGCTCGCACCATGACTTTCCTGCAATTTCCAAGCATTGCCTCAGGAATAATCTAAGACTCACTGCCTCCACTCAAAGCAATTATCACTACCACATAAGTAACATATACATGTTACTGGCACCTAAAGGCAATTTAAAACAAACTACTAAGGATCTACGAGTGAATTCCCATCACCCGTTATTCAATTATTACGCTTTAGGCCCTATGGTGTGTATTGTCATCATGTTTCCTCAATTTCCAAATGAGGCTCCTTATCACTCCACTTATAACCTTTAGCTCTGATACCAAAAAGGGCGGCTGTGACACCCCGAACCCTTCGCAGGTCGTCACCAGCGCCGGTGTTACATCTTTTACCATCTCTATCTCTTGGCTAAATTAAGCCTTGCCAGATTATAGGCATTTTTTTTTTAAACGGTCCCATGCGCGACTCATAGCGGAAGCAAATTAAACATCTCCATCTCCCTTACTAACCCATGATACAAATACACACCAGCTAAACATCATGATTTTATAAATAACGTTGACGCTTTGCTTACATACATACATATAGCGAGATGGGGTTTCCTTCGGGTCGGTACAAAAAAAAACAGAAAGGTTAGGACTCTGCCATGTCCTACCTAAAATCTCAAAAAGAAACCTCGACCCCTAACATCATATGAACACAAACCCTCCCATCACCAGCGTCAACTATCTACATCAAAAAGTGATCTAGCTCTTACTCCTTGCGCGCAGGTCTCACACCCAACCCGGTGCATCAGGTGGTGGCGGCGGCAGCATCCCTCGCATAACACCATCTCGACGGACGTGAACAGAAATGAACTCTTGTATGACAGGGCCCCCAGCCAAGCTGATATCATACATGACCAAGCATCGTACTCGGATAAACGTCAATCCAGGCACAGAGGGACAATCTAACTCCGTACACTCCACCTCAACATCGGACGGTATACCGTAAAATACCCCACGCGAAACAGCAGGTAGCGGCATAGTGCTAATCTGAAATGTTATCCCCAAAAAGGGTGAGTACAACCACTCAGCAGATAGGGAAATCCAATAACATTCCAATGCACCATACACATAATCACACGCTGCAGACATCACTTACCTTGTAACCATGCATATCATGCATCATCATTAGCCATGCATCACCATGCATATCACATCATCATTAGCCATGCATCACCATGCATATCACATCATCATTAGCCATGCATCACCATGCATATCACATCATCATTAACCATGCATCACCATGCATATCACATCATCATTAGCCATGCATCACCATGCATATCACATCATCATTAGCCATGCATCACCATGCATATCACATCATCATTAGCCATGCATCACCATGCATATCACATCATATTATCATTAGCCATGCATCACCATGCATATCACATCATCATTAGCCATGCATCACCATGCATATCACATCATCATTAGCCATGCATCACCATGCATATCACATCATCATTAGCCATGCATCACCATGCATATCACATCATATTATCATTAGCCATGCATCACCATGCATATCACATCATCATTAGCCATGCATCACCATGCATATCACATCATCATTAGCCATGCATCACCATGCATATCACATCATATTATCATCTCTCAAATTATCAAATTCACCATCATCACCCTCCCTTCGGGCAGAAACCTCCGACAGGGTATCATTATCAATCCTTCGGGCAGAAACCTCCGACAGGATTCCATGATCAATTTGATCATCACCCTTCGGGCAGAAACCTCCGACAGGGTTCCCAGTATCCCAGCCATCTCATGGCCACTGGGCTTCCGGCCCCCCACATTCCGGGCATCTCGCATCTCAACTAGCATCACGAGGCATTCCCTTCGGGCAGAAACCTCCGACAGGGCTTCCGGCCTTTACCCTTCTAACCGGGGATCTCGCACCCCAATCCTGGCATCACGAGTCACTTCCGGGCATGTATCCCAAATACAACCGGACTTCCGGCCCCCCACATTCCGGGCATCCTGAAACTCCCAGGGAACCTCTGGAATTACGCCACCAGGCCACCAGACAACATCCTCCGCCACAACCTCTTACTCACATATCACTTTCCACTTTTTATCATCCTTTTCATCTTATTATTTCATGGCATATTGTTCACACACATGCATCATGATTCGAAATCACACATGCATCAATGCCATATAACAATGCATCATAATTCATGATCATTCATACGTCAATGCCATATAGCAATACATCATAATTCCATAGAACTCATGGCCAATAAAATACTCCACCTTTTATTTTATTATTATTTTATTATTTTATTATTATATTATTATATTATTATTTTATTTTATTTTCATAACTAAATATTATATTTAACATTTATGATTTTCCAAAAATCATAATCTTCAATCAATCATTAACAAACAATTAGAATCAAATTTCACATAAAATCCATGGCTAATTTGCATTTTACATAATTTCCCAAATTTCCACAAAATACTCACAATATTCGGAAAATGGCCAGATTTCACAGTTTTCGAATTAATTCAATTAAAATATTCATATGACCTCCGAAAATTCCCAAATTTTACAGGGTGATAGCCAACACATTTTCGTGCATTTTTCATGTAGAACTCTAAGCCAAATTCTTTATATATTAATTTATACAACTCCATGAAGCTTCTGGAACCTCTACCGTTTCGTCCAGAGTACATATCACCGAAAAACTTAGGTTTGACCCATCAAATCTCTTTCGTTTCTTCTGAAATTCGAGTATGTTATGTATCAATGTGTCCTTTACAAGTTTCATGAAGAGATCTAGGTTAAATAACCAAATTATGATCCTCTTTTAAGTCCTTGAAGTCTCGGGTGTCTCGGTTCACTTCAACAGAACCATCCGTCTCAAAGATCTAGCCTATTAACTAGGCTATACTTGTTCATTTCTCTTAAAATTTGAGTATGTTGTAGTTTAGGATATTACCAACAACTTTCATGAAGACAACAAAGTGATATTTACAACAGAAATCAACATGCAACCAAGAAATCATCAAGTGGTCAGTAGGAAATTCGCAGATCTAAAGCCTCCGTGAAATAGAACTTTTGACCCCTCATATCACCTTCGTTTTCCATGAAATTCGAGTATGTCATACCTCAAGATGTTAGCTTCAACTTTCATGAAGACACCGAAGCCAAAATCACACTCCAAATACACATGAAAGCTCGAATAAGAAACTGTCTACCACAAACCGAACGGAAACAGCCACATAACATGAACACATGCAACCCTTACCTCGGTTCTTCGCCCAAACCACACCTAAAATCTAACATGCAACCAAGAAAAACAACATGCAAGAGAAGTTATGGACCCCCACTTGCCTTAAAGAAGAACACACAGCAAGCACGGCGGCGTAGGACGGTCGGACGGCGGACGAACGGCGGCACCTCCCTCTCGGCTCCGCCTCCTCCCCTCTCGGTTTCTCTCTTTCTCTCAAACCCTCTCTCTCTCGCACACCCCTCTTGGACGGAAATGAAGCAAGAGCCGGCCACTCTCTCTCCTAATCCCCTTTTATATCCTCTAAAGCCCATCATTTGCAATGATTAATCCACCTCAACCATGGCCAATGCATGCCATTCCTTTATGCCACTTGTCACACTAATTTTTGAATTGATTTGGGCTTGTTGGGCTTTGGAGTTGGGCCCAACCGGCCACTCCCCCTTGGGCTGGTCGAACTCCTCTCTTGGGCCCAATGGGCCGACTAGCTTGGCCCACCAAGCTCTAGGCTAATGGGTCCAAGGCCCATTCGAAAATAACCCTATTTTTCCCCCCTTTTTTTTTTGAATTTCTTTCTATAAATATTTCTAAATTCAAATTTCATCTTGGCCAAAGTCTTGGGATATTTTTAATTATTGAAATTTAAATCATATGGCCAAGCATTAACTAATTAAATTTAAATTTTCACAATCACAAGCAAAATTCATCAAATTAAAAGACAAATTGGCTAAAGCATAAGCCATAAAATTCTACCACCTAATTAAAGACATTTAACACACCTTAAGGCTCGGCTTTGAATTTCCGGGATGCCACACGATGTATGGGAATTAACTCCTAAACCAAAAGGTAAATCCATTATTGGAGCTAAATGGATTTTCAAGAACAAGTTGGACGAAAAAGGAAAAGTGATCAGGAACAAAGCAAGACTCGTGGCCAAAGGATATACGCAAGAAGAAAGGATAGATTATGATGAAACCTACGCACTAGCAGCCAGGTTATAAGCAATTAGATTATTACTTGCTTTTGCCTGTTATAATAATTTCAGGTTATTTCAAATGGACATCAAGAGTGCATTCCTAAATGGATTTATCTAAGAAGAAGTCTATGTGGAACAACCTCCTAGATTTGAAGATCCAAAGAGACCAAACTTAGTATTCAGATTGAAAAAAGGCTCTATATGGATTAAAGCAAGCACCTCGAGCTTAGTATGACAGGTTAAGTAATTTTTTTTAATGCAAAATGGTTTTGTCAAAGGAAAAGTGGATACTACCTTGTTTATTAAAAGGGAAGGTAAAAAATTTCTACTTGTTCAAATTTATGTTGATCATATTATATTTGGATCACCTAATGAAAACTTGTGTAAGAAGTTTTCTAAGTCTATGCAAGATGAATTTGAGATAAGCATTATGGGTGAACTATCATTCTTTCTCGGATTACAAGTAAAACAATTGAAGAAATGAATTTTCATTCACCAAGAAAAATATGCAAAAGAACTTGTTAAAAAAATTTGAATTGGAGAATTGCAAAAAGACTTAAATACCAATGTCTAGTTCTTCGAAGCTGGATAAAGATGAATGAGGAAAGAAAGTTGACCAGAAGCTTTACAGGAGTATTATTGGTTCACTTCTTTATCTTACTGCTTCTAGACCTAACATTTTGTTTAGTGTTTGCATTTGTGCTAGATTTCAATCTGATCCAAAGGAGTCTCATCTAAGTGCCGCAAAACGCATCATCAACTACATTGCAACCACTTCAAATTTAGGTATGTGGTATCCCAAAGAATGTGACTTTACCCTCATTGGATATTCAGACACAGGTTTAGCAGGTTATAGAGTTAATGGAAAGAGTACATCTAGTATGTGCCAATTGCTGGGAAATAGGACAATATCTTGGTTCTCAAGGAAACAAAGCACTGTAGCTCTTTCAACAACTGAAGCAAAGTATGTGGCCCTTGGAAGTTGCTATTCTCAAATCTTATGGATAAAACAACAACTAAGAGACTTTGGAATCAAAGACTCATGCACTGAGATCAAATGTGATAACACCAACGCAATCAATCTAACAAAGAATCCAATTCTTCATTCAAGAGCAAAGCATATAGAGATTCGACATCACTTTATTAGAGATCATGTTCAAAGTGGAGAAGTTATGATTCAATTTATTGATTCAAAGAATCAACTGGCGGACATATTTACAAAACCACCGGAGAAAAGCCTATTTGAGTCTATTCGCACCAGACTGAACATCACATCTATTATCCATTAAAGTCTAAAGGAGCTCATACTTGGAAGTAAAGTCTGAAGGTGCTCAGACTCAGAAGACCAAGAGTTACGATTGTAAGTTATTTTGGCACTAGTTATTTTTGTTTAAAAACTTGAAAAGGTACGGTTACTTATTAATTGCTAATTGATCGAAATTATCTTTCCAAGTTTTTTTCTTTTTCAAAAAGACAGTTATCAATTTTGAAAAGACAGTTATTTTCAAAAAGGAAGTTATTCTCTTTCGAAAATGTATTTTTATTTTTCCTTTTACAACGTTTCGTTCACCTCGCTTCACTTGCTTTATATACTGCCGAGATTCGTCTTATTCATTTTTACACTGAAACCCTAGAATACTAAATTCCCACTTGTTTTCACTCTCGATTTGTCCAAAATTTTTCACCTTTTTCGAGCAAGTTTGTGAATTTCTCCCTTGAAGCGACAATGTCTTCAAGAAAGTCTTCAAGGATTGTAAGCAAGGGACCACGATATATGCCTGAGGGTCCTACGCATTTCGACTTGATGGAGGAAGAAGATTCTTCTCCACCACTGCGTCCGAGTCAGCAACAACCTTCTTAGCAACGTCAGTCTTCTCCACCGACTCATCCAGACGAAAAAGTTATAGAAGAGGCTAAACCTATAAAAACGCTAATCCCCAAGGTTGCTTTCAAACTTTACTCTAATTTGAAGAAAGGAGGAACACCGATGTCCTTGATCAATGAATTTTTAAGAGATAGAGGATACAAGAACGAAACCTTGTTCTTGCGGGAGTTGGAAAGGTTATGAGTTGTAAAGAGAGGGACGACTGAAAGGACATTCGCAAATTTCCTGAGTGACCCATTCTATGGCACTGCAAATCAACCACAAGGACTGAAAGATGATGAATGTATGTTTACCTATTTTCAGCCTAGAATAGGAGTGGCTGCGAACATTGCTGGTGACGGTTCAAGTCTTTTCAGATCGAAAAACCACGAGAGGGTGTACTTAAATTTGATGAAGAGAGGGGTTATGAACCCTAGGAGTGTCGATTTTGATTTCCTTGATTCAGTAAAAGTAAATTTATGAGAGAAGCTTACTTTACTGCAATTGGAGCGCTTTTGTTTTGAATCCACTATTGTTTATCCTGAACTCATGGCTTACTTCTACTCGAACTTATCTTTCGTGGATGCAAACAGCTTTTCTTTCACAGTGAGAGACAAAGAGTTCTTGGTGAATACGGACACGTTGGCTGACATAATTGGGGTGGAAAAAGTGGGTTTCCAACCAATTAGAGTGTCAGTTGCACATGCTACATTGGCTTTGGTTAAGGACTGAGATGTTGAAGGAAAATTTTCCTACTCTAGGATGAATGCCTTTAACATCTTGCTGCACAAGATTGTAATAAACTGCATTCGTCTCAAGTTGACATCCAAGACTGATGTCTCTCGATCTGAAGCGAGCTTGATGTATGCCATCAATGCTGAATTTAAAGTAAGGTGTTGGAGCGTATGAAGGAGAAGTCTCCCGTCAAAGCAAAACAAGACTCTGTTACAGCGAAGAGGAAATGCAAGGAGCCCATGGCTGCTCTAGTGAAGAAGAAAAGAATTTTCATCTTGCAGGATGAAGAAGACGAGGATGAAATGACTCTTTCAGCCTTAAGAAATTTGAAGAGTTTTTTTAGCTTTCAAGAGACTCGAGAAGAGCCAGAAGAAGGAGAACCAGAGAGAGAAGAGATAGAGAAGGAAGATGAA
The DNA here is from genome assembly GCA_019915205.1 of Eucalyptus rudis. Classification (NCBI taxonomy): domain Eukaryota; kingdom Viridiplantae; phylum Streptophyta; class Magnoliopsida; order Myrtales; family Myrtaceae; genus Eucalyptus; species Eucalyptus rudis. The sequence continues at coordinate 6,400,146 of JAHMTN010000003.1, read as the reverse complement.
GAACAGAAGAGGATAGAGGAAGAAAGAAGACAAGAGGAAAGAAGTGGAGATGAAGAAGAAGCATAAAGAATAGAAGAAAGAGGACAAGAAGGAGAAAAAGACCAGAGTCAAGAAGACTCTTTTGAGCCTACTTTGGTTGTCTCTCTGTCAAGTAATTCTGAGATGGCAGGAACTGGAACTACTGACGCACATCACTCGGAAGCTGAAGTTGATCGAGAAGAAATCTTACCTACTCCACTTGAAGGCAACCAAACAGGGGGAGCTGTTGGACCGAAAGGTATTTCTTCACCTATCTTTACTAGTGATGTGAGTCATTCTACAGTAGATCCAACGGATGTGTATGCCTCTCATTATCCAAAAGCTTCCACTCATAGTCATGGTGGACAATCTGCTGAAGTTCCATCCATTCTCAAAATCCCTGGAATCGACTCGGTTGGTCTTAGTGCTGCAATAGAACATACAACAGACTTTTCGAGATTGCTAGAGATTTTATTGGATGTAAGGAAGCAACAATATGCTACGGGGTATGAGATGTAAGATCTCAAGAATGCTTTTATAGCCACTTCAGTGTCTTTGCACGATCAGTTAAACACCTTGAAGAATCAAGTGCAATCATCTGTGCAGGGTGAAGATTTTCAGTCACTGAAGTAGAGTTTTGCAAGGCTTGAGAAGATAGTTAATTCTATGGGAGAGTTCAAGCTTGTTTGCCTTCCAAAACAGCCACGATTCTAACCCTATTTTCAACCAACTCTTTTATTTGTTCTCCACTTTTTGCTGTTGACAAAAAGGGGGAGAAGTTGATGCAGATTTGAATTTCTTTTTTTTGGACTTATCTTCTGATTGGTTGTGGCTTGGACTGGTTTGGACTGATGATGCTTGCAAGTAACTTAAGCTATGTTATTGATTATGGTAAAGATAGTTGTTTTTACAGGACTAACATGTTTTCTGTGGTTGCAAAATCGCTACTATCTTTATCCTAATATCTATTTATCTTTTATAAGAAATCTTGGTTTGCTTAAGTGTTGTTTTACAAGTCAAAATGTCCAAATCTGTGGGAAAGTTTTGTCACCATCAAAAATGGGGAGATTGCTGGAGAAAATTTCCTTATTTGTTTTGAAGTTGATAAAACGTTTCCATCAGTCTAGTCCGAAGACTTGCAGACTCTATTGTCAAAGTTTGAAGACCTTCAGACTCAAGATTTAAAGTCTACCCTCACTGATAGTTTCCAGACCGACGAAGAAAAGATTTATCCGATGAAGAAGACTTATCCAAATGCAAGTATATCTTTAAGGATTTGGTTCGTGCGATTGAAGAAGATCTCACGGATAGAAATAACATCGTGTGATCAATTATTCTTATTGAAATCAATTTGAATAATTAGATCTGTTGATTGGCGAAGTATACTTGGAAGGTTCTACTTATGGAAACCTATATCCTAATTGTATGGACGAGCATGATTGGTAGGCTATCATCACATTCCTTAATATAACTCGAGATCTTTCTAATTGATTATGTCCAACTGGTAGATTGGAAGAACTCCTTTGGAAGGTGCCAACGGTTATAATGGCATGGAGGAGTACATAAGAAGGACGCTCAAGTTATTTGAGTGTGTCCGTAAAAAAAAAAAATCCAAAGTCTGAATCTCCTTATTCTTTGCTAATTCACTCGCTGAGTTTAAGTTGTACTCAAAAGAGAGATTAAATACTTGTGAGACCTTGAGGAAGTGTAGTAGAGTCTCTATACTGTGGAATCAAGGACGTGCAACTGTAAAATCTCTTTTGGTTCTTAGTGGAATCTAGCCAATAGGCTGTCAGTGCGGGAGAGTGGACGTAGGCTTGATCTAAGCTGAACCACTATAAACCCTGTGTTTCAATTATCTTTCCCTAAACTCTTTACTTTAATTCACAGTCTTATATAACTGTTTACAGTCTTTTACATCTTTAGTCTATTGTTTTTATAAAAGTTGAATTAAGTTGTTAAGTCTTGCAAAAACTTCTTTAACACCTATTCACCCCCTCTAGATGTTCATACTAGCATTATCATCTTCTTCTTCTTCTCTTCTTCCTCTTTCCTCTGCACTTCTCTCTTCACTTCCTTTTCTTCTCTCTTCTCTCTCTTCATCTATACTTTGTCTCTTCTAGCTACTCAAAACTAACAAAACTCAGAAAATTTTTCAAGGTAAAAGCAGAAAGAGTAAGCTCATCTTCATCCTCTTCATCCTAAAGAATAAGGACTCTTCTCTTCCTTGTTGATTCAATCACGGGCTCCTTGCCTTTTCTTTTCTTCGCAACAGAGTCTTGTTTTTCTTTGCTTGGGGACTTCTCCTTAAAGCACTCCAAAGCCTTATTCAGTTCCTTACACCATTTTCAATCCAATCACCATTAGAGTAATGATTCAAGCACAAAGAGATGCAGGTAGCTGAATTTGAAAGTATCTGAACAATTTGTTGACCAGAGTAGAGTAAGGAAGCTGTCCCTTATCTTTCACCACAGTCCTATACATGTGCATCAGGATTGTGTGAGGCAGCGAGAACTTTATTCCATTACTGATGGCAAACATTAGTTTAGCTTCTGAATGAGAAACATCAATCTTGGAGGTAGACTTTGGTTGAATGCAGTTTATCATGACCTTGTGCAGCAAGATGTTAGAGGCAGTCATTCTTTGATAAATAATGCCACCTTCAGATAGTTTATCCTTTTCAAGTAAATTGATAGCATGACCAATAGTCACGTTTATTGGTCGGAAAATCCCTCTTTCCACACCAATAACGTTAGCCAATGTATCTACGCCCACCACAAACTCTTTGTCCCTTATAGTAAAACAGAATCTATTCGCATCTAGGAATGACAGATTTGAATAGAAATAAGCAGTTAACTCGGTGTAAGCGACATCGGTCTCCGAACGGTATCTTTCAAGTTGAAGAAAAGCAAATCTCTCCTTCAAGTTCACCTTCACAGAGTCTAAGAAATCGAAATCAACAGTTTGAGGGTTCATCAACCCTCTCTTCAGCAATTTGGAGTAAGTCCTTTGATGATCTTTGGACCGAAATAAATTCGTTCCCTCACCACGTATTTCTGCAACAACGCCCATCCTAGGATGAAAGTTTGCATACAACCTCTCATCATCATCCTTAATCTCAAGCCGATTTACGAAACTAAGCCGTAGATCACTTGTAAAGTTGGCAAAAATCCTATCTGCCAATCCTTTAGGCACAATGCCTAGCCTTTCCATTGATCTCAAAAACTGAGTCTCATTCTTGTAACCCCTCTCTCTCAAAAAATCATCGATGAAAGTCATAGTAGAGCCACCCTACTTTAACTGACTATATAGTTTAAAGAGGAACTCAAGTTTTAGCGTTCTTACCGGTTTAACATTTTTGATGATCTCTTCTTCTTCTTGTTAGCACGGAGGATGTTGAGTAGGACGCTATTGAGAGTGCTGTTGCAGTTGCTGAGGAGAATCCTCTTCATCGGTCAAGTCAAAGTGGGTAGGATCCTCAGGCATGCTTTGTGGTCCTTTCTTGCGATTCTAGAATACTTTCTTTGGAACGATATTGTTGCAGTCGAGGAGGATTTCTCTAACTTATTTGTTTAAGAAAGATGAAAACTTGGAGAAGGATTTTGAGAGCAAAAGTGAGAAAGTAGGAATTTTGTATTCTAGGGTTTGTGAAAGCGTAAATGGAGAAGAAAGACTTGACGGTATAAAAAGTAAATGAAACGGGTTATATGAACCATCATACTGAAAATGAATTTTTGTATTCTAGGGTTTGTCACGCGAAAATTGCCTTTTTGAAAATGAAAATTGTCAAAAATTCAAAATTTTGAAAAATATAACTTCCACAAATAAAATAGGCAAGCAACGATTAAATATTAATGTTCCTTTTTGAGAGCTAAAAATAAATTGCCTCTGTTTAAGAAGTAATAACTTACAGATGTAAATTCTAAATATTCTGAGTCTGACCACCTTCAAAGTTCAATCAATAGAAGATATAATATTCAGTCTGCTATGAATAGACTCAAATAGACTTTTCTCCAGTGGCTTTGTAAATATATCCGCCAATTGATTATTCGAGTCAATGAACTGAATCATTATTTCTCCATTCTGAACATGATCTCTAATAACATGATGTCGAATCTCTATATGTTTTTCCCTTGAATGAATATGGATTCTTTGTGAGATTAATAGCATTGGTATTGTCGCATTTGATCTCGGTGCACAATTCTTTAATTCCAAAGTCTTTTAACTGTTGCCTTATTCACAAAATTTGAGAACAACAACTTCCAAGAGCCACATACTCCGCTTCTACTGTTAAAAGAGCCTTGGTACTTTGCTTTCTTAAGAACCAAGACACTAGCTTGTTGCTCAGCAGTCGACACGTATCAAAAGTACTCTTTCTATCAACTACACAACCTGCTAAATCTGCGTCTGAATATCCTAGGAGAGTAAAGTATTATTCTTTGGGATACCACAGACCTAGCTTTGGAGTAGTTATAACGTATTTGATGATGTGTTTTGCAGCACTTAAGTTGGATTCCTTGGGATCTAATTGGAATCTAGCACAAATGCAAACACTAAACAAAATGTTAGGTCTAGAAGTAGTAAGGCAAATAAGCGAACCAATAATACTTTTGTAGAGCTTCTGGTCAACTTTCTTTCCTCATTCATCCTTGTCCAGCTTCAAAGAACTTCACATTGGCATCTCAGTCTTTTTGCAATTCTCCAATCCAAATTTGTTAATGAGATCTTTTGCATATTTTTCTTGATGAATGAAAATTCATTTCTTCAATTGTTTGACTTGTAATCCAAGAAAGAAAGTTAATTCGCCCATGATGCTCATCTCGAATTCATCCCGCATAGACTTAGAAAACTTCTTGCGTAGATTTTCATTAGGAGATCCAAAAATAATATCTTCGACATATATTTAACTAATAAAAAGTCTTTTCCTTCTTTCTTTATGAATAAAGTAGTATCTACCTTTCCCTTTTCAAAACTATTTTGGATTTGAAATTTACTTATCATTTCATACCAGACTCAAGGTACTTGCTTTAATCCATACAAAGCCTTCTACAATCTATAGACTGAGTTTGGCTTTCTTGGGTCTTCAAAACTAAGGGGTTGTTCCATATTGACTTCTTCTTGGATAAATCCATTGAGGAATGTACTTTTGACGTCCATTTGGAATAACTTAAAATTTTTATAGCAAGCAAAAGCAAGTAATAATCTAATTGCTTCTAACCTCGCTATTGGTGTATAGGTCTCATCATAGTCTATCCATTCTTCTTGCGTATATCTTTTGGCCATGAGTTTTGCTTTATTTCTGACCACTTTTCCTTTTTTCCTTTATCGTCCACTTTGTTTCTGAAAACCCATTTAGTTTGAATAATAGATTTACCTTTTGGTTTAGGAGTTATCTCACAAACATCGTTGATGCTGAACTATCTGAGCTCTTCTTGCATGGCTTCGATCTAGCTTTCCATTAGACGGGCTTGTTCTACACTTTTGGGTTCTATTTCAAAAATAAGTGCTAAAGCACTAGACTCTTCTCGCCTTTTGGATTTGGTGCGAATTCCTTCATCAATGTTTCCAATGATGAGTTCCTTGGGATAACTAGACTTATGCTTCTAGTTACTGGTTGGTTTGAAAGTCTGCTAATCATCTGCTTTAGTTGAATCTTCTAGTTCTGCTTGTTGTTGATCTTCAGAAGTCTTAACTACTTCAAGGGAAGTAGACTTTGTAAAGTCTGGAGTAGGTTCAGATTCTTCAAGTTGAGTCTAATCTGGTTGATTCAACATAGAGTCTTGAAACTTGATGTTCATAGATTCTTCCACAGATTGAGTCTTCTTGTTGAAAACTCTGTATGCTTTGCTTGAGGTAGAGTAGCCAAGGAAAATTCCTTCGTCTGACTTTTCTTCAAACTTCCAAGTTCAATCATTTGCATTTTTCAAAACAAAACACTTACAACCAAACACATGAAAATAAGTAACATTTGGCTTTTTCCCTTTATACATTTCATAAGGAGTTTTCTCTAATATAAGCCTCAAGAACACTCTATTGATAATATAGCAGGCTGTAGAGACTGCTTCAGCCCAAAATTGAGAGGAAAATTTACTCTCAATTAAGAGGGTTCTTGCCATTTCCTACAAAGATCTGTTCTTTCTTTCCACAATTCCATTATGTTCTAAAGTGTATGGAGAAGAGAAAACATGTTGGAAACCATAATCATCATAGAATTTTGCAAAGTCTTGATTTTTAAACTCACCTCCATGGTCTGTATGTATGCTTGAAATAGCATATCATTTTTCATTCTGAACTTTCTTAGCAAATTTTGAGAAGTGAGAAAAAGGCTTCAAACTTATTTGCTAGAAAGTAGACCTAAGTAAAACGAGAGTAATCATCCACGATTACTAAGCAGTATTTCTTTCCACCAATAATTTGAGTCCTGATTGGTCCAAAGAGGTTTATATGCAGAAACTGCAAAGTTTGATTAGTAGAAATTAGATTTATAGGTTTAAAGGGACTTTTAACTTATTTTACCAAAACACAAGGAGTGCATAATTCAGACTTTTGATAAGTTAGATAGGGAAGACCACAAACAAGCTTCTTGGATGAAATCTTGGCAATTTGTTTCATGCTGACATGTCCAAGCTTTCAATGCCAAAGATTTGTTTCATCTTGAATGGATATAAGATATTGAGAGCTTTCCGGTTTTATATCTAGGAGGTAAATGTTCCCATGCCTTCATCCAGTGAAAAATTGAGAAAGATCTTTACTTGTTTCCGAACAAATGCCTTATTGGAAGTTAATTTTGAATCCAATGTCGCAAAGTTGACTAATGCTAAGTAGATTGTAATTTAGTCCTTCCACCAAAGAAACATTGTTGATAGTTAGGCTTCCAATCTTCACGGTTCCACAACCAACAATTCTTCCCTCGTTGTTTCCACTAAAAGAAACTTTTCCACCATTTATTTGAACAAACTTTATAAAACGGCTAGAATCTTCTGTTATGTGCCTTGAACAACCACTATCCAAATACCATTTGATCATTCTTTTGATAGTGACCTATGATCAAGAAAAGAACTCAAACTTTCTTTGGTACCCATATTTTCTTGGGTTTAGGAGAGTTAGTGCTAAACACTATCTTTGCCCAATCCCTCTTAACATGTCTTTAGACCTTAGGACATTCCCTCTCGAAATGTTCTGAGCTATTACATTTTGAACATTTGAGAGCACTTCGGCCAACGGGTTTTACAAAAACCTTTTGAAAATGATTTTTGTAAAATGCCCTTATAGGTCTTTATTTGATTCTTTCTTTAACTTTGGGAAAATCAATTAAAGGAATAGTTTTTGAGGTCATTCCCAAACCAAATTTGTTAAAATAAGATCATTGTATAGAAAGAATTTTCTCTAATTTCTCATATCTTTTTGAAAATCTTTTTTGTGATGTTTGAAATATCTTCCTTCAAAAAGACATTTTCTTTAGAAAGAGAATATGGATTTTCTTTCAAATCAACAAAATCTTTATTTAGACTTTCAAACTTCTCTTTTCAAGAAGATTCTTGTTGCTTTAGTTTGGAATTCTCCTTCTTTAGCTTAGAAATCATTTTAAAAGATGTTTTGAGAGTAAGATAGAGTTCATCTATATACTTTGAGACTTTAATAGGGATTTTTAAATTACTAACCTCAACTTCTTTGTCTGAGTTTGAGTCAGAGTTTGTTTCAAGGTTTGAGTCTGATTCAAATTTGGCCATTAGACATATGTTGGCATATTCTTCATCACTTTCCTCGCATTTAGTATCGCTATATGTTTTTGCTTTGAGAGCCTTTTTGTATTTCTCAATTCTTCCTTTCTTTTTCTTCAACAGAGGGCAGTTGGGTCTGATATGCCCATTTTTTCTTGCATTCAAAGAAAATCACATCTTTGTTGACTTCAACATCCTCAGTTGATTTGTTTTGGAATTTTTGAATGCCTTTCTTCTTCCAATTGATTTTTTTTTCCTTTTCTATTCAACTTTCTAAATTTCCTAATCATGAGTGCTAATTATTCATCATTCATGTCTTCTTCTGAATCTGTATCATCATAATCATCGTTAGATTTTAAAATAATTGACTTCTTACCTTTAGAATCTTCTTCCTCATTGATTAGCTCCACTTCATATGATTGAAGTGTGCCTCCTAGTTCATCTACTAAAAAAGGCATGATCCTCTAAGTTTCTCTTATTAATGTTTTCACATGATTCCAGTCTTTGGAGAGTCTACGCAGTAGTTTATTGACATTCATTGGTCCCGATATTGGTTGTCCTTGATATGCTAATCCATTCACAATTTCAGTGAAGCGTCTAAACATATCAGTGATGGATTCTCCAAGCTTCATCTTGAAGGTTTCATACTGTCCGAGTAGAATATTGATTTTTGTTTCCTTTACTCAATCAGTTCCTTCATAGGTAACGTGCAATCTATCCCAAACTTCTTTCGTTGTTTCACAGGAAGAAATTTGATTATATTCAATAGGAGATAAATCACAGTATAAAGAGTAGATAGTTTAGTATCAAGAACTTGTCTCTTGGTTAATTTTTCTTGTGTCATTTCGCCATCGTCTGCAACTTTTTTTTCCTCTTTCTGATATTGATGTAGCTTTTGGTTTGATCTATTTTTCTACCACATCCCATTCTAGGGGATCTTTTGATCTTAGGAATTCCTTCATCTTGTTTTTTCACACGTCGTATTTCTTCCCATCAAAATAAGGGGGTTTGGTGTTGCTTTGGCCTTCAACCAAACCTGGAGCCAAAATGCTAGCTATAGACCTTTAACTCAGAAGTAAAAACACTTCAATAAAATGAGCACACAAGCTCTAATACCAATTGAAATGACTAGTACAAACACCCAGAGGGGGGTAAATAGGTGTTAAAAGAAATTTTTGCAAAAACGTTTGAAAAATACTTTACTTCAAAAAACAGAGTCTGAAAGTCAATGAACTTAGGTGATTTTTAAATCTCTAACAATTAAACAAAATTACAAATAAGTAAAGGAGTTTAGGGAAGAGAATGAAAACACAAGGTTTATAATGGTTCAACATAAATCAAGCTCACGTTCACTCTCCAGCGCTGACAGCCTACTAGCTGGATTTCACTATGAATCAAAAGAGATTTTACAATCACGCAATCTTGACTTCACAGTGCAAAAGCTCTACTACGCTCTTTTGAAGTCTCACAAATGTTTGCTCTCTCTTTTGAGTGTAATTTGAGTTCAGCAAATGAAATAGCAAAGAATTAATAAGTTTTAGATTTTGAAATTTTCCTCTCTCGCACACTCTCTCAAACAACTGGAGAGTCCGCCTTAAATACACATGCATGCTTTCATGACCATTGGCACTTTCCAAATGAGTTCTTCCAATCTACCCATTGAACATAATCAATCAAGGAGTTCTCGAGTCATTTTAGAAATGTGAGGAGAGCCCATCAATCATGTTCGCCCATATAATCGGGATATTGGTTTCCATAAGTAGAACCTTCCAAGTTTGTTTGCCTTTCAAAAGATTTGATTATCAGAATTGATTCCAATAAGGATAATCAATCACATAAGTGCTATAACCAGCCATAAGGTTATCCATAAGCCGTACGAATCGAATCATAAAGATAATCTCGCATCTTGATAAGTCTTCATTCTTCAGTGTCGTTCGGTCTGGAATCTATTAGTATGAACAAACTTTGATCCTAAAGTCTGTCGATCTTCAGACTTTGACTTTAAAGTCTTGTAGTCTTCAAACTAGACTGTGGAAAGATTTTGTCAACTTCAAAATAATAAATGAGTTTTGTCTAACACTTTCAACTCAGACAACGCCATTCGGTAAGAAGCCTTAGAAATTGGCTTTGTCCCGTGGGCTAACTCAATCACAAATTCAATCTCTTTTTTCTGGCGGCAGACCTGGCAATTCTTTTGGGAATACACCTCGAAATTCTTGAACTACTGCTATGTCCTCACTCTTCAGTTTCTCAACTATCTTATCTATGACAATTGCTCAGTAACCTTGACAATCACCGTCTAACAAACAGGTTGCCTCGAGTGACAAGACTAAAGGGGTTGAAGGTCCTTTTCGATTTTCAATAAATTCAAACTTTTATCCGTCAACGGGTCAAATTGTATCACATCGCAACAACAACACATTACAACAAAAGGCTCCTTGAGTCAAACCTTTTTATACATGACAACAAGGTTATACATAAGCAAGCTAGTCAAGTACAACTTTAGTCAAAGATTCTTCTTTCTACTATGTTATTATAACAACGGAAATTTTACAACCTTCACCCAAAATTCTACTATGTTACTCTGATAAAATCACCTCAAAAACATTCTTCATCTGATTGGTGCATGGTCGGTCCATTCATGTTTCTTTAGCCATCCTAGTGGCGTCCTATCTACAGTAACGGTACTTTTGCTCTCCTGGACTTACACAAATAGTTCCTTACCTGATGGCCGTGCTAGCCACATCTAAAGAACACTCTTGTTAAACTTGGACACTGGGTTGGTCCATGCTTCTTGCTACAAACTCAGCACATGTCTAGTGAGTCCTCTACCTCCTGTCGGGTGATAGCATGCACCCTTTCTTGTACCGGAGGCCTAATCCAAGTACCCCACTGTGCATCTTGTGGCGCATTCTCTATATTTTGTTCCATTGGTAGTGGTGGTGGTAGCTGTTGTGACTCCATTTGCCTGCGCAGACAATTTCTGGCTAGGTGACCCCGCTGGTCACACACAAAATAAGCACCCGCCCTAGTAGGACACGAGGCTGATCCATGATGTCCCCCGCAGGAACGACACACTCTAAAATGGCTCGTTGACTTTCCTATGTCACCCCTACTGTTGGGTGGAATGGGATATCTTCCTCTTGTCATCGATCTCTTACCAACCCAATTTTCATCTCTATTAGAACCAAACTATGACACCAATGTAGAGGCTTGTTCCCCGATCACAATTCCAACTTGGGCTTCAACAGGTGCAACAGCAATGACGGTTATAGCATTGGCGACAGCAGTGACAACAGCAACAACGGTGGCTTGATTCTGTGCTTGTTAACCTAAAATGCCTCCCAAAGTCTCTAATGCATGAATGATCCCATTGAACCTAGGATTGCTTGGTGCTACTACACGCTCAGTACTAGCTTGCGACAGTAATCTTACACTTGCACTGGCCTAAGCCTGCACTCTACCTCAGGTACCGATCTTTGTCGGCGTCCTACCCCAAGTTACAGGTCCTATTGACCTCCTCCAATGAGTTCTTCACTCCCGGTCACTCATCACGCTGATTCTTTATGGAAACCTACTTTCCAATTCCAATACCATATTAGAATTTGAGTGACCCCACAAACAAGCTACCAATCAGCTATCACTCATATGCATCAGCAATTTAAAAGTGGTTTTTCCTACTAACTATCCCATGACTCATTGCACGTTATCACTCCAAACACTAACCCGCTCTGATACCACTTAAACGAGGATGTCACACCCTGACCCTCGAGCGCGTGCAAATCTCACTGTGGTCGATTTAAATTTGACTTCCCAGGACCAGTCGCCGACCCTTTCATTTTTAATACACACGCGGAAGCGAATAATAACCCCTGACAACAAACAATATGGGATAGGAAAGCAGAGCAACATTTCACAATTATCTATGCGTTCCAATTGTTAATTTTTCCCTTTAAGGGTACCACCTACTCATAAGTTCGATGTCTACTGGCACAGTCAGGTATTGTCTCACCATCATTGAGCACGATCACGTCTATATCATAATAGATGACTTCCCCGAATGAGCGTAGGTCTAGAATTTACTACGACTCGAGTCACCTACTCATAAGTTCGGTGTCTTTCTGGCGTAGCCAAGCGTCATCTCACCTCCATTGAGCACAGCGACGTCCATATCTTAATAGATGGCTTCCTCAAAGAGGCGTAGGTCCAAAATCTAATGCAACTCGCGATCCAAAGAATGGATATCCCATATAGGGTAATGTCCGGCTTAAAAGTTCTCATTAACCAACACACAACCAATCAATCTCGGCCTAGGACATTGTGCATTGCACTCAAATATCTCCATTAAAATAGTGATCCTAGTCTATTTTCTTCATATTAGAAATATCCGATGAAAATAGTCATGTGTGGGTACAAAATTAGTTTGAACCCGAAAAATTCATATCCTTCAATTTAAAAATCCCATTGTTTTATATAATATGTAAAATCATTTTCAGTGATTAAACCCGACACCCGAGATTTTCTGAATAAATATTGAAATTCACGATTTTTGGAATAAATTACCAAAAATCCAATTAGCACTCAATTTGCACAAATTAACATCAAATTGCATAAACCAACCACACCATTGCAATCAGCACGAAATTTTGATCATCGGCTATCCCGATCTAATTTCCGGAAAAATATTTAATTATTAATTAATTATCAAAATTAATTAAATAATTCAATTAAATGCCAAAATAGCTAACCTAGACCGAAATTGCAAAATTAAATACCGAGACGAGCCCGGAAAATTCCCGAAGCAATCTAGATAATTAATACAATCTATCTAGGCCCTAATTAACTTAATTTAACAATCTAACATGCAAGATTGGATATTTAAATAACTAATTTAATCTAACTAACCACCTAAACCTTGATTAACTTAATATAATCACCCTCTAAGCATAATTAACTTACTAATTGAGGTTTAGCGAGTTAACTCACTTGATTTGCGATCCGCTAAGACCAAAACGATGGGGACGCGACGGGGATCAATAAGTTCCAAAATAGTGACACCAACAGGGCACGGATCAGGCCTGAAAATTGGCCCGAGGAAGCCCACATTTCTGCTGAACTTGGCCGAGCTTCGTTGCTACTGGACTTGCGGCTCCGAGCGGCTGATTCGATGGGACTGCGAGCACGAAACTAGGGCTGCTTTGATCGTGTGGACGGCAGCTGCTTCAACTTTGATGGGACGCGCGACTTGGACAACAGCTACAAGAAGCAACTTTGGTTGTGGCAACAGGAGGTGACAGGTGGCGCACGAAGGGAGCTGCTTGGTCAACTAAGGTGGAGAAGATTGTTGGAGTTGACCGACGTGGGGACAGCAGAGAGAGAGGGGGAAGGTCGGTGTGATTCGGCCACTAGTGGGCAGAGAAACATGGCTGAAAAATTCAGAGGAAGGAGCTGCAAAGGCGTGAAGGTGAAATCGAAATGGAGAAGCAGTGAAGGAGGGGGGGTCGGCATATGCGGGAAGCTTTAGAGAAAATGGGGGCAAAAAGTCAAGGAACTTATCTCATTTGATTAATGCTTTGTCCCCCTAAAACCCCTCAACTTATCCTACATGTCTCCAATTACTTTCTTATAGATAAATTCCACAAATTATCCAAATTGATGCAAAAATTGCACCCCCTCAAGCCTAGCTCCGAATTTACTCATTCTTGGACTTCAATTTCTTTGAAAAATTCCCAAATTTGATGTCCAATTTTGATGAAGAAAAAACCCACATAATTTCTACAATTTCCTTTTGCCAAGTAGCTCAGTTTGCAAGTAAAAAATCCCTTCAATTTGGCCAATCCAAATTTCCGTTCGTTTTCCGAAACATCCGAATCGATTTTCCGTTAAAAATTTGGAATCACCGAAAATTCTTCAAAGGATGAGTAGGCGTTCCTAAAATAAATCGTGACATGATAGAAATTTCAATTGCTAAAATCGGGTTCAAATTCGCAATTAATTTCAATCTGACGCAATTTTAGCATGACCTAACCTACCGGGTAGTTTTTAGGAAATTTTAGTGCAATTGACTCATGGTCGATTATTTTCGAGACACGACGTACATCTTTGACACATTGACAACTCTCGGTTGTCGTAAAAATCTGGAGGTTTCAATTACGTACACAAGGTACCCAAAACGATAAGAAATCGATCTAGTGTCTATCGACGAGAATTTTACAATCTGGTGGAGTCATCCACACTCTAATCACCTATCTAAATCGAATCGACTTATCTCCAGCCTCTGATAGATTTTCGATTGTGTCGTAATGACCCTTGCAAATTAGCACGGTCGAGTAGTCGATTCCAGATTGAATTCTCAAGTCTATTGCGTTAAAATTCCTTAATGATTTCCCCAGATAGTCTAGTTATCTCATGAGTGATCGGCTCAGAGAATAACACTATAGGCACATCAACGAAAGGCCCGATTTATTCAATTGAAAACAAAATTGAAATTTTAGGATGTCACAAGTGAGGCCGCCTTGGCCTAGGCAGGGGTCAGGCTTGCCCTTGCTCCATTGCGCCTCACTTGTGGTGGGTGAGGCCAACTCGGCGGCCATGGCCAGTGATGGCTACCGGCGTCAGTGCTGACCATGTCATGTGGCACCGCCAGTGTCCATGTCAGCGAATTCTGACCAAAATGCCGATAGATTCAATTGGTAAGAAGTGAAAATGTGTATGACTAAATTAACAAAATTGAAAGGTTTAGAATCGAATTGGTAAAAGTGCAATAAGTTTAGCATTTTTAGACAATTTTCCCGATTTCGGGAGGAAATACCGTCTAGGGTAGGAAGGGATGTCTCCATAGGCATAGACCATTAGAGAAGGTTCATAAATTTGACTAGGACCATCTTAAACCAAAAAGCTATATTTATTAAAAATAGTTTACAAAATTGTTTTAATAGGATAAATGTCAGATTGTGAGCAATCATCTAAATAATTGGTTATATTCAAAAATTAATAATAGCCCAACTTATCATTTAATAAATTAGTTATATAAATTAGACATAATGAGCTTGATATTTTGCTAAAACAAAAACTCATAACATATTTTTAACGGTTTAGAATTTGGCTTGTGTATAAGAATTAGACGTATAGAACCAGCCCAGTCCCCCATACATATCATCTGTCACGCCTCGATCCTTCGAGCATGTGCCCATCCCTACACAGTCAATTAACTAGCGACGTCCCAAAATGAGTCGCCAACTCATTTATTTTAATTCGCATGCGGAAGCAAATAATAAATCCCCAAACAACAACAAGATGTGATAGAAAAGTAGGGCCACAAATTTTTCAAACCACAACGCACTTATATATATATAACTATGTCATATGCAATACTAGTCGATGTGTACACGGTCCGCAAAAGGGGGGGTTTAGGGTACTACATATCATCTTCCTCATTTGAGCCTTCAACTAACTACTCCGAAGTCTTTGGATCCGAAAGATCTGGGTCTACCACCGAACCACTTGGAGGATCTGATGTGCCTTTTCCAAAAGCAACCTCCAGCACATATACTGGTATCTTAGATTCTGGTATGAGACATTCTCTCTATCCATTCCGCTCACGACGGTACCATGATCTGTATCAATGTGGTACCTTATGGGGTAAACCCACATCGACCTAGACCATGGACTTCACAAGTTCATAAACCCATCCCCTTGGGTTCCGATGAAGCGGAATATAAACTACCTGCTCTGTGACCTTCTTCAGCTAACCAAAATGCTTGGAAGGAGCTGCCATCTAGGGACTTGAAAATGTTATCCCACAACGGGGTGAGAGGACGTCTCAGCAAGTTCACCCCCAAACTCCAATTAGGAAGGAAATACGCCTAAAGGCTACCTATGCACGTAGAAGACAAAGGACTTACCTTTACCTCAGTTCTCTCTTGCATGTCAGTACAATTCATATCACAGATGCATATAGCGAATACACACATCACTTGGAACGTCTCACACAATCTCAACCAAACACGCTTCCCACCTTTTAATCATGGTCCAAAGGGCATGGCTTGTTTGATGCTCGGTGGTCTTTTGGCGTAGCCAAGCGTTGTATTTTAATCACGATCCAATGGGCACGGCCTACTAGAAGTTTGGCTGTTAATCACGGCCCCATGGGCATGGCTTACTAGAATTTTGGTGGTTTTCTTCACCCATCCCATATCGTCACACACAACATATGTCACCTCATCTTTCAATAGTTATCTTACTACGACTATAAACTATTACACGATTATTCACCCACAACCAAGGACATTGTGCTTCACATTTAAATTTCTCAATTAAATTAATGTCTTGGCATATTTTCTTTGTGTTAAAAATACCCGATAAAAATAATCGTGTGTGGGTACACAGTTGGCCTAAGCCAAAAATATAATATATTTAATTTACGAAATCCCACTAATTATATAGTCTATCAAAACATTTTTGACGTTGTAAACTGACGCCCGGTAATTTTCTAATTAAATACTGAAATTAATAAATTTTGGGATAAATACCCTAAAATTACAATTCACACTCAAATTGCACAAACTAGCACTCAATTAAATAAACTAATCACACCATTGCAATCTACACGAAATTCCGATCACTGGCTATCCCGGTCTAATTTCTGAAAAATGATAAATAATTAAATAATTACCAAAATTAATTAAATAATTACCAATAAATATAAAAAAAATATCAACTTAGGCCATAAAAAACTAATTAAAAGCCGAGACGGGCCCGAAAGTTTTTTGAACCTATCTAAATAAATAATACGACCTATCCAGTTGCTAATTATGCTATACTAACCACCTAACATACAATAACGATTAATTAAATTGCGAATCCATTCTAACTAACCACCTAATCCAAGCTTAACATAAACTAATCAATCCTTAAGCATAATTAACTCCCTAAACAAAGATTAGTGAGTCAACTCATTGAATTAGCGATCTGACGAGACCACGGCGATGGCGAGGCAAAGATGAGCTATAAACTCCAAAGCAAGAGCACGTTTCAAGGTCCAGAAGGGCTCGGAAATGGGCCAAATAGTGTTGTGCAAACCTAGGGGCTTTGGTTTTGTTGCTGGGTGGAAGGAGGCTGAGTGGCTGGTTGGGGCCAAAACAATAAGATAGAGCTAGGTGGAGCTGTTGCAAGTCCAGGCGGGCAACGACAGAGCTCCACAGTGGCGAAGGCAAGCTGGCAGGCTTCGGCTTAGTTTGGCATGACCTGAGGAGCCTTGAACTGGGTGGCATGGTGGCTAAACGGGTTGTAGAAAGCAGTATGGGTGCGGACTCGCGTGGAGGCACGACGGCGAGCGAGCGACTCCGGCTGCCTTTGGAGGGTCCCTCCAAGCTCATCTTCTATCTTTTTGTCCCCTAGAAGAGGTCCCACCATGGCTGCTAGCTTCCTCAGCAATCTTCGAGCCTCAAAGCTTCCTCTAGAAGCCTTAGAAGTGGTCCAAAAGGTTGAGGCATGGGGGGTTACGAATTTGGACTGGATTTCTCCCAATTCCTCTTCAATCCTCACTTGAATCAATTCAATTTGGTCCCTAAAAATTCCACCATTGTGTCCATGATCAAATTGGTATTTTTCCTCACCCATAGAACCAAATTTTCATCCCAAAAACGTGATAAAAAATGGTCCTCCGAATTTCCTGGACAAAAACGGCTCTATATTGACTTTTCGCCAAAAATCTTGATTTGCAGAAAAATCTTCGGAGGATGAGTCGACGTTCCTAAAATGACTTGTGACATAACAGAACTTTCAATTTCTAAAATCAGATTTAAATACGCGGTTAATTTCAATTTAGCGAGATTTTAGCGTGATCTAAACTATCGGATAGCTTTCGGAATTTTTTTTTTTTTTTGCAAATGACCCGTGGTCAATTTTCTTCGAGCCACAATGAACCTCTTCGACACATTGGCGACTTTCAATGGTCATGAAAATCCTAAGGTTTCAAATACAGAGATAGGGTACTAAAACAACAGAAAAATCAGTCTAGTACTAATCGACGAGAATTTTGCAATTTGGTGGAATCACCCACGTTTAGCCATACATCTCTGTCCAACTGACCTATCTCTAATCTATAATCGATTTTTAACTGTAGCATAATGATCTCTACAGATGAGCATGGTAGAGTAGTCGATTCCTAATCGAATTCTCAAGTCTATTGCATTAAAATCCCTTAATGAGTTCTCCAAATAATCCAGTTATCTCAGGAGTGATCAGCTAAGAGAATAGCACTATAAGCACGTTGATGAAAAGCCCGATTAATTTAATTGAAGGCAGAACTGAAAATTTCAGGATGTCACATCATCACTAAAAAAGAAAACCTTGAAATAGAAAAAATAAATCCAAAAAAAGAAGGCGTGCCTGTACATGGGGGAAGCTCGCCTTGAATTGATTATCACTAGACCGATCGATATTCTAGGCTAGTCAACTACGTGTAACATGAAATCTAGGTTGACCTTCTAAAAGTTTAGGAGGATCACTTACTGGTTTATGAAATCAGTCTTTAGAATATGAAATCCCCACTTGATGTTTTGCTATCTAATTGATTGGGTAAATTTTGGTTCAGAGGTTAAGGAAAGAAGACATGTATGAATAAATGCGATTTGACTAAATTCTTGCCACTAATTATCGAACAAGAGGAGAATAAAACAGTGGGTATACCGCCCAATACAATGGGACCATCTTCTTGGCCCTATTTCTCTAAGAGTCCCTGGGGCTTTTCGGCTTCAAGTTGCCCGAAAGCTTACTGTGATCACCACCTAGTATGGTCCTTCCGCGGGTGATTTTTAATGTTTGAATACCTAAAAAGTTTTTTCAAGTGGGTTCTAGGCAATTCAGAAATGGATAGCTTATTAAATTAATGGGTACTATGAGAAGATAACTGTATTTGGTATAAATTGATTCCCAATAATCTTGTGCTTGAAAAAGTTATGTACTGACACTCGAACACAACACGTCCACAACATGAGCCGACTTGCTTCACTGTCTTCCTTTCAAAGTCTTTCTTTAAAAAGGTATTGTTGTAGTTATGTAGATGAGCTAACTCTACTAGAAGAAACCAATAGCCTATGGGCAAAACTATACAAAAAAAACAAAAAAATAAAAAACAATAAGAAGTCAAAATTGATTTAAAACTCTCATTATAGGTGGCTTGTAGATTAGTGACCGTTGTTGGTGAGGGTTTTGCGAAACCTGTTGCCAAGAACTATTGTGGAAGGATAACAATTAGGCACTCATCTAGCCAACTCCATGACAAGATATTGATGGCGCTAATATAATTTAAATACTGTGACAACTAATGAAAAAGTTACATCAATAAATGAAAGTACTAAAAAGACACAATTGCAACCAATTTATTCTTGATTT
The DNA here is from genome assembly GCA_019915205.1 of Eucalyptus rudis. Lineage (NCBI taxonomy): Eukaryota > Viridiplantae > Streptophyta > Magnoliopsida > Myrtales > Myrtaceae > Eucalyptus > Eucalyptus rudis. Next base: position 6,381,010 of record JAHMTN010000003.1, on the reverse strand, counting down.
TCTTAGAGAAAGTGCATTCACAAAGTGTATAGATAATCTTTGTCTCGAGCTATAAATACTGTCAAAGAATACAAACACTTTTGGTATTTTTTGTTTTTCCTTGTTGAAGGGATTGCTTTAATTTCTTCAACTAACAATTTTCAAACAATAAAGAACGCTTTTGAACAAAGGATCGCTCAAAAGGGCTGAGATGGGCTATAGGCAACCAATTACAAGGGAGGGCTTCAAGTTTGCTAATTGATTGGCCTCACAAAAACAATGGATAATTGGGATTTCATGGAGATGGGCCGGATGAAATTGGCATTTTGCAATAAGGGCCCGCAAATCCCACCAAGGTTGATCAGTACCCAAGAGAAAGCCTATCGGATATTGAGCACTTGCAGCCTAAAGGTATAGTTTTAACAACACCAAAGCCCAACTAATAGGTGAAGAAATGTATAGTCTGGTGGGCATTATTTAGTCTAGACAAGAGAAGTAGTATTCATGCTAATGGATGCACAAAAATTTATAAATGTGCAAAATTACAGAGGATCGATGTATGATTTAGCTTCAAATAGTAAAAACAACTTGGAAGAATCTTAATGACTATGATGAATAACAGTATGTTCTTTTAAATGCACACGATCCCTTTAAGCAATCAATAGTTTATTCTCCAAATACATTGATTTTTTATGATGGATCATAAAAAATCACGGTGGAAGGCCAAGCAATCACACCGTGAGATCATCCATGAAGAATAATTTTCACTTACACTACCATTCATCGAGGGTACAATTCAGTAACTGACATATCATTGGTTGACGAAGGCATGGTCCTATTAGTAGATTGATTCAATCCAAGCTCTTTCATTGGGATGCTTAGTCCCCCCGATCTACTTTGGATGAAGAAGGCTGGATGTCGAGGCAATGGCAAGTTAAAGTGATTGCTACTGAGCTTGAGAACTACGGTTGCCATGGTGGGTCTAATAGCTGGATCTTCCTGAATGCATAGTAGGCCAATGTGCAAGCAACGAAGGACTTCATCTCTTGAATAAGAATCCATGATAGCCGGGTCCAGCACTTTCAAGGCCGTGCCATCCCTCCATTTATTCCATACCTACAACAATAATTCCCGAAAATCTTCACAAAATTGTGGCATTAATTCAATGAATCATCATGCAAGACATTTGAATCTAGCAAATATCCATATATGACTATGGAAAAGGACCATAAGTGTTTCTTTTGGCTAAATGACTAAGTTTTTACAAAGGAATTTCAATTTCACTTGACCAAATTTACAAAGAGTGCAGTGTGAATATTTGCTTTTATAGCATAGCGAAACTTACATAACTAGCAAGATATTCTCCCCCATCCAATTGGTGGTAGAAGTTATTCTTCTTGCCACAAATGATCTCTATAAGCAGTATGCCGAAACTATAAACATCAGATTTCACTGAGAACTCTCCATGCATTGCATATTCTGGAGACATGTAACCACTGTAAAACCGAACATTAGCCACATGTATATTGCATAATTATAGGCAAATCAATGAGTATCCTTAAATGGATAAAATGAGCATGTCTAGCATCCAATGACAAAGTCATCTACTTAAGACCTAAGACTTACAAGGTCCCCACGATTTTATTTGTGCTAGCTTGAGTTTGATCAACTCCAAAAATCCTTGCCATGCCAAAATCTGAAATCTTTGGGTTCATTTCACTATCTAACAAGACATTGCTACATTTTAGGTCACGATGGATGATCCGGAGACGAGAATCTTCATGTAGATAGAGCATTCCTCGAGCGATCTCAGATACTATTTTATATCGTAATGACCAATTCAATTGACTGCTTTTTTGGGGATCTGCATTGTTGCACCAAAACTCATTATGTGCTAGCATGTGGCACCTATTCAAAAACTCAAGGTGAATATGTTGGCTCTCATCGATCAAAGGTAGCTTAAATTAAAAACTATAATAAGTTGAAAGAATAGAAAACCTCTTAATTTCAAGTTTTCCACAACTAGTGAAAGCTGGAACATTTGATTTGAAGCAAATGTACATAAGAAGGTTAAATTGCAACATACCAAATAAGAAGTAATCAAGGCTTCTATTTGGCACAAACTCGTAGGTGAGTAGTTTTTCATCTCCCTCCAAGCAAAATCCGAACAGTCGTACAAGGTTTCTGTGTTGAAGCTTCGCAACTAATAGAACTTCGTTTTTGAATTCTTCATCACCTTGTCTAGAACTTCGAGATAGCCTATTCACCACAATTTGTTGTCCATCCGGAAGTCTACCTTAAAGTGTGTTGAATTTACCGTGTAATTCCTTATCACAACTTTTTAAAAACTAAACTAAAAAAGCATTACATTTTTTTTTGGCACCATTATCTTCAATTCAAATGTAAAGCATTCTTCATTGTTTTTAACTTATATGTAATATGTACCTTGAAAACTTCACCAAATCCACCTTCACCCAACTTGTTTTCAAGAGAGAAATCATTTGTTGCTGCTTGTATTGTAGCCAAGTCAAATTGCAAGGACTCCACGGTGGTAAGTTCATTTGCACCTAAATTAAGAAAAAAACGCAATTTGATTATCAAATTGTATCGACATTGGCTCCTAGTGGCATTTATATGGTTGTCGGTGCTTGGGAACATTATCACGATGAAGAGCATTGGACTAGGCTTGTGGCATCCCGGAAATTCAAAGCCGAGCCTTAAGGTGTGTTAAATGTCTTTAATTAGGTGGTAGAATTTTATGGCTTATGCTTTAGCCAATTTGTCTTTTAATTTGATGAATTTTGCTTGTGATTGTGGAAATTTAAATTTAATTAGTTAATGCTTGGCCATATGATTTAAATTTCAATAATTAAAAATATCCCAAGACTTTGGCCAAGATGAAATTTGAATTTAGAAATATTTATAGAAAGAAATTCAAAAAAAAAAAGGGGGGAAAAATAGGGTTATTTTCGAATGGGCCTTGGACCCATTAGCCTAGAGCTTGGTGGGCCAAGCTAGTCGGCCCATTGGGCCCAAGAGAGGAGTTCGACCAGCCCAAGGGGGAGTGGCCGGTTGGGCCCAACTCCAAAGCCCAACAAGCCCAAATCAATTCAAAAATTAGTGTGACAAGTGGCATAAAGGAATGGCATGCATTGGCCATGGTTGAGGTGGATTAATCATTGCAAATGATGGGCTTTAGAGGATATAAAAGGGGATTAGGAGAGAGAGTGGCCGGCTCTTGCTTCATTTCCGTCCAAGAGAGGTGTGCGAGAGAGAGAGAGGGTTTGAGAGAAAGAGAGAAACCGAGAGGGGAGGAGGCGGAGCCGAGAGGGAGGTGCCGCCGTTCGTCCGCCGTCCGACCGTCCTACGCCGCCGTGCTTGCTGTGTGTTCTTCTTTAAGGCAAGTGGGGGTCTATAACTTCTCTTGCATGTTGTTTTTGATGGTTGCATGTTAGATTTTAGGTGTGGTTTGGGCGAAGAACCGAGGTAAGGGTTGCATGTGTTCATGTTATGTGGCTGTTTCCGTTCGGTTTGTGGTAGACAGTTTCTTATTCGAGCTTTCATGTGTATTTGGAGTGTGATTTTGGCTTCGGTGTCTTCATGAAAGTTGAAGATAACATCTTGAGGTATGACATACTCGAATTTCATGGAAAACGAAGGTGATATGAGGGGTCAAAAGTTCTATTTCACGGAGGCTTTAGATCTGCGAATTTCCTACTGACCTCTTGATGATTTCTTGGTTTCATGTTGATTTCTGTTTGAGATATCACTTTGTTGTCTTCATGAAAGTTGTTGGTAATATCCAAAACTACAACATACTCAAATTTGAAGAGAAATGAACAAGTATAGCCTAGTTAATCGGCTAGATCTTTGAGACGGATGGTTCTGTTGAAGTGAACCGAGACACCCGAGACTTCAAGGACTTAAAAGAGGATCATAATTTGGTTATTTAACCTAGATATCTTCATGAAACTTGTAAAGGACACATTGATATATAACATACTCGAATTTCAGAAGAAACGAAAGAGATTTGATGGGTCAAACCTAAGTTTTTCGGTGATATGTACTCTGGACGAAACGGTAGAGGTTCCAGAAGCTTCATGGAGTTGTATAAATTAATCTATAAAGAATTTGGCTTAGAGTTATACACGAAAAATGCACGAAAATGTGTTGGCTATCACCCTGTAAAATTTGGGAATTTTCGGAGGTCATATGAATATTTTAATTGAATTAATTCGAAAACTGTGCAATCTGGCCATTTTCCGAATATTGTGAGTATTTTGTGGAAATTTGGGAAATTATGTAAAATGCAAATTAGCCATGGATTTTATGTGAAATTTGATTCTAATTGTTTTTTTGATGATTGATTGAAGATTATGATTTTTGGAAAATCATAAATATTAAATATAATATTTATTTATGAAAATAAAATAATATAATAATATAATAATATAATAATAAAATAATAATATAATAATAAAATAAAAGGTGGGTTATTTTATTGGCCATGAGTCCTATGGAATTATGATGCATTGCTATATGACATTGATGCATGTATGATCATGAATTATGATGTATTGTTATATGGCATTGATGTATGAATGATCATGAATTATGATGCATTGTCATATGGCATTGATGCATGTATGATTATGAATCATGATGCATGTGTGTGAACAATATGCCATGAAATAATAAGATGAAAAGGATGATAAAAAGTGGAAAGTGATATGTGAGTAAGAGGTTGTGGCGGAGGATGTTGTCTGGTGGCCTGGTGGCGTAATTCCAGAGGTTCCCTGGGAGTTTCAGGATGCCCGGAATGTGGGGGGCCGGAAGTCCGGTTGTATCTGGGATACATGCCCGGAAGTGACTCGCGATGCCAGGATTAGGGTGCGAGATCCCCGGTTAGAAGGGTAAAGGCCGGAAGCCCTGTCGGAGGTTTCTGCCCGAAGGGAATGCCTCGTGATGCTAGTTGAGATGCGAGATGCCCGGAATGTGGGGGGTCGGAAGCCCAGTGGCCATGAGATGGCTGGGATACTGGGAACCCTGTCGGAGGTTTTTGCCCGAAGGGTGATGATCAAATTGATCATGGAATCCTGTCGGAGGTTTCTGCCCGAAGGATTGATAATGATACCCTGTCGGAGGTTTCTGCCCGAAGGATTGATAATGATACCCTGTCGGAGGTTTCTGCCCGAAGGGAGGGTGATGATGGTGAATTTGATAATTTGAGAAATGATAATATGATGTGATATGCATGGTGATGCATGGCTAATGATGATGTGATATGCATGGTGATGCATGGCTAATGATGATGTGATATGCATGGTGATGCATGGCTAATGATGATGTGATATGCATGGTGATGCATGGCTAATGATAATATGATATGATATGCATGGTGATGCATGGCTAATGATGATGTGATATGCATGGTGATGGCTAATGATGATGTGATATGCATGGTGATGGCTAATGATGATGTGATATGCATGGTGATGCATGGCTAATGATGATGTGATATGCATGGTGATGCATGGCTAATGATGATGTGATATGCATGGTGATGCATGGTTAATGATGATGTGATATGCATGGTGATGCATGGCTAATGATGATGTGATATGCATGGTGATGCATGGCTAATGATGATGCATGATATGCATGGTTACAAGGTAAGTGATGTCTGCAGCGTGTGATGATGTGTATGGTGCATTGGAATGTTATTGGATTTCCCTATCTGCTGAGTGGTTGTACTCACCCCTTTTGGGGATAACATTTCAGATTAGCACTATGCCGCTACCTGCTGTTTCGCGTGGGGTATTTTACGGTATACCGTCTGATGTTGAGGTGGAGTGTACGGAGATAGATTGTCCCTCTGTGCCCGGATTGACGTTTATCCGAGTACGATGCTTGGTCATGTATGATATCGGCCTGGCTGGGGGCCCTATCATACAAGAGTTCATTTCTGTTCACGTCCGTCGAGATGGTGTCATGCGAGGGATGCTGCCGCCGCCACCACCTGATGCACCGGGTTGGGTGTAAGACCTGCGCGCAAGGAGTAGGAGCTAGATCACTTTTTGATGTAGATAGTTGACGCTGGTGATGGGAGGGTTTGTGTTCATATGATGTTAGGGGTCGAGGTTTCTTTTTGAGATTTTAGGTAGGACATGGCAGAGTCCTAACCTGTCTGTTTTTTTTTTGTACCGACCCGAAGGAAACCCCATCTCGCTATATGTATGTATGTAAGCAAAGCGTCAACGTTATTTATAAAATCATGATGTTTAGCTGGTGTGTATTTGTATCATGGGTTAGTAAGGGAGATGGAGATGTTTAATTTGCTTCCGCTATGAGTCGCGCATGGGACCGTTTTAAAAAAAAAAATGCCTATAATCTGGCAAGGCTTAATTTAGCCAAGAGATAGAGATGGTAAAAGATGTAACACCGGCGCTGGTGACGACCTGCGAAGGGTTCGGGGTGTCACAGCCGCCCTTTTTGGTATCAGAGCTAAAGGTTATAAGTGGAGTGATAAGGAGCCTCATTTGGAAATTGAGGAAACATGATGACAATACACACCATAGGATGTAAAGCGTAATAATTGAATAACGGGTGATGGGAATTCACTCGTAGATCCTTAGTAGTTTGTTTTGAATTGCCTTTAGGTGCCAGTAACATGTATATGTTACTTATGTGGTAGTGATAATTGCTTTGAGTGGAGGCAGTGAGTCTCAGATTATTCCTGAGGCAATGCTTGGAAATTGCAGGAAAGTCATGGTGCGAGCTGGAAGTGCTCATCCATCGAGGGCTGAAGCCTCTGCTGCAAGGGCTGAACCCCGAATGGAAGATATCCTGCAGGCATTAGCCAATATTGGAAATCTGATGGAGAGGCAGGCGCAGCAACAGCTCGGAGCAGAACGCCGTACTCAAGGACTAGTGGAGCAGTTTTTGAAGCTGAAGCCACTTAAGTTTAATGGAATGGGAAGTCCTGAGGAGGCAGAGCAATGGATTGATGGGATGGAAAGAATTTTCCGGCTGTTGGACTGCACTGATGCTGAGAAAATAGTCTTAGCAGAGTACCAATTGGAGGGGAATGCAAAGTTTTGGTGGAGAGCTTCGAAGGACATAATCTTTCCACCAGGTACTGATGTTAGCTGGGAAGAGTTTGTGAGAGCTTTTAATAGGAAGCATTTCTCTGACTGTGCTAAGGATAGGAAGATTACTGAATTTGTTCAGCTAGAACAAAAGGGGTTGACTGTAGATCAGTATGAGGCTAGATTTTCTGAATTGTCTAGATATGCTCCTAGATTGATTGAGGATCAGGAAGAGAAGACTAAGAGATTCCTGAAAGGGCTGAGGACTGACATTAGAAAGCAGTTGGTGCCTTTGAACATAAGAGATTATAATGAGATTTATGAAAGGGCGCAGTTAGTGGAGCAGGAGTTGTTGAAGGAAAGGTCGGAATTTAAGAAACCGGTGAATTTTAGTGATGTAAAGAAGGGGAAGAGACCTTATCCTGGTCAAGGTCAGACCTGGAATGTGAAGAAGAAGGGAAATTTTGGAAATTTTGGAGGAGCAAGGAGTGGTCTGAATATAGGGAAAGCACCCTATCAGCCTGGACAACAGAAATGTTTTGGCTGTGGACAAGTGGGTCATCTTAGGAGGAATTGCCCGCGAGAGAGGTCGCAAGTGAGTGTTGGCTCAGTGCGACAGGGATATCAGAGTGCTGTTAGGTCGAATCCGCAAGGAAATCCTCAAAGACCACCTGCACAAGGAAGGGTGTATGCAATTACCCAGGAGGAAGCGGAAGCTTCCAAGAATGTTATCTCAGGTACGATTCTTATTAATGGTGAAAAGGCATATGCATTGTTTGACACGGGTGCAACGCATTCGTTTGTGTCTGAAAGATATAGATGTTTGAATAAGATAGAAGTTATGCCGCTTGAGACGCCTCTTTGTGTTTCCACGCCTTTAAAGGATATGGTATTGTCTACATTGGTGTGTGAAAATTGTAAGATATCCATGGGAGGAAAGGACATGGAAATAGACTTGGTTGTAATGGCTATGTATGATTTTGATGTTATTATAGGAATGGACTGGCTTCGTAAGTATCGAGCTAGAATGGATTGTTATAGAAGAGTGGTACAATTTGTTTTACCTGATCAGTCTAGTTGTGAATTTTTAGGAGGTCAGACCCATTTTCCTGTAGCGCTTATTTCGGCAATAGAAGCTTGTAAGTTACTTGACGAGGGATGTCAAGGGTACCTAGCCATAGTTAGAGATTATGCCAGGGAGGAGCCTAATCTTGAGGAAGTTCATGTGGTTAACGAATTTCAAGATGTATTTCCTGAGGAATTGCCTGGATTGCCGCCAGAGCGGGAGATTGAATTTGAAATTGAATTAATGCATGGAACAGGACCTATATCAAAAGCTCCATATAGGATGGCTTTAGTTGAATTGAAGGAATTGAAAGTGCAACTACAAGAATTGCTTGATAAAGGATTTATTAGACCAAGTGCTTCACCTTGGGGTGCACCGGTCTTGTTTGTGAAAAAGAAGGATGGGTCAATGCGCTTGTGAATTGACTATAGGCAGTTGAATCAGGTGACCATTAAGAACAAGTATCCTTTGCCTAGAATTGATGATTTATTTGATCAGCTCCAGGGAAGTTCGGTCTTTTCTAAGATTGATTTGAGATCGGGATACCATCAGTTGAGAATTAAGAAGGAGGACATTCCTAAGACTGCGTTTAGAACTCGTTATGGGCACTATGAGTTCCTTGTTATGCCATTTGGATTGACTAACGCCCCTGCTGCATTTATGGATTTGATGAATAGGATATTTCAGCCTTACTTGGACCAATTTGTGATTGTGTTTATTGATGATATTCTGGTATATTCTAAAGGGCCTAAAGAGCATGAGCATCATTTAAGAATAGTTTTGCAAACCCTGAGAGAGCATAAATTGTATGCTAAGTATAGTAAGTGTGAATTCTGGTTGGACCGGATAATATTTCTAGGACATGTGGTGTCAGGAAAAGGAATTGCAGTAGACCCGGCAAAAGTTGAAATGGTAGTGAATTGGCCGAGACCGACGACACCTACTGAGATACGAAGTTTCTTAGGATTGGCTGGTTATTATAGGAGGTTCATTGAAGGATTTTCAAGGCTAGCAGGACCTTTAACAAAGTTGACCCGAAAGAATGTGAAATTTGAGTGGAATGGAGAATGTGAAAGGAGTTTTCAGGAGCTCAAAAGGAAATTGACTTCAGCTCCAATTCTGACTATACCTACTGGACCTGATGGTTTCACAGTGTATAGTGATGCATCTCATAAAGGACTAGGATGTGTGTTGATGCAGCATGGCAAGGTTGTAGCCTATGCATCCAGACAATTGAAACCTCATGAGCTAAATTACCCGACGCATGATTTAGAGCTAGCAGCTATAGTGTTTGCCTTGAAGATATGGAGACACTATTTGTATGGGGAAAAGTTTGAGATCTATACGGATCATAAGAGTTTGAAGTATCTGTTCTCACAAAAGGAGTTGAACATGAGACAAAGGAGGTGGATGGAGTTGTTGAAGGACTATGACTGTGAGATAAGATATCATCCAGGAAAAGCGAATAGAGTAGCAGATGCTCTTAGTCGAAAGTCGGCCGCAGAGATAGCTAGTTTGAGGATGGCAGAATGGAAATTGTTGGAATCTGTAGCAAATTCCGAATTTAAGTTAGAAGTGGATTGTCTTACTGGTACGCTTAGTGCATTAAGGATTGAGCCAGAGATTATCCATAAAATTAAAATTCTGCAAGAATCTGACCCAGAGATTTTGAAAATAAAAGATACAGTATCTTTAGGGAAAAGATCAGAATTTCAGATCTCTGATGATGGAATAGTAAGATGTCAAGGACGACTTTGTGTTCCCGACAATGAGGAATTAAGGAAGGAAATTCTGTCGGAGGCACATAAGAGTAATTATAGTATCCACCCAGGTAGTACAAAGATGTACAGAAATTTGCGTCAGCAATTTTGGTGGAATGGTATGAAGGCAGATACGGCTAAGTACGTTTCTCAATGTTTGACATGTCAGCAAGTAAAAGCGGAGCATCGAAAACCCGCAGGACTCTTGAGACCATTAGACATTCCTGAATGGAAATGGGAACATGTAACGATGGACTTTGTGCAAGGATTGCCAAGGACATCAAGTAGTCACGATTCAATTTGGGTTATAGTGGATCGATTGACTAAGTCGGCTCATTTCTTAGCAATTCGTATGGACTACCCAATGGATAAGTATGCGGACATGTATGTAAGTCAAGTGGTACGCTTACATGGTGTTCCAGTGACCATTACTTCAGATCGAGATTCGAGGTTTACGTCAAATTTTTGGAGGAGTCTCCAAGTTGCGTTAGGATCTAAGCTTCAGTTTAGTACAGCTTTTCATCCCCAGACAGATGGTCAATCAGAAAGAGTAATCCAGATACTGGAGAATATGTTGAGGGCTTGTGTAATTGATTTCAAAGGAAACTGGGATGAGAGATTGCATTTGGTAGAGTTTGCCTATAACAATAGTTTTCAGAAAAGTATAGGCATGGCTCCTTATGAAGCATTATATGGAAGGAGATGTAGGACTCCTGTCTGTTGGAGTGAAGTAGGTGAAAGGAAATTGACAGGACCTGAATTGGTACAAGTTACCGTTGAAGCTGTCGATGTTATCAGAGAAAGGCTTAGAGCAGCTCAGAGTAGACAGAAAGGCTACGCAGATAGACGTAGGAGGCCTTTGGAGTTTAGTGTAGGAGATCATGTATTCCTTAAGGTATCTCCAATGAAAGGAATATCTCGATTCGGGATAAAGGGTAAGCTAAGCCCCAGATTTGTTGGACCTTTTGAAATTTTGGAGAGGATAGGTGATGTGGCTTATCGTTTAGCGTTACCTCCTAAGTTAGGAAATCTGCACGATGTGTTTCATGTATCGATGTTGAGGAAGTACCAGCCGGATCCTGGTCACATACTCGATCATGAAGCCATCAAAATGGATGAGAAAGTTAGGTACATTGAAGAGCCTGTACAGATATTGGATCGAAAAGAGCAAATTCTTAGGACTAAAAAGATCCCATTAGTTAAGGTGTTATGGCGACATCATGATGTGGAGGAAGCCACATGGGAAAGTGAGGATCAGATGAGGGAAAAGTACCCTTATTTATTTCAAGAAGGCGCGAGTAGTGCTTGAATTTCGAGGACGAAATTCTCTAAGGAGGGGAGAATTGTGGCATCCCGGAAATTCAAAGCCGAGCCTTAAGGTGTGTTAAATGTCTTTAATTAGGTGGTAGAATTTTATGGCTTATGCTTTAGCCAATTTGTCTTTTAATTTGATGAATTTTGCTTGTGATTGTGGAAATTTAAATTTAATTAGTTAATGCTTGGCCATATGATTTAAATTTCAATAATTAAAAATATCCCAAGACTTTGGCCAAGATGAAATTTGAATTTAGAAATATTTATAGAAATAAATTCAAAAAAAAAAGGGGGAAAAATAGGGTTATTTTCGAATGGGCCTTGGACCCATTAGCCTAGAGCTTGGTGGGCCAAGCTAGTCGGCCCATTGGGCCCAAGAGAGGAGTTCGACCAGCCCAAGGGGGAGTGGCCGGTTGGGCCCAACTCCAAAGCCCAACAAGCCCAAATCAATTCAAAAATTAGTGTGACAAGTGGCATAAAGGAATGGCATGCATTGGCCATGGTTGAGGTGGATTAATCATTGCAAATGATGGGCTTTAGAGGATATAAAAGGGGATTAGGAGAGAGAGTGGCCGGCTCTTGCTTCATTTCCGTCCAAGAGGGCTGTGCGAGAGAGAGAGGGTTTGAGAGAAAGAGAGAAACCGAGAGGGGAGGAGGCGGAGCCGAGAGGGAGGTGCCGCCGTTCGTCCGCCGTCCGACCGTCCTACGCCGCCGTGCTTGCTGTGTGTTCTTCTTTAAGGCAAGTGGGGGTCTATAACTTCTCTTGCATGTTGTTTTTGATGGTTGCATGTTAGATTTTAGGTGTGGTTTGGGCGAAGAACCGAGGTAAGGGTTGCATGTGTTCATGTTATGTGGCTGTTTCCGTTCGGTTTGTGGTAGACAGTTTCTTATTCGAGCTTGCATGTGTATTTGGAGTGTGATTTTGGCTTCGGTGTCTTCATGAAAGTTGAAGATAACATCTTGAGGTATGACATACTCGAATTTCATGGAAAACGAAGGTGATATGAGGGGTCAAAAGTTCTATTTCACGGAGGCTTTAGATCTGCGAATTTCCTACTGACCTCTTGATGATTTCTTGGTTTCATGTTGATTTCTGTTTGAGATATCACTTTGTTGTCTTCATGAAAGTTGTTGGTAATATCCAAAACTACAACATACTCAAATTTGAAGAGAAATGAACAAGTATAGCCTAGTTAATCGGCTAGATCTTTGAGACGGATGGTTCTGTTGAAGTGAACCGAGACACCCGAGACTTCAAGGACTTAAAAGAGGATCATACTTTGGTTATTTAACCTAGATATCTTCATGAAACTTGTAAAGGACACATTGATATATAACATACTCGAATTTCAGAAGAAACGAAAGAGATTTGATGGGTCAAACCTAAGTTTTTCGGTGATATGTACTCTGGACGAAACGGTAGAGGTTCCAGAAGCTTCATGGAGTTGTATAAATTAATCTATAAATAATTTGGCTTAGAGTTCTACACGAAAAATTCACGAAAATGTGTTTTCTATCACCCTGTAAAATTTGGGAATTTTCGGAGGTCATATGAATACTTTAATTGAATTAATTCGAAAACTGTGCAATCTGGCCATTTTCCGAATATTGTGAGTATTTTGTGGAAATTTGGGAAATTATGTAAAATGCAAATTAGCCATGGATTTTATGTGAAATTTGATTCTAATTGTTTTTTTGATGATTGATTGAAGATTATGATTTTTGGAAAATCATAAATATTAAATATAATATTTATTTATGAAAATAAAATAATATAATAATATAATAATATAATAATAAAATAATAAAATAATAATAAAATAAAAGGTGGGTTATTTTATTGGCCATGAGTCCTATGGAATTATGATGCATTGCTATATGACATTGATGCATGTATGATCATGAATTATGATGTATTGTTATATGGCATTGATGTATGAATGATCATGAATTATGATGCATTGTCATATGGCATTGATGCATGTATGATTATGAATCATGATGCATGTGTGTGAACAATATGCCATGAAATAATAAGATGAAAAGGATGATAAAAAGTGGAAAGTGATATGTGAGTAAGAGGTTGTGGCGGAGGATGTTGTCTGGTGGCCTGGTGGCGTAATTCCAGAGGTTCCCTGGGAGTTTCAGGATGCCCGGAATGTGGGGGGCCAGAAGTCCGGTTGTATCTGGGATACATGCCCGGAAGTGACTCGCGATGCCAGGATTAGGGTGCGAGATCCCCGGTTAGAAGGGTAAAGGCCGGAAGCCCTGTCGGAGGTTTCTGCCCGAAAGGAATGCCTCGTGATGCTAGTTGAGATGCGAGATGCCCGGAATGTGGGGGGCCGGAAGCCCAGTGGCCATGAGATGGCTGGGATACTGGAAACCCTGTCGGAGGTTTCTGCCCGAAGGGTGATGATCAAATTGATCATGGAATCCTGTCGGAGGTTTCTGCCCGAAGGATTGATAATGATACCCTGTCGGAGGTTTCTGCCCGAAGGATTGATAATGATACCCTGTCGGAGGTTTCTGCCCGAAGGGAGGGTGATGATGGTGAATTTGATAATTTGAGAAATGATAATATGATGTGATATGCATGGTGATGCATGGCTAATGATGATGTGATATGCATGGTGATGCATGGCTAATGATGATGTGATATGCATGGTGATGCATGGCTAATGATAATATGATATGATATGCATGGTGATGCATGGCTAATGATGATGTGATATGCATGGTGATGCATGGCTAATGATGATGTGATATGCATGGTGATGCATGGCTAATGATGATGTGATATGCATGGTGATGCATGGCTAATGATAATATGATATGATATGCATGGTGATGCATGGCTAATGATGATGTGATATGCATGGTGATGCATGGCTAATGATGATGTGATATGCATGGTGATGCATGGCTAATGATGATGTGATATGCATGGTGATGCATGGCTAATGATGATGTGATATGCATGGTGATGCATGGCTAATGATGATGTGATATGCATGGTGATGCATGGCTAATGATGATGCATGATATGCATGGTTACAAGGTAAGTGATGTCTGCAGCGTGTGATGATGTGTATGGTGCATTGGAATGTTATTGGATTTCCCTATCTGCTGAGTGGTTGTACTCACCCCTTTTGGGGATAACATTTCAGATTAGCACTATGCCACTACCTGCTGTTTCGCGTGGGGTATTTTACGGTATACCGTCTGATGTTGAGGTGGAGTGTACGGAGATAGATTGTCCCTCTGTGCCCGGATTGACGTTTATCCGAGTACGATGCTTGGTCATGTATGATATCGGCCTGGCTAGGGGCCCTGTCATACAAGAGTTCATTTCTGTTCACGTCCGTCGAGATGGTGTCATGCGAGGGATGCTGCCGCCGCCACCACCTGATGCACCGGGTTGGGTGTAAGACCTGCGCGCAAGGAGTAGGAGCTAGATCACTTTTTGATGTAGATAGTTGACGCTGGTGATGGGAGGGTTTGTGTTCATATGATGTTAGGGGTCGAGGTTTCTTTTTGAGATTTTAGGTAGGACATGGCAGAGTCCTAACCTTTCTGTTTTTTTTTTGTACCGACCCGAAGGAAACCCCATCTCGCTATATGTATGTATGTAAGCAAAGCGTCAACGTTATTTATAAAATCATGATGTTTAGCTAGTGTGTATTTGTATCATGGGTTAGTAAGGGAGATGGAGATGTTTAATTTGCTTCCGCTATGAGTCGCGCATGGGACCGTTTTAAAAAAAAAAAATGCCTATAATCTGGCAAGGCTTAATTTAGCCAAGAGATAGAGATGGTAAAAGATGTAACACCGGCGCTGGTGACGACCTGCGAAGGGTTCGGGGTGTCACAAGGCTGGCATCGTTGTCCCCTTACCCTAGTGAAATCTTTCCCCTCTTGATTGGTCATGAAGAAAAAAATTATAATATCATCAATAATATTGGTAATAAAGTAATGAAATGAATCTTGTATCACAATAACTTCTTCATGCTGAAGGTACTACTAGGTCTGTTAATTGTGGTGTAGATGCTACTTATGCTTGGAGAGACTTGCAAAACGTTAGGAGCATTTTGAGGCCCCGTTCTATGGTTGGTCATGTCGAATCTATATCCCTCTAGAATGACTCATGGCATCCGAAGGGATCTTGCTGGATGTATTCCCAAGGAGAGTACTTGACGATTCTGCTACTTTGAACTGCAAAAGCAGCTGATATGATTTATGCTCTAAATGGAAAAGGCCTAGTGCGAGGTCTAAAGACAAGGTATCATTCCATGCAGCTATTTGTGGTGTAATTTGTTCGAAGGCTTCTTTGGATGACAAAGATTCTTGCACTGCTGCTTCTTGTGACAATCTTACCTCCGCTTCAGCTTTGGAGATTGTGAGGAAAAGAGCTACAAGAGTTGAATGGTATTGGCCGATTTGATTTTCATCTAATTTGCTGAGGTTTGGATTCATATTTTGGTTTGCGGGACAAGATAAGCTGCCTATATTTCAAGAAATTGAGAGAGTCTTCTAAACAAGGCCGAACTCTCTGCTTTCTGTGTCATGAAAGCACTTAGATTGTTTGACTTGTCTTGATGCAGCAGGCTATAAAAAGGAGAGATTTTCATTGGTGTTTGGGAAATTTTTTGTAGAATTGCTGCATCTATTTATCTTGAAAGCCGGAAATGAGATGTTACATTTCCAGACTTATTGACGGCATTATGATTGCTTGTGCAATCAAGTGTAGTTTTGAAGGTTGAAAGAGCAAGAAGAATCTGATCTTTGTCCTTGATCTTTTCCATTATATGTGCTACATTTATATCAAACGGACTCTTAATTCATCTAATTAACATATATGATTCCTTACGAAAAATAAAGAAATTTCATAATATGGTCATTTGAAGTAGATAGCCTACGAAAAAATAAAGGCATATAGTTGATTTACCGTCTTTTCCTTTGACGACTTCATGTGTCTTCTTTCCCTTTCTTCGAAGCAAACAACATATGAGAAAGACAAGGACAATAACACCTCCAATAGGAACGGTAATGGCGATGGTTATCATGGTAGATTTGTTGCTTTTTCCTGCACAATTTCCATTTTGTATATGCGATGTATATGCGACAACTGCTAAAATAATCTAAAAACAATTTAGATGAAAGCGTGTATGATATATAAACATTCTAACACTGCTTCACTAGGTAGGAATATGGCCTAAGACTGACGCGTGAAGATTGGCAATTAGAAACGCAAGAAGGGGCTTGAGAAATCTAAATAGAGAGGCTTAAACGAGAAAGTCTGAACTTCAATTGCAATTCTAGCATTTATCAGTTTCAGTTTTTGGTAATTTGACGGAGACGAATAAAAGAAGAATATTAAGAAGCAAAAAAATTTCTTGATTAACAACCCACGTTTGATCACCTACTAACTCCGGCAATAGGGAATTATTGCCGCCGCTGCAGCACACGAGCACTTGGGTCTAAATCCCTCTAAAAAACCCTATTCACATTAACCTTATGAATATATCAACCACCGCCACAAGAAGTCCAATTTTGGTCTTCTTTATGAACCCACACACCAAGTTAGAGGGAAAATTAGCCAATTAGTCCTAATTCTATTGTACGGATACTAATTTAGTTTTAAAATTTTAAAATTTAACCTATTTAATCCTAAACTTTGACGAGAAATTCAAATGTAATCCTTCCGATCAATTTTTGCAAGAAAATCAATGACATAGCAGTCCATTCATTGCTAGTCATCTTATGTGACACACTACCATGGCAAGGATTTCTGGCAAAAAGCTGCCGGAAGGATTACATTAAAATCTTACGCAAAGGTTTGACATCCATACAGTAGGTTTAAGGGTAATTGGACTGCAAATTGCCTTGTTGTTGTAGGCACAGCTTTCAGACCTATGTTTCCCATACGGTATTTGTTTTTGGCTGATTTAAGCTCGACAATTTGTATCACCATTTTTTTTTAAAGATTAGCAGTGATTACCACCAGCAGTGTGACCCTAAGGATGGTTGATATGGATTCTAACCCTAGATTGATTTAGATGTCTTGTTGTTGTAGGCACAGCTTTCAGACCTATGTTTCCCATACGGTATTTCTTTTTGGCTGATTTAAGCTCGACAATTTGTATCAGCATTTTTTTTTTTAAAGATTAGCAGTGATTACCACCAGCAGTGTGACCCTAAGGATGGTTGATATGGATTCTAACCCTAGATTGATTTAGATGTCGATCTACTTCTCTTATTATTAAAAACATATTTGTGTTTATATTAGTTCATGAACCGTGGTGACTGAATGAGGAGAATTAATGAACATCGGCTTATGATTCATTACCCTTGGCCTAAACTCACTTTATTATTAATTTAAAGATCTCACATGACCGCTTGTGAGCAATGATTGCTATAACTTTTGATTCAATGAACTCACCATGATAGCTGACTATTAGCCATGTCCATGCGCCAAAGATTGAGGCATGTACCCTAGCTTCTTTTGCTGAATATATGGAATTATTCCGTACCTTCTTTTTGGCAAAACTGTATTTATCCAATGCGCTGACCCAAAAATTAATTAGATGGTCTATGGAGCATATAGATTAAACTTATTTGAACAATTAATCATACAAATCTCATGTGGAGCTCGTATAATTAATAATCAGATGATCTTAATCCACCTGGATTAAAAGACGTAAAAGAAAACAAAAAGCCACGTGCCTAATGCCTGAACAAGAGCCAACGTACCTGGAGGCGGCGGCGGAGGCGGAGGCAGAGGCGGTGGTGGAGGCGGTGGTGGAGGCGGAGGCAGAAGTGGCTCGGCAACTGGTTTAAAGAACGGATAGATCTCGAAATGGAACTGGCAACTCGGCGCTAGGGTCCTCATTCTTGCCTTCGCGAGATATTTTCCCTTGACTCTCTTGACGATTATCGTTTGGCACTCGATGCATTGCTCCTTCGTCAAATCCGGTGTGCACTGCGCCATTGCGTAAACCGTGTCAGGCCCCACAGGCATGCTCCTCGTAGCAAACTTCCTCAGTGAGCCACTGCCGGCTGCCTCGCCCTGCAGACCTTTCATCTCTTCCCCCAGCGTGTACGTGACCTCGCTTGCGGTGTTGTTCGGGTTGACCAAAATGTAGTTGGGTTCAATCGTAACTGTGCTGAAGATCGAGGCGTCAGAGTATCTGACGTTGCAGAACTCGCTGTAGAGGACCGCCCCCTTCTGGAGGGGGCAGAGGCGGCGTATGTCGGAGGCCGAGGTTTCGAGGTAGGTGAGGCAGCTCTTGGCAGCGAGGTCACCATGGCAGGAGCCGATGACGTAGAGGGTTTGGGAGGTGCTGGAGACAGCGGAGGAGGCATTGAAGAAGCCGTAGTTGAGCAACGAGGAGTTGGTGGAGATGGAGGTGAGGAGGTTGGTGAGGGTGGTTTGGTAGGCGCTGTCGGCCGTAAAGTTGCCGGTCGAACCACAGTAGTTCACCAGGAGTTGGGCGTTAATGGTAGAAGCAAAGGTGAGAAGAAGCAAGAGGAGGAGATTTGGAGGATCCATTCTTCTTAGTGTTTTTGTTTTTTTTGGGCGTTTCGGGTGTTTCTTTGATTAGTGTCGAGAGGCTAATAATGTATGAACACATATAGCTGGTGCAGCTCCTACACAAGTTGCTTCGCCGAAACATCTACTTTGTCCACGTCTTCTATCTCGGGGTTGGGGTTCTTCATTGAATCATTTTCTGTTTCTGTTCTTTGCCAGAAAACTCGTGATTGACCGAACGCACGTCGAGAAAATACCAGGTAGTACCGCACCATTCAACGGGCGACACGTGGCGCCTCGTGGCACTTGTGGGCCCCCCGGACGAATCCGCCCCCCTTCTCCACAACAACGACAAAAAAAGGTTCATTTTCCCCAGCACTCGACTTTTTGTCACGGTAAAACACTGTTCAGATATTGGGAAATAGAAAGGAAAAGAAAATGGAAATCAGGAGCTAGGCTCACCTTAGATCACACGACAGAAAGGAATCTCGCTATGGTTGCGATCCCTTCTGGCCGCCCCGCCAAGACACGGCCGGTTGTCGGTGCCTGCCCGATTTCACTTTCTCTCTCCTCTGTATAAGTGCCATTCATCACCCGGCTTTTTTTTTTTTGGTTATGCATTATCGTTCCAGATGATTTGAAAAGTCATCTTTTTCTTTCCTTATTTATTTATTTATTTTGCTTTTGTCTGGGGCTGGAGGAGAACATGTACATAGATATGTAAATACAGATATATGTCCATTTCAACTTTCAGTGAGAAGCCGACAACGATGCCGTAGGTTGCCGTTTGGGGTGGGGAAATCATAGGCTCCGTCGTTGACCGGAGAGGGTCTTGGGTGATCCCCCCCTCACCGGAGGCAAAGCCCTCGGTGACCATGCGGGTTATCCATGAATAGTGGAGAGAGAGACTTGGAACGAAATTGGAGGATTCTTTACCCAAAAGAAAAAAACAGTGGAGAGAGATAAAGAGGGAAAGGCACTTTGTCCGTGGAACCACCCACACCACGCATTTCATATGATGGGAGTTGCCGGTGTATTGGGCGCTGGCTGCAACTCGCCTGCATGAAGCCGGAATCGCTAGTAATCGCCGGTCAGCCATACGGCGGTGAATGGCGCAACGTGTCAATTGCTGAATGGCGCTAGACTACAGGGACATGGAGGAGCCAAAGGGGGACTACCTAATATTTTTGCAAAGTTAAATTTAAAAAGTTAATTATTATGTGAAAATATTTAAAAATTTGAAAATTTATGCATTGCGATATCCAACAAAAATCGCAATGGATGGTCAATCAGTAATATTTTAGGATGATTAAGACAATACGTAATACATTCCAAACATAACTTACTAATATGCTAATAATATTAAAATTTTGATTGGACATAGCTACACTACCTCAACTCACCCATGCAACCCACATGCTCATTTTGACGGCAATCGCACTCTGTGTCATCACATATGTCATGTCCCATCATTTGGAATATATGCAAAAGCTTGTTGACCCTATTTACAAACTACATAATAGCCTTGGTCTCAGATTTTTTAAATCTTGAACGAGTCTTATATTCTGATGCCTTTCCTCTCAGTCAACTAATCAGTTTATGGTGAATTATGGTGAGTTGATTAGATATCTAAAAAATTAATGAAAGAATTATTTTACTTTTATGAACCGAATATTTAGGGACTTGGGGACGTGATCTTGACCTGAGATCACAATGGCTAGTGCTCGCATGATTCCTTCCTGACCTCCCTAGCTTATTCAGAGTTTAAGCGTTGAGCAATAGCACACCGAGATCATCGAGCAACACTGAGTGGTTGTCGTTGGCCCTAGGCAGTCACGCCATAGTGGTTAGATCGCAAGTGGCTTCAATTGATAGTGAAATTCTTTTTATAACTTTCTTTTCCTCTTTATTTGATATTAAATTACTAAATAATTTGTGCTGTCTTATTCGAGATTTACCAAATAAGAAATACGCTATTTCAAGCAAACGTATCCTCCTTCTCCTCCTGGCGAAGGAAGCACGAGCCTTGGGATCAATGGTCCCGTCATTGAAGCGAGTCAATTACGTTATCTTACGTTTTCCAAAGTAGAATAATGCCCACTAAGTTGGACTCTTTGGTCCTCATCCCAAGCGGAGAGTTGGGAAAGAAAAGTCTGAGGATGGAGACGTAACTGGAAATGAGAGAGAGAGAGGAATCTTCATTCTAATCTTCGTACTAAAAAAATGTAGGAACTCTTGTTTCCGATTCCTTTTTCCAACGAAGGACGTGCCTTTTCTAAGGAAAAGTTGTTAGGTGCTTGGGAATTTACGGATCAAGATCCTCTGATTGTCCGGGCATCTTGCTAATTTTTATTTATGAATAAACTTCACATGCAACTAAATTTTACTACGGATTAAGATTCTCTGAAATTAAAGTAAATTGACATTATTTTTTTCTTTCCTGATGAGTGTAATTTGACGTTTTGAGTTTACTACATTGAGAAGATGACATATTAACACAAAAAAGAAAGGTCTGAACTTAATCTTCTCATTCATACCTTTTTTTCTTCATTTCCTTTTCTTTCCTGTTTATATATATATTGGCTTCTTCCTTTGTTCCACGGGTAATATCACCGCCCTCTTCCTTTTGTGATAGAGAGGCAAGCTCGGGCAAAGATAGACCGATCCAATGGGAAGCGATTGCCGCTAGTGGCAAGGCACGACAATGAGGTGAGGGCCGTGTGACCCATGGTTTCACCGAAATATTGTGACTACTTTGTTATTGGTTGTGCCATCAATACTCAGGTGGGAAAAAGAGAAGAAGATGAACAGTGAGGATGGTCAGCTTTTTGGCCTCGTACAGGGCTCACTGACAAGGTCAATTGCGTGATTTGCATTCTCTTGCTGGGGGGGAGGGGAGAAGGCTTGACCAACAAAAGTCAAGATAACATGCAACTATAATATCTCAGTTTCAAGTGATGGCAATGGCAACGGAGAGCGCTTTGGACTAGGTTCATCTGTATCGTTGCCATGGAAACTATTCGAACTTTCCTTGATCTTACATGAGAAAAAGTATTGATCCAATTGGACAAGTTTGTTGACCTGGTACAGCTCCTTGTTGGCCACGGCTAAAATCTCCGACGGAGGTACATATTACTGCTGCTTCACGTAATGCATTTGCGTGTGTATAAGTGATTTGCATGAAAAATTGCCGAACAACTTTTACAGGTAGTCACCTCCTGATGCCAATGGAAATACTTGCAACATCGATTGAGTTAAGAACGTCTATTAGCTTGTTTGGCTCGGAAAAAGACTTGTGAAAAATTACAATGAAATGTGACGATGTTTTTACCCTACAATTAGCACGAAATGACAGAACACTTGTATGCAGGTTTCGGATCATCCGCTCTAAGGGGCATAGAATTACTTCATAGTAGAGTAGCTTCCAGTCACTTACAATCATTTTCTGAGTATGTAGTAATTCGTAGACCAATGTAGTGTAGACGATCCCCAGGGACATGAAGTTCTTTTATGAGTGACAGGACAAAGTGACGGAAAAGTGCTCTAATAATTTGATTTTCAAATGGTTTCGTATATACGAGAAATTTCTTTTGGAAAAGTTATGCAAAGTTGACAAAATACGATAATACTCAAGCTACTAATTGACAAATTACAAAAGCCAGGCATCGCAGCAAAAGTCAAACTACGATGCGAAGGCCACGTCGGCATTGAGAGCAGGTGAGAGGAGAGTGCTCGTTAAGCATTAATTCTTTTGCTCTAGTCAATAGTCATGATCACCTAATGCCCAGTTCGAAAACGTGTGCTACTTATTTGAGACCTTGGTGAGACTAGCAACCGAAACTTAAATAAAATGTGAAAACCTAGGTTTACATTGATTTTTTGTTCCCTATAGGTTTTTAATACTGAGCTAAATGATAAGATTCTGTTTTTTGTTATTCTTTTAAAGGGTTTGGCTTTTGTGGTTTTACAGCAATAAATGCCAATTTTGGCAATTAACTTTGGAAGCTTTATATTCCGATTGCAAAAGATGAGTCCCACAAGTGCCCCGTTACAAATATAGCATAACAGTGCCACTAGGTTAACAGGTTCTTATTACAAAGAGTTCTCTTTTCTAATTTTCATCTTTTAAGGTAAAATCTCAATGCAAAGTAAAATAGCTTTCAATTTTCGTTTACAACAAGGAAATAGAAATGTCAGTATTAATGATGGCTCAAAATAAACAGGAAAACAAAATTATCTAATGAAGGTTCTTGACAGGAACTTGCTAACTTGCTATGTCAATTGGAAATATAATACTTGAATCCGTAGTGCCACAATGAAATTTTTTTTTCCAACGATTGTCCGTATTGAGCAAATAAAATCAAAAGTTGAAAAGTAATATGTGTCGACTAGTTAAAACCTCAAGTCACAGAGTTAGATTTATTAAAATTAGGTTATAAAAATTCGACAAAAAAAAAAAAAAGCTTACAAAACTGTTTTTCTAGGAGATATGTACGATTGTGAGTGATCCTCTAAATAATCTGTTGTATACAAGAATCAATAATGGCCCGATACCTCATTTAAAAAATTAATTGAATAAACTAATCTTAGTAAGTCTAATATTTTCCTAAAACAAAACCATATAATGTTGGCTCAGTGGTTTAGAATTTGGAGATGTATAGTGCCAACTTGGTTCCCACAAGGGTTTTTGATTTGCAAAATCAAAAGGGAGCTTCTTGTCGTTAAAAAGGAAAATCTCAAAACCAAAGAATTAAAGATTCTACAAGGCTTACTTAAGTGTCACCAACTCTATATAAAATGGAATCCATATTTAAAGTAAAATACTTGGCTAACTGTACCGTTAGCTAGGAAAAAAGATGGTCAATCCTTCACGAGAGGGAGAGAGATCTATGTTTATCTTGGAAACTTCTTCGCACTTGTGTTTGAGAAAGGAAACTGTTGTGGGTGTAAAAGGAAAGAGAAGGTAACGTAAGACATCATCTCACTCCTACATTCGTTTTGTCTAGGAGACACCGTACGGGACCCATTGCGTAGAAATGCAAAGCCGGCGATAAGAAATAATTTGACTTAATATGTAATTTGACTTTTGGGACCACCTTCTTGGCCCTAAAAGTCCTTGGGGCTTTCGGCTTCAAGCTGCCCAAAAAATTGACTGTCATCACTAGCTGGTATAATCATACCACTTGACTTTTAATGTTTGAATACTTGAATGATTTGTCAGGTGAGTGCTAGGAAATTCAGAAATAGATAGCTTATTAAATTAATGGATATCAGGAGAAGATAACTGTATCTGATGTAAATTGATTCCCAATAATCTTATTCTTGAACAAGTTATGTACCGAGACTCGAACACAGCACGTCCACAACATGAGCTGACTTGCTTCATTGTCTTCCTTTCAAAGTCTTTCTAAAAAAAGGCACTGTTGTAGTTACGTAACTGAGCTAACACTACTAGAAGAAATCGATAGGCGATGGGCAAAACTATACAAAAAAAGAGTCATAATCGGTTTGAAACTCTCATTATAGATGGCTTGTAGATCAATAGCCATTGTTGGTGAGGGTTTTGCAAAACCCATCAGCCAAAAATCATTGGAGAAAGATAACAATCAAACTCTTATCCTGGTCAACTCCATGATAAGATATTGATAAAGCTAATATAATTTAAATACCGTGACAATTAACTAAAAAGTCACATCAATTGATCAAAGAACTCGGAAGACACAATTGCAATAAATTTATTCTTGATTTTGTTAGAGAAAATGCATTCACAAAGCAAATAGATAATATTTGTCTTCGTCTTGAACTATAAACACTAGTAAAGAACACAAAGACTTTCGATTTTATTTTTATTTTTATTTTCGGGGGGTGGGGGATGGATGGCTTTCATTTCTTCAACTAAGGATTTCCAAACAACAAAGAGGGCGAAGGAAGACTTGCGGGTGTGGCAGTGATGATTGCTGAGAAAATTGAGAAAGAAGAAGAGGGCGAGGGAGATGTTGAAGCGAAAATTCATGGTCTGATGATAGCTCTTGAAAATGACTTTAGCAGATATTGAATTCTTAGCATATTTTGGTAATAAAATGGTGAAGAGGAGAAAATTTTACTCTCAGGAAAACTCTACACGTATATCTCACTCACAATTCCCACACCAAGTTGACGAGACAAAGGTGAAGATTTCGGCAAACTGCGAAAACAAAAGAGGAAAATTTATGTTCTTCTTTATGCTTTTGTAGGGATTAACGGATTCCCAAAAACTGGATTCGACACTAAATCGAACCCCTAAAACGAATGCGGAAGACGAAGCCCAGGAAAATCATGTATCACCAATCCTAAAGCACACAACAGAATCAAGCGTACCTTGTTAGCCACAGATTAAACACCAACGCCGATAAGAGGAAGAGAAAACCGATCATGTTTGATCCGATGACGTCGATTGGCCTTGAAGGGAAGACGGCGTCGCCTTAAGCTTTTGGTTTTCTTTTTGGAGGGAGAGAGGAAAGACGAGAGTACGTTGAAAATGCCAAAAGGTGTCTTGGTCTCTCTCTTTCCTCCCTTATATATGTTCCCTCAAAAATAGAAACGTACCCCTTCATCCATGGGCCCTAATTTTGTGGGCCGGGCTTTTAGGCCCAACATGGGCGGACGAGCCTTAAGCCCATCACATAAAACCATCATCTCACACTCGCACATGGTGGGCTGAACAGGATTCTCTTTACCTCTCTTCAACATTCATACCGGTGAATAATCCGTGTGACCAGCATATTTTGAGAGCTCGTTGCTATACATCTGTTAGGAATATATAGCAGCTTATAATGGGCATCACATCCTGAGTAGATTTAGTATGCAGTTCCCTAGATCGATCGATCACATTTATATCTCTCTTGATCTCTTTTAAACAAGGATATATATATATATATATATATATATATATACATATATATTGTATTCATAATTATAATTATCCCAAAGAAAGTCATAATTGGTTAACCAGTGAATACAAAACTACAATATGATTTTCCAAATTCGATCTTCATCTTTCCTTCAAACTCTCAATTTCAGTTCAGCTTGTTTTTTTAGAAATGTCCCATTAGATCGAATCAACTCATGACCATTGGCAACAGCCTAAAATAGCAAACACTAAATAGAAATCTTGAGAATAAGTAAGAGTCATGAGGGGACTAAAAAATTGAGGAACTCTTTTCCTCAAGAGTCTCACACGACATAAAAGTTGAGATCAAACTTTTGCCACTCTTATTGGTCATCTCATGCATACGTAGTATGAAATACGTATTACAGTATTAACTCATTTCCCAAGGAGCATATGTCTTTTCATTCAATACCGTACAGATGATAGTTCAGACATACCCAATGTCTAACTTGAGTTCACGTATCTACTCATTCACAAAATTTATCAGAACTCACATCTGGCATCATAGATAGATAAAGTAAAATATGTGGGGTATTTTACTTTCGGACATAGTAAGTATTATGTCTTCATCTTAACACTCAGTTAAGGCGACATACATATTTTAAGTTTGAGCTCTCGATTATCACCTAGATAATAAGCTTAAAAACAGTCTCATCTCTATTTATCACACAGTAATTAAAGGCAATTACCCGTGTGAGTGGACTAATCTTATATCTATCCGACATACTTTCTCAACTTAAAATAATACGCTAAGCATTAAGATGCATAAAGATCAAACAAAGATTCATAGGCATTAATGATGAAAAAACACAAATTCATCATATGTGAACACTTCAGGAAAATTACAATCCAATAAATCAGACTCTACGCAATCCTAGAGATTTCATATGGCCACAAAACACATCTCTAGGTATTGGCTTTGTCATAGGATCTGCTACCATTCTATGCATAATATGTACTGTAAGTTTACATCTTTTCGTGCAACCATATCTTTGACAAAATTATATTTGGTATCTGTCGCGACCCAATTTTTTGGGTTTGGACCACCTAAAACTAGGTTAATGGATTGTTAAGCCTAAACTTAACTCAGGCTCTTCCAAGCCCATATCAATTCGCGACTTAAAGTTTAAATATTTAACATGCAAAAAATTATTAACTAGGAGTCGCCACTAATCGGTTTATGGTAGGTCGATTAGACACCTAAGTAAAATAAATGGAGATTTATTTTACTCCTACGAACCAGAGACTGAGGGTACGGGGACTTGGTTACACTAGATTTTTCTAATGCCCTTTCGGTACCATTTCTTTTTAATTTTTTAAAATATGTTTGGCAATTGAATTGATTTTCATTTGACTTCCTAACATGTGAGGTGATCATACATGTGCGCATACCATCAATTTAACACTCAAGAAAGCAATTAAATATTGCAAAACATACCTAAAAGCAACGAAAGCATCTGCATTGTTAAATAAGAATTCACATCAACAACCTTTGATATGATTTCTAATTAACACTCAATTTCAATTTTTGTTTTCACTTCATTTAATGAAAATCATGCAATGCATGCTAATAATCTAATAGCAGCACGACCTAAACTACATGACATGAAGAAATGCAATCTAAATGACATAATTTTAATGACATGCAATGCGATGCAATGACATACAAAATTATTTAGACTAAAATGACATGCAGCATATAATTTAGTATGCGAGTTATATGTCATACGACATTTATTAAATGACTTAGTCTAATGATGATGAAGTTCTTAATTAAATGAACTTAATGAAAACTAGATGACGTGCATTTGATATTTCTACGCAAAAATGATCTAGCTAAATTAAAATTCTACCTAATTTAAAATAAGGATCAAGTCACATTAAATCCTAATTTAAACTAAGATATTATCTTAATCTAACATGCAATTTATCTAATATGCAATGACATGCAAAGAATGCTCTAATTCAGCATGATATATGCATGATGACTTTTTTTGTATTTTTATATTAATTTTGGAATTAAAATTTCACATGCAATTCAAATAATGATAAAACTAACAACCTAAATGAATGCATTTTTTGTTTTTTTTTTATATTTTTCTAAATTTGGAATAAAATCCCTATTCTAGATATGCAAGATAACGAGAAATATTCTAAAACAAACTGAATCCTAATTCAAATATTTTTAGATTTTTTAGTGGTTTTCAAAAACGAGCAAGCAATTATCAACTAAACATTAAATCTAAACAACCAAGATATTCGATCAAATAAAGGATTACAATGATCGAAAAAATAACCTGTCATCTCACGGGTCAAATTAACGATTACTATAATCCTGAATGTCACAACAAGAAAATCAAAATAACTAAAAATCTGATCCGAATTCTTACGGATCAAATTAATAGTTATATTGATTCGATAATTAATA
Organism: Eucalyptus rudis; assembly: GCA_019915205.1. Lineage (NCBI taxonomy): Eukaryota > Viridiplantae > Streptophyta > Magnoliopsida > Myrtales > Myrtaceae > Eucalyptus > Eucalyptus rudis. The sequence goes on along the minus strand of JAHMTN010000003.1, from coordinate 6,352,920 downwards.
TGCTATCGACAAAAGTCCCAAGAATTAATATAATTAAAAAAATAACCCGATATCTTACGGGTCAAATTAATAATTACAATAATCTTAGGGAACACCCTTATGGATAATGCCTGTAAGATACTTTGAAATAAGCATCAACATCCGATATTACAATGTAAATGAATTAAAGAAAGCTATCAAATAAAGCACAATAAATAAACGAGAATAATAATAATACTAATAATAATAAACTAATCTACCTAATTGGATTTCCTTTTTTCTTTTTGTTTTTCCTTTTCCTACTTGTAACCGTGAGTCTCCAAGGCAGCGGGTCAATCGGCACGGCAAAGGGGATCACCGGCGAGGGGGGATTCCGGCGAGGCAAGGTAGGTGGGCGTCTAGCGCGGGGCAGTGAAGATTGACGCAGGCAAGGGACTTCGGCGAAGCGGGGCACCGGCGAGGGGGTGTCGTGGGGCGCGGGGCCTGCTGTCGGGCACCGAGGACACGCGAGCAACAGCGATGTGGGCTCTGGTGGCATTGGATCGCGACAGGAACGGCGGCACGACGACAGCTGAGCGTCAGGTCTCGGCGCGGTTCGGCAGCAGCGTCGGCGGGCGCTCGGGCGGAATAAACGCGAGCAAAACAGGGGCAGGGCTCGGCGCGGCATTGTGGGCTCGGGTGGAAGAAGACTCAAGCGTCGGGGACCTCGGCGGCGCGGCCAGCGTCGGTGGGCGAGTCGTGGCGTCAGGTCGTCGCGGCGAGCTTCGTGGGGGAGACCGACGAAGCGATTGTGGCGAACACACGGAGGCGAAAGCCTCGCGGATGGAAGTTGCAGAGGAGGGGCAGCGGATTTGGGGAAGATGATGAATAGTAGGGGTCAAATCACCTCTTTACTTTTCTCCTCTCTCTCTCTCACGTCACTCTTTCCTCTCTTTTCACTTTTGTGTGGATTTTGACTTTTCTCTGAAAGATCCGACGGACGACCCCACTTTTTCCTTTTGATTTCAGAGAAAACGATTTCCACCAAGAGAACCCCCTATCTCATCGTACACGGCCCCCTTTATATGCAAATAAAACGTGATCTTCGTGAAATATTTCATTCACTTTTCAATATATACGAAGATTTTCCTATAACCTCCGAATCACAAAATCCTCTTATTTTTCTTATCTCCTAAATATTTTCTATTGATTTTTAAAGATAAGATCAAAACCCAATTTTCTTAAATTCCAAAAAATCCTCATTTCAAATCTCAATTTCAGAAAATGGGCTTGGGCCAATTTGTACTCTTCATGGGCTTACTCTGACTTATTAATTTGAAACTCAAAAACACCAATTCGATCCATCCGCCACCGATCCAATAAATAAAATGCAAAATATGCAAATTAAATGTAGCTATGCAATTAATATTTTTTTTAAGGATAAAATTAACCCCTAATTTTTATGCAATAAATGACTAAATGGATCGCCAAAATTTAGATGTCAACAGTATCTATATGTTTGGTCTTGCCATGATATTTTGGATCTTTGGTGTACGCTTTTGCTGCTTGGCTATCACAGTTAACCAACAATGAATCTGCAGCACTTCCAATAACACCTAAATGATCCAATAATCTCTTAAGCCAAATATCTTTTTGTATTGCTGCTGATAATGCCACGAACTCAGTTTCCATCATGGACAAGGCTTTACACTTTTGTTTCTTACTGCTCCAACATATGGTGCCATTATTCGGTAAGAAAAACAAATCCAGAGGTAGATTTTCTTTCATCTAAATCTCCTCCCCAATTAGCATCAAAATAGCCTTAGAGTTGCAGATCCTTTTCTTAATAACTCAGCGTATAATCAGCAGTCCCCTTTAGATACCTCAGTATTCTCTTAACAAACTTCCAATGTGCTGGACCTGAGTTGGATTGGTATCTACTCGCAATTCCAACTGCATAACATATGTCAGGTCTTGTACACATCATAGCGTACATCAAGCTCCCAACAGCACTAGCATAAGGAACATGTTTCATCTGTTCCTTCTCTTGTGGAGTCCTTGGACACAGTCTATGGCTCAATCCTTCACCTTTTGCAATAGGAGTGTCTATGGGTTTACAATCACATATCATTCATCTCAAAGTTGGAAGACAATCAACTCTTGACAGTATTAACAAACTCCATATTGCTTCCGGCAATTAGTATATCATCAACATATAATAATATGATCACAACTTGATCTTTGGATCTTTTGTTATATACACAATGATCATCATCTATCATTGTAAAATCATATGTCATTATGGCATTATAAAAACGTATATACCATTGTCTTGATGACTGCTTAAGGCCGTATATTGATCTCAAAAAATCGACATACCTTTCCTTCTTGGCCTTTCACTATGAAACCAGCAGGTTGTTTCATATATATTTCTTCCTCTAATTCTCCATTGAGGAAAGCAATCTTTACATCCATTTGATATAACTCAAGATCCATTACTAACCACTATTGCCAGAATAATGCGAATCGAGACAAATCACAATACAGGAGAAAATGTTTCTTCATAATCATTTCTTTCCTGTTGATTATACCCCTTCGCCACAAGGCGAGCCTTATGCCTTTCTATCGAGCCATCAACCTTACACTTTATTTTGAGAACCCACTTGTTCCCAATAGCTTTGCGTCCTGTTGGAAGATCAACCAGTTCTAAACTTGGTTTGACTTCATTGACTCCATCTCCTCTTTCATTGCATAAATTCATTTTTCCTTACTAGGGCAATTTAGAGCCTCATTAATATTTATTAGCTCATCCTAATCTTGTGAAGCAATTATAAAAGTGGCAACTTGTTCTCCGTATAGGAGATAGTACACTTTGCACATCATTCCCCATCAAGCTCCCACTCGGATTAGATAATGACGATGTTATTTCATCATGTTGTTGTAATTGAGAGTGAGTTGAATTAAATTCATCACTTCTCATGTTACTCCCACTTGGACAAACTCCATTAATATCATTATCTTGATCCAAGGTTTCAAATAGGTAGTAATCCTCACCTATTTTGCCCTTCTTAGGAAACTCATCCTCTTAAAATGTGACATCCCGGGTTTCAAATTCAGTTATACTCCCACTTTCCTACTCACCTATGAACACATACCCTTTCGAGTGTTCGGAGTATCTCATTAAAATACTCTTCTTTACTTTAGGACTCAATTTCCCAAACTTATGAGAGGACTCATGAGTATAGACAGCACAACCCCATGACTTAAGAAAACTTAAGTACGGTTTTCTACCTGTCTATAACTTATATGGAGTGGAACTAACTGATTTGGAAGGCACCCGGTTAAGTATATAGGCAGCAGTTAACAACGCATCACTCCAAAAAGTGATATGTAAGTTAGCATGTGCCATCATGGATCTAACCATTTCTAGTAGGGTTCTGTTTCTTCTCTCTGCGACACCATTTTGTTGAGGAGTATTTGGAATAGACAACTGTCTTTCTATTCCTTTTTCACCACATAATTTTCTGAACTCATCAGATAAATATTCTCAACCTCGATCGGATCTCAATACTTTTATTTTCTTGTCTAATTGATTTTCTATCAAGTTCATAAACCTTTTGAAAAAACTTAATGCTTCATATTTATGAGAAATCAAATAGACATATCTGAATCGAGTATAATTATTTATAAAAGTGATGAAATAAACAGCCCCATGCCTTCCTCTCACATTCATTGAACCACAGACATCAGAATGGATTAAATGCATAGGAAAGTCAGCTCTTTTACCTTTTCCAAATGGTTTCCTTGTCGTTTTCCCTACTAGGCAATGCTCACATATGGGCAAATCGACTTTTTCAATGTTGACCAACAAGCCTTCTTTGGCTGGTCTATTCATACTGAGAGTGCTAGTATGAACAAAATAAAGGAGTTAAGGAAGAGAATAAGAACACAGAAATTATAGTGGTTCGGCTTAATCCAAGCCTACGTCCACTCTCCCACGCTAACAGCCTTCTTGGCTGGATTCCACTATGCAATCAACAAGAGATTACAACTCCGAGTGCAAACACTTAATAGATCACACTGTCTCACTAAGTCACTCTCTTGGTATTTCTCTCATGATTACAAACGTTTAAGCTCTCAAGAGACAAGTATATGATCTAAAGTCGCTCAGACTTTGGAATTATAAATTCTACTCTCCGTCTCTTACTTGCTCATCGGTCCATGATCTCCTTAAATACTCCTCCACTTCCAAACTAGCCGTTGGACAGCATCCCGGAGAATCGTCTTCCAATATACCCATTGGACAGCTCTGTATCTAGAAGATTTGGTAGCCGTTGAGTGACAAAGGTAAAATCCCAAATTGATTCCGATCGCCCATACAAACGAAATCTTGGTTTCCATAAGTAAAGCTTCTTCGTATATAAAGTTCTTGTCTTCAATCAAATCAATCTTGATGTGGAATCCAAACCAGATCACTAGCCGTTGTATGATTGGGCTTGAGTTACGATTCATCGAATCTGGATGTAAAGTCTGAGTCTGTAGACTTTACGATATGAGTCTTGAGACTTTACAATCTGGGTCTGTAGACTTTACAATCTGAGTCTGTACCCAGTTAAACTTCAGCATAGAGTATGTCTTATGGTTCAGCTTCAACATAGAGTCTGTCTTCTGGTTCATCATTCACGTTCAATCTGGAATTTGTCAGAGTGAACAGACTTCTGATGTAGAACAGACTTTGACACTAAAGTCTGGCAGACTTCAGACTTTGAGTCTTGAGTCTAGCAGTCTTCAGACTTTGAGTCTCGAGTCTGGCAGTCTTCAGACTTTGACACAGAAGTCTGGAAATCTTCAGAATATACTTTGGTCATACATTCAGTCTTCTGGTCATCTTCTGACTTTGATAATATCCTTCACATATTCTATAATCTGCGTGGTCTATTACTCAACCATCAAACATGTTAGTAGCCTTTGATTTATTTTGTCATCTTCAAAACATCATTAGGGATTTCCCTAACACATACGTTGTTGGCTAATATGACCAAGTCTAGCATGCCACAAAATCACATCATTATCATATGAAGTAAAAGACGTGAAATAAGGGAATAACAAATATTGACATCACTACAGTCAAAATTTAGTACAATAAAACCATCCAGAAAACGACCACAACCATAATAGTTTGTATCCAAATACAAATCTACACCTCTATTATGGAAGTTCATATTAAAATCAAGCTTAACCAACACCAAAAATAGACACTTAAATTTCGACAAATCTTCAGAGCATATGGAACATCATGTAGGAACAAGGTGCGTCCATCACGCATGTTCAATTGGCAGGTGCCAATCCCTTTAACTTCAGCTCTGGAGTTATTTCCCACATAGATCCATTTAGTTCCAGTTGGTACTCGTCAGAATTCCACGAAGGATTCTCTATCCTTCGCTACATGGTCTATCGCTCTTGAATCTACAGTCCACAAATGATTGGATTCAGCCAATAATGCAGAACTTGACACATAAGCAAAGTTCTCAAATGTACAAAAGGTGTTTACCTTTTTCGGCTCACAACAGTTGTAAGCATAGTGACCTTTCTTGTCACAATTGTAACACATCACCCTTGACATTTTCTTCACTTGAGGACGTTTTCCTCTCTTGTGTTGGTTAACTCTTGATTTCTTGCAATAAGGACTTGATCCTTTGCATTCCCACATATTGAACGAATCAATACGCTTGCGCTTAGAGCTCAAGGCCCTTTCTGAGCTAGAACCAACATTGCAAATATATATTTTCGGCTCAAATGCCATTAGGCGGTCCTCAGCTAGCTCAAGGTAGTGCATGGCATCCTCAAGATCTTCCATAACATGGTCAAGAGCTTCTAGTGCTTCTTACTTTTCCAGCACATATTGAATCTTCATATTCAATATTTCACAATTGTTGCCGTTCATATCAGCAATTACGTTCTTAGTTGCTGAAACCATCGATCTGAACACATCAGACATATATGCACGAATAATTAATGCATATCATTTATGCATCCACTTTGCACAGACCCATCATATCAATGAACAATTTCAAGTAAGGTTTCAGAATCAAAAGGTCGCTATGTTTCCAATCATCCTCCAAAAATCCTAACTCAAAATTATCATTAATATAATTGTCTTATGCAAAATAAATTCTATGAAGTTACAAAAACTTCTATGAACTACCCACAGAAGTCAACAATAATAGAAAGCAAATAATATCTAACATCCAATAGAATAACAATGCTTTCACATAATACAACTATCCATTACACTAAGCAATATATACAAAGAAATATCAACATAGAAAAAGATATTCACACCCAAAAAATATCTCAAACTAATTTAAGAAATAAATAGGGAATGACCCTTATAATCTATCAGTCAAAATATCTGAGAAATTTGAAGGCACATTTGCCAACCATGGAAAAACTTTTGGAGAGCTTTCATGTCGCCTCCAAGGCGCATTGACTCTGCACCATGTGGCGCTCAATCTAAGGGTTGAAGTTTTGGTTAACTCAATCCTATAGTACTCTCTTACAAAAGCTACCACTAGCCTCCTATAACCCGGGACCACGTTGAACTCCCATAGCCGATCTAACACTGCTTGTCATTCAGGTGGAAGAGTGTTCATCGAAACCAACACCTTCTCAAAATCCGGCATAAGATAATCATTCCAAATGATTTCTTGTATCATCTTATTGACCCTGACCACGTGTGATACTAAATCACCGTCATGCCACCGATAATCAGCTAACTCTATCATCAGCCTTTTAAGTCTTGCTTTTCCTTCGTCCGTTCTCGGGATTGCAGGTATTCGTGCATAATGCATCATAGTTTCTGTAACAAATGCAGAACTAAAAATGGATCACTTATAATCCACAATAAAAAAAAATGAAAAATACATAATTTTCCATGATTCATGCAACAAATGCAGAATAAAAAATGGATTACCTCTAACCCACACAGACATAATTGAAAAAGAAACAAATTCCTTTTTCTTTCCTTTTTCGGGTCAACGGTCAACGGTCGTCGGGCTTGCCAGTTGGACCGGGTAGGACGAACCGACCGGCACATGCCGCGTGTGTGCACGGGCTGATGTCACGCAGACGTCAGTCGGCACGTGCGTGCCACGCGCCAGGCTTCCGCACATGTTGGGTCGAGTCGGGTCGCCAGCCGGTGACCGGCTGGCAAACGGTAGTCGGCGATGACGTCATCCTGGCGGTTACCATGACGTCACGGTGATGTCAACACGCATCGGTTCGCCGACTAGCGCGTGCCGGTCGCCGGCGCGCACGTGCCGGTTCGCCGACCGGCGCGTGTGGCGCATGCTTGCCAAGCCAGCGCTTCGGGCGCGTCACGCCCACACGCAGCGGCTTCTGGCCACACGTGTGGGCGCGTCCGGCGTCGCCCGGCGGCGCACGACATGTCGACGGACTCGTCTCGACGAGCTCTTTCACCCTATACCTTCAGAAATTGATTTCGACTTACGGAAACTCAAAAAAATGGATGAACAGTGCTCGAGTGTCAGGATTTCTCGCCCCGATTCGTGTCGGCCGAATATTTTCGCGAAAAATCAATCATAAAACATCAAAGGGGTCGGGAAAACATGAACTAGGGCTTTGATACCAATGTTGGGATTAACGGATTCCCAAAAACTAGATTTGACACTAAATCGAACCCCTAAAACAAATGTGGAAGACGAAGCCCGGGAAAATCACGTATCACCAATCTTAAAGCACACCACGGAATCGAGCGTACCTTGTTAGCCACAGATTAAACACCAACACCGATAAGAGGAAGAGAAAACCGATCATGTTCGATCCGATGACGTCGATTGGCCTTGAAGGGAAGACGGCGTCGCCTTTAGCTTTTGGTTTTCTTTTTGGAGGGAGAGAGGAAAGACGAGCGTACGTTGAAAATGCCAAAAGGTGTCTTGGTCTCCCTCTTTCCTCCCTTATATACGTTCCCTCGAAAATAGAAACGTACCCCTTCATCCATGAGCCCTAATTTTGTGGGCCGGGCTTTTAGGCCCAACATGGGCAGACGGGCCTTAAGCCCATCACATAAAATCATCAGCTTTCATGCTTCTTATTTGTTTTTATTATTTCATTTCATGTATTTATATTGTGACTCCAAAATATTCTATAATTGTATCTCTCATCCTTTCTCTTAATCGGAACTTATATAATGGATTCGGATCCACTATAAGTAAAACTTCACATAAACTCTAGAGGAGAATTTGCTTGATTTAGATGTTTAACTTCATATATATATATATATATATATATATATATATATATATATATTGTAAATATTCACTTCAAAACCTACATTTTAAATAATATAACAAATATAGTCTGAAATCTGTGCGTGCACGGACATTTTCCTAATTTTTATATATGCATCTTCCTAGTTTATTTTGTTACATATTGAGATCATTTTAACTTGAGCATATTGACAATTTTTTTATTAGATGAGTGTAAATTGACATTTTTATTTTGTTGCGTTGAGGAGATGACTTATAAACATATAGAATAGAATGGTTTGAATTTATTCTACCTATCAACCTCGGTGCTTGTGCCCAATTCCCCAACACTTGGATCTCAGTCCACAAAAGCTGAGCATAGGATCCTGGCACTAGAGCCTCAGATTCCAAACTAAGCCTAAATACACAAAGGTCATGCCTATGACCTAGGTGCCCATACCTTGATCCCTAGTGCCCTAGTCAAGATCCATCGATGTCAAATATGGGACTCTAGTGCCCGAACCTAATTCTTTGGCTACAAATACACAAGTTATTAGCACTCTAACAACGCATATCAAACAACATAATATTTAACCACTGGGACTCGCCCTAGTGTCCATCCTTCCAACATGGAAGGGGGAGGTGAGGGGTTCAAATCCCCACATTCTTATGGTGGAATGGGGTGGGAGGGCGTAAGTTTCAGGACTAGGTTTCAACTCTCAGGCCCTGCAAGAGGTAGGACAAAAGTCTGAGAGAGTGTAGAGTAGGAATAGAGTAGGACTAACAAAAAAAAATAACATAATATTTTCTAGTCATTTTTAACTTTTAGTCAAATACCGAAAAATATTATTATTTTCTTAGAAAATGACTTTCTGAAAAATACTTTTTAGAAATATCATATTCTTTGCAAAAACAAACGGAGCCCAAATATATAAGCAGAGTGCAATATTACGCTTCATGACATGTCTCGCTTGGATTAACATACACAATGGCATGCAAAAGATAGCTTGCATTCCACATTGTTTTTTTATTTATTTTTTTTAATTTTATTTTCTCATTCTAAACTTCACCGAGGAATGAGCACGCGTTCGGAGGATCGAGGTGTGACATCCCCATTTAGTGGTATCAGAGTGGGTTGATAGATGGAGTGATAAGATGCGATAAGTTATGGGATAGTTAGTAGGAAATGCCTTTATTTCATGCCGGTGCATGTCTGTGATAGCTGATTTGGTAGGATTGTTGTTTGAGTGGATCGCTCAACTTCTAATTTAGAGTGCAATTGGAAGGTCAGTTTTCTATAGAAAACTTGCAGTATGAGCGATCAGGAGCAGATGACTCCTAGAAAGCGTACCATCGGGCCTATAACTCAAGGTAGGATGCCGACGAGGATCGGTACCCGAGAAGGTCGCGGTCAAGCGCCAGCTCAAACTAGTGCAAGTGGAGTAACATCACCTCCTGTTGATGCTGGGATAGTAGCCCCTAATGATTTAAGGTTCGTTAGGATCTGCAAGCCCTAGAGATGCTGGGAAATAGGATGGATCAGTAGGCTCAGATTCAAGCTGCCAGTGCCACCGCTTCAACCGCTGCTACCACAGCTATCGCTAATGCCACCGCATATGCTGTTGCTGTTGCTGCACCTGTCGCCGCACTTGCTAAGATCCCACTAGGAAACGTAGTGGTTGGGAGAGAGAGGCCCATGCATAAGTTGGTGGAACAGTTTCTGAAGCCAAACCCACTGAAGTTCACTAGGGCAAGAGATCTCGAAGCTACCGCCTTATGGATCCAAGGCTTGGAGAAGGCCTTTGCACTATTAATGTGTACCGAGATGGAGAAGGTAGTCCTTGTAACCTACCAGCTATAGGGAATTGCGAGTACTTGGTGGAGAGCCACCCAAGGAATAGTATTCCTTGAAGGTGTAGTTCTGGAGTGAAATGCCTTTGTTGAAGTCTTCAATAACAAGTACTTCTTTGACGGTGCCAGAGAACTGAAGATGGCAAAATTCCAGCGCCTTCGCCAAGGTTCAATGACTGTAGATCAGTATGAAGCGAAGTTTGTTGAACTATCGCAGTACGCCCCCGAACTGGTTAAGAATCCAGTAAATCAAGTTAGAAGGTTTAGAGATGGGCTCAGACCGAAAGTGAGAAGCTCACTGGTGCCATTGAATCTGAAGAACTATAACGAAATTTATGAACAAGCCAAGTTGATAGAGAGAGATCAGAATAAACGAGCCGCCACATCTGGATCGCGGTTTGGATTTAACCGAGATGGGAATTGGTATGGGAAGAAGCCCATGACTGGAGGAAGATTCCACGTTCCGCCCAATGGAAGGGTGGAGTTGGCAAGTCAAGGCCAAGTCAAAATGGTGTGTGTCGCTTTTGTGGAAGACGACATGGTTCGACTCCGTGCCCCTCGAAGGATAGGCGCTTGTTTCGAATGTGGCTAGCAGGGTCACATAGCCAGAGATTGTCCTAGAAGACCAAGAGGATAATAGCAGTTACTACCACCGCCACCGATTGGTCAAATTAGAGGATTCACGCCTCAGAACGCACCGCAGGGTGGACAGAACAGACCCCTAGTTCAAGGGCGAGTGTACGCCGTTACGAGAGGTTAGGCTAAGGACACGCTTGATGTCATTACAAATACGGTTTCGTTGAATGACCATGCTGCTTACACTTTGTTCGACCCTGCCGCGACTAATTCTTTTATTGCTGAGCAATATGTTAAGTTGATAGCATTAAGTCCTGAGTTGTTGGAGTGAGTGGTTAGCATATCTATGCCGTTGAAGGATAAGTTGTTTTATGCATTGGCTTGTTTTGGTTACAAGTTAGTAATTGGTGAGCGAGAGGGGAAAATAGATCTTTTAGTCCTAGCCATATATGACTTTGATTTGATAATTGGCATGGACTGTCTCACCAAGCAACGAACTAAGACAAACTGCTATCGTAAAGCGATTCAATTTGACCCGTTAGAGGGTGAGAGTTTTGAGTTTTTTGGGAATTGAGGAGAACCCTCGATTACCCTAATCTCGTCACTTAAGGCAACATGTTTGTTAAGCGAGGGTTGTCAAGGTTACCTAGCAACTATCGTGGATACAACAGTTGAGGAGCTGAAGATCGAAGATATCTTAGTGGTGCAAGAATTTTCGAATGTATTTCCGAAAGAATTGCCAGGTGTACTACCAAAGAGAGAGATCGAGTTTGTGATTGAGTTATCACCCAGGACAGAGCCAATCTCTAAGGCTCCTTACCAGATGGCGTTGTCTAAGTTGAAAGAACTGAAGGTACATATGCAAGAATTGTTGGATAAGGGATTTATACGTCCTAATGCATCACCTTAGGGAGCACCAGTTCTCTTGGCTAGGGTATAGCTGACCCTCCAGGTGGTTCAGTGGTTGACCCAAGTCTATTAGATCTAGGGTCCCCGGAATATTTAGTTGAAGACTCGAATGTTTAGAGAATCTGTAAACTCCCGACCCTTTTTACATAACTTGTATATATCGGCTAATTTTGTGTATGACCTAATTTGATATGTATATAAGTGTGTTGTGGTTATCGAAAATTTGTGGCCCTGCTTTTCTATCCCATCTTTATGTTGTCTGGGGATTTATTTATTCGCTTCCGCATGCGCGTTAAAATAAATGGGTCGGCGACGCATCCTGGGACGTCGCAATTTAATTGGCCACTAAGGGATGGGCACACATTCGGAGGATCGGGGCATGACAATAGGTTTAGGACTTTTTAGATAATTTTCCTAATTTCAGGTGGAGATACTGTCTAGGGTAGGAAGGGATATCTCCATAGGCGTAGACCATTAGAGAAGGTCCATAAAGTTTATTAGGACCATCTTAAACCAAAGAGCTAGATTTATTAAAAATTGTTTACAAAATTGTTTTAATAGGATATATGTCAAATTGTGAGTAATCCTCTAAATAATTGGTTATATTCAAAAATTAATAATAGTCCGACATACCATTTAATAAATTAGTTATATAAATTAGACATAATGAGCCTAATATTTTGTTAAAACAAAAACTCATGACATATTTTTAACGGTTTAGAATTTGGTTTGTGTATAAGAATTAGACGTATAGACTTGCCCAATTCCCCATACAGATCATCACTAAAAAAGAAAACCTTAAAAAAGAAAAGATAAATCTAGAAAAAGAAGGCATGCCTGTACATGGGGGAAGCTCGCGTTGAACTGATTATCACTAGACCGGTCGATATTCTAGGCTGGTCACCTGCGTGTAACATGAAATCTGGGTTGACCTTCTAGAAGTTTAGGAGGACTACTTACTGTCTTTACCAAATCGATCATTAGAATATGAAATCTCCACTTGATGTTTTGCTATCTAATTGATTGGGTAAATTTTGGTTCAAAGGCTAAGGAAAGAAGACATGTATGAATAATGCGATTTGACTAAATTCTTGCCGCTAATTTATCGAACAGGAGAAGAACAAGACGGTGGGTAAACTGCCCAATACACTGGGACCATCTTCTTGGCCCTATTTCTCCAAAAGTCCTTGGGGCTTTCCAGCTTCAAGCTGCCCAAAAGCTTACTGTGATCACCACCTGGTATAGTCCTTCCACGGGTGATTTTTAATGTTTGAATACTTAAAAAGTTTTGTCAAGTGGGTGCTAGGAAATTCAGAAATGGATATCTTATTAAATTAATGGATACTGTGAGAAGATAATTGTATTTGGTATAAATTGATTCCCAATAATCTCATGCTTGAAAAAGTTATGTATTGATACTTGAACACAACACATCCAAGACATGAGCCGACTTGCTTCACTGTCTTCCTTTCAAAGTCTTTCTTAAAAAAGGTATTGTTGTAGTTACGTATATGAGCTAACACTACTAGAAGAAATCAATAGCTGATGGGAAAAACCATACAAAAATAAAAAGAAAAAAGAAGAAGAAGTAGAATAAGTCAAAATCGATTTAAAACTCTCATTATAGGTGGCTTGTGGATTAATGACCGTCGTTGGTGAGGGTTTTGCGAAACCTGTCACCGAGAATTGTTGTGGAAGGATAACAATTAGGCTTCGTCCAGCCAACTCCATGACAAGATATTGATGGAGCTAATATAATTTAAATACTGTGACAGCTAATGAAAAAGTTACATCAATCAATGAAAGTACCAAGAAGACACAATTACAACCAATTTATTCTTGATTTTGTAAGAGAAAGTGCATTCACAAAGCGTATAGATAATCCTTGTCTCGAGCTATAAATACTGTCAACGAATACAAACACTTTTGGTTTTTTTTTTTTTTTTTGCTCTTTCTGGTTGAAGAGATCGCTTTAATTTCTTCAACTAATATTTCCGAACAACAAAGAACACTTTCGAACAAAGGATCTCTCAAAAGGGCTGAGATGGGCTATGGGCAACCAATTACAAGGGAGGGCTTCAAGTTTGCTAATTGATTGGCCTCATGGAAATGGTGGATTACTGGGAATTCATGGAGATGGGCCGGATGAAATTGGCATTCTGCAATAAGGGCTCACAAATCCTACCAAGGTTGCCTAGTGCCCAAGAGAAATCCTATCCGATATTGAGCACCTATAGCCTATAGGTATAGTTTTAACAACACCAAAGCCCAACTAATAGGTGAAGAAATGTATAGTCTAGTGGGCATTATTTAGTCTAGACAAGAGAAGTAGTATTCATCCTAATGGATACACAAAAAATTACAAATTTGCAAAATTACAGAGGATCGATGTATGATTTAGCTTCAAATAGTTTAACAACTTAGAAGAATCTTAATAACTATCATGAATAACATGTACATTCTTTTAAATCCACATGATCCCTTTAAGCAATCAACGGCTTATTCTTCAAATACATTGATTTTTGATGATAGGTAATAAAAAATCACGGTGGAAGGCCAAGTAATCTCACTGTGAGACCATCCATGAAGAATAATTTTCACTTACGCAGTCATTCACCGAGGGTACAATTCAGTAACCGACATATCATTGGTTGATGAAGGCATGGTCCTACTAGTAGATTGATTCGATCCAAGCTCTTTCATTGGGATGCTCAGTCCCCCCGATCTACTTCGGACGAAGAAGGCTGGATGTTGAGGCAATGGCAGGTTGAAGTAATTGCTGCTGAGCATGAGAACTACGGTTGCCATGGTGGGTCTAGTAGCTGGATCTTCTTGAATGCATAGTAAGCCAATGTGCAAGCAACGAAGGACTTCATCTCTTGAATAAGAATCCACGATAGCTGGGTCCAACACTTTCAAGGGCATGCCATCCCTCCATTTATTCCATACCTGCAACAATAATTCTCGAAAATCTTCACAAAATTGTGGCATTAATTCAATGACTCATCATGCATGAAATCTTAATCTTGCAAATATCCATGTATGATTGAGGAAAAGAACCATAAGTGTTTCTTTAGGCTAAAAGACTAAGTTTTTACAAAGGAATTTCAATTTCACTTGACCAAATTTACAAAGAGTACAATGTGAATATTTGTTGCTGTAGCACAACGAAACTTACATAACTGGCAAGATATTCACCCCCATCCAATTGGTGGTGGAAGTTATTCTTCTTGCCGCAAATTATCTCTATAAGCAGTATGCCGAAACTATAAACATCGGATTTCACTGAGAACTCTCCATGCATTGCATATTCAGGAGACATGTAGCCACTGTAAAACAGAACATTAGCCACATGTATATTGCATAATTAGATGCAAATCAATTAGCATCCTTAAATAGATCAAATGAGCATGTTTGGCATCCAATTACAAAGTCATCTACTCAAGACCTAAGACTTACAAAGTTCCCACGATTTTATTTGTGCTAGCCTGAGTTTGATCGACTCCAAAAATCCTTGCCATGCCAAAATCTGAAATCTTTGGGTTCATTTCACTATCTAACAAGATATTGCTACATTTTAGGTCGCGGTGGATGATCCGGAGACGAGAATCTTCATGTAGATAGAGCATTCCTCGAGCGATCCCAGATACTATTTGATATCGTAATGACCAATCCAATTGACTACTTTTTTGGGGATCTGCATTGATGCACCAAAACTCATTATGTGCTAGCATGTGGCACATATTCAAAAAATCAAGCTGAATATATTTGCTCTCATCGATCAAAGGCAGCTTAAACAAAAAACTATAATCAGCTTAAAGAACAGAAAACCTCTTAATTTCAAGTTTTCCAAAGCTAGTGAAAGGTAACACATTTGATTTGAAGCAAATGTACATAAGAAGGTTAAATTGCAACATACCAAATAAGAAGTAATCAAGGCTTTTATTTGGCACAAACTCGTAGGCGAGTAGTTTTTCGTCTCCCTCCAAGCAAAATCCAAGTAGTCGTACAAGGTTTCTGTGTTGAAGCTTTGCAACTAATAGAACTTCATTTTTGAATTCTTCATCACCTTGTCTAGAGCTTCGAGATAGCCTCTTCACCGCGATTTGTTGTCCATCCAGAAGTCTACCCTAAAGTGTGTTGAATTTACCGTTTAATTCCTTATCGCAACTTTTTAAAAACTAACCTAAAAGAGCATTACATGTTTCTTTTCTTCTTCTTCTTCTTCTTCTTCTTCTTCTTCTTCTTCTTTTCAGCACCATTATCTTTAATTCATATTTAAAGCATTCTTCATTATTTCTTACTCATATGTAATATGTACCTGGAAAACTTCACCAAATCCACCTTCACCCAACTTGTTTTCAGGAGAGAAATCATTTGTCGCTACTTGCATTGTAACCAAGTCAAATTGCAAGGACTCCAAGGTGGTAAGTTCATTTGCACCTGCATTACCAAAAAAAGGCAATTTGATTATCAAATTGTATCGACATTGGCTCCTAGTGGCGTTTATTGGTTGCCAGTGCTTGGGAACATTATCACAATGAAGAGCACCGAATTGGGCTGGCATGGTTATCCCTTAACCCAATGGAATCTTTCCCCTCTTGATTGGTCATGAAGAAAAAAATTATAATAACATCAATACTGTGGGGAACAAAATAATGAAATGAATCTTGTATCATGATCAATTCTTCATGCTGAAGGTACTACTAGGTCTGTTAATTGTGGTGCAAATGCTACCTATGCTTGGAAGGAATTGATAAATGTTAGGAGCATTTTGAGGCCTTGTTTTGTGATTGGTCATGTTGAATCTATATCCCTCTGGAATGACTCATGGCATCCGAATGGGATCCTACTGGATCTATTCCCAAGGAGAATATTTTACGATTCTGCTCATCTTTGAACTACAAAAGCAGCTGATATGATTTATACTCTAAATGGAAAAGGCCCAATGTGAGGTCTGAAGACAAGGTATCATTCCAGGCAGCTGTTTGTGGTGTAATTTGTCCGAAGGCTTCTTTGGAAGACCAAGATTCTTGCACTGCTGCTTCTTTTGACATTCTTACCTCTACTTCAACTTTGAAGATTGTAAGGAAAAGAGCCACGAGTTAAATGGTATCGGCTGATTTAATTTTCATCTAATTTTCTGAGGTTTGGATTCATACTTTGGTTTGCAATACAAGATAAGCTGCCTATATTTCAAGGAATTGACAGATAGTCTTCTAATCAAGGCCAAACTCTCTACTTTTTGTGTCATGAAAGCACTGAGATTGTTTGAATTTTCTTGATGCAGCAGGCTATAAAAAGAAGATATTTTCATTGGTGTTTGGGAAAATTTTTGTAGACTTGCTGCATCAATTTATCTTGAAGGCTAGAAATGAGATGTTACATTTCCAAACTTATTGATGGTATTATGATTGCCTATGCAGTCAATTGTAGTTTTGAAGGTTGAAAGAGCATGAAATATCTGATCTTTGTCCTTGATCATTTCCATTATATGCGCTACATTTATATCTAATGGACTCTTAATTCGTCTAATTAACATATATGATTCTTTACGAAATATAAAGAAATATCATAATATGCTCATTTATTTGGCATAGACAGCTTACGAAAAAATAAAGGCAAATAGTCAGTTTACCGTCTTTTCCTTTGACGACTTCATGTGTCTTCTTTCTCTTTCTTCGAAGCAAACAACAAATAGAAACGACAAGGACCATAACACCTCCTATAGGAACGGTAATGGCGATGGTTATCATGGTAGATTTGTTGCTTTTTCCTGCACAATTTCCATATTGTATATGAGACAACTGCCAAATAAATCTAAAAACATTTTAGATGAAAGTGTGTAAAATATATAAACATTCCAATACTGTGTTTTTTCTTGTTTTTTTTTTTTTTGTCAGAAACACTGTGCTTCACTAGGTAGGAATATGGCCTATGACTGACGTGAAGATTGGCAATTACACACACAAGAAGGGGCTTAAGAAATCTGTTCAGAGAGGCTCAAACGAGAAAGTCTGAACTTCTATTGCAATTCTAGCATTTATAAGTTTCAGTTTTTGGTAAATTGACGTAGACGAATAAATGAAGAATATTAAGAAGCAAAAAAATTTATGGATTAACAACCCACGTTTGATCACCTACGAAGTCCGGCAATAGGGAATTATTGCCGTTGCTGCAGCACACGAGCAACCCTATTCACATTAACCTTATGAATATATCAACCACCGCCACAAGAAGTCCAATTTTGGTCTTCTTTATGAACCCCACACACCAAATTAGAGGGAAAATTACCCAATGAGTCCTAATTCGTATGGATACTAATTCACTTTTGAAATTTTCAAATTTACCCAATTTAATACTAGATCTTGATGAAAAATTCGAATGTAATCTTTCTGATCAATTTTTGTAAGAAAATCAATGACAAGACAATCCATTAATTTCCAATTGTCCTATATGACATACTGCCATGGCAAGGATTTCTAGCAAAAAGTGGCCAGAAGGACTACATTAAAATCTTATGCAAAATTTTGACATCCATAAAGTAGGTTTAAGGGTAATTGAACCATATATTACCTTGTTGTTGCCGGCACAGCTTTTAGGCATATCTTTCCCATACGGTATTTCTTGCTTGGCTGATTTTTTTTTTTGGTCGAAAATACAGATGAGATGCATTAATTAACCGAGTTTTTTGTGAATACATCAAGAGCATCAACACATAGCAGATCTAAAAGTGCAAACAGGGGTTGAGTAACTTGCTTGGTTGATTTAAGCTCGACAATTTGTCTCACCATTTTTAATTTTTTTTTTTTTTTTTGGACTGATCACCACCAGCAGTGTGACCCTAAAGATGGTTGATATGGATTCTAACCCTAGATTGATTTAGATGTCGATCTACATCTCTTATTGTTGAAACCCTCTTGTGTTTATATCAATACACAAACGGTGGTGACTGAATGAGGAGAATTAATGAACATCTGCTAATGATTCATTACCCTTGGCCTAAACTCACTTTATTATTAATTTAAAGATCTCACATGACCGCTTGTGAGCAATGATTGCTATAACTTTTGATTCAATGAGCTCACCATGATAGTTGACTATTAGCCATGTCCATGCGCCAAAGATCGAGACATGGACCCTAGCTTCTTTTGCTGAAAATATGGAATTATTACGTACCTTCTTTTTGGCAAAACTGTATTTATCCAACCCATTGACCCGAAAACTAATTAGATGGTCTATGAAGCATATAGATTAAACTTATTTGAACAATTAATCATACGAATCTCATGTGAAACTCGTATAATTAATAATCAGATTATCTTAATCCAAACAGGGAAAAAACAAAAAGCCACGTGCCTAATACCTGAACAAGAGCCAACGTACCTGGAGGCGGCGGCGGCGGAGGAGGCGGAGGCGGAAGTGGCTCGGCAACTGGGCCAATGAACGAATTATTGGTCTCGTAATGGAACAGGCAACTCGGCGCCAGGGCCCTCATTCCTGCCTTCCCAATACAACATTCCGTGATGCTCGCGACGATTTCCTCTTGGCAGTTGATGCATTGCTCCTCCGTCAAATCTGGTGTGCACTGCGCGAACGCGGTAATCGTGTCAGGCCCCACAGGCACGTTCCTTGTAGCAAACTTCCTCAGTGAGCCACCGCCGGCTGCCTCGCGCCGCAGACCTTCCATCTGTGTCCCCAGCGTGTACGTGACCTGGCTTGGGACGCTGTTCACGTTGTACAACACAAACTTGGGTTCTGTCTTAACTATGCCGAAGATCGAGGCGTCAGAGTATCTGACGTTGCAGGACTCGCTGTAGAGGACCGCCTCCTTCTGGAGTGGACAGAGGCGGCGTATATCGGAGGCCGAGGTGTTGAGGCAGGTGCGGCAGCTCCCGGCAGTGAGGTCACCGCGGCAGGAGCCGACGACGTAGAGGGTTTGGGAGGTGCCGGAGACAGCGGCGGAGGCATTGAAGAAGCCGTATGTGAGGGACAAGGAGTGGGTGGTGGAAATGGAGGAGAGGAGGTTGGTGAGGGTGGTTTGGTAGGCGCTGTCGGCCGTGAAGTTGGTCGAACCACAGTAGGGCTTTGGGAAAAATTGGGCGTTAATGGTGGAAGCAAAGGTGAGAAGAAGCAAGAGAGGGAGATCTGGAGGATTCATTATCCTTAGTGTTTTATTTATTTTATTTTTTTGGGTGTTTTGGGTGTTTCCTTGATTAATGTCGAGAGGCTAATAATGTATATACACAAATAGCTGGTGCAGCTCCTCCACAAGTTGCGTCGTCGAAATATCTACTTCGTCCACGTCTTCATTGAATCTTTTTCTCTTTCTTCGCCAGAAAACCAGTGATTGACCGAACGCGCGTCGAAAATTATTAGGTAGTCCTGCACGATTCAGCGGCCGACATGTGGCGCAACTTGGCACGCGTGGGTCCCTTGGGACGAAGCCTCTCTCCCTCTCTCTCTCTCCCTCCCTCCCCAACGTTCATTCTCTCCAACACGCAACTTCTTGTCACGGTAAAACACTGTTCAGATCTTGGGAAATAGGAAGGAAAAGAAAATGGAAATCAGGAGCTAGGCTCACCTTAGATCACACGACAGAAAGGAATCTCGCTATGGCTGCGATCGGTTCTGGCCACCCCGCCAAGACACGGCCGGTCGTCGGTGCCTGCCCGGTTTCATTTTCTCTCTCCTCTGTATAAGTGTGATTCATCACCGCCTTCTTTGTTTTTTGTTTTTTTTTGGGTTATGCATGCTTGTTCCAGATGATATGAAAAGTGATATTTTTCTTTCCTTATTTATTTATTTATTTATTTATTTATTTATTTTGCTTTTGTTTGGGACCGGAGGAGAACATGAATACAGATATATGTACATTTTAACTTTCAGTGAGAAGCCGACAATGACGTAGGTTGCCGTCCGGGGGTGGGGAAATCATAGGCTCCGCTGTTGACTAGAGAGGGTCTTGGGTGATCCCCCCCTCCCCGGAGGCAAAGCCCTCGGTGACCATGCGGGTTATCCATGAATAGTGGAGAGAGAGACTTGGAACGAAATTGGAGGATTCTTTACCCAAAAGAAAAAAACAGTGGAGAGAGATAAAGAGGGAAAGGTGCTTTGTCTGTGGAACCACCCACACCACGTGGCGCAACGTGTCAATTGCTAAATGGCGCTAGACTATAGGGACATTGAGGAGCCGGAGGGGGACTACCTAATATTTTTGCGAAGTTAAATTTAAAAATTTAATTATTATATGAAAATATTTAAAAAAAATTGAAAAATTATGCATTGCGATATCCAACGAAAATTGCAATGGATGGTCAATCAGTAATATTTTAGGATGATTAAGACAATATGTAATACATTCCAAGCAAAACTTACTAATATGCTAATAATATTAAAATTTTGATTGGACATAGCTACACTACCTCGGCTCGCCCATGTAACCCACATACTCATTTTGACGGCAATTGCGCTCTGTGTCATCACATATGTCATGTCCCATCATTTGGAATATATGTAAAAGCTTGTTGACCTTGTTTACGCACTACATGATAGCCCTGATCTCAGATTTTTTTAATCTTGAACGAGTCTTATATTCCGATGCCCTTTCCTCGTAAACTAATCAGTTTATGGTGTATTATGGTGAGTTGATTAGATATTCAAAAAAAGTAATAAAAGAATTATTTTACTCCTATAAACTAGATATTTAGGGACTTGGGGACGTGATCTTGACCTGAGATCACAATGGCTACTGCTCGCATGATTCCTTCCTGACCTCCCTAGCTTATCCAGAGTTTAAGCATTGGGCAACAGCACACCGAGATCATCAAGCAACAGCAACACTGTGTGGTTGTCGTTGGCCTTAGGCAGTCACACCATAGTGGTCAGATCGCAAGTGGCTTCGATTGATAGTGAGATTATTTTTCTAACTTTATTTTCCTATTTATTTGATCTTAAATTACCAAATATTTTGCCCTGTTTTATTCGAGATTACCAAATAAGACATACGCCATTTCAAGCAAACGTATCCTCCTTCTCCTCCTGGCGAAGGAAGCATGAGCCTTGGGATCAATGGTCCCGTCATTGAAGCGAGTCAATTAAGTAATCTCACGTTTATCCAAAGCAGAATAATGCCCACCAAGTTGGACTCTTTGGTCCTCATCCCAAGCGGAAACTTGGGAAAGAAAAGTCTGAGGATGGAGACGTAACAGGAAATAAGAGAGAGAGAGAGAGAGAGCAATCTTCATCCTAATCTTCGTACTGAAAAAATGTAGAAAGTCTTGTTTCCGATTCCTTTTTCCAACAAAGGACGTGCCTTTTCTGAGGAAAGGTTGCTAGGTGCCCCGGAATTTACGGATTAAGATCCTCTGATTGCCCGGGCATCTTGCTCATTTTTATTTATGAATTAACTTCACATGCAACTAAATTTTATTACGGATTAAGATTCTTTGAAATTAAAGTAAATCAACATTATTTTTTTCTTTTCTGATGAGTGTAATTTGACGTTTTGAGATTACTACATTGAGAAGGTGACATATTAACACAAAAAGAAAGGTCTGAACTTAATCTTCTCATTTATACCTTTTTTTTTCGTCGTTTCCTTTTCTATCCCGTTTATATTTTTCTTTCCTTCTTCCTCAGTTCTATGGGTAATGTCACCGACCTCCTTTTGTGATAGAGAGGCAAGCTCGGGGAAAGATAGGCCAATCCAATGGGAAGCGATTGCTGCCATCGAAAAACTTTGGAAGATAAAAGTGAAACTTTTTGAAATCTAGGACGCAAAATTGTGAGCGGATGTTGGTCTATGCTCACACCGTATTGGATTCACCAAAAAATCGTGAATACTTTGCTATTGATTAGGCCATCAATACTCAGGCGAGAGAAAGAGAAGATGAACGGTGAGGATGGTTACCTTTTTGGCCTCATACAGGGCTCACTGACAACTTGTCAATTGCATGATTTGCATTCTCTTGTTGAGTGGGGAGACTTGACTAACAAAAGTCGAGATAACAAGTAACTCCAATACCTCCGTTTCAAGTGATGGCGATGGCGACGGAGAGCACTTTGGACTAGATTCGTATGTACTCGTTGCCATGGAAACTATTCAAACTTTCCTTGATTTTACGTGAGGAAATGTATTGCATCCAATTGGACAAGTTTGTTGACCTAGCACAACTCCCTGTAGGCCACGGATAAAATCTTCGACAGAGGTACACATTACTGTTGCTTTGCGTAATGCATTTGCGTGTGTATAAGTGATTTGCACAAAAAATTGCCGAACAATTTTTATAGGTAGTCACCTCCTGATGCCAATGGAAATACTTGCAATGCCGATTGAGTTAAGGATGTGAACTAGTTTGTTGGGCTTGGAAAAAGACCTATAAAAAGTTGTAATGAAATGTGACGATGTTTTCTCCCTACAATTAACACGAAATGACAGAACACTTATGTACAGGTTTCAGATTATCCGTTCTGAGGGACAGAGAATTACTTCATGGTAGAGTAGCTTCTGGTCACTTACGATCCTTTTTTAAGTACGTAGTAATTCGTACACCAGTGCAGTGGACGATCCTCAATGACATGAAGTTCTTTTATGAGTGACAAGAAAAAGTGACGGAAAAGTGCTCTAATAATTTGATTTTCAAATGGATTCGTATATACGAGAAAATTCCTTTGGAAAAATTATGCAAAGTCGACAAAATACGATAACAATCAAGCTATTGATTGACAAATTACAAAAGCCAGGCATCGCAGCAAAGTCAAACTACGATGCGAAGGCCATGTCGGCATTGAGAGCAGGTGAGGGGCGAGTGCTCGTTTAGCATTAATTCTTTTGCTCTAGTCATGATCACCTAATGTCCAGTTCGAAAATGTGTGCTACTAATTTGAGACCTTGGTGAGACTAGCGACCGAAACCTAAATTAAATATGAAAACCTAGATTTACATTGATTTTTTTTGTTCCCTATAGGTTTTTAATATTGAGCTAAATGATAAGATTCTGTTTTTTGTAATTCTTTTTAAGGGTTTGGTTTTTGTGGTTGTACAGCAATAAATGCCAATTTTGGCAATTAACTTTGGAAGCTTTATATTCCGATTGCAAAAGATGAGTCCCACAAGTGCGCCGTTACAAATATAGCATAACAGTAACACTAGGCTAACAGGCTCTTATTACAAAGAGTCTTTTTCTAATTTTCATCTTTAAGGCAAAATCACAATGCAATGTAAAAAAAGCTTTCAATTTTCATTTACAACAAGGAAATAGAAATGTCAGTATCAGTGATGGCCCAAAATAAACAGGAAAACAAAATTATCTAATGAAGGTTCTTGATAGGATCGTCTTGCTAACTTGCTATGTTAATTAGAAATATAATACTTGAATCCGTAGTGCCACAATGAAAACAAATTTTCCAACAATTGTCTGTATTGACCAAATAAAGTCAAAAGTTGAAAAGTAATATGGGTCGACTAGTTAAAATCTCAAGCCACAGAGTTAGATTTATTAAACTTAGGTTACAAAACTTCAACAACAACAAAAAATTAGTTTACAAAACTGTTTTTCTAGGAGATATGTACGATTGTGAGTGATCCTCTAAATAATCTGTTGTATACAAGAATCAATAGTGGCCGAATACCTCATTTAAAAAATTAATTGTATAAACTAATCTTAGTAAGTCTAATATTTTCCTAAAACAAAACCCCATAATGTTGGCTCAGTGGTTTAGAATTTGGAGATGTATAGAGACAACTTGGTTTCCACAAGGGTTATTGATTTGCAAAATCAAAAGGGATCTTCTTGTTGTTAAAAAGGAAAATCTCAAAACCAAAGAATTAAAGATTTTACATGGCTTACATCAGTGTGACCAACTTTGTATAAAATCGAATCTATCTTTAAAGTAAAATACTTGGCTAACTATATCGTTAGCTTGAAAAAAAGACGGTCAATACTGAGCTCACACATTTTCAACGAGAGGAAGAGAGATCTATGTTTCCCTTGAAAACTTCTTCATGCTTGTGTTTGAGAAAGGAAACTGTTGTGGATGTAAAGGGAAAGAGAAGGTAACGTAAGACATCATCTCACTCCTGCATTTGTTTTGTCTAGGAGACACCGTGTGTGACCCGTTGCGTAGAAATGCAAAGCCGGCAATAAGAAATAATTTGAGTTAATATGTAATTTGACTTTTAGGAACACCTTCTTGGCCCTAAAAGTCCTTGGGGCTTTTCGGCTTCAAGCTGCCCAAAAAACTGACTATCATCACCAGCTAGAATAATCATACCACGTGACTTTTAATGTTTGAATACTCGAACGTTTTGTTAGGTGGGTGCTAGGAAGTTCAGAAACAAATAACTTATTAAATTAATGGATATGAGGAGAAGATAACTGTATATGATGTAAATTGATTCACAATAATCTTATTCTTGAACAAGTTATGTACCGAGACTCGAACACAGCATGTCCACAACATGAGCCGACTTGCTTCACCGTCTTCCTTTCAAAGTCTTTCTAAAAAAAGGTATTGTTGTAGTCACGTAACTGAGCTAACACTACTAGAAGAAATCGATAGGCGATGGGCAAAACTATACAAAAAAAGAGAGCCAAATCGGTTTGAAACTCTCATTATAGACGGCTTGTAGATTAGTAGCCATTGTTGGTGAGGGTCTTGCAAAACCCATCAGCCAAAAATTGTTGGAGAAAGATAACAATCAAACGCTTATCCTGGTCAACTCCATGATAAGATATTGATAAAGCTAATATAATTTAAATACCGTGACAATTAACTAAAAAGTTACTCAGGAGACACAATTGCAATAAATTTATTCTTAATTTCGTTAGAGAAAGTGCATTCACAAAACAAATAGATAATATTTATCTTCGTCTTGAACTATAAACACTGGGAAAGAACACAGACTTTTGATTTTTTATTTTTATTTTTGTTGGGGGTTGGGGGATGGATCGCTTTCATTTCTTCAACTAAGGATTTCCAAACAACAAAGAAGGCGAATTTCCAAACAACAAAGAAGGCGAAGGAAGACTTGCGGGTGTGGCTTCAGTAATGAAAATTCTGATGATGAAGGAGGAGGAGAGAGATAGGGAGACGGCGAAGGAAGACTTCATGGTTGGATTGATGATTGTATTGGCCTAGCAAGATCGGCCCGGAATTGTAGGAACGATGATGTTTGAATTGTTGTCCCATAAATTTGGTCCCATAAAACTTGTGCGACACGACTCCATCGAAAAGTCTCGTGCAACTTTATGATGGATGTGTAGTTTCTGGACTAATGATGTTTGAAATGTTGTCCCATTGATTTGGTGCGCCCGTCCTGCAAGTTCCATGCGCTTGCATGACATTACTCCATTGAAAAGTCTCGTACAACTTCACGATGGATGTGTAGTTTCTAGACCCCTCGTATTCGATAAATTAATTAACTAAATAGAGAGCAATAGTGATTTGGTTAGTTCCTAAAACAAGAAATCAAAGATCACCCTTTGAAAACCGAGAGTGACCTTTGAAGCCTGTAGATGGACTTTCTGGCGACGACCAAACCATGGAGGACCAAGGTGGGATTTCGCTTTTGGGGCGACTTTGCTAATAAGCCTAGTCTTGGCAATTCTCGATTTTGCAAGCTCTGTTCTAAATGATGTTTTGATTTCTTTTTGAGTTTATAACATATCAGACTGGTGAAAAGTAAAAGATAAATCAGACTAACGAAATGAGGAGTTTGGTGTGAATTCTTATTAAGAAAACAATCAACTTGAATTCATGGAAAATTTCAGGCAAAGAACAAAACTAAAAGAGAAAGTCGGTTGATAAGTTTTTCCTTTGCTCCGATTAGGCTCTTTCTCTAAATATACAGAGATCGTTGAGAGAGAGGAGTTCTGAGCCCATCAATCACATGTCCACTCATCCACTCGGATCCACATTCACTCAAAGTTTAAGCCAATGATATGTGAGGCCTGTAGGCCAACTAATTTAATATCAATTTCTCCACACTTTCAAGAACAGAAACAATGTTAGAATAGGCTTAGAAATAATTCGTTACCCAGCTAAAATTATCCTAGGACAAGTATTTTTCAGCCGTTGTTCTACCAGTACAGATTTTAAATTTTCCACAAAATTGGAATTTATCCAAATTAATGCTAGCATACCCCAAAGTCACGCTGGTCTAGGAATTTATGCTCCTGCGAAGCGGAGATCACGGCCATGATTAATCATGTTTTTATATGAATAATCTTGTCCTCACTTCCTCGCGGTCTTATTTTCTCGTCATGGCTAAACGGAAATAAAGAATGCCCTCGACCTTACTATGGCTAGATAGCAGTGCATTGCTAGACCGTTCACGAATAAGTGTCACATGCGGCGGAATTCGGTTTCATAACCAACTCTTGTAATCGTTTCACTCATCTAGCGGAAAGTGCAAATATCCTTTACACAAGTGAGGAACTTGAAAATTCGGTATAGTTGTGTTTGTTCCTTGATAGGAGAAGCCACTATGTACCATGCGCATGATCCCATGGCAACTAGCAGGCCTATTTTCAAAAAGCATAGGTGCTTGTTGATTGTTCAGTAATGATCCCTGTGGAAGGCCAAGGATCTCAAGGTCTCTGCGAGACTAACATGAAGAGAGACTTTCACTCATGTCACGATTCACCGAGGGTGCACTTCACTAACCGACATTTCATTGATCGACCGCGGCATAGACCCGCTGGTGGATTCGTCCGACTTGAGCTCTTTCAGCTGTCTTTCCGTGCTCCTTCGAAGGAAGAAGGCCGGTCTTCGAGGCTGTGGAAGCTTAACAGAGTGGCTGCTGAACATAAGGACTATGCTTGCCATTGTGGGTCTATCAGCTGGATCTTCTTGAACACCCAGTAAACCAATGTGGAGGCATCTAAGCACTTCATCGATTGAATATGAGTCACCAATGAACGGATCTAACACTTCGAGCGGTGTACCGGCTCTCCAATGCTTCCACGCCTGTAAAAAGTATTCAGTGGAGGATATTCCACTTAATTAGATGAGTGCAACACAATAAGTGTCGTAATAGCACGGATGCAACTTACATAGCTGGCAAGATTTTCACCCCCGTCTGATTGGGAGAAGCCACTATTCTTCTTGCCACTAATGATTTCTAGGATTAGGACACTGAAACTATAGACATCAGACTTCGCTGAGATTTGCCCACGCATTGCATACTCAGGAGACAAGTAACCACTGCAAACCAAATACAAGGGCTATAGCATCCATTATGTTATTGTAAATTGCTAAAATAAGCAAGTCGCGAATGACCCACATTCAAGGACTAGCTTGTATATGAGCATGGTGTTGTTTCTAATTTACAGATCAACCACAAGATAGTATCCTACAAACAAGAAATTATCAGTCATCTAAGAAAGAATTTGAGACTTACAAGGTCCCCACGATTCTATTAGTTTTTGCCCGAGTTTGATCAACTCCGAAAATCCTAGCCATGCCAAAATCTGAAATCTTCGGGTTCATATCACTGTCTAATAGAATATTGCTTGGTTTTAGGTCACGATGAATGATACGTAGCCTAGAATCTTCATGCAGATAGAGCATTCCTCGAGCAATTCCAGATATTATCTTATAACGTCTTGACCAATTTAATTGCCTTCTCTTATCAGGATCTGCATATTTACACAATTAGAAACCAATAATTATGAGTTGGTAATCCTCAAAGAACTTTCAGCATGTTCCCCAGAAGCTAGTGAGAGTTTAAAATCTAAGTTTCTGCTAATCACGCATACAGTTTCTTTAACATGGAAAAATGACAACTTAAGAGTCTATTAAAGGGTGCGATGTACCAAATAAAAAGTAGTCAAGACTTTTGTTTGGAACAAACTCATAGACAAGTATCTTCTCTTCTCCCTCTAAGCAAAACCCAAGTAGCCGCACAAGGTTTCGATGTTGCAGCTTAACTACCAAAGCAACCTCATTCTTGAATTCTCCAACACCTTGTCCTGAGCTTTTAGATAGCCTCTTCACAGCTATTTCTTGTCCATTCAGAAGCCTACCCTGAAATTTGATGTGGTTCTTTGAGTAGAAATGAATAGCTTCTAACCTCAACATCACATAACAAACATACACGACATTCAAAGATTTTCATAAAGCACTATCACTGTTTCTAACTGACAATACCCGGAAAACTTCACCAAATCCACCCTGTCCCAACTTGTTTTGATGAGAGAAATTGTTTGTGGCAGCTTGTATAGTAGCTAAATGGTATTGCAAGGACTCTGCAGTTGTAATTTCACTTGCACCTACATGACGAAACAACAGGAGATGGTCATTCACTAAAAGCATAGAACTGTGTATCTCGGATACACAGTAAATTCTCTCCGAGAATAAGGCATAAACATGTGCGTATTTAAGTACCGCCTTCTGCATGGACGACTTCATACGTCTTTGTTGTTTTACTCCGGGGCAAATAACAAGCAACAAAGAGAACTATTATAGCAACGCCAACCGGAATGGCCACGGCAACAATTATCCTGGTAGATTTATTGCTTTTGCCTGCATATGTGCAACCATATCATAGGGGTGCATGATATTTTAGGAATTTGCTACTACAGCCAGAAGCAAATTTTAAAAAACAGATATTACAGACTAGTTTAAATAAATGATTCTACTATTTTTCCCACTCTAATCATGTTCTTTAAGCTCTTCATGCATGAGATTTTATTTCGTTAAAATTGTCCGGCTTAAAATGTCTAAAAGAAACATGTTCCGCCCCATAATATGTCCATCTCAGTATATCTTTTTCCTCTTCTAATTCTTATATTGTAGGGGTGCAACCATTATTAATTTTATATTAGCGACTAATTAGACTAAAAATAAGCTTCAAAGGCTCAACCCCTGAGTCCAAAGTCTACTATCATTGGCTTTCGTGTGAAAGTTCTCTAGATAATCGAATCTCAGGAGTGACGTTAGAAAATACCATGTTTAGCCGGTATGACATTGAGACAATTGCCGGATCCACTTAGGAAAGTTTGCACCTAAAATGTACCTCATCTTGACTTTATGGGACGGAAGACTTTAATGAAGCATTAAAGGTTGAAAAACATACACAAGAAATCAATTTTTGAGAAGAAAAAATAGGAAAAAGAAGAGAATGCAAACATATACGCAACCATTTGATGAAGAACTCATTTATTAGGCAAAAGCAACAAACCAACAAAAGTAAAATCTAGAAATCAAAGATGTGACACTAAAAGAATATGTGGCTCGTACCCGTAAATGAATTTTCATAAAGCTTCTTAACAAATGTGTTGAAACAGTTGTTAAGCATACTTTATAACAAAAATATTTTGATTTCCAAAACACCGATTACATATAATATGAGAAGAACCATGAAGAACTAAATGTTATTTGATTGCTTAGAAAGTTCCCGGGGCATTTTTATTTTTTTTAATAAAATCCAGCACATGAATCAATAAGGAAAACTCTCCCAAAGTTCCTAACCACCAAATACACCCTCATTCATCCTAAAAGATATTACAAAAAGCATACATGGACAGAAATTTATAGGCTGGGACACTAAAAATACAAGTCAAGATGGACAAAATACATGACTAGAATCTATGAACAAAGATCAACAGATGAAATTACAAAAGTTGTAAAAAGAAAACTAGTAATCCATCATCCTTCTCCTTAATTCAATTAAATACGTACCTTTGGCTCTATTCAGCGGAGCAGGAGGAGGAGAAGGAAGCTGGGGCAGTGGTGGCACTGCCGAGGCATTATAAAAGAGGTACATCTCGAACCTCACCGTGCAGCTTGAAGTGAACGACCTTCCACCTTGCTCCCCCTGAGGTAGAGCTGCGACCGCAGCCCGGAGGCATGTGTTACAGTCGGACACCGTCAAGTCCGGCGTGCACTGCGCAAGCGTGTACAGCTTCTGTGAGCTTGTGAAGTTCGCCTCTGCGACAGCAAAATTCTTCCCCGATTCACTCCCCGAAGCCCTCAGCACCACGTCGTTCATGGTCTCTCCTAGCAGCTGCACGAACCGATCTGGGCCGGCGACGTTCCCGGTGTCTGGTATCGTGTATATAGGATCATTCTCCATCACCGAGTAAATGGACTGGTCTGAGTACTTCAACATGCACTCGTCGTACCAGATCACAGAGATTCTCCTGTCGGGGCATCGGCGAAGGATGTCTTTTGATCCGGTAGCCACACACTCGCTGCACGTGGCAGTGCTGACATCGCCGCGGCAGAGGAAGAGCCCATACGCACGGCCGGGAGCGTCCTTCCCAGCGGTGGTATTAGTGAAGCCCTCGCCGCTGTTGGTGGCGGCAGAGGAGAGGGAAGAGAGGAGGGTGTTGAGGTTGGATTGGTAGGTGGAGTTGGGAGCGTAGAGCGTGGTGTTCGAGCAGTCATACTGTAGATAAGTTGGTGCGGCTTCGGTAGTGTAGCAGTGATGATTGCTGAGAAAATTGAGAAAGAAGAAGAGGGCGAGGGAGATGATGAAGCGAAAATTCATGGTCTGATGATCTTTATTTGCCTGCGGGACTGGGCATAGAATTTTCGAAAGAAGAAGAGTATGTCCAGTTCTCTGGAGAAAAAGAAAAATGTTACAGGTGAGAAAAAGTAATCGTACTAGTGCGATGAAGATTTTGTGGCCCAAAAGAATCGTGATATGAGGGTTTCAATTGTGGAGTGAAAGGAACCGCCACCTGGAAATTGAATAACCGACTTTTTTTTAATTACTTAATAGAAAATTATCACGTCATTTGATAAGTATAAGTTTTAATAAGATTTCTTAATATATGAATCTTTGCTCTACACACATAAATATATATATATATATATATATATATATATATTAAAAATGGAATGAGCTTGTGCAAGATTTAACTTTATAGCGCACATACTTGAGAGCTTTACCCGATAGTTTGCCTTTGATAATGACTTTAGCAGATGTCAAATTCTTAGCATGTAATAAAATGGTGAAGAGGAGAACATGTTACCCTCAAGAAAACTCTACACATGTATCTCGCTAACATTGCCCACACCAAGTCGACGAGACAGAGGTGAAGATTTCGGCAAATTGAGAAAACAAAAGAGGACAATTTATGTTCTCCTATATGTTTTCATGCTTCTTATTTGTTCTTATTATTTTATTGCATGTATTTCTGTTGTGACTTCAAAATATTGTATAATTGTATATCTTGTCCTTTCTTTTAATCGGAACTTATATAATGGGATTCGGATCCACTATAAATAAAACTTCACATAAACTCTAGAGGAGAATTTGCTTGACGTAGATGTTTAACTTTTTATAATTTTTTTTTTTTTTGTAAATATTCACTATAGAACCTACATTTAAAACTGTGCGTGCACGGACATTTTGCTAATTTTTATCTATGCATCTTCCTAGTTTATTTTGTTATGTACTGAGATCATTTGGACTTGAGCATATCGACAATTTTTTTATTAGATGAGTGTAAAATGACATTTTTAATTTGTTGCGTTGAGGAGATGACTTATAAACATATAGAATAGAATGGTCTGAATTTATTCTTCTTATTTATTTCACTTCTTTTTTCTTTTTTTCTTTTTTTTTTTTTCATGTTCTTTCGCATATTTTTCATTTCCTTCTCTCATTCTACGCTTTTTCCTCAATTCCATGGGTAATGTCACCACCCTCGTCACCATGCGATAGAGAGAGAGGTAAGCTTGTGCGATAGCCAATGGTGGCGAGACACGGCAATGAGGTGAGGGCCGTATGAGCCGCGATAGAGAGAGAGACGTGTTGGGATTTTAAGTTTTTGTGTTGATTTTCCTTCCTTGATTGATCGAAAAACTTTGGAAGATAAGATGTCACTTGGGTTGACCCAAAAACTATGAATTAATGGCTGTCGGTGATGCCATTATGATTCGGGTGGGAAAGATAATAAGATGAACGGTGAAGATGGTCGTCTTTTTTTCCTCGTACAGGGGTCATTGACAAGGTCAGTGTCGTGAGTTGCATTTTCTTGTTGACTGGGGAGACCTGACCAATTAAAGTCCAGATACACGCATGTTCATTCATTTTTTGACTTGTTCGGTCATCGGTCCAATGCCTCGCACTCTCCCTCCCTCCCTCATCATCCCATCTCGCTACTTGACACTAGAATGTTTGAGCACTTGCCGTCCGTTGAGGAGCTCGTCGACTAGCTCCACTCCTTGGAGGCCATGGCTACGATTAAGATCTCGGATAGAGAGAGACATATGAGAGGATGGCGGTGGAAAGAGGTAATCAGTTATGGAGTTTGGCTCAAGTGGGGCCTGCAACGGTGAACTTGTGGCCGTGTATAGACCGGGAAGAGAGAGAGAGAGAGAGAGAGAGAGAGGTGCTTATTCCTGTGTAGAGATGAGGAAATAATTGAATGGAAGAATCCATGCTATGTTGCTCGGCTTTCCTTCATAAACAACCACCAACCATTATAATCGAGTAACTAGTCAGGGTCACGCAAAGGAATATATCTGGGGGTGAGGTTTATGACCAACATCTCTAATAAATGAGATGGAAATAAAGCGGTGTGGATTATGTACAAATGGACATATCTCTTTATACATCACGAAAAGTACAGTAAAAAAAGGCAATTAATAAAACTCTAATCGTTTCAATTAATTAGTTCTTTAGAAAAGGAAGAACTTATATTCCTCAATCCAATAAAACCACACACACCTGTGAATAAATTTAAAACGGCCTCACAATAAAGCATGAATTGGCCTAGAAGAGAAGACACACCGTACCTTCAGATGTACAGTACAAAGGTGTTTGCTCATTGTTCATTAGTGATCTCCGTGGAGTGCCAAGGATCTTACGTTCATGGTCTCTGTAAGACTATCGTGAAAAAAGGTTTCCACTCATATCACCGTTCACCGGAGGTAAATTTCGGTGATTGATATCTCATTGATCGACAATGGTATAGACCTGCTGGTGGATTGGTCCGATTCAAGCTCTTTCATTGACCTCTCGATCCTGCTCCGGAGGAAGAAGGCTGGTTGTTGGGGCAGTGCAAGAGTAACGGAGTAGCTGCTCCACATCAAGACTATGTTTGCCATTGACGGTCTATCAAATGGATCTTCCTGAACGCAAAGTAAACCAATGTGGAGGCATCTAAGGACTTCATTCCTTAAAAACAAGTCTCCAATGGCCGGATCTAACACTTCCAACGACATACTATCTCTCCAATTTTTCCAAACCTAAAAACAGTATATGGATAAAACTTGCTCAGTACATCAGATTTTCTTAGTTTAACAATTTAAATATCCGTCAAAGAGTCAATTTGTGCAACTTACATAGCCAGCGAGATCTTCGCCCCCTTCTACTTGGTAGAAGACATTGTTCTTCTTACCGCTAATGAGCTCTAGAAGTAGGACACCAAAACTATAGACATTGAACTTCGCGGAGAATTGCCCATGCATTGCATACTCATGTGACATGTAACCGCTACAAACCATAATACATCAGCATTATCAACATACATAAGCATAAAATGTAGAGAACAAAGCATAACAATGCTTACAAAGTCCCAACAATTTTATTGGCGTTTGCCTGTGTTTGATTGACTCCAAAAATCATTGCCATGCCGAAATCTGAAATCTTAGGATTCATATCACTATCCAACAAGATATTGCTTGATTTTAGATCCCGATGAATGATCCTAAGTTGAGAGTCCTCATGTAAATAGAGCATTCCTCGAGCAATTCCAAACACTATTTTGTAATGTCTTGACCAATCTAATTGCCCGCTCTTTTTAGGATCTGCATGTACACACATTCGAAACGCAGGGTAATCTCAATTAATAAATCCTCTTGAATACATTGTGTGCGAGGAACTAACTTTAGGTTCTAAAAGCTAGTGAAACATTCACCATAATTTGAGGCTAACCACATATTGGCCTCAACATGGAAAGCAATAGCTTAGGGATATATTCAATGCAACATACCAAATAAAAAGTAGTCGAAACTTTTGTTCGGTACAAACTCATATACAAGCAGTTTTTCTTCACCCTCCAAGTAGAACCTGAGAAGCCGAATGAGGTTTCGATGTTGAAGCTTCACTACCAATATCACTTCATTCTTGAATTCTTCAGCACCTTGTCCTAAGCTTCGAGATAGTCTCTTCACCACTATTTGTTGTCCATTGAGAAGCTTACCCTGAAAGGTTAGCATGATGTGTAAGTACATATGAATTGCTTCTGATCACAACTTTTTAAAGGTACGAAATTGATGATCGATTTTTTTAAGCCATTTCTTATCTATACCATACATGAAAAACTTCACCAGATCCGCCCTAACCCAACTTGTTTTCATGCGAGAAATTGTTTGTGGTGGCTTGTATGGTGGCTAAATCATACTGTAAAGACTCGGCATTTGTAATTTTATTTACGCCTACACAAGGAAACAGCACCGGATGGTCATTTCACCCAAAGCGTAGGACAGTAAAACCTGCATATATGGTTTCATCATTGTATCCAACTATAAGGCACAGGTACATATTTCGTACCGCTTTGATCTCCTTGGACGACTTCATACGTCTTGGTCGCTTTCCTCCGCTTGAAACAACAAGCGAGGAAGAGAAGCACCACGCCTACGCCAATAGGAACGGCGACAGCGACGATTATCACAATAGTTTTATTGCTTTTTCCTACATATGTGTAATTATATCATAATAGCATCAGTTTATGTGTCTATGACTGTATTAGATTTTAGAAAATGAAATTGCTGCCAAAGGCCTCAGCAAATTGGAAATAATAGAGAAAAACAAAAAGAGTCCGTTTGCAGAAGAAATTAAGCTGTAATTCATAATCTGTCAATCTTTCAAAATCCATCCTTTTTCTAATTCTCATGTGAGTGCACCAATTGTTTATAGGGGATTGACCATTAATTGCTTTAAAGCCACCTTTGACCAATTGTTATGTAAATAACTAATCTCATATGTGGACGCAGAACCCACCATGTTCGAAACTTTTCACCTAAAATGTACCTTATCATGACTTATGAAGCACTAAAGACTAAAAGTTCAGGACCAACAAACGCACTAAGACCAGAAATATCACCTTATTGTCTTCAATAAACAATCACCTCTTTTTCTTTGAAGAAAAATTGTATAGCTTATGATGGTTGATTCTCTATGACTAACTTGGTGGACAGGTACCTAAATCGAGATATTGAAGCGAAAAGAATTTGCGAAAAAACATAGGTTAACTCATTGTTTTTGTTTCTTCGAGAAGGTCAAAAGAGTTTTTTGACTAGTGAAGACTAACAGGTGTAAGGACCATGCTGAAGTCCCAAAAAAAACATTATAGTCCAGTCCACATTGTTAAAGCGACGGGAGTTGGGGCTAGTTAGGCCATCAATAATATTCAGGTGCACAGAGGAATAAAATAAACAGTGAGGATGGAAGAGAGCATCTGGCTTCGTACGAGGTCATTGACTGAATTCAATTACGTGAGCTGCACTCTCTTTTTTGGCTGAGTTTCATGTCGGACGTGCAATGATCTAATGGCCTAAAATTATTTTTAGAAGGCTGCTTGAGATACGATAGAAAAGTTGATAACGAAGTTATTGTGCCAACCAACCAAAATTGTCTTCTTTTAAGAAAAATATCAGCTTCCTGCAAATTAGAGGTGTGCAACCAACCAGGATTTACTCGGCAACTAGACCGGACCATCCAAAAAAACAGGTCTGGAAACTGGTTCCCAGTTAAACCGGTCCAAGAACCAATTCTAATTTTTGGGAACCGGTTAGAACTGGTCAGAACAAGTCTGGTTCCCGGTCCCAAGTAAAGACCCACCCGGGAACCAGACCGGTTTGGAACCGGTTTTTAGCCATTATTGAAAAAGGAAAACCTAAGCGCTAGTCGTCTCTCTCTGTCTCTCTGTCTTTGACCTTGCCCCTCTCTCTCTCAATCGCAGCTGAGCTTACTCAACTGTTGCAGGAAATTAGGGGTTAGAGGACTCGTAATGGAGACTCATATTGGTCATGATGATTTCGGGTGAGATAGCAACAAACATTCAAACGTTCATTGAACGTGGCTTTGACTCCTTCGGAGCTCATCGGCTAGAGTGAAAAGTGAAATTAAGTGAAGCGAAAATGGAAGAAAATGAATGGGAGTAAGTAAAACAATTTTATTGTTAAAAGACATGCTCCATTTATTTTTCGAGAAATAAATGATATAGCAAGAAATGATCCTTTGTATCGCTTACAAAAATGAATATTAAACCCATGTTAGGACTTTTTACTTTGCCTTACGATATTTGTTTATAATAATTAGCCCTTGTGTATCCTTAATTTTTCATTTAGTCAAAAAGTTCATGTACTTGTTGATTACATGTGCTTAATGTTTCAATATAAATTAAGAAAATTACTTTGTTTTCTTTCGTATTAATGTAAAATTCAAAACCATATAGGATATTAGGCGATTACAAAACAGATTTCAGTGGAAACGGGATAGACCTTGGAACTAAAACCAGATCAAAAAAACATGATAGGTTTCAAAACATGGCCCAGTTAAACATGATTGAATACATGGTCCAATAAAAAGGAACCAGTTATAATAGGGTCAAGTACAAGGTTCAAGTCTGGAACCTACCAATCTTGGACCCAACCACCCTTATTGTGAATTCAGTTGCTTGTAATAAGATGCTCATTCCTTCTATGCCGGGCAAACTTCTATTTTATTCCCAAGTTTTGCATAATAGCACAGGGCGAGTTGCTTCAGAAATGCAGCACATACACAAAATTCTTAAAGCTAGCTATAGGAAAAAAAAGAACAAGATCAACATGCCATTCAACCCACCACGGTCAGCCCAAGCAGAGCTGTCTAGTCACTCCATACTTAGCCATGGAAGCTTGTGGCTGGTATCCTACAATTGAAGAGATAAAAACTATGGACGAACCTTCTGCAAACAAGGTGCCGCGTCCTGTTTCAACAAAAACCTATTATTAAATTTGCAGATACAGAGCCGCACGAGTA
Source organism: Eucalyptus rudis (assembly GCA_019915205.1). NCBI lineage: Eukaryota > Viridiplantae > Streptophyta > Magnoliopsida > Myrtales > Myrtaceae > Eucalyptus > Eucalyptus rudis. The sequence goes on along the minus strand of JAHMTN010000003.1, from coordinate 6,315,372 downwards.
ATAGAAATACCTACCGAGACCAGTTAGTAGGTTCGCTAATTGGATAATTCGTTAATCCATGTACAGACATCCAGAGACAGTCTTCTATAAATTATAAACGACTAATAAAAAATGACCAAAGACATTGTCGGCAGGCTGACTTAGGTCAGTTCACAGTGTCCTAGACTGGCTACCAGGCTGACACTATACCATCACAAAAATGCTACTTGTCACCTACAGGAGTATTGCAGCTGCTTTGACGTTTATTTCCTACAACTTGTCAAGAACGGACTCTCGGGTTTCTAAAATGGGATCAACAGATAGATTAGCAGCAGCATTCAATACCTCCACATCAAATAGCATTATAAATTTGACCAATTACGTTTATTTTTCGTTTTTCTAATTGCCAATTTAACCAATCACTTCCAGTCTGCTGAACAAGTAATGAATACGAAAAAGAAAGAGATGATTCCCTAGTTGTTTCGAGATAAAATCGAAGCCAAAAATAGGAGAAGCACACTAGCAGTAAAAGGACAATGCGAAAGAGGTGTCCGTTTCACTTCAGTGAATTTAAATGGAGATAAAACTCAAATTTTCAAATACCAATTGAAACAGAGTCTCATTTGCTCAAGAAATATATAGAAAAATCTTAAGCTTAGCTCATCGGGCTGAGGACCGAATTCCATCAATAAGACACTTGTTATGAACCAAACCTAATGCAATGATCTAAGAAACCGAATCTAATGCAATGATCTAAGAAACCGAATCTAATGCAATGATCTAAGCAGTATCCCTAGTTACCCTGTACCTTATAAGCGAGGGTATTGCTTGGATCCTTGATGTCTGGTTACAAGGTAACCTCACCAAACTGCACAAAGCTTTTGCTTCCATGTTGGGCCTATCCCGCTTGCCTACAACCCAGGTGAGCTGACAGGACTGTATTTTTTTATCTTAACGTGCTAGTGTCTATACGCCCAACACTCCCCAAGTTTCCCTCAATATATTTGTCTTCCATAGAATGAGGGAATACCATTTTCTTGCTTTACATCTCGAAAATCTCAAGGTCCAGATTGAGCTAGGATAAAGCCTTTTAAGGACATGCCTAGGTCCAAAAACCATTAACTAATGTGACACTGAGAAAGTTACCTGCTAAATAGTAACACAGAGATAATCACCTGGATCCTTTCCCTGGGAAAAAAAGAAAATAAAAATTTACCACATTTTAAGCACATTTGCTAAAAAAAGCTAACTAAAAATCAATTCACTCGGGCGTATCACTATAATCAACTCAGGTTAGATCACTTAGGCGTATCACTATGATCAACTCAGCTCATTCTGGCGTATCTCTACCCTCAGATATCAGAGACGCCAAATTTGCTAAAAACATCATAGAATCGTCGCAATTCAAACTCGCACACCTCGTATTCATCGAAACTACTTTGAGGGAAGCGAAACAGTTAAGGCATATGAGGAAATTGGAAAAAGAAACCTGCTTACGGGAGCGCATGACGACGGAGGCGGCTCCGAGGCCAAGATGGTTGGGCGATGGCGAAGCCGATGAAATCGAGACTTTGCCCATTTTGTTTATATCGATCGATTGGAGTATTTGCTAGTTCAGTCAATGGGCCAGAAGGCAGATGGTGGCGTGTAATGAATGGAAGAAAATATTAGGTAGGCATATTTTGCCATGTAGACAGTGCGTCACTCTACTCATTGCTCACGTCTTCAAGTGGACTCACATTTTAGATTTGTTCTCTTGAAAGAACGAGGACGGTTGGATGTCCTTACTATAAAGATTGAGAGACGGACAAAATAGAATGCGAAAAAGGTGCTTATTGATTGTTCATTAATGATCCCTGTGGATAGCGAAGGATCTCAAGGTCTCTGTGAGACTATCATAAGAAAGACTCCACTCGTATCACGATTCATCGAGGGTACACCTCAGTAACTGACATTTCATTGTTCGACCACGGCATAGACCTACTGGTGGATTCATCCGATTCAGGCTCTTTCAACCGCCTCTCCGTGCTCCTTTGGAGGAAGAAGGCCGGTTGTCGAGGCTGTGAAAGCTTAACAGAGTGGCTGGTCAACATAAGGACTATGCTTGCCATGGTGGGTCTATCAGCTGGATCTTCCTGAACACCTAGTAAACCAATGTGGAGGCATCTAACCACTTCATCTATTGAATATGCGTTGCTAATGAATGGATCTAACACTTCGAGCGGTGTACCGGCTCTCCAATGCTTCCACGCCTGTAAAAATTATTTCAGTGAAGGAATTTCGACTTAATTAGATTGGTAGAGCATAATATTTTCCCTAATAGGACAGAAACAACTTACATAGCTGGCAAGATTTTCACCACCATCTGATTGGAAGAAGCAACTATTCTTTTTGCCACAAATGATCTCTAGGGTTAGAACACCAAAACTATAGACATCGGACTTTGCTGAGATTTGCCCACGCATTGCATACTCAGGAGATAGGTAACCACTGCAAACCAAATACATGGGTCGTAGCATCCATTATGTTATTATAAGTTGATAAAATAAGCAAGTCGCTAATGACCCACATTCCAATGAGTATGTACAAGGATTAGCATGTCCATGAGCATGGCGTTGTTTCTGATTCTTAGATCAACCAAAAGATAGATCATATAAACAAGAAGTTATAAGTCATCTAAGAAAGAATTGAGACTTACAAGGTCCCCACGATGTGATTAGTCTTTGCCCGAGTTTGATCTGCTCCAAAAATCCTAGCCATGCCGAAATCTGAAATTTTCGGGTTCATATCACTGTCTAACAGGATATTGCTTGGTTTTAGATCACGATGAATGATCCGGAATCTAGAATCTTCGTGCAAATAGAGCATTCCTCGAGCAATTCCAGATATTATCTTGTAACGTCTTGACCAATCCAACTGCCTTCTCTTATCAGGATCTACATATTTACACAATTAGAACCCAATTATTCTAACACAATAAATTCTCAAAGAACTTTCATCATGTTCCCCAGAAGCTAGTGAGAGTTTCAACTTTAAGTTTATGTTAATCACATACGGTTTCTTCCACATAGAAAATGACAACTTAAGAGTCTATTGAAGTGTGGAATGTACCAAATAGAAAGTAGTCAAGACTTTTGTTCGGCACAAACTCATAGACAAGTAACTTTTCTTCTCCCTCTAAGCAAAACCCAAGCAGCCGCGCAAGATTTCGATGTTGAAGCTTTGCTACCAAAGCAACCTCATTCTTGAATTCTCCAACACCTTGTCCTGAGCTTTTAGATAGCTTCTTCACAGCTATTTCTTGTCCATTCGGAAGCCTACCCTAAACAGTTTTCATTTGATTGCTTGAGTACACATGAATAGCTTCTGACCACAACTTCACATTGAAAACGTCAAAGATATTGAGATAATTTTATGAAACATTATATGAATCTAACAGATGATACCCGGAAAACTGCACCAAATCCCCCCTCGCCCAACTTGTTTTGATGAGAGAAATTGTTTGTGGCAGCTTGTATAGTAGCTAAATGGTACAGCAAGGACTCAGTAGTTGTAAGTTCACTTGTCCCTACACCACGAAACAACAGGAGTTAGTCATTCACCGATACCATAGAACAGTGTATCTCGTGTAGACAGTTTGGAAATTCTATCCGAGTATGAGACGTGTGCAAGCCCGTCTTTACGTACCCCCTTCTGCTTGGACAACTTCATACGTCTTTGTTGTTTTACTCCGATGCCAAAAGCAAGCGACAAAGAGAAGTATGACAGCAATGCCAACCGGAATGGCCGCGGCAATGATTATCGTGGTCGATTTATTGCTTTTGCCTGCATACGTGCAACCATCTAGTAGGAGTACATTACATTTTAGAAAAACAGATTCAAAAACAGTACAGACTAAATAATTCTGCTATCTTCAGACATGGGATTTTATATTGTTAAAAATGTCCTGCTTCCAGAGCAAATGTCTAAAAGAGTATTGTGGTACTTCACTATCTGTCTATTTCACATTATGTTTTTCCTGTTTTAATTCTTATATCTTAGGATAGCACCGATCATAAATTTGGTATAAGAGACTAACTCGACTAAAAAAGTCCACTAGCAATGTCTTTCGTGTTAAAGTAGTCTAAGTAATCTATTCTCAAAAGTGATAAAAGAATCTACCCTGTTTAACTGGCATGCGATTGAGAAAATTGCCTGATCCACTCGTGAAAGTTTCCACCTAAAATGTACCTCATCTTGACTTTAGGGTAGAGAAGACTTGACTGAAGCATTAAAGTTATAAAAAAAAAAAAAAGGAAAACAAAAGAGAGAAAAGAATGGAAAACATTTAAGTAATTATTTGAGAAAGACATAATTTGCCAGGCAAAAGCGACAAACCAACAGTAAAATCTTAAAAATCGAAGGTTCGACACCAAAAGAATATAACGCATTATAAACAACTAACAACATATAACGCAACTTACAACGCAAGAAAAATAGTTCATTTAAAATTATGAACTTTTTTTGTCTGATTACTTAACCAGTTTGTCAGGGACGTATCTTAATAAAATCTTTTATATTATTTAATAACGAAAACTCTAGTCCCCACCAGCAAATACACGGTCCACATTCGTCCCAAAAAATATCACAATAAGAATAGCTGGAAAGAATTTATCTACCGGATACAGGATGGACAAAAATCATCGCCACAATCTATGAACAAATTATGTCTAAATCCATCTCCTCGATTCAATCAAACACGTACCTTTGGGTCCGTTCACCGGAGCAGGAGGAGAAGAAGGAAACAGGGGCGCCGCCGTCACGGCCGAGGTATTATAAAAGCGGAACAGCTCGAACCTCACCGTGCAGGTCGGAGTGAACGACCTCCCTCCTCGCTTCCCCTGAGGTAGATTTGCGATCACCGCCCGGAGGCACGTGTTACAGTCCGAGCCCTTCAAGTCCGACGAGCACTGCGCAAGTGTGTACAGCTTCTGCGAGCTCGTGAAGCTCGCCTCCACGACCGCAAACTTCTTCCCCGGTCCGCTGCCGGAAGCCCTCACCGCCACATCGTTCATGGCCTCTCCGAGCAGCTGCATAAACCGATCTGGTTCGGCGACGTCCCCGGTGTCCGGCATCGTGTATATAGGTACCGTCTCCATCACCGAGTAAATGGACTGGTCCGAGTACCTCAACATGCACTCGTCGTACCAGACCACGGAGGATTGCCTGTCGGGGCACCATCGGAGGATGTCTCTTGTTCCCGTAGCCACGCACTCGCTGCACGTGGCGGCGCCGATGTCACCGCGGCAGAGGAAGAGCCCGTAGGCACGGTCGGGAGCGTCCTTCCCAGCGGTGGCGTTGGCGAAACCGTCGGCGTCGCCGGCGGCGGCGGCGGCGGCGGAGGAGAGGGATGAGAGGAGGGCGTTGAGGGTGGATCGGTAGGTGGAGTTGGGAGCGACGAGCGTGGTGTTCGGGCAGTCGTGCTCTAGATAAGTAGGTGCGGCTTCTGTAGTACGACTGGAATTGCTGAGAAAATTGAGGAAGAGGAAGAGGGCGAGGGAGATGATGAAGCGAAAATTCATGGTCTGATGATCTTACTTTGCTTGCGGAACTGAGCATAGAAAAATCGTCGAAAGAAGAGGGGTACGCTGCTCTGTTCTCTCGGAAGAAGGGTTGGAAAAATGTTTAGAGGTACTAAACGCAGCCTAAGGAGTCGTTTTAGTGACGTGACCATAATTCAGGCTAAATTCACTCGAAATTGTACCGAGACTTACGTACGAGCCCAGAAGAGAGGTGAGACGACGGTTTCAATTGGGCAACGAAAGAAAGGGATGCATCCCTTTCGAAGAAAAATGAGTGATTTCAAAAAAAATTATGAATGAATGGCGGTTGGTGGTGCCATTATGATTCAGGTGGGGAAAGATAATAGGATGGACGGTGAGAATGGTAGCCTTTTTGTCCTCGCACAAGGGTCATTTATCAAGGTCAGTTGCGTGAGTTGTATTCTCTTGTTGAGGGTGGAGACTTGACCAACCAGGGTCCAGATATATGCAGCTCTAATAATCTCAGTTTCAATTGATGACCGTGGTGACAGAGACCGTCCATGGACTGGGATCATGTAACTTTCTAACAAAATTTTTCAAACTTCCCCCGATTTGACACGAGAAAACTTATCGGGTCTAATTGCACAAGGTAAGCGGACTCTACTTGAGAAAAAAGTAACAAGTGGTTACAAAGTTCCCCTTCGGCTGATGTGGCAAGCACTTATGTACTGTACACCAATCACGAACTGACATGTGTCAGTGACTAGCTCCACTTCTTGGAGGGCACGGCTATGATCTCGGATGAAAGAGACACATGAGAGGATGGTGGTGGAAAAAGCCAATCAACTATGGAGTTTGGCTGATGTGGGGCCGGCATCGGCTCACCGTGTATGGATCGGTAAGAGAGGGGGAGAGAGAGAGAGAGAGAGAGAGCGAGGGAGACGTTTGTTCTTGTGTAAAGATGAGGAAATGTACGAGCGGAAGGATCCGTGCTTAGTTGCTTCCCTCTCCATCAGTAATCAACCACCAAGCATTATAATGAAGTAACTATGCAAGTCGATCTAAGGAATATATACGGAGGCGAGGTTTATGACCTCGATTTATAATAAATGTGACAAAAATAAAGTGGTGCAAATTATGCACAAATGGATATATTTCCTCGTACATCATGAAAAGTTATGTAAAAGACGACGATTAATGAAACTCTAGCCGTTTTTGTTCATTATTTCTTTAGACAAGGAAGAACTTATATTCCTCAATAAGACCACACACAGATGTACATAAATATAAACAATCTCCCATGCCAAAGGTGTTTGCTCATTGTTCATAATTGATCTCGCTGGACTGCTATGGATCTTATGACCAAGGTCTTTCGGTGACTATCGTGAGGAAAGATTTCTACTCACATCACCATTCAACGGGGGTAAACTTCGGTGACTGGCATCTCATTGATCGACACTGGTGTAGACCTGCTGGCAGATTGGTCTGATTCAAGCTCTTTCATCGATGTCTCCGTCCTGCTCCGGAGAAAGAAGGCTGGTTGTTGGGGCAGTGCAAGACTAACAGAGTAGCTGTTCAACATCAAGACTATGTTTGCCATTGTGGGTCTATCCATTGGATCTTCCTGAACACATAGTAAACCAATGTGGAGGCATCTAAGAACTTCATCTCTTGAATACGAGTCTCCAACGGCTGGATCTAACACTTCCAATGGCGTACCGTCTCTCCAATTTTTCCAGACCTAAAAAATAGTTCATTGAGAAAAAAAAATTCAATACGTCAAATCTGCTTTGTTTAACAATTTCATTTAGTTATAGTCAATTTCTGCAACTTACATGGCTAGCGAGATCTTCGCCCCCGTCTGATTGGTAGAAGAAACTATTCTTCTTACCGCTAATGAGCTCAAGAAGTAGAACACCGAAACTATATACATCGGACTTCACAGAGAACTGCCCATGCATTGCATACTCAGGTGACATATAACCACTGCAAAATGTAATGCATTAGCAATATAAGTATGCATGAGCATAAAAAGTAGAGAACAAAGTTTAGCAATACTTACAAAGTCCCCACAATTTTATTGGTATTTGCCTGTGTTTGATCCACTACAACAATTCTTGCCATGCCAAAATCTGAAATCTTTGGAATCATTTCACTATCCAACAAGATATTGCTTGCTTTTAGATCCCGATGAATGATTCGAAGTCGAGAGTCCTCATGTAAATAGAGCATTCCTCGAGCAATCCCACATACTATCTTGTAACGTCTCAACCAATCCAATTGCTTGCTCTTTTCAGGATCTACATGTATGCACAATTCAAGTGTGGGTATCTTTGCTTAATAAATCCTCTTAAATAGATTTTATGCGAACTAACTCTAGGCTCCAAAAGCTATGGAAACATTCAACGTAACTGGTGGCTACTCAAATGCTCCCTCAACAGGAAAAGCAATAGCTTTGGAATAAATTGAAATGTAACGTACCAAATAAAAAGTAGTCGAGACTTTTGTTTGGCACAAACTCATAGACAAGCAGTTTTTCTTCACCCTCCAAGCAGAACCCAAGCATCCGCACAAGGTTCCGATGTTGAAGCTTCGCTACCAGTAGGACTTCGTTCTTAAATTCTCCAACACCTTGTCCCGAGCCTTGAGATAGTCTCTTCACAGCTATTTGTTGTCCATTAGTAAGCCTACCCTGAAAAATGAGCATTTTGATGTCTAAGTACACATGAGTAGCTCCTGATGACAACCTTTCAAAATTACCAAATCAAAAATCTTCAAATCTTTTCACACTAAAGATCTTTCAAGTGCATTTAAGCCATTCTCAATCTACTTTCCAACTAACCATACCTGGAAAACTTCCCCGAATCCACCCTCACCCAACTTGTTTTGGTGAGAGAAATTGTCTGTGGCGGCCTGTATGGTGGCAAAATCATATTGCAAGGACTCGGCGTTTGCAATGTCATTTACGCCTACACACCAAAACAACATAAGATGGTCATTTCACTGAAAGCATTGAACAGTATATCCCGCGCATACAGTTTCGTCATTCTATCCAACTGTACAGCATAGTTTCGTATTTCATACTGCTTTGATCTTCTTGGACGACTTGGTACGGCTTGGTCACTTTCCTCCGCCTCAAACAACAAGCGAGGAAGAGAAGCACCACGCCCACGCCAACAGGAACAGCGACGGCAATGATTATCACAGTAGTTTTATTGCTTTTGCCTACATATGTGCATCAAAATCTTAATAGCATCAGTATGTGTTTATGACTACGAAATTTTAGAAACTGGAACTGCTACTATAGGCTAGAGGAAACGTAAACAACAGAGAAAAACGAAAAATAAAAAGTGCGCTTATAGAGCAAATGTCCAGAAGAAATTAAGCTGTAATTTATAATCTGTCCATCTTACAAAATCCATTCTTTTCCTAATTCCCATGTGAGTGCACCAATTGTTTATAGGGGATTAACCATTAATTGCTTAAAGCCACCTTTAACCAATTGTTATGTAAAGAATCTAATCTCTAAAGTGGACGTAGAACCCACCGTGTTCAACTGGTATGACTTTGAGACATATAATTGCCTGTGACCCACCATCTTGACTTTATGGGACGAAGGACGTCGATGACGTATTTATTTCTATAACTTTTGCCACTTATTAATAATATCTTCAACACAGCCGCTCAACAGTTTCTTTAACAAATATTTACAACAACACCTAACTCATCACTCAAAAAAAAAAAAAAAAAAAAAACAAGACAGGACCACAAGACCAGAGGATTTTATGTAATCGAAGATAATGTTTTCTTTCATCTAACCAATTACTCAGTACATACGTTATCCATATATTTTTCCTTGACAGAAAAAGATTTATGGTAATTAATGCTTCATGATTAATAGGATGGATAGACAAGACAATACCTTCCAAATCAAGATCTTGATTCAAAGCTAAAAGAGGAGACTTAGGAAAAAAAAAATTACATTTGACTCTAATAACAAGTATGCTAGAAATAAAGAGAAATTAAAAAGGGTAAGAACAAAAACATGCGTAGGTGTTTAATGGATAGCTTATCTGTGTGGAATCAAAAGTTATTTATTTCCTTCCACTCATAATTTTCCTTCAAAGTTGAAGATGCAAAATAACACTTTTAAGCTTGGGAAGATTATGGAAATTATATATAATTTTAAATATCAGTACTTGTATCAAATATATTTTAGATGTTCGTGCTAAAAAAAGTCGAAAGTAGACTTCATTCTAAAAGAAAAAATGAAAAGAAGTAAAACTGACAAACCAGAGAAAAAAAAATGAAAAATATACATCATCAATCAGATTATTGAGAGTACAGCGAAAGAGAATGAGACTCTGAAAAGCCCCTAGAATACATCCCAAAGCTTGATTTATCACCGATGTGTATTAAATAATTGACAGCACTTCATAGTTTATTTTTGTTAAAGAAGTACAATCGAAGAATAAAAACGAATAGATGCAATAGATGTTTCTAGCATAGAGGAAGACAAATAATAAAAACAAACGCGTACCTTTAGGAGCAGGAGGAGGAGACGGAACCTGGGATGGCGGTGGGGCCGGTGCCGCCAAAGCCGAGGCATTGTAAAAGGGGTATAGCTCAAACCTCACGTTGCAGCTCGGAGTGAACGTCCTCCCACCTTGCTTCCCCTGGGGAAGGCCCGCAATCGCCGCCCGAAGGCATGTGTTGCAGTCCGACGCAGACAAGTCCGGCGTGCACTGCGCAAGAGTGTACAACTGCTGCAAGCTCGTGAAGTTCGTCTCGTTGACCGCAACTTTCTTCCCCGACTCGTCAGCCGAAGCCGCCGTGGCGATGTAGTTCATGGTCTGTCCCAGGAGTTGCATGAACCGGGTTGGATCGGTGATGTTCCCGGTGTTAAGCATCGTGAAAGCGGGCACTTGTTCCATGACCCCGTAGATAGACGCGTTGGAGTACCTCAACATGCACTCGTCGTACCAGATCACAGAGACCCGCTGGTTGGGGCATCTTTGGAGGATATCCTGTGTTCCGGTGGCCACGCAGTCGCTGCACGTGGAGGCACTGACGTCTGCACGGCAGAGGAAGAGCCCGTAGGCCCGATCAGGAGAGCTTTGGCCGGCAGTGGCGTTGGCAAAGCCGTCGGTGTTGTTGGTGGCAGCGGCGGCGGTGGAGAGGGAAGAGAGCAGGGCGTTCAGGTTGGACTGGTAGGTGGAGTTGGGAGAGAAGAGGGTGGCGTTTGTGCAGTAATGATATAGATAAGTAGGTGCCGATGCTGTACTTGAAAAATTGATGAAGAAGAAGAGGAGGGAGAGGGAGAGGGAGAGGGAGATGGTGAAGCAAGAACTCATTTTCAGGTTGATGAATCCCCTGGCCTTGCGGCAAAGGGCAGGGAATTATGGGAAGGAGAAGAGGGCAGTCTGCCCTCCTATGTATTTTTGTTGTGGAAACTATGAGAAAATATTATAAATAGGAAGGTTATGAGATTGCGACACGTGTCCACAGGGACCAATGTCAGGCTAATTTAAAAACTCTCCTCTCCTCTACTCTCTCCTCTCTCCACGCGCTTTCTCACTTCTGCCTCACCTTCACGCTCTCTCTCTCCTCTCCCCAGAGCGCGCGCAGACCGGAGGCAGAAGAGAGAGAGCGTGCGGCAAGGAGATTTGGGTGCCACATGCGATACGGATCGATCGCGTTTCAAGATCTTTCTTGTTTGCTACGCTGGCACACATGACAAGACGAGTACCAAATATTCCTTCAGAAAGTATTAGGAGAATTTAGCATGTTCATTAAAATGAATCTAGACCGTCTAATCTGGTAAATAAGTATAATAAGAATAATGCTAGGTGCATCGGCGAAAATAATCTAAAATATGGGATTTAGGCTCTGTCGCACGTTTAATGTTTACACGCCTCAGATTTCCAATCTTGTGTCTTTGTTATTTATGTTCAAATGGTGGGATTCAGTGGCTACAAATGTAAGCAAACCACCTGGACATTGTCGTACCACAAATTTTGTTGACCTTAATGCATTGCTAAAAATATCAAAAAAATTATCGAAATATATAGGGTCGTTCTAATTAATGGTATATGGTGAGAACTTGCGTTTGTTTTTCCATGGAGGGCTTGTTGTTTCATTGTTTCTTAGTATGTGATCAATTTAAACTATCAATCAGGCTAAGTATATACAATAATTTTCTCATGTATCATGTCGTTTATACATCAACATGCAAATGATGGATGTTTGGTCATATGGATGATTTATTAGACTACGGTCACCAAAGTCAAATCTAAGCAATTTTATGATCACATAATTTTTTTTAATAGGAAAAACGCAATGCAAATTAGGTTCAACAACACCGTTGAAAGCTTGGAAGGCGAAGCATCAAATTTTCCAAGTAAAATTCAATACAAGTTGGATTATTGCATGTTGAAATTCAAGGTCCGAGTTATGAACGTCTACAATTTGGAATTGTGTCCCACGCGACAAATTTTATAGTTCTAAAACATATAATATTCACACCTTTAGTTTTCGTCAGGTCCAATTTTTGACCAAGTCAAGGAAAACGGTGGGAGATTTTCCTTAAAGTCAAAAGAGCACTAAAGTCCCATTCCTTTGTGTTAAAGCGACAGGAGTTGGGGTGACTTGGGTGGGCAGAGGCGTAAGATGGACGGTGAGGATGGAAGGTAGCATTTCCCCTCGTACGAGGTCGTTGACCAAAGTCAATTGCGTGAATTGCATTCTAATTGGGTCCACGTGGAGACTGGAAGGAAGAAAAGTCAAAACATGTATCCCAGTGAGTGACGTCATTGTAGAGAGAGAAAGAGAGAGAGAGATGGGATGGAAGTGATTTTGGTGGCCCTCATTTTCTCTGGCGGTCATAGCTTTGAATTTTCCACCAAAATTACGGTAATAATAGCAATACTTTTGCAATGTCCAAAATTGATTCGTGCAATTCGATGCAACGGTCAATCGGTGTAAGGAAGGATCAAACCCTCTCAAACGTTTTGCTCAAATTACGCCTATTTATTTCAGAGATACAATGCGGTTGATTTTTTTTTTTTTTAGATCATTGTATAACGCTATAATCTAATTCGCTTTAGATATTACTCTCTTTAATCCATCATATACTAGCCTTACATTGATAAGTATTCTCACTCGGGCACATTTAGTATTACAGTTTTCGATGCCAAATTGTATCATATCTTCGGAATGCGCCTCTCACAAATTAGATAAAATCCACATGTATTATGTGGAGACACTATCACCTTCTTGGTGGGTAAGTCCATTTATTCCTATTCCATCGTCATTCTAGAAGTCTAATGAAGGGTTGAATTTGCAAGGGGGTAAGTTCTCGAGAAAGTTCTCGAATCTAATATTGACTTTATCGAGTAATCTTGTTCACGTGAGTGTCGATATTAATGGTCACGTGACTCACATCATGGATTGAATTGGACGCGATTCTAGTTAAATGCTCGAAAGTTGAATTACGTGAAAGTGAGTTTGAACTGTTTCGTCCTCAACCTCAGGCGGAGACTAGGAAAGATAAGTTAAGGATAAGGATGCAGACATTAGTAATTTGCAAACAAGGACAGATTGGACTTTACTCTACTTAAAATATTTTGTTGAGTTGTTGGGTATTTGACTACCAATTTTGTTGATAATTTAGTATTTTCGTCCTTCTCCATCATAAACAAGTTCTTCAATTGATAATATATTTAATCAAAATTGACATAATTAAAGTGCTATATGTAGATAGTTTTTTTGTTGATAAAAAAAAATCAGAAGGAGCAACCCCTTTTTCCATGACATAATAGATATATAGCTACATAAGCCCCGCTGTCATCTCATGACCTCGGTTATTTGTCAATAAATCTATAAATAATTAGTTATTTATAAGGAGATCAACGACTTTTGTATTGAAAAAAAAAATCCTGACATTATTGGATTTAATATCTGTACTTAAAATGGAAGGCATATATTTGTTAAATGTAGGAACTTACATAGATAGCTAGATAAAAGACATCTCTAATACACTAATAATTAAATGGAATCTACCTAAAGTTTTATAAGTTAATGACATAATTACTAAAGACTTAAATTGAGAACCTAATTTGCCAGGAGGATGATGGTCCACACACGCTCTTCGCATGTGCGTGTACGTATTTCTGGGGACAGCTAGATCTAAAAATGGACTGACTGTACAAGCAAACAATAATTAAAGTTGATCTTTCCATGTGAACGGAGTTTATAAGAAGTTGAAGCTACCTGGCCAAATTAAGGTTTTCTAGGAGAAGGTTGTGAGAAATTTTCTGGCTATACATTGTGGGCCAGCATTAGTTGTAGTTGTCATTTGATAAAATTTGATGGTTGATCATACATATGGTGATTCGGCATCCATTATTTAACTTAAGTACAGTGATAGGACGTCCCAAAAAGCCATAAGGCCCATGATCATGTCGTCGAGGAATCCATATAAGCTTATACTAGGCTTAACACTCCCCTGACAATGACCATGGCGTGATTCGATAAGTGACAAAATGTGACAAATAAGCTTACGCAAAGGTTGTTGCGATGAAATCCATCGCCAAGCTACTAGAGTTAGTTCTAGAAATGATAGAAGAGTGAAAACCAGCAGAGTGGACCTTGCTGGATGTCGGTGGTAAGCCGCAAAGGCAGCAGCATAAGGAGGTGGTCGGGAGATACTAACAGAGCAAGCATAACAAATGCAAAAATATGTCCAAACTGAGTCTCTTAGTTTTGGCGTAGTGAAAACAGATCAACACGAGAAATAACACAATCTTCAGGATCGTGATAAAATTGTCATCGCGGGTAGTATAAATGTTTCACTTATATTCATAGTCACTAGTCATTCCAAATAGGCTTTTGCCATATCCATCCTTCAGAATACTCAACTGATATTCAGCTTACGTGTGCATCTGCTAATATTATACCATGGATATTTCAATATTCTCTAGTTGTATAATAAGTTTAAAACTGATTAGAAATTTTTTTTCTGATGACATGTAAATGATGAATGATATATATTATATTAGATGATGATTATCGAACTAGGAGCATCGTACTGAAATCTGAGCAATTTTATGATGACATGCTTTTTATAGGAAAAATGGAATCGAGATTAGGACAGCTTGGAAAGTGAAATATCAATCTTATTTTTGAAAAGTTAATTCCCAATTGGAATTCGTGGACAAGTTTTGTACATTTATAATTTGGAATTTCCAACATAGCATAGCTAAAAGTTTTAAAACGTATAGAGTTGATAAAGGAAAAAGCTACCAAAAACTCCAAACTATGCCTATCGAGACAAATTTATCTTGAATTTTTTTTTTGATATCATCAAAAACCCTAATCTATACCCACTCTAACACATTTACTCTACAAATTTTCTTGTGACACAAGAAATCTAAATTGTACTTATGTGACATATTTAGTTTCCATCAAAGTTCCGTCAGTCATATGAGTTTTCAATTAAAATGTCATTTTTATTTCATTTAAATCACATGGACATAATGGTGTCTAGCTTTTATGTGGGTAGATGTTATAGAACCTTAGCGTAAGATAAATGTAGAAGTTTTTGTGTTATGAAAAAAATTTAAGATAAATATATTATAATGTTCATAACTTGAAATTTTTAATGGGTTGTTCCTGTCTTGAATAGTGAAAAAGACTAGTATAAAGGGAGAAAATATTAGGTACCCTAACAGTGCCACGCAATCCGTGCTCTGAACCATTCAGAGCGTGACACTTGGACAAGTGTCAGTCCACGTCGGCTCCCTCGGCTCTCTCATGTCATTCTAATTTAAACCAGAGAAGGTTTTGCGTCCCCCATCTCTCTATTCATTAAATGCTTTATCGTTCTCTGCACGCTTCTACTCCCGCTCGCACGAAGAGCGCCCCTTCCCCTCTCTCTTTCAAAAATTTCTCTCTGTTCTGCATATTTTTCTCCATCAAAGCCGCATGACGCCCGTCCTCTCTCTTTTTCAAAAATCTCTCCCTCCCAAAAGCCCGCCCGTCGCCTCCGAGCTTGGCCGCCTTCGCCGTCGCCGCCAGGAGCCACTCGCTCCCTCTCTCTCTCCTAAGAGCCCCGCCGGTCGTAGCTAGGTCTTGAGTTCGTCGCGGTTGCCTTGCGGTCCTAACTCCAGCTGCTCGGTTTCATGTGGAGGAACGGCGGGCACGGACGGCGATGATTTGGTCGTCCTTGGTATGGAAGCGAGCTGCGACGACACCGCGGCCGCTGTTGTGAACGATCTCTTTCGCTCCTAAGAGCCGCGCCAGTCGTAGCTGCCGAGTCCTGACCTCGACCTCTGACCGCCTCCGCGTCTTGGTCGTGGTCGCCTCCGGTCCTAACTCCAGCTCTTCGGTCGAGGTTCGGAGGGTCCGAGGTGGGGAACAGCGAGGGGTTGGTGAGCTTGGAGAGGGACTTGAGAAGCCAGTTCTCGTCCTCCTCGAAGAAGAGCTTCGAGTCGGGGTTCTGCTGCTCGTCAGCCCAGGGGGGGGGGACGGGGGTTGCTGGTCTGGGTGGAGGCACGGCTCCTCAGCCGCGGGGACATGCAGCCTGCCGGCTTCAAAATCAAAAGATCGGCACACCGCCTTCAAGACAATCGGAAGAGTGTAAGAATCCGGCGGAACGCCCGCCCTCGCCATGAACGCGTACACGAGCAGCGCCTTTCTCGGGGCGTCTAGCCTCGCGTACACTCTTATGATGTTCCAGTGGAACGCGACGGGATTCGCCTCCGCGTCTTGGTCGCGGTCGCCTCCGGTCCTAACTCCAGCTCCTCGGTTCCCATTGACAGAACGCTCTTCGACAAGAACAACAACGGGTGTCTTGACATCATGAAGACGTTAGCCATCCAGGCAAGATGCAACTAGCCTTCAGAAGCACTTTAGAAGCACGAGAGAAGATCAGCGAGGAAAATGGGTCAAGATCAGCTTCACAATCGGTTCAAAGCCTCGGTTCTAGTAGCTATCTGAATTGGGCAATGTGTTCTTCAAATTGGATGATGCGCCATTTGCCTTTTCCTGTTCTGCTTCCACTCAACTTTAGATGTCCAGGCCAGAAGTTTGAGAACTTCTCACATAGCTGCATAGATCGCATTTGTGTCGCCTTAATTTTGCTTCTCATCAATTTTAATTTTCCATTTCTTCTTCTCCTACCTTTCTCTCTTGTTTTCCTTTCATTCTTAAGAATTCAGTTTCTCCGTTGCGCTTACACATTGATTATTCGACTGCTCATGGATCCATTGAAAACCAATACGCTTCATGGAGTTTTTATCCAGCATTTGTGCTTATGCGTCCATCTTGATCTCGGCAAACATATCTCTTTCTTTAATTTTATGATCCCTTAAAAACTGTAATGCTTCACATGGAATCGACAACTTAGGCCGATGAAAACAAAAGTACAAGGACATAAAATACATTGCATATTCCGACTCAAGAGCGCTGCGCGCTGAAATCGTGTAGCGCATGATCTCGTTTCGCCACCTTCAACGTGGGCTCTCCAAGTTCAGCTCAAGAAGATGGCTCTGGACCTCTTGCGCTCTCGATCACGGCGGCACCCACGAAGCCAATGCGTCTTCCGTCGCTTCCCTCCTTGCGCAATCTCGACAGCAGCCCAATTCGCCGAGCTCGACCCAAGCCCACGCCAAGATGGTGGCGACCCTCTTGTCCGAATGCGGTGACAAGCGAGGGTTGAGCCTGATACACGCCCACGTGATCCGCTCCCGCTTGTTGGACTCGAATCCCGTCGCGTTCCACTGGAACATCATAAGAGCGTACGCAAGGCTAGACGCCCCGAGAAAGGCGCTGCTCGTGTACGCGTTCATGGCGAGGGCGGGCGTTCCACCGGATTCTTACACTATTCCGATTGTCTTGAAGGCAGTGTGCCGATCTTTTGATTTTGAAGCCGGCAGGCTGCATGTCCCCGCGGCTGAGGAGCCGTGCCTCCACCCAGACCAGCAACCCCCGTCCCCCCACCCCCTGGGCTGACGAGCAGCAGAACCCCGACTCGAAGCTCTTCTTCAAGGAGGACGAGAACTGGCTTCTCAAGTCCCTCTCCAAGCTCACCAACCCCTCGCTGTTCCCCACCTCGGACCCTCCGAACCTCGACCGAAGAGCTTGGAGTTAGGACCGGAGGCGACCACGACCAAGACGCGGAGGCGGTCAAAGGTCGAGGTCGGGACTCGGCAGCTACGACTGGCGCGGCTCTTAGGAGCGAAAGAGATCGTTCACAACAGCGGCCGCGGTGTCGTCGCAGCTCGCTTCCATACCAAGGACGACCAAATCATCGCCGTCCGTGCCCGCCGTTCCTCCACATGAAACCAAGCAGCTGGAGTTAGGACCGCAAGGCAACCGCGACGAACTCAAGACCTAGCTACGACCGGCGGGGCTCTTAGGAGAAAGAGAGGGAGCGAGTGGCTCCTGGCGGCGACGGTGAAGGCGGCCAAGCTCGGAGACGACGGGCGGGCTTTTGGGAGGGAGAGATTTTTGAAAAAGAGAGAGGACGGGCGTCATGCGGCTTTGATGGAGAAAAATATGCAGAATAGAGAAAAAATTTTGAAAGAGAGAGGGGAAGGGGCGCTCTTCGTGCGAGCGGGAGTAGAAGCGTGCAGAGAACGATAAAGCATTTAATGAAGAGAGAGATGGGGGACGCAAAACCTTCTCTGGTTTAAATTAGAATGACGTGAGAGAGCCGAGGGAGCCGACGTGGACTGACACTTGTCCAGGTGTCACACTCTGAATGGTTCAGAGCACGGATTGCGTGGCTAGGTTAGGGTACCTAATATTTTCTCAGTATAAAGGTTTGGTTAGGTCAAAAGAAACCTTGGACAAGTCAAGACAAACCGGTGTGAGATTTTCCTTAACGTCCATCCCGTGAGGTTAAAGCGATGGGAGTTGGCGTTAGGTGGGCTACCAATATTAAGACGGACGGTGAGGATGGAATATAGTATTTGCCCCTCGTCCGAGGCAGTTGACCGAAGTCAATTGCGTGGGTTGCATTATACTTTGTCCCCCAAGTGGAGGCTGGAAGAAAGAAAAGTCAAAACATCTATCTCAGTCATGTCGTTGCAGAGAGACAGAGAGAGGGAGATGGGATGAAAGTGATTTTGGTGGCGCTTGTATCTTTGAATTTTCCATCGAAACTACGGTAATAATAGTAATACTTTTGAAATATTAATATTGATAAGTACAATTCGATGCAACCATTGATCGAGGAAGAATCAAACTCAAATCCCTTCGAAACATTTCACTCGAGTCATGCCTATTTATTTGGGAGATGCACTACAATTGATTTCTTTTTCTAGATCGCTATGTAATATAATAGCATAATTCACTTGAGATATTATCATCTTTTATCCATCATATACTGGCTTAAAATTGATAACTTTATGAATCAAGCATTTTTATTGTTGCAATTTTCAACACCAAATTGTATTGCTTCTTCAAAAGACACCTCTTACAAGTTAGATTCAAATCCACATATGTTTATTTAAAGACACTCTTACTCCCTCGGTAGATGAGTCCATTTACTCCTACCTTCATCCCCATTCTAGAAGTTGAGCAAAGAAATTATTATGTAAACATAGTATATGTATATATATGTGTGTATATCACTAAGGTTGAATCTTAAAGGGGTGAGCTCACGAGAACCATCACACCCTCTGTAGATGAGTCCATTTACTCCTATCTCCATCGCCATTCTAGAAGTCTAGCAAAAAAATTATTACGTAAACGTGATATATATATATATATATATATATATATATATATATATATATATCACTAAGGTTGAATCCACATATATTATCTAGGAACACTAAGGTTGAATTTGCAAGGGGTGAACTCATGAAAAAGCTATTGGATCTGACAGTATAGATTTATTTACTATATATACTAAATTACTTAATAATTTTGTTCACACGACCGTCGACATTAATGGTCAAGTGACTCGGGTAACGGATTGAATTGGACGGCGCAATTCTAGTTGGGTGACCTTGGGTTCTTGAAAACTGAATCATGTGGAGTGAGTTTGGACTCTTTCATCCTCAACCTCAAGCGAAGAAGCGAAGACTTGGAAAGATAAGTCAAAGATAAGGATGCAGACGTAACTGGATGCTAGAGAGAGAGAGAGAGAGAGAGAGAGAGAGAGAGAGAGAGAGATGGAAGACATTCATGCTACTTGCAAACATCATAGTCCATTTACATTAGTCTTCAAAGAAGAAAATGAATTCTCTACATTGAGTTCCATGTCATCAGAAATTGCTACATTAAATTATTTAGAATTGGAAAAAAAGAAAAAAAATATATTTAGAATTGATTTGCAAAGGAGGACAAATTGGACTCCGCTCCAATTAAGTTATTTTGTTGAGTTGTTGGTTGTTTGACTCTCAATTTTTGTTAGTAATTTATTATTTTCGTCCTTGTCCTCCATATACAAGTTTTTTTTTTAACAGATATACAAGTTTTTCATTTGATAGTATATTTAACCAATATTGACATAATCAAAGTGCAATATGTAGATAGTTTTTTTTTTTTTTGGTCTAATCAAAAGTAGGAACCACTTTTTTTTTTCATGACATAATAGATAAATAGATACATAAGCCATGTTATTATCTCTTGACCTTGGTTAATTGTCAATAAATTCATAAATAATTAGTCATTTATAAGGAGATCACAGATTTTTATATTGAAAACTCCCAACACTATTGGATTTAATCTATGTACTTAGAATGAAAGGAAAAAAAAATTGTTAAATGTAGAAACTTACATGGATAGCTAGATAAAAGACATCTCTAAAAGCCTAAAGTTTTATAAGATAATGACAAATAATTACTAAGAACTTAAATTGAGAAACCTAATTTGCCAGGAGGATGATGGTCCACACTTGCCTCTTGCAAGTGCGCGTATGTATTTCTAGGGAAGACTAAATCAAAAGATGGACCAACCGTACGAGCAACAATAATTAAAGTTGATCTTTCAATGTGAATGATATTTATACGATGTTGAAGTTGCCTGGTCAAATTAAGGTTTTCTAGAAAAAGGCAGTGAGAAACTTTCTAGTTATATATTGTGGGCCGAGCCGGCATTAATTTGCCAGGAGGATGATGGTCCACACTTGCCTCTTGCAAGTGTGTGTATTTATTTATGGGGAAGACTAAATCAAAAGATGGACCAACCGTACGAGCAGCAATAATTGAAGTTGATCTTTCAATGTGAATGATATTTATATGATGTTGAAGTTGCCTAGTCAAATTAAGGTTTTCTAGAAAAAGGCAGTGAGAAACTTTTTGGTTATATACTGTGGGCCAAGCCAGCATTAGTTGAGCAAAATTACCAAAAAAGTTCTAAATATTTTTATTTATCAATTTAGTTCTAAAATTTTTATAATTATATCAATTCAGTCCATCCGGCTAAATTTTGCCAATCGGCGTTGACATGAATGTCGGCCAGCACCAATAGATAATTTTTTAATAATATTTTATTTTTTGAATTTGTTAATAATTTTTTATTTTATTTTTTTCCTCCTCCCTCCTTCTTCCTCTTGCTTTGACAATCGATCAAAGGGGAGAGTCGATTGTCGGACTGACATGACCAACTAGTGGCGAGCTAACCTAGCCACTAGCAAGTCGAGCCCTTGTCGCATCTGGCAAGTGCAAGCCTTGCCCAGTGGATCGGTGAGCTCGACCTCGCCATCGCTGGGCAAGGGCAAGCTCGCCTAGCCACTAGTGAGGTGAGCCCTTACCAGATTTGGCAGAGCTCGACCTTGCCGTCGTTGGGCGAGGGTTTGCCTCGCCGTTGCTGGGTGAGGGTTTGCCTTGTTGTTGCTAGGCGAGGCTGACCTCACCCAGATCTAACAAGGGCTTGCCTTGCCCTTGCTAAGCAAGGTTAGCCTCACCCAAATCCAACAACGACCACCTCGCCTTGCCACTAGGGAGGCGAGCCCTCGCCAAATCCAGCAAGGGCTCATCTCACCAATGGTTGAGCAAACTCGTCCTTGCCTAGTGATGGCCCATGTCAGTTTGATGATCGGTGCTTCCCTTTGGCTAGTCATTGGAGCAAGAGGAAGGAGGGAGGAGGAAAAAAGGGAGAGAGAGAGAGAGAGAGAGAAAAAAAAAAAAAAAAGAAAGAAGGAAAATGAAAAGGAAAGAAAATTAATAAAAAATTTGAAAAATAAAATATTATTAAAAATTTGTTTGGTGGCATTGCTCGACATCCACGTCAGTGTCCATTGGCTAAATTTGACCGGATTGATTGAATTGACATGATTGTAAAATGTCTATGACTACTTTTTTTTTAAAAAAATTATGACTAATTTGGAAAAATTGTAATAGGTTTAGGACTTTTTTGGTAATTTTCCCTCATTAGTTATGATTCATGGTAAGACAAGACTTGATGGTTTATCATATACATGGTAAATTGTTTGCCGTGTTAACTTAGCTGAAGTGATAGGATGGCCCAAAAAGCCACAAGGCCCATGACCATGGCGTCGAGGAATCCAAGCATGACCTTAGCTTTGCCACTCGCCGGTATGACCATACCGGCTCAAGCTTCAGAGAGCTCGATGAGTGATGAGATGCAACAAATAAGCTTAGGTTAGGGTTATCAAGATGAAATCCACACAAGATAAAGATCGAAAATTGGCAGAGTGGACCTCACCAGACGTCGTTGGTAAGCCGTAGAGGCCGCAACCATCAGGAGGTGATAGGGAGATACTAAAAGAACAAGCGAACCCCATGCAAAAATAATGTCCAAACTATTCTACTAGTTTCGATATGGTGAACACGGATTAACACAAGTAAAAAAATCGGAAACACGTCTATGGGCGCACATCACAAAGAAGTGCAATGGAGAAAATCCCCTCAAAAGTCTGGAACTCTTTTGCAACAAGGGGATTGCTCGTCATACTGAACAAAACAAACTAAGACTCCCGAGCGGCTACAGGTGGACATGTTTTGAACCCTGAAAAATGGGAGATCGAGGTACCGGGACGATTTTGAAACAAAACACCCACCCCCCAACCTTCCCTCCCAACAAAAAAAAAAAAAAAAAAAAAGGAGGGGCGATTTTGATTTCAGGACAAAAGTAGAGGGATTGGTGTTGACGTTTCACCAGTAAAGAAATAATAAAAAAGGAGAAAAAATTGTCTAAAAAGGCCCAACAGAAACCCCAAAAACTTATCCAGTTAACTGTTAGCAACCTTAGGAATACTAAAAGTTGCTTGCTAAATTCACTTGTTAAGTGATTGGGTAAATTTTGCGTATCTAAATTAATTCGCTCGTATAAGCACACATAGATCTGCACATTATTTAAATTTAATAGATGAGTCTTGGTATATTTCCAGCATACTTTCCTACCATGGAGGATCGCATCTGCTCATCTTGTCCTTAAACGAGTCACATTCAAGAACTGTAGGTACTCACAAACTTTTTCTCATTATTCCGTCCTCAGTTATTACACTGAACGGAAAGTAACTCTACTTCAACAACCCCAGCTTACCGTCACCCTCAAAAAGGAAAAAGAAAAAACACTACGCCGGCGGTGCAAAGAACCCCGGAAGACGTCACTCTGGCTCCTTTAGATCTCACTGTTGAAGAAGGAGGAGCAGCTACAACCGCCGCAGGAGGCGGAGCAAGTGTTGGCGCCGGTGCCGGTGCTTCATGGAAGACAGTCTCATTATAGAACTGGTAAAGCTCAAACCTAACATTGCAGCTCGGGGCCAAGACTCTCCCTCCTTCCTTATCTTTGGGCAGATTCTTGATGGCCCCTTGCAAGCATGCCTTGCACTCCGCCGACGTCAAGTCCGGCGTGCACTGAGCGAGCGTGTATAGCCCCTTCGAGTTCGAGATGTCGGCGTCCTTGACGGCAAACCCCTTCCCAGACCCATTGCTCGCCGCACTCTCCACCAATTCATCGGTCGTGTCCTTTAGCAACTGGGCGAAGCTGCTAGGGCTTGAAATGTTGACCACGTTCATCAATACGAAGTCTGGCGAATCTTGCTCGACGGAGAAAATGGAGTGGTTCGAGTAACGCAGCTGCACTCATCGTACCAAATGATGGAGTCTTTCTCTTTAGGGCAGTCGCTGAGTATTTCCTTGCTCGCGTTGGACACGCAGTCGCCACAAGTGGCGGCAGCGATATCACCACGGCAGAGGAATAGCCCGTAGGTGCGGTCAAGTGGGTTTTTGCTGGCAGTGGCATTGGCAAAGCCGTCGGCTTGCGGATCTTATTCTGCTTGCGGGACTGAGCATAGAATTATCGAAAGAAGAAGAGTATGTTCTGTTCTCTCGGGGAAAAAGAAAATTGTTACGGGGAGCTTTATGCGATAATTTGCCTTTGATAATTACTTTTGCAAATCTCGAATTCTTATGCATATCTTGATAATAGAATGGTGAAAAGGAGAAAATTTTACTCTCAAGAAAATTCTACACAAATATCTTGCTCACATTTCCTGCACCAAGTTGATGAGACAAAGGTGACGATTTCGACAAATTGATAAAACAAAAGAGGACAATTTATGTTCATAATTTATGCTTTCATGCTTCTTATTTGTTCTTATTATTATATTATATTGCATGTACTTACATTGTGATTCCAT
Organism: Eucalyptus rudis; assembly: GCA_019915205.1. Lineage (NCBI taxonomy): Eukaryota > Viridiplantae > Streptophyta > Magnoliopsida > Myrtales > Myrtaceae > Eucalyptus > Eucalyptus rudis. The sequence continues at coordinate 6,291,252 of JAHMTN010000003.1, read as the reverse complement.
AAAATTCTACAATTGTACGTTTCACATTTTCTTTTAATTGGAGCTTTTATGATGGGATTCGGATCCACTTTAAACGAAACTCCACATAAGCTCTAAGTTTGCTTGATGTAGATGTTCTTTTATAATTTTTTTCTTTTTGGTAAAGATGCACTTCAAAACTTACATTGGAAATAATATAACAAATATAATCTTAAATCTGTGCATGACGGATATCTTTCTAGTTTTTCTATATGCATTTACCTAGTTTATTTTGTTACGTATATAGATCCTCTGAACTTGAGCTAATTGACATGTTTTCTCCTTATGAGTGTAAATTGACCTTCTCAATTTGCTGCATTGAGAAGATGACTCATTAACATAAAGAATAGAATCGTCTGAATTTATTCTTCCTATTTATCTATTTCTTTTCTTTTCATTTTCTTTCGCATATTTCTCTTTTCCTTTTCTCATTTTACGATTTTTTTTCCTCAATTCCAGTGGGAGCGTCACCACCGTCCTCCCCATCTGATAGAGAGGCGAGCTCATGCAATAGCCGATAGTGGCGACGCACGGCAATGAGGTGAGGGCCGTGTGAGCAGCGTTGGAGAGGGCGAGATGTGTTGGGATTTTAAGTGTTTGTGTTGATTTTGCTTCCTTGACTGATCGAAAAACGTTGGGAGATAAAATGTCACTTGGGTTGACCCAAAAACTATGAATGAATGGCTGTTGCTGGCGCCATTATGATTCAGATGGGGAAAGATAATAGGATGAACGGTGAGGACGGTTGCCTTTTTGTCCTCGCACAGGTGTCATTTGTCAAGGTCAGTTGCGTGCGTGAGTTGCATTCTCTTGTTGAGTGTGGAGACTTGACCAGCCAGGGTCCAGATACATGCAACTCTAATATCTCAGTTTCAATCGATGACGGTGGCGACAGAGAGGGTTGATGGACTGGGATCATGTAACTTTCTATAAAAATTTTCAAGCTTCCCTCGATTTGACACGAGAAAACTTATCAGGTTTAATTGCACAAGGTAAGCAGGCTCTACCTGAGAAGAAAGTAACCAGTGGTTACAAGGTTCCACTTCGGCTGACGTGGCAAGCACTTATGTACTGTACACCAATCACGAACTGACATGTGTCACTGACTAGCTCCACTTCTTGGAGGGCACGGCTAAGATCTCGGATGAAAGAGACATGAGAGGATGGTGGTGGAAAATGCCAATCAACTATGGAGTTTGGCTGATGTGGGGCCGGCATCGGCTCACCTTGTATGGATCGGTAAGAGAAGGGGAGAGAGAGAGGGGGAGAGAAAGAGAGGGGGAGAGAGAGCGAGGGAGATGTTTGTTTATTGTGTAAAGATGAGGAAATGTACAAGCGGAAGGATCCGTGCTTAGTTGCTTCCCTCTCCATCAGTAATCAACCACCAATCATTATAATCAAGTAACTATGCAAGTCGCTCGAAGGAATATATACAGAGGCGAGGTTTATGACCTCGATTTCTAATAAATGTGACGAAAATAAAGTGGTGCAAATTATGCACAAATGGATATATCTCCTCATATATCATGAAATGTTATGTAAAAGGTGACGATTTAAGAAACTCTACCTGTTTCTGTTCATTTTTTCTTTAGACAAGGAAGAACTTATATTCCACAATAAGACCGCACACAGAGGTACATAAATATAAACAGCCTCTCATGCCAAAGGTGTTTGCTCATTGTTCATAATTGATCTCGCTGGACTGCTGAGGATCTTATGACCAAGGTCTTTGGGTGACTATAGTGAGGAAAGATTTCTACTCACATCACCGTTCAACGGGGGTAAACTTCGGTGACTGACATCTCATTGATCGACACTGGTGTAGACCTGCTGGCAGATTGGTCCGATTTGAGCTCTTTCATCGATGTCTCTGTCCTGCTTCGGAAAAACAAAGCCGGTTGCTGGGGTAGTGCAAGGCTAACAGAGTAGCTGTTCAACATCAAGACTATGTTTGCCATTGTGGGTCTATCCATTGGATCTTCCTGAACACATAGTAAACCAATGTGGAGGCATCTAAGCACTTCATCTCTTGAATATGAGTCTCCAATGGCTGGATCTAACACTTCCAACGGCGTACCGTCTCTCCAATTTTTCCAGGCCTAAAAAACAGTTGATTGAGAGAAAAAATTTCAATACGTCAAATTTGCTTTGCTTAACAATTTCTTTTTAGTTATAGTCAATCTCTACAACTTACATAGCTAGCGAGATCTTCGCTGCCGTCCGATTGGTAGAAGGAACTATTCTTCTTCCCACTAATGAGCTCAAGAAGTAGAACACCGAAACTATATACATCGGACTTCACAGAGAACTGTCCATGCATTGCATACTCAGGTGACATGTAACCACTGCAAAACATAATGCATTAGCAATATAAGTATACATAAGCATAAAAAGTAGAGAACAAATTTTAACAATACTTACAAAGTCCCCACAATTTTATTGGTATTTGCCTGTGTCTGATCGACTACAACAATTCTTGCCATGCCAAAATCCGAAATCTTTGGAGTCATTTCACTATCCAACAAGACATTGCTTGCTTTTAGATCCCGATGAATGATCCGAAGTCGAGAGTCCTCATGTAAATAGAGCATTCCTCGAGCAATCCCACATACTATCTTGTAACGTCTCGACCAATTCAATTGCTTACTCTTTTCAGGATCTGCACATATGCACCATTCAAATTTGGGTATCTTTACTTAATAATTCCTTTAAATAGATTTTATGCAAGCTAACTTTAGGTTCCCAAAGCTATGGAAACATTCAACGTAACTGGTGGCTGCTCAAATGCTCCCTCAACAGGAAAAGCAAAAGCTTTGGAATAAATTGAACGTAACGTACCAAATAAAAAGTAGTCGAGACTTTTGTTTGGCACAAACTCATAGACAAGCAGTTTTTCTTCACCCTCCAAGCAGAACCCGAGCATCCTCACAAGGTTCCGATGTTGAAGCTTCGCTACCAGCAGGACTTCATTCTTAAATTCTACAGCACCTTGTCCTGAGCCTTGAGATAGTCTCTTCACAGCTATTTGTTGTCCATTAGGAAGCCTACCCTGTAAAATTAGCATTTTGATGTCTAAGTACACATGAATAGCTCCTGATGACAACTTTTCAAAATTACCAAATAAAAAATCTTCAAATCTTTTCACACTAAAGATCTTGCAAGTACATTTAAGCCATTCACTAACCATACCTGGAAAACTTCCCCGAATCCACCCTCACCCAACTTGTTTTGGTGAGAGAAATTGTTTGTGGCGGTCTGTATGGTGGCAAAATCATACTGCAAGGACTCGGCGTTTGTAATGTCATTTACGCCTACATGACAAAACAACATAAGATGGTCATTTCACTGAAAGCATTGAACAGTATATCCTGCGTATACGGTTTCGTCATTCTATCCAACTATACAGCATAGGTACGTATTTCATACTGCTTTGATCTGCTTGAGCGACTTCGTACGGCTTGGTCACTTTCCTCCGCCTCAAACAACAAGCGAGGAAGAGAAGCACCACGCCCACGCCAACAGGAACAGCGACGGCAATGATTATCACAGTAGTTTTATTGCTTTTGCCTACATATGTGCATCAAAATCTTAATAGCATCAGTATGTGTTTATGACTACGAAATTTTAGAAACTGGAACTGCTACTATAGGCTAGAGGAAACGTAAACAACAGAGAAAAACGAAAAATAAAAAGTGCGCTTAAAGAGCAAATGTCCAGAAGAAATTAAGCTGTAATTTATAATCTGTCCATCTTACAAAATCCATTCTTTTCCTAATTCCCATGTGAGTGCACCAATTGTTTATAGGGGATTAACCATTAATTGCTTAAAGCCACCTTTAACCAATTGTTATGTAAAGAATCTAATCTCTAAAGTGGACGTAGAACCCACCGTGTTCAACCGGTATGACTTTGAGACATATAATTGCCTGTGACCCACCGTCTTGACTTTATGGGACGAAGGACGTCGATGACGTATTTATTTCTATAACTTTTGGCATTTATTAATAATATCTTCAACACAGCCGCTCAACAGTTTCTTTAACAAATATTTACAACAACACCTAACTCATCACTCAAAAAAAAAAAAAAAAACAAGACAGGACCACAAGACCAGAGGATTTTATGTAATCGAAGATAATGTTTTCTTTCATCTAACCAATTACTCAGTACATATGTTATCCATATATTTTTCCTTGACAGAAAAAGATTTATGGTAATTAATGCTTCATGATTAATAGGATGGATAGACAAGACAATACCTTCCAAATCAAGATCTTGATTCAAAGCTAAAAGAGGAGACTTAGGAAAAAAAAATTACATTTGACTCTAATAACAAGTATGCTAGAAATAAAGAGAAATTAAAAAGGGTAAGAACAAAAACATGCGTAGGTGTTTAATGGATAGCTTATCTGTGTGGAATCAAAAGTTATTTATTTCCTTCCGCTCATAATTTTCCTTCAAAGTTGAAGATGCAAAAGAACACTTTTAAGCTTGGGAAGATTATGGAAATTATATATAATTTTAAATATCAGTACTTGTATCAAATATATTTTAGATGTTCGTGCTAAAAAAAGTCAAAAGTAGACTTCATTCTAAAAGAAAAAATGAAAAGAAGTAAAACTTACAAACCAGAGAAGAAAATATGAAAAATATACATCATCAATCAGATTATTGAGAGTACAGCGAAAGAGAATGAGACTCTGAAAAGCCCCTAGATTACATCCCAAAGCTTGATTTATCACCGATGTGTATTAAATAATTGACAGCACTTCATAGTTTATTTTTGTTAAAGAAGTACAATCGAAGAATTTAAACTATCACTCTTACCAAAAAAAAAAAAAGAATTTAAACTATCATGTAGCATCAGTACTTGCCAAATGAATAAATGCAATAGATGTTTCTTGTATAGTGGAAGACAAATAACAAAAACAAACGCGTACCTTTAGGTCTGATCACGGGAGCAGGAGGAGACGGAATCTGGGACGGCGGAGGGGCTGGGGCCACCACGGCCGAGGCATTGTAAAAGGGGTATAGCTCGAACCTCACGCTGCAGCTCGGAGTGAACGTCCTCCCACCTTGCTTCCCCTGGGGAAGGCCCCCAATCGCCGCCCGAAGGCATGTGTTGCAGTCCGACGCTGACAAGTCCGGCGTGCACTGCGCAAGAGTGTACAACTGCTGCAAGCTCGTGAAGTTCGTCTCGTTGACCGCAACTTTCTTCCCCGACTCGTCAGCCGAAGCCGCCGTGGCGATAGAGTCCATGGCCTGTCCCAGAACTTGCATGAACCGGGTTGGATCGGTGATGTTCCCGGTGTTGTACATCGTCAAAGCGGGCACTTGTTCCATGACCCCGTAGATGGACTTGTTGGAGTACCTCAACATGCACTCGTCGTACCAGATCACAGAGACCCGCTGGTTGGGGCATCTTTGGAGGATATCCTGTGTTCCGGTGGCCACGCAGTCGCTGCACGTGGAGGCACTGACGTCTGCACGGCAGAGGAAGAGCCCGTAGGCCCGATTCGGAGGGTTTTGGCCAGCTGTGGCGTTGGCAAAGCCGTCGGTGTTGTTGGTGGCAGCGGCAGCGGTGGAGAGGGAAGAGAGCAGGGCGTTCAGGTTGGACTGGTAGGTGGAGTTGGGAGAGAAGAGGGTGTCATTTGTGCAGGAATGATATAGATAAGTAGGTGCTGAATCTGTACTCGAAAAATTGATGAAGAGGAAGAGGAGGCAGAGAGAGAGGGAGAGGGAGAGGGAGATGGTGAAGCAAGAATTCATTTTCGGGTTGATGAATCCCTTGGCCTTGCGGCAAGGGGCAGGGAAGGAGAAAAGGGTAGTCCGCCCACCTTGATACTTTTGTTGTGGGAACTATGAGAAAATATTACGTTGGTCTTATATGCCAGCACAACGGCGCATAAATAGGAAGGTTATAAGGTTGCGACAAGTGTCTAAAGTGGGCCCAAAACCACCGTGTGGGCCTCCGCCTCTGCCTCAAAAGGTGGGAGAGAGAGGGGGCGGCGAAGGGAGAGCGTCGGCCGAGAGAAAGCGTGCAGGGGAGAGAGAAGAGAGGAGAGAGAGGGCGCAGACGGGAGGCAGAAAAGAGAGAGCGTGCTGAAGTAATAAGGAGGGAAGAATACTGAAAATTTGGGTCCCACATGCTATACACATGGCATTTACAAGATCTTTCTGCACACAAGAAGTACCTAATATTTTTTCAAGAAGTATTCAAAGAATTTACGTTCATTAAAACTAGACTGTCAGATCTGGTAAAGAATTGTAATAAGAACAATGCTAGGTGCACCGGCGAAAATAATCTAAAATATGGGATTAGGCTTTATCATATGTTTAATATTTTTACCCGTCGGATTTGCAATCTTTGGTCTTTGTTATTGATGTTTAAATGGTGGGATCCAGTGGCCACAAATGCAAGCAAGGTCCTGCTTGAGTTGGAATCATAATAGTATTAAGCGAACCACTTGGACATTGTCGTATCATAAAATTTGTTGACCTTAATGCATTGCTAAAAATATCATAAAAATTATCGAAATATATAGGGTCATTCTACTTAATGGCAGATGGTGAGAAATTGCGTTTTTTCCATAGAGGACTTGTTGTTTCATTGTTTCTTAGTACATGATCAATTTAATCTATATTATAATTGTCTCATTAATCATGCCGTTCATACAACAACATGCAAATGATGGATGATTTATAAAACTAAGGTCGCCAAAGTCAAATCTAAACAATTTTATAATCACATATTTTCTTTATTGGAAAAACGCAACTGAGATTAGGATCAACAACACCATTGAAAGCTTAGAAAGCAAAACGTCAATTTTTATTTTTTATTTTTGGAAAATTCAATACAAGACGGATCATTCCACATTGAAATTCGAGGTCCGAGTTATGAACATCTACAATTTGGAATTGTCTCCCACGCGACATATTTTATAGTTCTAAAACAAATAAAATTCATATTTTAGTTTTTGTAAGGTCCAAAGCGATTTTTGACCAAGTCAAGGAAAACGGTGCGAGATTTTCCTTGAAGTCAAAAGAGCACTAGAGTCCATTCCTTTGTGTTGAAGCGACAGGAGTTGGGGTGAGTTGGGTGGGCAGAGGAGTAAGATGGACGGTGAGGATGGAAGACAGCATTTCCGCTCGTACGAGGTCGTTGACCAAGTCAATTGCGTGAGTTGCGGTCTAATTGGGTCCACGTGGAGACTGGAAGGAAGAAAAGTCAAAACATGTATCCCAGTGACGTCATTGTAGAGAGAGAGAGAGAGAGAGATGGGATGGAAGTGATTTTAGTGGCCCTCGTTTTCTCTGGCCGTCATAGCTTTGGATTTTCCACCAAAATTATGGTAATAATAGCAATACTTTTGCAATATCAAAATTGATTCGTACAATTCGATGCAACGGGTCAATTGGTTGCCATTCTAGAAGTCCCACTATTATTCTATTTTATCCATCACCTTCTCCATGGGTAAAGTCCACTATTCCTATTCCATTGCCATTCTAGAAGTCCAGCGAAGGGTTGAATTTGCAAGGGGGTGAGATCTCGAAAAAGCTATCGAATCTGACGGTCCGAATTTATTTTAATATATATTGACTTTAATGAATAATTTTGCTCACGTGAGTGTCGATATTAATGGTCACGTGACTTGCGTCAGGGATAAAATTGGGTTCTTGAAAGGTGAATGATGTGAAAGTGAGTTTGGACTGTTTCGTCCTCAACGTCAAGGCGGAGACTTGGGAAAGATAAGGATGCAGACATAAGTGATTTGCAAGCAAGGACAGATGGGACTTCACCCCCACTTAAAATATTTTGTTGAGTTGTTGGGTATTTGACTACCAGTTTTGTTAATAATTTAGCCTTCTCCATCATATACAAGTTCTTCAATTCATAATATATTATGTCAATTAAAGTGCAACATGTAGATAGTTTTAGACTTGAACAGGTCTTTAAACTGTTTCACCCTGAACAGGTCATTCCAGGGTGCCTTCCCCCCACAAGCCATTTACAGGCAAATGAAGGAAAGCGGGATAGTGGCCCCATTGGGCTCTCCGGCCACAGCACTTCTAGTGATGAGGATCCCGCCTGGAGGGAGGGCTCTACCTTATCCTAGTATACTAGGCTGGCATCCTCCCAATGAAAGGATCTAGGAGATGGCGAACCTCCTGGGATGGTCAGCCGAGTTTTTAAAAAAAAATCAAAAGGAGCAACCCTCTTTTTCCATGACATAATAGATATATAGATACATAAGCCCCGTTGTCATCTCATGACTTTGGTTATTTTTCAATAAATCCATAAATAATTAGTTATTTATAAGGAGATCAACGGCTTTTGTATTGAAAAAAAATTCCTGACATTATTGGATTTAATCTCTATACTTAGAATGGAAGGCATATATTTGTTAAATGTAGGAACTTATATAGATAGCTAGATAAAAGACATCTCCAATACACTAATAATTAAATGGAATCTACCTAACGTTTTATAAGATAATGACATATAATTACTAAAGACTTACATTGAGAACCTAATTTGCCAGGAGGATGATGGTCCCCTCTCATTCTTTGCAGGATCGTGTATGTATTTCTGGCCTGGGGAAGGCTACATCTAGAAATTGACTGACTGTACAAGCAACGGAATGACCAGTGTGACTGTGAATATAAGCGAAACATTTATACTACCTGCGACGACAATTTTATCACGACCTTGAAGATTGTGTTATTTCTTTACCGGGGAAATGTCATCGCCAATTCCTCCACTTCTGTCTTGTTAAAACTACCCCTCTTCTTTTCTTTTTTTGTTCAAAACTGTCCCGATGCTTCGATCCTTCGATCACCCCCCCTCCTTTTAGGGCCCAAATTTGTCGACTTTTGGCCGCTCGTGATTTTAATTGGTTTTGTTCAGTACGACATGCAATCCCCTTTCTGCAAAAAGAGTTTCAGACTTTTGAGAGGATCTTCTCCATTGCACTTCTTTATATCTGTGTTGATCTGTTTTCACTACGTCAAAATCAAGAGACCCAGTTTGGACATATTTTTGCATTGGTTTTGCTTGCTTTTTTAGTACCTCCCGATCACCTCCTTACGGTTGCCGCCTTTGCGGCTTACCACCGACATCCAGCAAGGTCCACTCTGCCGGTTTTCACTCTTTATCATCTCTAGAACTAACTCTAGTAGCTTGGTGGTGGATTTCGTCGTGATAACCCTAGTGTAAGCTTATTTGTCACATTTTGTCACTCGTCAAGTCGTCGAAGCTTGACTTGCCATGGTCGGTGCCAGGGAGTGTTAAGCCTAGCATAAGCTTATATGGATTCCCAGACGACATGTTCATGGGCCTCATGGCTTTCTGGGACGTCCTACCACTGTACGTAAGTTAAATAATGGATCCAGAAAATAATTCACCATCTGTATGATAAACAATCAAGTTCTATCAAAAGACAGCTACACCTAATGCTGGCCCACGATATATAGCCAGAAAATTTCTCACAGCCTCTTTCTAGAAAACCTTAATTTGGCCAGGCAGCTTCAACTTCGTATAAACTCCGTTCACATGGAAAGATCAACTTTAATTATAGGAAAAATGGAATCGATATTAGGACAGCTTGGAAAGTGAAATATCAATCTTATTTTTGGAAATTTAATTCCCAATTGGAATTCGCATACAAGGTTTGTACATTTAAAATTTGGAATTTCCCACATAGCACAACTTAAAGTTTTAAAACGTATAGAGTTGATAAAGGAAAAAGATACCAAAAACTTAAAACTATGCCTATTGTAACAAATTTATCTTGATTTTTTTTATATCATCAAAAACCTTAATCTGTACCTGCTCTAACACATTTAGTTTAAAATTTTTCTTGTGACACAAAAAATCTAAATCTGTATTTATGTAACACATTTAGTCGCTGTCAAATCAAAACGTCATTTTTATTTCACATCATGTCAACACCATTTGTTGTCTCACGTCCACGTGGGCAGATATTATAGAACCTTAGCATAAGACAAATGTAGAATTTTTGATGTCTTGAAAAAATTTAAGATAAATATGTTATAATGAGCATAACTTGAAATTTTTAATGGGTTTTTCCTGCCTTGAATAGTGAAAAAGACTGGCATAAAAGTTTTGTTAGGTCAAAAGAGACTTTGGACAAGTCAAGACAAACCGGTGTGGGATTTTCCGTAAAGTCCACTCCGTGAGGTTAAAGCGACGAGAGCTGGGATTAGGTGGGCTATCAATATTAAGACGGTCGGTGAGGATGGGAGATAGCATTTGCCCCTCGTACGAGGCAGTTGACCGAAGTCAATTGCGTGGGTTGCATTCTACTTTGGCCCCCAGTGGAGGCTGGAAAAAAGAAAAGTCAAAACTTGTGTCTCGGTGATGGACGTTGAGGATGGAAGATAGCATTTGCCCCTCGTACGAGGCAGTTGACCTAAGTCAATCGTGTGGGTTGCATTCTACTTTGGCCCCCAGTGGAGGATAGAAGAAAGAAAAGTCAAAACTGTATCTCAGTGATGGACGTTGAGGATGGAAGATAGCATTTGCCCCTCGTACGAGGCAGTTGACCGAAGTCAATTGCGTGGGTTGCATTCTACTTTGGCCCCCAGTGGAGGCTGGAAGAAAGAAAAGTCAAAACATTTATCTCAGTCATGTCGTTGCAGAGACATTTATCTCAGTCATGTCGTTGCAGAGAGAGAGAGAGAGAGAGAGAGAGAGAGATGGGATGAAAGTGATTTTGGTGGCGCTTGTAGCTTTGAATTTTCCATCAAAACTACGGTAATATAATAATACTTTGGAAATATTAATACTGATTAGTACAATTCGATGCAACCATCGATCAAGGAAGAATCAAACCCAAATTCCTTCAAAACAATTCACTTGAGTCATGCCTATTTATTTGGGAGATGCACTACAATTGATTTCTTTTTCTAGATCGCTATGTAACATAATAGCATAATTCCCTCGAGATATTATCATCTTTTATCCATTATATACTGTCTAAAAATTGATAACGTTGGTCAATCATGCATATTTATTACTAAATTGTATCGCTTCTTCGAGAGGCACCTCTTATAAGTTAGATTCAAATCCACATACGTCATTCAAAGGCACTCTAGCACCCTCGATAGGCGAGTCAATTTACTCATACCTCCATCCCTATTCTAGAAGTTGAGTCGCTAAGATTGAATCTTGAAGGGGTGAGCTCACGAGAACCATCACATCCTTTGTAGATGAGTCCATTTATTCCTACTTCTATTGCTATTTTAGAAGTCTAGCGAAAAAATTGTTACGTAAACGTGTCACAAAGGTTGAATCCACATACATCATCTAGAGACACTAAGGTTGAATTTGCAAGGGGTGAACTTATGAAAAAGCTATCGGATCCGACGGTATGAATTTATTTTAATATATATACTAAATTACTTAATAATTTTGTTCACACTAGCGTCGACATTAATGGTCACGTGACTCGGGTCACGGATTGAATTGGACGCAATTCTAGTTGAGTGGCCGTGGGTTCTCAAAAGCTGAATGATGTGGAGTGAGTTTGGACTCTTTCGGCCTCAACCTCCGGCGGAGACATGGAAAGATAAGTCAAGGAATAAGGATGTAGACGTAACTGGATGCTAGAGAGAGAGAGAGAGAGAGAGAGAGAGAGAGAGAGAGAGATATGGAAGACATTCATGCTGCTTGCAAACATCATAGTCCATTTACATTAGTTTTCAAAGAAGAAAATGAATTCTCTACATTGAGTTCCATGTCATCAGAAATTACTACATTAAACTATTTAGAATTGATTTGCAAAGGAGGACAAATTGGACTTCACTTAAAATATTTTGTTGAGTTGCTGGTTGTTTGACTATCAATTTTTGTTAGTAATTTAGTATTTTCGTCCTTCTCCTCCATATACAAGTTTTTCATTTGATAGTATATTTAATCAACATTGACAAAATCAAGGTGCAATATGTAGATAGTTTTTTGCTTTTTGGTCTAATCAAAAGTAGGAACCACTTTTTTTTTCAATGACATAATAGATAAATAGTTACATAAGCCATGTTATTATCTCTTGACCTCACTTATTTTTCGGTAAATCCATATATAATTAATTATTTGTAAGGAGATCATTGATTTCTATATTGAAATAAGTGAGACATCAATGAGGACGTATTTATTCATGCTTAAGAGAAGATTTTAAAGTGAATAGGAGTTATGGAGTACATGGGCTAGATTAAGTACGAGACGTTCGAAATGGTTGGTCTCACGTGGTTTTCGTCGGGCTAGAATCTAGATTTAGTTTGATATAGATTAAATTCATTTAATTGTCTTTCACAGTCAACTATTTTATGAGATATAACGCAATACCAGACCATTAAAGGGCATGTCCTCATCATGATAAGTACACAGTGAAAAGAAAGAAAGTTACCTAGATACATGAGATTTTGGACTTGGATAGGTCCTTAAACTGTCCCATTTATCGGAGTCAACCTCAAACGTAAAATGGGGTAATAATAAACCGCCGGGGGCTTGTAACCAAATTTGGTATTCCCCCTGGGCTGGATCCTGGCTCTGCTGCACTGGCCTTACTAAATCAGAGGCACATCAGACGACATATTACACCTCATTTATTAAAGGGAAAAGGTTGGACAACGGTGCCGTTAGATTCTAGATCCAAACGGTGGGTTCTCCACCACAATTTTTTTTTTCAAGGAAACCTATTAACTTGTTTAATTGGTTTCCTTCAAAAAAGTTAAAATTGGAAAATCCACTTCAAAATCCCACCAAATTCCTTCATATGAGAAAAAAAAATAACATAGAAAACACAAAAATTTAGAAAATAAATCGAATACCAAAATATAGATATCTGCAAGCAAAATAATATAACCCCTAGCAAAAAAATAAAAATAAAAAATTTAACGCCATTCAAAAGATCAATTTAAGTTTTTTTTTTTAAATATGGAAAAAACACAATAAAATATTGGCTTTAAGACTAATAACGAAATTATTCTGCTTTCGAATGGCTTCTCATTCTTTTTGCTTAAATCAAATTGCTCTAAAAGGATTCTCTAGTGACTAGAATTAGGATAAGTGATATTGGTAATGTATGGTAACAATAAAAAAAAAAAAGACCTAAATATGTATAATGAATTAGAAAAAAAAAATTATCCATTCATTTGAATCTCATATACGAAGATGTGCAGGGACTTAACAAATTACAAGATCAATCTTAGGATATTATACGTTAAAGAATAAAGTTAAAAAGGAATAATTCAATAATACATTACCACGTGATACCTGACCTTACGTTGATTCTTATAAAATAAAAGTTAATTTTGTGACGAAGTAATTTTCTTCAAAACAAAAAAAAAAAATAAGTACAGTAATGATTTCTTCCTTAACTACATATTATATTTTGAGAATACCTATAACAACTCATCTCATTGAATTTCTGAGTAGACCCATTAAATGGGTGGGTTGGGTCAGGTTTGGGTTGGGTCATAAATAGTTCAACCAAAATCGATCCATTTAACCAATTTATGACTCATTTATTACAGTGCAAATTTTTTTATCCATACCCGACCCAACCCATACTCGACCCATTTAACTAAATCTAAAAAAGCTTATTATATATATATATATATATATATATATATATATATATATATTAGTTTTTAAAAAGTGGTATTGCTAAAATAGTTTTATACTAAATTTAATAGATAATTTTTATAATTTTTTAAATGATTATTTTAAAAAATTGAATTTTAATTATTTTTTTAAAATTAAAATTAAAATTAAAATTAAAATTATTTTTTTATTTTTATTTTTTACATATAATTTTCAATTTTCTTTTGTTTTTCCTTTTTTCTTCTTCTTCTTTGGTTGGCCGTTAGCCACGATGACGGCTAGCGACCGGCTACAAGCGAGCCTCGCCTGATGTCGGTGAGCTCGATTCTCGCCAAATCGGTGAGGCTTGAGCCTCGCCAGATGTTGGCGAGGCCTCCACCTCGCTAGATTCGGCGAGCTCGAGGTTCACCAGTGTTGGGCAAGCTCGAGGCTCACTTGGCCGATTGCCGGCCATCGCCGTGCTGGCGACTGGAAGGAGGAAGGAGAAAGAAAAAAAGAAGAAGAAAGAATAACAAAAAAATAAAAAATAAAATAAAAAAATTATAATTTCGATTTTTATAAAAAATATTTTTGTAAAGTTAAAGAGAGAAGTGAGAAATTATAAGGTTTTAGTTGAAAATAGGTTCTTAATCTAACTCATTTAAGACCCACTTAAAACCCATTTAAGACCTACATATCTAAGTCTTTAATTATAAAACCCATTTAACTACTTTTATCTAAAAACAAGTGACCCATATATGACCAATTTATGATTTAAATGGATCATATATGGGTCTAAGACCTATTTTGCCACCTCTATTTATGAGTGAGTGAAAAACATTTAAATTCTCTTGAGTGCCTCTAAAGGTTAAGTGACCAGTTTTTTTTTTTTTTTTTTTTTTCTATATACATTTCTTCTGTTTTACATTTGTAGAAAAGCAACGCAAGACTCCACGGTAACACCACACCACTATTTAACGGGGACTAGTGAACGACATTAGTATTTTTATTTATTTTTTAATGTATTTTTGTTTAATTGAATTACCATGACAATGTCCACGACATCCCTACCTCACAGCCTCTGCCACCACATGCGACTCGATCTTACAACCACCGCCGACCACAGCCACCACATGCGGCCTGATCTTACCGCCGCCGCCAACCCCATCTGGACCAGACGGACAGTGATTCCTGATAGCGGTGAGCTCGTACGGCATCACGTCACGGGCCAGCCACTGCCCCACAGTGAACAGCTGCTGCGAGAGGTGGATGTGGGCATCGGTGGTAGTTGCCTCCGCGTAGTTACGGTACCAACCGTGGTGCGGGCCTGACCCATCTGAGGTCAGGTTCATGGCGCATACGGGTGTGCTGAGGTACGCCCAAATAGATTCGGGTTCATTCGGCCCCGGAAGGGCCTTAGCGGTGTAGATGCGAGTGGATAAAACTTGCAGGCGACGCAGATTCCTCTTTTTTCCCTCCTGAGAGAGAGCTTTAGCTTCATTCACAGTGATGATGGCTTCAATCTCATGTAGTATCCGCCACCTGCCCTTCACCTCAAGACCACCTCCTCCTCCTTCTTCGCCGTCTTCTTGTCCGATCTTAAATTTACAGTTTCTGGGTACAAGAAGCGAGCTGAATTGGGTAAGACCCGTTAGGATTGGACCATGCAACGGGTCGAGAGCCAGGTGTTGGTTCAAGTTCGGGAAGAGCGGGGTTGATGCTGAAGGTGCCGGCATTTATGGCGGCCAATCCCGCGATGATTTTGATAGAGATGATGTTGAACCGGTTGGATTATGAGTTCTTCTACGCAAATTCTCTCTTTTTCCGTGAGGTCGTCATGTAATTTAGTCCGACTGAAGTATGGATTGGAGTTTTTCTTTATTTTGTTTGGTCGGAATTGTTATTTTGAGGATGAATTGTGGGATTCAATGATGATGTGAAGACGGTGGAAAGTTTTGGTACTTTAGACTGCTTGGTTCATCACATGCTCTGTGCTCATCGAGATTGGACGGTTTTTGAGGATGCAAGTAGCATAAAGAGCGAAAAAAGCAAGTATATGTGAAGATTGCATAAGGCCCATGACCCTATCGTCGAGCAATTCAAATAAGCTTACGCTAGGCTTAACACTTCCCTAGCAGCAAGCTTCGGCGATTTTGATGAGCGACAAGATGTGACTAATAAACTTATGCTAGGGTTATCGCGACGAAATCCACCACCAACGAGAGTTAGTTTTATAGATGATAAAGATTGAAAACTGGGGGAGTGGACCTTGCTGGTAAGCCGCAAAGGCAGCAAACATAGGGAGGTGATAGGGAGATGCTGACCAAAAAAGGAAAAAAAAAAAAAAGCGAAACCAATTAAAAAATAATGTCCTAACGGAGTACCCTAGTCTTGACATGGTGAAAACAGATTAACTCAAGGAAAAAGAAGTGCAACGGAGAAGATCCTCTCAAAAGTCCGTAACTCTTTTTTGCAAAAAGGGGATTGCATGTCATACAAATTAAAATCATGAGCGGCCAAAAGTAGACATGTTCGAGAGAGAAGTGTACAGATCGACAATGACATTTCACCATAAAGAAATGGCATAATCTTGAAGATCATGATAAAATTATTGCTGCATGTGGTATAGATGTTCCACTTATGTTCAGTCATTGGTTATATCCAACATTTCATTTATTGATGATATCACATTCAAGACATGCTTCTGCTTATATCCATCCTTCACCGTACTTTGCTGATATTCAGCTTAAGTGTGCATCTATTCATATCATACTCTGGATATATCTGGCTCCCCAGTTATATCTAGGTTCTCTAGTTATATTCAACTATTCATCTCAAGGCACTTCAATTACGTTAGTATTGAAGGTCCTAAAAACTTAATATATTGCTATTTCCAAGTCTAAATGAGCTCCATATTCCTCTAAACTTGTTAAAGTAGGTTTTCCTTGTCACTTAGAATCTTTCCACCGATTATATCAAAGATCCTCTTGAAGCGGATACTTGAAACACAAACAACTTATCTAGATCAATATATATCATTGATAGTTTTGCCAATTCCAAAATATATTGTGAGGTTTTCTCAACAAAAAATTGATGGATTGGGATCTTATTTGCTGTTGCACAAGAAATTATTCCAACCTTCCTCAATTTTATGTGCGGAAAATTACTGGATCTGATGACACGTGTTAATTGAGTTCTTCTATGTGAGACTTATATAATCAGTTATATTCATATGAAATAGGTTTCCACAATCCAAGTTCATCAAATTATATATATCAGTTTGTATGTCAACGTTTCATAGGCTATTAGCACACTCACGCATTCCGGTCATCCGCCTAACATCTCCCTTCCTCCCTCATCATCACATCTCGCTACTCAACGCTAGAAGTTTGAGCGCTTGTCGTCCATAGAGGAGCTCATCGGATAGAGAGAAACATACCAGAGAACAGCGGCGGAAGTAGCTAATCAGCTGTAGAGTGTGGCTGAACAGGGTGCGGCCGGTATTGGTGGAATAGTGATCCCTCCCCCCTTTCTTTCCGGCGGGGGGTGGTTGTGTGTGTGTGGAGGTGTTTATTCTTGCGTAAAAATAGGTAGACATATCAAAATGTGTTATAAACCCATTTTTCAACTCATATTTGATGAGTTATGTTATTATATGGATTAGTTAAATTCAATAAATGGGTCATAAATTGATTTAGAAATGCAAGGCCTGAAAAAATGTGGATTTTATATGGGTTTACAACTTACTTAGACACAATCCATCTCTATGATTTGTTCTTCACTATCGCTCTGACTTGATCTCGTGCTCATTCACTTTGCGGTCTGAATATGAGTTTTTCTAAGTTAGGTTAAAAAAATAAGTGTTTTAATTAATATAAATAGAATCGAGTATGAATTGGGTATGAGTCACCAAATTTGTATTATATAAAAATAGGTGAAAATAAATTAAATAGGTCAATTTAGATAAAATCTTTTCCAATCCGATCTACTCGTTTGACAGGTCTAGACATAAGAAATTTGCATATGAATTTGCTTGCCTTTCCATCGTAATCAACCACTAACCAATATGATCGAGTAAAGATGCAAGTGCATGTATCTGGAGGTCAGGTCTGTGACCCAGATTTCCAATAAAGTAATGGAATGAATGCGGTACGTGTACGAACGGATATATCTTATCATATATCATGAGAAGTACTGTAAGCAGATCATGCCACTCTAGTGGATCAAATCATGATTTGCGTAAGGAGAAGACACTTTCTAGCTTTAGATATATATTACGTAGGTGTTTGCTTGTTGTTCATCAATGACCGAACTGGAACGCCAGGAATCTTAAGATAAGGTTTCTCCATGAGACAATCATGAAGAAAGACTTCCAACTCCCATTACCGTTCACCGGGGGTATACTTCGGTAACTGACATCTCATTGATCGACATTGCCATGGACCTACTGGTGGATTGGTCCGATTCGAGATTTGTCATTGGTCTCTCTGTACTGCTACGGAGGAAGAACGCCGGTTGTAGGGGCTGTGCAAGAGAAACAGAGTAGCTGCTCAACATGAGGACTACGCTTGCCATCGTGGGTCTATCCATTGGATCTTCTTGAACACAAAGTAGACCAATGTGGAGGCACCTAAGAACTTCATCCCTTGAATACAAGTCTCCAATGGTTGGATCTAACACTTCCAATGGCTTACCATCTCTCCAATTTTTCCAGGCCTAAAAGCAATTCATTGGAAAAAAATATTCTCAGTACATGCGATTTGCTCAGTTTAACAATTTTCATACTAGATATAGCAAGTTTGCGCAACTTACATAGCTAGCGAGATCTTCGCCTCCATCTTTGTCAAAGAAGAAACTATTCTTCTTACCACTAACGAGCTCAAGAAGTAGGACACCGAAACTATAGACGTCGGACTTCACAGAGAATTGCCCATGCATCGCATACTCAGGTGACATGTAGCAATATAAGCCTACATAGGCATAAAAAGTAGAGAACAAAGCATAACGATACTTACAAAGTCCCCACAATTTTATTGGTATTTGCTTGTGTTTGGTCGACTCCAACAATCCTTGCCATGCCGAAATCTGAAATCTTTGGGTTCATTTCAGTGTCCAACAAAATATTGCTTGCTTTTAGATCGCGATGAATGATCCGAAGTCGAGAGTCCTCATGTAAATAGAGCATTCCTCGAGCAATCCCACATACTATCCTGTAACGTCTCGACCAATCCAATTCCTTGCTCTTTTTAGGATCTGCATGTATCCATAGTTGAAATTATAGGTACTTTCGGTTGATAAATCCTCTTTAACGGATTTTATGCAAGGAACGTATTTAGGTTCTGAAAGCTACTGAAACATTAAATATAATTTGAGGCTAATCACATGATCGCCTCAACATCAAAAGCAATAACTTAGGAATATATGAAAAGGGAAGATACCAAATAGACAGTAGTCGAGACTTTTGTTTGGCACAAACTCATAAACAAGCAGTTTTTCTTCGCCCTCCAAGCAGAACCCGAGTAGCCGCACAAGGTTCCGATGTTGAAGCTTTGCTACCAATAGGACTTCATTCTTAAATTCTTGAGCACCTTGTCCTGAGCTTTGAGATAGTCTCTTCACAGCTATTTGTTGTCCATTGGGAAGCCTACCCTGGAAGGTTAATGTTTCGATGTCTAAGTAGACATGAATAGCTTCTGATCACAGCTTTTCAATATTACCAAACCAAAGATCTCCAAACTAAAGATCTCTCATATATATTTAAACCATTCTCAATCTAGTTTCTGGCTGACCATACCTGGAAAACTTTGCCAAATCCGCCCTCACCCAACTTGTTTTGATGAGAGAAATTGTCTGTGGCGGTTTGTATAGTGGCTAAATCATACTGCAAGGAGTCGGCGTTTGAAATTTCACTCGCGCCTACACGACGAAACAAGACTAAATTGTCATTTTGCCAAAAGCTTAGACATAACGCATCCCCATTTCTACGGTTTAATCATTCTATTCACGTGCACGGCACAGGTACATATTCCATACCGCTTTGATCTCCTTGGACGGCTTCATACGTCTTGGCCGCTTTCCTCCGCCTGAAACAACAAGCGAGGAAGAGAAGCACCACGCCTACGCCAACAGCGACAGCGACAGCGACAGCGATGACAATCACGGTAGTTTTATTGCTTTTCCCTACTAATGTGCAACCACATCTTAGTCATCAGTATATGTATTCATGACTGTTTGGGATTCTAGAAACTGGAATTGCCACCATAGGCCAGAGCAAATGTAAAATACAGAGTAAAACAAAAAGGGTACGCTTAAAGAGCAAATGTCCAGAAGAAATGAAGCTGTAATCCATGATCTGTAGTCAACTCTATTCTTTCTCCTAAATTACAGGCGAGTACACCAATTGTTTATAGGGGATTGACCATTTATTTGATTAAAAGCGACCTTTGACCAATTGTTATGTAAATAATCTAATCTCATAAGTGGACGTAGAACTCACCATGTTCAACTGGTATGAGTGATTGAGATAATCGATCCACCTAAGAAAAAGTATTCGCCTAAAAGATACTTCATCATGACTTTGTAGCATTAGAGACTTGAAAGAACTGATAATACATTTCCAATTGACTTTTTTTGTCAATACTTATAATTCCTTTCAATCCAGCCAACAGTTTCCTTAAAGAAAAAGATGCAGCATCATCACCGGGGTCACCACTCAAGCTAAAAGCCCAGCACCAACAAGCGCACCAAACACCAGAAAGTTTTATTTGTGATCATCGATAACCTCGCGTCTTTTTCTTTGGGAACTATAGCTACTCACTCTGTCAGATCAACGATGTATAAAACCGCTTGTATAATATATATATATTTAACAGATGGCGAATACTATGATTAATCAAAATTAAATCCAAAAGCCTAGTAGGAGAGATTAGCTAAATCCGAGTAAATATTTTTGTCCCGCTGGACTAAATCCAGTCATCGATAACACAAGAAGACAAGCAATACAAACACATATGTACCTTTAGGACTGGTAACCGGAGTGGGAGCGGGAGGCGGAGGCACCGGTGCTGGCAGGGCTGAGGCGTTATAAAAAGGGTAGAGCTCGTACCTCACGTTGCAGCTCGGAGCGAGCACCCTCCCGCCTTGCTTCCCCTGAACCAGTTTACCGATCGCGTACTGGAGGCACATGGCACAGTCTGACGCTGTCAAGTCCGGAGTGCATTGCGCGAGCGTGTACAACTTCTGCAAGCTCGTGTAGTTCGCCTCTGCCACCGCGACCTTCTTCCCCGACCCGCCAGTTGAAGCCCTCGTGGCGACGTCGTTCAGGGTTCCTGCCAGGAGCTGCGTGAACTGGGTTGAGTCGGTGATGTTCCCAGTGTTGTACAAAATGGCAGCCGGCTCTCGCTCCATGACAGAGAAGATGGACTGGTTCGTGTACCGCAACATGCACTCAGCGAACCAGATTACCGAGACTCGCTCGTTGGAGCATGTTTCGAGGATTTTCTGTTTTGCGGCGGCCACGCAGTCGCTGCACGCGGCGGTGTCGAGGTCGCCGCGACAGAGGTAGAGCCCGTAGACCCGGTCGGGAGGGTTATGGCCGGCGGTGGCGTTGGCGAAGC
The DNA here is from genome assembly GCA_019915205.1 of Eucalyptus rudis. NCBI lineage: Eukaryota > Viridiplantae > Streptophyta > Magnoliopsida > Myrtales > Myrtaceae > Eucalyptus > Eucalyptus rudis. The sequence goes on along the minus strand of JAHMTN010000003.1, from coordinate 6,270,015 downwards.
CATCGGTGCTGTTGGTGGCGGCGGAGGAGAGGGAAGAGAGGAGGGTGTCGAGGTTGGACTCGTAAGTGGAGTTGGGAGTGAAGACGGTGGTGTTTGGGCAAATATGATACATATATTCGGGTACAGCCTCAGTACTGAAAATCTGGATGGAGTAGAAGAAGAAGAAGAGAGAGATGGAGACGGTGAAGCAAGAATTCATGATGGATAGCTTGGGCCTGCGGCACGGGTAGGGGCACGCAATTACAGGAAGAAGAAGGATACGGTCTGCTCTCGAAGATATTTTTGTTGTGAGACCATTCGGAAAATCTAGCAAAAGTATGAAAACAAATCCGGGCAGCCACGTGCTCCACACAATGATATGGGAGAAATTTTGCAAGTAAACTTATTATACGAATGAAAAAATTGATTAAAATGGTTATATTTAAAATTTCACGTAAAAATTTAATATAAAATTTAAAAAATTAAGAATTAAATTAATATATAGACAATAAGTTTAGGGTAAACAATTCTTTCAAACGACATATAAATGATGGATGATAAATACAATATTAGATTATTATGAAACTAGGGACACCCAACTGAAATTCGAGTAATTTTATGATGACATGCTTTTTATAAGAAAAATGGAATCGACATTGGGACAGCTTAAAAGGTGAAATATCAATCCTCTTTTGGAAAATTTAATACCAAGGTGCGCCATGGCAAATTGGAATTTGTGGACAAGTTTTGAACAATTTAGGTTACGTTTGATAATATTTCTATTTTCGGAAATAATTTTTGTTTAGAAATGGTTTTTTCCATTTTTATTTTTTGGATGAGTTTTTTTAGCAAAAGAACGCGTTTAGTAATTGTATAAAATTTATATTTCCAAAATAAGAAAAGAATATAAATATTTTTGGTATGATCCTAAAAATATCTACTCCTAATATTTTTCATTTAATTATAAAAATGTCAATGATGACATAGCATTTCATGTTTTAATAAAACTGGACTTTTGTAATATTTTAATTGATAGAGATATTCTAATATGGGATAAGAAAATCCAATATACTAGTTAGTGAAAGATAAATAGTTGGAAGTGGCACTAGAGACATAACTCATAATATAAGGAGAATGATAGTAAATCTTTAGGCATTACAATAAATAAGTGCATAGACATTTTACGTTTTTCCAACTACAAGAAGGAGAGCAAACATTGATTGGACTCACTAAGCTTTTCCGCGGTCTTGAACGGTGAAGAAGACTGGTATACAACTTTTGTCAGGTCAAAAAAGACTTTTGACGAGCCAAGACAAACCGTGTGGAATTTTCCCTGAAGTGACCGGAGTTGTGGTTAGGTGGCAGACAGAAGAGTAAGACGGACGGTGAGGATGGAAGACAGCATTTGGCATTTGCCCATTGTACGAGGTCGTTGACCGAAGTCAATTCTGTGGCTTGCGCTATTATTTTCTGGATGATTTTTCAATTAAAATAATATTATTAGTCACTCGAGCGTCATGCTGATATCATTTGCATTCCAGTATTTATATAAATAGACTTTAATCAGTATTTAATAATAAAATCTCGAAGAATAATAAATATATCACATTAATATAAATTGAAAATATTTCGGTACTTTTCCACGGTCTTGAACGGCGAAGAAGACTAGTATACAGCTTTTGTCAGGTCAAAAAAGACTTTTGACAAGCCAAGACAAACCGTGTGGAATTTTCCCTGAAGTGACCGGAGTTGTGGTTAGGTGGCAGGAGAGGATGGAAGACAGCATTTGGCATTTGCCCATCGTACGAGGTCGTTGACCGAAGTCAATTGCGTGGCTTGCGCTCTAATTTGGCTCCACGTGGAGACTGGAAGAAAGAAAAGTCGAAACATGTATCTCAGTGATGTCGTTGTTGAGAGAGAGATGATATGAAAGTGATTCTAATGGCAACCATGAATCATCGTAAGGAATGATCAAACCTAAACCCTTCCGAAATGTTTCTTTAGAGTCACGCCTATTTTATTTGGGAGATATACATTTCTTTTTCTAGGTAACTGTGTAACATAATAACCTAATTCGCTTAAGATATTGGTGTTTTGTCTAGCATATATTGACTTAAAATTGATAATATTTCTCAATCAAGTATTGTCTAATATTGCAATTTCTGATATTAAATTGTATCACTCTTTTGAAAGCGCATCTTGTAAGTTAGATTCAAATCCACATGCATTATTTAATGACACTATCATACTATCAACAGGTGAGTCCATATATTCCTACATCCATCATCATTCTAGAAATCTAGCAAAACGTAAACATGATATATATATAGAGGGGTGAGCTAAGAAAAAAAAAACTACCGAATTTGATGGTACGAATTTATTATAATATAGATACAAAATAAACATAATAATTATATTCACATGAGCGTTGACGTTAGTGGTCACGAGACCCGCGGCATGGATTGAATTCGACTAACGCTGCCGTGGGTTCTCGAATGCTGAATTATGTGGAGTGAGCTTGGACCGTTTCGTCGTCAAAGTCGAGCGGAGAATTGGAAAGATTAGTCAAGGATAGGGATGTAGGCCCAAGTGATTTGCGAACGACGATAGATTTGACTTCACTCCACTTAGTATTTTCGTCCTTCCCCTTCATATACAAGTTTCCATTTGATAATATGTTTAATCAACGTTAACATGATCGAAGTGCAATATGTACATAGTTCTTTTTTTTTTGCTTTTTGGTCTAATCAAAAGTAGGAACCACTTTTTTTCATGACACAATAGATAAATAGATACATAAGCACTATTATTATCTCAACACCTTGGTTATTTGTCGATAAATTCATAATTAATTAGTTATTTGTAAGGAGATCAGCAACTTTTGTGCTGAAAAAGAATCCTAATATTATCGGATTTGATCTCTGTAGTCGGAATGAGAGGCAAATATCTGTTAAATGTAGAAACTTACATAGATAGCTAGATAAAAGACGTCTCCAATAGACTAACTGTTAAATGGAATCTACCTAACGTCTTAGAGGATAATGACGAATAATTACTAAAAATCTCAATTTCCCAAAAGGATGATGATCCCCACTTGCCTTTTGCAAGTGCGTGTATATATATATATTTTCTGGGAAAGACTAGATCAAAAGATGAAACGACCGTACAAGCAAGAATAATTAAAGTTGATCTTTCAATGGGAATGGTCTTTATAAAATGTTGAAGTTGCCGGGTCAAATTAAGGTTTTCTAGAAAAAGGTTGTGAGAAATTCTGTGGCTATATATCGTGGGCCAACTTTAGCTGTAATTACTACTTGTAAAAACTTGATGGTTTATTATACACGTGGTAAATAATTTGCTAGATTAACTTAGTTGCAGTGATAGGATGGCCTAGAAAGCCATAAGGCCCACGACCATGGCGTCGAGGAATCCAAGCATGAGACCTTAGTTTGCCACTCCCCCGGTGGCGACCATGGTGGCTCAAGCTTTGGCGAGCTTGATGAGTGACGAGACGCAACAAATAAGCTTCGGCTAGGGTTATTGTGATGAAATCCACAATCTAGCTATATCCAGAGATGATAAAGATAAAAAATTGGCAGAGTGGACCTCGCCGAACGTCGGTGGTAAGCAGCAGAGGCCGCAACCATCAGGAGGTGATAGGGAGATACCAAAAAAACAAGTGAACCCAAAGCAAAAATAATGTCCAAACTCGTTCTACTAGTTTCAACACGGTGAACACTGATTAACACAAGTAAAAAATCGAAATCATGTCTATAGGCGCACATCACAAAGAAGTGCAATGGAGAAGATCCCCTCAAAAGTATGTAACTCTTCTGCAACAAGGGGATTGCTTGTCATACTGAACAAAACAAACTAAGACTCCTGAGCGGCTACAGGTGGACATGTTTTGAACCCTGAAAATTGGGAGATCGAGGTACCGGGACGATTTTGAAACAAAACACCCCCCCCCCCCCAACAAAAAAGGCAAAAAATGAAAAAAAGAGGGGCGATTTTGATTTCAGGACAAAAGTAGAGGGATTGGTGTTGACATTTCACCAGTAAAGAAATAATAAAAAAAAAGGCCCAACAGAAACCCCAAAAACTTATCCAATTAAAGTTAAATGAGACTTAGGACGAGTCTGATTGAACTCAACATACTTTTTCAAAACATATGCTATTAGCAACGTTAGGAATACTAAAAGTTGCTTGCTAAATTCACTTGTTAAGTGATGTGGTAAATTTTGCATCTCCAAATTAATTCGCTCGTATAAGCACACATAGATCTGCACATTATTTAAATTTAATAGATGAGTCTTGGTATATTTCCAGCATACTCTCCTACCATGGAGGATCGCATCTGCTCATCTTGTCCTTAAATGAGTCATATTCAAGAACTGTAGGTACTCACAAACTTTTTCCCATTATTCCGTCCTCAGTTATTACACTGAACGGAAAGTAACCCCACTTCAACAACCCCAGCTTATCGTCACCCTCAAAAAGGAAAAAGGAAAAACACTACGCCGGCGGTACAAAGAACCCCGGAAGACATAACTCTGACTCCTTTAGATCTCACTGTTGAAGAAGGAAGAGGAGCAGCTACAACTGCCGCAGGTGGCGGGGCAAGTGTTGGCGCCGGTGCCGGTGCTTCATGGAAGACAGTCTCATTATAGAACTGGTAAGCTCAAACCTAACATTGCAGCTCGTGGCCAAGACTCTCCCTCCTTCCTTATCTATGGGCAAATTCTTGATGGCCCCTTGCAAGCACGCCTTGCGCTACACCAACGTCAAGTCCGGCGTGCACTGAGCGAGCGTGTATAGCTGCTTCGAGCTCGAGATGTCGGCGTCCTTGACAGCAAACCTCTTCCTAGACCCATCACTCGCCGCACTCTCCACCAATTCATCGGTCGTGTCCTTTAGCAGCTGGGCAAAGCTGCTAGGGCTTGAAATGTTGACCTTGTTCATCAATACGAAGGCTGACGCGTCTTGCTCAACGGAGAAAATGGAGTGGTTTGAGTAACGCAGCATGCACTCATCGTACCAAATGATGGAGTCTTTCTCTTTAGGGCAGTCGCTGAGTATTTGCTTGCTCGCGTTGGACACGCAGTCGCCACAAGTGGCGGCAGCGATGTCCCCACGGCAGAGGAATAGCCCGTAGGTGCTGTCAAGTGGGTTTTTGCTGGCAGTGGCATTGGCAAAGCCGTCGGCATCTGTGGCGGTGGCAGAGGAGAGGGAAGAGAGGGGGGGTGTTCAGATTTGTTTGGTAGGTGGATTTGGGAGTGAAAAGGGTGGTGTCTGGGCAGTAATGCGCTATATAAGTTGGTGCAGCTTCAGTAATGTGAGTGCAAATGCTGAGAAAATTGAAGAAGAAGAAGAAGATGAGAGAGAGGTGAATGGTGCTGCAAGAATTCATTTTTAGATGATTGTGTTGTGGAATGCAAGTGAGCAATCGAACAATAAAATAGACAGAATTAGAAAATAAATCAGACATAAGATTTACGTGATACTTAAAACTAGGGATCGCCAGGTCAGTTGCAGCAGATATGCTATTCCACAATAGACAAACCAGCCTTTTAGTTGTGATCTACCTAGAAATTTAGTTTAGACTATAAAGACACTCAAAGATGTTAGGATAGTAGCATTTTTGCCAAATTGCATTTTTCAAAGTATCCTATCAAGCTGGAGAAGAAGAGGTGTCTAGAGAGACATGGATAGAATTTTCACAAGTACCTACTTTACTTCAAAGGACTCTATTCAAAACATTACATCTTCTTTGCCTTTTATAGACTTCAAGAGGTCACACAAAACAAATACCAAGCTCATGAGTCTTTAAATAAACCTACGTCCACAGAAATAGTAGTGACAAATTCCACTATAATTCAAGCAATGCAACGGAGATTATACACTCAAGTCACTCAAATACTCACGGTATTTCTGAACCCCTAATTATACCTAATATCGCACGTAGTATTTAGCTTCACAAATTCTCACGAATTAATTTCTCAATCTCTCGAAAGAGTTAACAAATCTTAAACTTGTAATATTTAATTGGCTTGAACATTTGTATAAACCCACGAAAACAGCCCACATCTCAAGTACTCAAAAACGACGCTTCACTATTGCATGCATCAACAACGGCGTCCTTTCTTCTCCACGCACGACCAAATATATATAGTGCACTTGAGGACTTTCCAATTCTTGATAGTGACTCCAACGCAGACTAGGATAGAATATAAAAAGCAAATTTCCCAAACCGACTTTCCCAAGAAAAGGAGAAAATATTTAGTGGTATGTGCACGCCACGTCATCCATTGACGTGGTGCACATTTACCACTTATATATTGTCACGTGTCCTATGGGGGGACCTGCTAACAAATAGAAGGGTAGGTTCTCTTAGCCGGCTCGGCTCGGCTCACTGGCAAAAGAAAGGATGGTTAATAAATGCATAATGCTCCAGCTCAAAAAATTTCTCTCTCCTCAATTGAATTTTCTAGGTTTTTTTTTTTCTCTCTCCTCACATTGCAAGAGAACAAACAGAGAATGACCGAGATGTCCTTTGTTTCCTTCTCCGCGCATCCCACCCCCACCCCCTCCGCCTTCACCTCCATCTCCGCCTCCCCAGATGCCTCGCTGGTCATCTGCCTCTGGCACGTCGCCTCCTTCAAGAGCCTCACTAGTCACAGTATTGGTTTGAGCCCCTCCCAATGTATGCACAATAAGAGATATGTTACATGCAGTAGAGAAATTAAAAGGCACAAAGAAAATAAAGATCTTGCTCTAAAGAAAAGATATAAAATCTCTTTTTTAAAAAGTTCTAAGTAATTGCATGATGCTGAAACTGAAAATCCTATTGTCAAATTTCAAAAAATAACATCACTAGTAATAATTGTAATTGCAATAAATGAGTAAAGCATATTTCTGCCAGAAACTTCATAGTGAACAAAATTAGTAACGTACACCAAGAATTAGCTCCACATCTTCAACAAAACCCATCCTTAGCATTTCATCAGCCTCATCAAGGACAAGGAAGGTTAAAGAGCTCAAGTCAATATTTTCCCTCCCAATGTGATCCTGCCACAAGATGTAACAACTGTGAACATGCGTTATTCCAGCAGGTGAAAGAAAACCAAACAAGCTTCTAATTCAATGAATTACTTTCACACGACCAGATGTTCCAATCACTATATGGACCCCTCTCCTCAATTGGCTCTCCTGAGCATGATAAGGAGCTCCACCATACAAACAACATGATGTTAAGCCCACTGCTCCACCATAAACTTCAAAATCAGAATACACCTGAAATAATAAAGTAAACGATGTCAGACATCTATCTCTGTAAAGAGATGAGATTATTTCCATAAGCTTGGTTGCAATACTTGCTTAGCCAATCCCCTAGTAGGTAAAAGCACCAAAACACTTAGTGCCCTACCATATCCTGTCTTCCTTGAGGTTTTTGCAGGCCCATTTATTAGAGATTCCAAAATGGGCAAGACACAAGCTAGAGTTTTGCCCTGGTACAATTCACATAGTGAATAAGGTGATAATCAATGCTAAGAGGTAAAAACCCATCAACTACAGAAATGAGCAAACAGTTAGAAAACTCATGTTCCTAGCAGCCAATCATCCTTAGAAAACTTGAAATGCAAGTGCGGCCAAATAGTCTTCACTCACTTTTGGTTTCTATATATCAAATAACACCAATGAACTAATGTACAGATGAATCTACCACAAATTAGAAGATTTATTTAGCTGTAGGTTTTTTGGTTGAATTATCAGCTATAGGTTCGATGCCTGAAAAGATCAGCCAGAATTTGTCTTTTACAATGACAATCAGGGGCAGAAATACAAGGATTTCTGACCAAACGAAAGACATTTCACAAACCAATTGCACTGTGCTACACTCTACACCATAATCACTTTGTTGTGTCGTTAATTAAAACAACATTCACCAAGCTCATACATCAACCATTCATAAAGCAGATAAAACCCCCTTCTCTTTTCAAATATGTCAGCTTCATGACCCTTTTCTGCATCACACACTACCATTACTCCAATGTCCAGACCATTCACTTCTCTAACTTGTTAGTTAATTAGCATATTTCAAACAAGCACGCAACCATCGACTTGCAATACTGCGGAATTTAGATAAAAAGTTTTCATACCTGACTAGTGTGGGCACGGCCGACCAAATCAGCCCCATCGACGATGATATCAAATGTCATGGCTTGAATGGGAAACAATGCCTCGATCCCATTGTCCTTCAACTTCAACCTCAAGGTGTTCAAGATCCTGAAATTTGACAATGCATTGGGGTTCTCCTCCTGAGCCACCTCATCATCGCTGTCGCTCAATCTCGCCTTCTTCTTCTTCTTCCCCTTCAACTTCTTGGGGTCAACTAGCTCGAAGCTAGTCACGCTCTTCTCTTCCTTGTCATCCTTGTGTAGCTCCAGTGCCTTCCTCTTATTTTCCTTCTTCACATCACCCTAATGCTCTAGGAGCTTTGGCTACTTGGATTCGGAGCCTTTGCTGCCGCACTTATTTTCCTTCTTGTGCTTCTTGTTCGACGCTGGACACTCGAAGCTATCGTCGGCCTAGAGCTAGACCTTTGCCTTCATCTTCTTCTCTTTGCTCTTGCTTTTGGAGTTCTCGGGGGATTGAGTTGAATTAGACACAACCATCAAAGGCATCCATGAAGCTGTCAAGAATGGCGAGAGGAGTTTAGGGGACAGGAGGGGAGGGAAGCGCGGTGGTTTTTTCCTCTCTTCTCTTCTCCTCCTGTGCTCGATCTCTGTGTTGGAAATATTGGAGAAAACTTCCTTGAGTGTTTTGAAGCTGACAAAACGTTTCCATCAGTCTAGTCTGAAGACTTGCAGACTCTTCCATTAAAGTCTAAAGACTCAGGACAGCCGGACTCAAGACTCAAAGTCTATCCTCATTAACAGATTCTAGACCGTCGAAGAAGGCTTATCCAGAACTGAATGTTTCGTTAAGGATTTGACTTTATCGACTAGAGAAGATCTCTTGGCTGGATATAGCATGTTGGAATCCATTATTCAAATCAAGATTGATTCAGGGATTATGGATCCGTTGATTGGTGAAGTATACTTTGAAGGTTCTACTTATGGAAACCTAGATCTTGATTGTATGGGTGAGCATGATTGATTGCCTATCGTCATGTTCCTTAAATAGCTCGAAGATCTTCCTAATTGATTCTGTCCAACGGGTAGATTGGAAGAATTCATTTGGTAAAGTGCCAATAGGTGTGATGGCATAAAGGAGTATATAAGGAAGACGTTCCAATTGTTCGAGTGTGTGCACGATAGAAGAATTCCAAAGTCTGAAGCTCATTGTTCTTTGTCAATTAAACTATTGAGCGAAATCTTATACGCAAAAGAGAGTCTATATCTTCGAGAGACCTTGAGGAAGTGTAGTAGAGTCTCTACACTGTGGAATCAAGGAAGAGCTTTTCTGTAACAACTCTTTTGTTGATAGTGAAATCCAGCCGGTGGGCTGTCAGTATGGAATAGTGGACGTAGGCTTGGATTAAGCCGAACCACTATAATCTCTGTATTCATATTCTCTTTTCTACACTCTTTTACTTTGATCATAACTCGTTTTGTTTACAAGAGACGAATTTCCTTTTCATAATCTATTGTTGATTAGTGCTGTACACTTATCTCGTAAAATTATTTTTTACACCTATTCACCCCCCTCTAGGTGCTCATACTAGCTTTCACAATTGGTATCAGAGCCTGTGTACTCATTTAAGTTGAAGTGTTTTACTTCAGAGTTAAAGATCCATGGCTAGTATGTTGGCTTCAGGACTGGTTGAAGGGCAAAGCAATACCAGACCGCCTTATTTTGATGGAAAGGAATACAACATATGGAAAAACAAGATGAAGGCATTTCTAAAATCAAAGGATCATCTGGAATGGGATGCGGTAGACAAAGGAATCATTCCTAAAGCTACATCTGTCTTAGAAAGAGGAAAAGAAGCCGTTGAGTCTAGCGAAATGACTCAAGAAGAGATAACCAAGAGACAAGCTCTTGATGCAAAAGCAATTTATTCTTTATATTGTGCATTATCACCCTCTGAATATGAATATAACAGAATATCTTCTCGTGATACAGCTAAAAAAGTTTGGGATATATTACACATCACCTATGAAGAAATTGATCGAGTGAAAGAAACCAGAATCAACATTCTGCTCGGTCAATACGAAGCATTCAAAATGAAATCAGGAGAATCTATCACTGACATGTTTAGTTGTTTTATAGAAATCGTGAATGGTCTTGAAAATCAAGGTCAACCAATTTCTGATCCCATGAAAGTAAACAAGCTACTACGTGGACTCTCCAAGGATTGGAATCACATAAAGACCTCATTAAGGGAGACACAAAGAATTATGCCACTTTCTGTCGATGAATTGGTTGTGACTCTTTAGTCTTAGGAAGTGGAGCGAATCAATGAAGATGAAGATCTTAAAGGTAAGAAATCCATTGCATTAAAATCTAATGATGATTCTGATGTCACAGATTCTGAAGACGATATGGATGATGAGGAGCTTGCTCTCATGATAAGAAGATTCAGAAAGCTAAACAGAAAAGGGAGAAGATTCAATCCAAAGAAACAAAGTTTTCAAAAGCAACAGACTAAGTCTGTTGAGGATGATGAATCCAATAGAGATGTAGTCTGTTTTGAACATAAGAAAAAGGGACACATCAGACTCAACTGTCCCCTTCTGAGGAAAAAGAAAGGAAAAGCTGAGAAATATCGAAAGGAACTCAAAGTAGAAACTTGGAGTGATACAGAATATGAAGAAAGTGATGATGATTATGCCAATATTTGTCTCATGGTACAATTAGACTTAGATTCAAATTTTGAGACAAATTAAGATTTAGACAGTGAAATCGAGTTAAGTAATTTGAAAATCCCTACTAAAGTCTCGAGATACATTGATGAATTGTGTCTTAGTCTCAAAACTTCTCTTAAAAGGATTTCCAAACTCAAAAGATAAAACTCTACACTAAAGCAATAGGAAAATGTTTGGAAAGAAAAGGTCAAAGGTCTAGACAAAAGTGTTACTACTTTGAAAGAAAATGTAGACAATCTTTCAAAAGAAAATGCATTCTTGAAAAATGACATCTCAAATATTTCTAAAAGATTTTCTATAGGATCTGAAAAACTTGAAAATTTTTTTTCAGCACAAAGACCTTACTTCAACAAATCAGGTTTAGGAATGGCTGTTGAAACCATTCCTCTAATTGATTTTCCTAAAGTAAATGAAAGAATTAAGCAAAGACCTACAAGAGATGCTTACAAAAATCATTTCCAAAAAGTTTTTGTAAAACCAATAGGTCACAGTGCTCTTAGATGTTCTAAGTGCAATAGCTCAGACCATTTTGAGAAAAAATGTCCCTATAGTTTGGAAACCTGTTAAGAAGGTATGGGCAAAGACCGTATATTACACTAACACCAATGGACCCAAGAAAATATGTGTACCAAAGAAAGCTTGAGTCTCTTTTCTAATGTAGGTCACCATCAAGAAAAAGATTAAATGGTACCTGGATAGTGGATGCTCAAGGCATATGACAGGAGATTCAAATTGCTTCATAAAGCTTGTTCAAGTTAATGGTGGAAAAGTTTCATTTGGAGGAAACAGTAAAGGAAGAATTGTGGGATACGGAACTGTAAAAATTGGAAACCTCACGATCATTAATGTTTCCTTAGTGGAAGGACTCAACTACAATTTGCTTAGTATCAGTTAGTTGTGCGACACCGGTTTCAAAATCAATTTTCAAGAGGGAATATGTTCAGGAACCAGTAAAGATTCCTCTCAGTCTTTCACGGGTCGAAGACATGGAAATATCTACTTCTTGGATGTCAAATTAGATGAAACCCAATGTCTAATCTCAATTCAAGAATAAGCAAACTTATGGCACAAAAAACTTAGGCACATCAACATGAAGCAATTAGCCAAAATTTTAGCAAAAAAGCTTGCTCGTGGTCTACCCAATTTGTCATACTAAAAGTCTGATCTATGCACACCATGTGTGTTGGGAAAACAGGTAAGAAACTCATTCAAACCAATAAATCAAGTTTCCACTAATCGTGTACTGCAGCTCTTGCATATGGATCTCTTTGGACCAACCAAAACTCAGAGCATTAGAGGTAAGAAATACTGTTTAGTGATTGTGGATGATTATTCACGATTCACTTGGGTATATTTCCTGGCAAGTAAGTCTGAAACCTTTTCTTATTTTACAAAGTTTGCTAAAAAGGTCCAAAATAAGAAAGCGTATGTTATTTCGAGTATACGGATAGACCATTGAGGTGAATTTGAAAATTAAGACTTTACAAAATTCTGTGATAAATCTGGTTTTCAGCATGTGTTCTCTTCTCTATATACTCTAGAACAAAATGGAGTCGTGAAAAGAAAAAATAGACCGCTTCAAGAAATGGCTAGAACTCTTTTAATTGAAAGTAACATCTCTTCACGTTTTTGGGCTGAAACAGTTTCTACAGCATGTTATATTATTAATAGAGTCTTTCTAAGGCCTATTCTGGAGAAAACTCTCTACGAGTTATTCAAAGGAAAGAAGCCCATTGTTTCGTATTTTCATGTGTTTGGATGCAAATATTTTATATTAAAAAATGCAAATGATCGAGTTGGTAAGTTTGAAGAAAAATCAGATGAAGGCATCTTCCTTGGATATTCGATCACAAGCAAAGCTTACAGAGTTTACAACAAGAAGACTCAATCTGTGGAGGAATCAATGAACGTCAAATTTCAAGACTTTATGCAAAATCAATCGATTCAGACTCAACCTGAAGAATCTGAATCTACTCAAGACTCTACAAAGTCTAAATCTTCAGAAGCAGCTCAGACTTCAAAAGACCAGCAACAAATGATCATCGAAGATTCAAATAAGAAAAATGATCAACAGTTTGACAAATCAACTAGCAACTGGAAGCATAAGTCCAATCATCCCAAAGATCTCATTATTGGTGATATTAATGAAGGAATTCACACAAGATCCAAAAGGCGTGAAGAGTCTAGTGCTGTGGCTCTTATTTTTGAAATAGAACCCAAAAGCATAGAAGAAGCTTTAACTGATGAAAGTTGGATTGAAGTTATGCAAGAAGAACTCAGGCAATTCAACATTAATGATGTCCGGGAATTGACTCCTAAACCGAAAGGTAAGTCTATCATTGGAGCTAAATGGGTCTTCAAGAACAAGATGAACGAGAAAGGAAAGGTCGTAAGAAACAAAGCAAGACTCGTAGCCAAGGGATATACGCAAGAAGAAGGGACAGACTATGATGAGACTTACGCACCAGTAGCAAGGTTAGAAGCAATTAGATTATTACCTGCTTTTGCTTGTCATAAGAATTTCAGGTTATTCCAAATGGACATCAAAAGTGCTTTCCTAAATGGATTTATCCAAGAGGAAGTCTATGTGGAACAACCACCCGGTTTTGAAGATCTAAGAAAACCAGACTCTGTATTTAGACTAAAAAATGCTTTATATGGTTTAAAGCAAGCACCTTGAGCTTGGTACGACAGACTAAGTAAGTTTTTAATTCAAAATGGTTTTGTTAAAGATAAAGTAGATACTACATTGTTTATCAAAAGAGAAAGCAAAAGTTTTCTACTTGTTCAAATTTATGTTGATGATATTATTTTTGGATCTTCTAATGAAAGTCTGTGCAAGAAATTTTCTAAGTCTATGCAGGATGAGTTTGAAATGAGCATGATGGGTGAGCTAACATTCTTTCTTGGGCTTCAAGTGAAACAACAGAAGGAAGGAATCTTTATCCATCAAGAAAAATATGCTAAAGAACTTGTCAAAAAGTTCGGACTAGAAAATTGCAAAAAGACTGATATAACAATGTCAAGTTCTTTGAAGATGGACAAAGATGAAGAAGGGAAGAAAGTTGACCAGAAGCTATACAGGAGTATCATTGGTTCACTTCTTTATCTAACTGCTTCTAGACCTGACATATTATTTAGTGTTTGTACGTATGCCAGATTTCAAGCAGACCCTAAAGAATTTCATCTAAGTGCTGCAAAGCGTATTATCAAATACATTGCCTCAACTTCAAATTTGGGTCTCTGGTATCCTAAAGAAGGAGACTTTACTATTCTTGGATACTCAGACGCAGACCTAGCTGGATGCAGAGTTGATAGAAAGAGCACCTCGGGCACCTGTTAACTACTTGGAAGCAGGACAGTATCTTGGTTTTCAAGGAAGCAAAGTACAGTAGCTCTTTCTACATCAGAAGCAGAGTATGTAGCTCTTGGAAGTTGTTGTTCACAAATTTTGTGGATAAAGTTAAGAGACTTTGGAATTGAAGATTCATGCACTCAAATGAAATGTGACAACACCAGTGCAATCAATCTCACCAAGAATCTGATTCTTCACTCAAGAACAAAACATATAGAGATTCGATATCATTTCATTAGAGATCATGTTCAAAATGGAGAAGTTTCAATTTAGTTTATTGACTCAAAGAATCAACTGACGGATATATTTACAAAACCTTTGGAGAAAAATCAATTTGAAGTTATTTGTTCCAGTCTCAATATCTTAAAGTCTAAAGATGTTCAGACTCAGGACTGAAAGTTTAAAGTCTCTCAGACTCAGACAATTAAGTCTCTATGACTGTAAGTTATTTCCATTTTAGAAATTTATTTCTCCGATCAAATCTTGAAAAGGTATGATCTTCTATCTGAAATTGATTGGTGTTATTTCCAGTTTCCTTGATTATTGCAATCATTCCTTTTTGAAAAAGAAGTTATTTAAAATGACAGTTTTCTAATTTTTGAAAATGCAGTTATTTTTTCAAAAAGGCATATTTATATTTCCTTTTTACGACGTTCTGTATGCCTCGCTTCGACTGCCTTATATACTGTCGGTTCTTCTTCATTTTACTCACAAAAACCCTAAGAGAGCACAGATCTTCCATTTCTGTCTTCTTCTCTTGTTTATTCCTCGAAAAATTTTCATCTTTCTTGGGAAACAAGCTTGGAATCTCTCAAAGACCGTGAAAGATGTCATCTCATAGAAAGTCTTCGAGGATCGTGAACAGGGGACCACAGCAAATGCATGAGGGGCTTACGCACTTTGATCTCACTGAGGAAGAAGAATTTCCAGACAACAGCAGAGCCCACAACATTCTCAATAGCATCCATCTCCTCCATCTAGACCTCAGGATGTTGAATATCGAGAAGAGGAAGAAATCATCGAAGACGTAGAACCCGTAAGAACTCTTAAGCCCACTTTTACCTACAAACTTTATTGTGCTTTGAAGAGGGGTGGTACTCCGTTGAACTACATTGATGAATTTCTGAAAGACAAAGGGTATAGAAATGAAACTTTCTTTTTACGCACAATGGAACGATTGGGAATTGCCCCTGCTGGGTCGGCGGAAGAGGCATTGGCAAATATCCCAAGCGATCCACGTTTGGAGGGCTGAGTCAACCAGATGGGAATGACGATGATAGGATGTACAGTAAGTTTAAACCTAGAATGGGTGTTACAGCAAAAATCCGAAGCAAAAGGACGGATTTATTTCGATCGGAGGAACACAAGCAACTGTACTCTAAGTTGTTGAAGCGTGGGGTGATAAACCCTAGAAGTGTGGATTTTGACTTTCTTGACTCTGTGAATGTCAATCTGCTGGAAAAGTTCAGTCTTCTTCAACTCGAACAGTTTTGTTCTGAAACTACAGAAGCTCATGCTGAACTTACTGCTTATTTCTATTCGAACCTCAGTTTCTTGAATGCGAATAGGTTCTCTTTTAGTGTTCGAGATCATGACTATGTGGTTGACATGAATATATTGGCTGATAAGATTGGGGTTGAAAGAGGGAGATATCAACCTATCAGTGTGTCTATTGCTCGTGCAACGTTGGAACTTGTTCAGGATAGAAGGACGAAAGGGAAGATTTCCTAGTTGAGGATGAATGCGACCAACATTTTGTTTCACAAGATTGTGATTAATTGCCTTAGACCAAAATCTACTTCAAAAACCGATGTTTCAAACTCAGAGGCAAAGCTGATGTATGCCATCAATGCTGGGAAAAAGTTCTCTTCCACACACTATTATGTTCCACATGTATAGAGCAGTGGTGAAGGACTAGGGTCAACTTCCTTATCCAGCTCTTGTGACTAAGTTATTCAGACATTTGAACATTCAACCTCCCCGGATTTTCTATGTTTGAACATGCGATCAAATGGTGGTGGGACCGAAAATGGTCTCTAAAATGCGTCTGAAGGAACTCAACAAGGCGTTGGAACAATTCAAGGAGAAAACCCTTGTCAAGACTCATCAAATCTCTTTGGCTGCAAAGAGGAAAGGGAAGGAGCCCATGGTTGCTCCATCCAATAAAAGAAGAGCTCTCATCATTGAGGATGAAGAGGATGAGAACGATATCACCATTTCTGCGATGGCATTGAAGAACTTGAGTCGTTTTGTTCCAAAATCGATGGAGAGATAGGAAAAAGACACGGATGAGACAGAACAGAGGACTGGAGAGAGAAGTTTTGGAGAAAGAAGTAGAGGAGAGAGAAGTAGAGGAAAGAATTGAGGAAAAAGAAGAAGATGAGAAAGGAGATCAAGCGAAGCAGAGCATGAGGAACACTTTTCTCCACCTAAAGGCATGGAAACAGGGGGAGATCCCGAGAAACGAGGAACGTCCTCATTCCCTACCACCAGTGATGGAATAAGTCGTTCTCTAGCAGATCCAGATGACATCTATGCCTCTTAATTTCCTAAGGAGGGACATGAAGTTTTAGCGCCCAATTTGTGTGACCATGCTGATCTGCCATCATCTGCCTATACTCCGTTTGATCGTGCAGAAGCCAGTACTCAGACTGATAATTCAGCATATTTTCGCAGAATTCTTGATGTTCTCTTGGAGATGCGGGGCCAAATATATGCTTTGGGATGCGAAGTACAGAACTTGCAGAATGCAGGACAAACCTCTTCAGTTTCTTTGCATGATCAAATCCATGCCCTTGCTCTTTAAGTTCAAGCAAATGCTAAGGGTGAAGGTGTGGCGCAACTGAAGGAGGATTTGAAAAAGTTGGAAGGGATTGTCCAGTCAATAGGAGATTTCCAGCTTGTTTGTGTTCCCAAGCAATCTTAATTCCATTCTCTTTTCATCTCTACCTTTTTAATGATGACAAAAATGGGGAGAGATGTGGTGTAGATTTGATTTTGAACTTTGAACTACTTTTGTGTCGATTATGTTTGATTGACTTGACTTTTGTGTTTGGCTGTTTGGATTCGAACTAGATTTGGATTTGACTGTTTGAACATTTGTTTATCTTAAGTACTATTGATATCTCATGGCTTTGTTCATTTACAAGACTAACATATTTTCTGTGGATGCAGTAACTGGTGTTATTTTCACTAAGCCATTTATCTTTGTGAGATATCCATATTTGCTTGAGTAATGTTTTGCAGGACAAAATTATCCAAATCTGCAGGAAAGTTTT
This sequence comes from Eucalyptus rudis, assembly GCA_019915205.1. Lineage (NCBI taxonomy): Eukaryota > Viridiplantae > Streptophyta > Magnoliopsida > Myrtales > Myrtaceae > Eucalyptus > Eucalyptus rudis. The sequence goes on along the minus strand of JAHMTN010000003.1, from coordinate 6,252,532 downwards.
GTCACCATCAAAAAGGGGGAGATTGTTGGAGAAAACTCCCTCGAGTGTTTTGAAGCTAACAAAACGTTTCCATCAGTCTAGTCTGAAGACTTGCAGACTCTTCCATCAAAGTCTAAAGACTCCAGACTACCGGACTCAAGACTCAAAGTCTATCCTCATTAATAGATTCTAGACCGTCGAAGAAGGTTTATCCAGAACTGGATGTTTCGTTAAGGATTTGACTTTATCGACTGAAGAAGATCTCTTGGCTGGATATAACATGCCGGAATCCATTATTCAAATCAAGATTGATTCAGGGATTATGGATCCGTTGATTAGCGAAGTATACTTGGAAGATTCTACTTATGAAAACCTAAATCCTGATTGTATGGGCGAGTAGGATTGATGGACTATCGTCAAATTCCTTAAATAGCTCGAAGATCTTCCTAATTTTGATTCTGTCCAACGGGTAGATTGGAAGAATTCCTTTGGTAAAATGCCAATATGTGTGATGGCATAAATGAGTATATAAGGAAGACATTCCAGTTGTTCGAGTGTGTGCGCGTTAGAAGAATTCCAAAGTCTGAAGCTCCTTATTCTTTGTCAATTAAATTGTTGAGCGAAATCTTGTACGCAAAAGAGAGTCTATATCTTTGAGAGACCTTGAGAAAGTGTAGTAGAGTTTCTACACTGTGGAATCAAGGAAGAGCTTTTCTGTAACAACTCTTTTATTGATAGTGAAATCCAACCGATGGGCTGTCGGTGCAGAAGAGTGGACGTAGGCTTGGATTAAGCCGAACGACTATAATCTCTGTGTTCATATTCTCTTCTCTACGCTCTTTTACTTTGATCGTAACTCGTTTTGTTTACAAGAGACGAATTTCCTTTTCATAATCTATTGTTGATTAGTGTTGCATACTTATCTTGTAAATTTTTTTTTTACACCTATTCACCCCCTCTAGGTGCTCATACTAGCTTTCATAGGAAATAGTCAAAGGTGGAGGGGGTTGGGATCCAATTGCACTAGTAACCCTCTTGGAGGAGGTGACGTGCCAGAGGCAGATGATCAGCGAGGCTTCTGGGAAGGTGGAGGCGGAGGCAAAGGCAGAGGGGTGGGATGCGCGGAGAAGGAAATAGAGGATGTCTCGGTTGTTCTCTATTTGCTCTCTTGCGATGCGAGGAGAGAGAGAAAAAAAAACCCGAAAAATTCAATTGAGGAGGGAGAAATTTTTTTGGCACGAGCATTATGCATTTATTGACTGTCCTTTCTTCTGCCAGTGAGCCGAGTTGAGCCAGCTAAGAGAACTGCCCTTCCATTTGCCAGCGAGTCGCCCCTACAGGACATGTGTCAATATCTAAGTGGTAAATGCGCACCACGTCAGCGGATGACATGGCACGCACATACCAAATATTTTCTCCTATAAAAGACTTCGTTATCTTTGTTGGACTTTGTGCTTTTGATTTTGTTTGTTTTCATTGCGCCAAGTCCAATGAGATCCTTATTTGTAAGAAGTCCGAAACTTGCTCAATGAACATCGAAAATGAACTCCATGCTTGCAAAAGAAAATTGTCGTATTCTATATTACAAGATTTTGGACGTCTGCAAAATATCCAATTCAAAATATTAGGACTTTTGCTTTAGGTTCAAACTTAAAACATATTTTAATAATCCCACCTAGGTTCATAACAATCACTTCGCAAAAATTTGAACTCTCTAGTAAGGTTTTGCTCATCAATTCCACAACATCTTGCGATTCATTAGCATTCGTGCGGTTGATTTTTAGTCGATGTATCAAAAAATGTCACAAAAATCGAGATTTAGGTTTCTGATGACGACAGAGCCCGTTTCTCAACCAAAAAGTATCATTTTTCATTTCTTTCTTTTGCATTGTTGTCTTTAAGCAATTTACAAGTCATTTTTAAGAAAAGCCCGAAAAATCAAATGGTTGACTTTTGATCGACTTTTTGATCAATCCTTTGACTAAAAGTCAACCTTGGATCAAAATTCAGTTTTTTTACTCAAAAGGATGTCATTTAACCATAATTTCAACTTTTTCAAGTCAATTCCTCAAAACTTCAAAGATTTGATTAAAAAATCAACCATTTAGGAAAAGTCAACTAAATTATTGACTTTTGGTCAAATCTTTGATAAAGAAAATTTAAAAAAATTAAAAATTCACAAATATGATTCTTTTAGTGTCAATTTTACTTTTGTGTCAACAATTTTATGAAAATCGATTAAGAACTTTGTTTTCCAAATTTTTCGTTTCAAGATCTTAAATTGGCCAAAAATAAAATCATATTATTTTAGTCATAATTAGGTATAGTTTATTATTTCACATTTGGTTTATGAACTATTTTAAATCCACTTGCGCATTCAATTTCATGAATTATGAGTCAAAGTGCAAATTGCCGTTTTGAACCCTAATTAGGAGACTCTTTATGAGTTGCGAACGGACGATTGTTTTTTTTTTTTTTTTTTTGGTAAAGGTAATATGTATTGACTTAAAACCAAGAGCTATACAGTAGAGACTCGGCACCAAAAAACTTGCACTCAAGAAGACACACGAGTCTTTCCAAGTGGAAGGGTGTCGTGGAGAAAAATGGAGGGAAGGACCAAATAGCGGTATCCCTCAACCGAAAGCAAAAGAAAGCAAGCTAAAGGCTACAGGAAACCTGCAAGAACCAGCGACAGGGAAACCTGCAACAAGCCCACCAAGCGAAAGCAACCGAGATGGAACCTATAATGCAGGAGAAAAGATAGAGGGGTCTAAGCCCCAGTAGCGTTGAATCCTCCTATTTCTTGGAGTGTTCGCGACATTATTGAAGGTCAAGACTTTGTCTTTGATGACTTTGATGAGGTGGTTCTTCAAGGCCGAGACTGCCACCGTTTGCTCTTTGAAGAGGATGCTATTCCTCGTCTTCCAAATCACATGGCATAGGGCTCCAAAGGAGAACCTAGTAATACTTTATAAAAATTGTTGCTCAAGAGGAACTTCATCGCCCATTGTAGGTTGTCCACCCAAGGCCTATTCCGCCAAGGGAGGTTGCATCTCGCCGCCTAGAACATAGCAAGACCAAAGGTAACGCGACACCCAAAAAATAAGTGGTCAATAGAGTCGGGTTTGGAATTGCAAGAAGCACAGATCACGTTATCACTCCTACCATAGGACATTAAAAGAACCTGGGTTGGAAGTCGGTTCTTAACAATAAGCCAAAATGTTGAATTGATACCGCGGTATGATCGAATTGGTCCATATAAGCACAAACCAAGGAACCACACCCTTCTTTAACCGAATGATCTCCCACGCAGAAGCTACCGAGAATTGTTGGAGAAATCCTCTTGAAGTGTTTTGAAGTTGACAAAACATTTCTATCAGTCTAGTCTGAAGGCTTGTAGACTCTGCTATTTAAAGTCTGAAGACCTCCGGACAGCCAGACTCAAGACTCAAAGTTTATCCTCATTGACAGTTCTAATCCGTTGAAGAAAGACTATCCAGAACTGGATGTTTAATTAAGGATGTGACCTTATCGACTGGAGAAGATCTCTTGGCTGGATATGACATAACAGAATCCTTTATTTGATCATAATTGATTCGAAGATTAAGGATCCGATGATTGGCAAAGTATACTTGGAAGGTTCTACTTATGGAAACCGAGATCCTGATTGTATGGGCGAACATGATTGATGGGCTATCGACATGTTCCTTTAATAGCTCGAATGATCTTCCTAATTAATTCCGTCCAACGGGTAGATTGGAGGAATTCCTTTGGTAAGTGCCAACGGGTATGATGGCATGAAGGAGTATTTAAGGAAAACGTTCTAGTTGTTCGAGAAGGTGCACGATAGAAGAATTCCAAAGTCTGAAGCTCTTTGTTCTTAGTCAAATCATTTGTTGAGCAAAATTGTGTAAACAAAAGAGAGTCTATATTCGTGAGAAGCCTTGAGGAAGTGTGGTAGAGCATCTACACTGTGGAATCAAGGAAGAGCTGTGCTGTAACTTCTCTTTTGTTCATAGTGAAATCCAGTCGGTAGGCTGTCAGTGCGGAAGAGTGGACGTAGGCTTGGAATAAGCCGAACCACTATAAATCTTGTGTTCATTTCTCTCTTCCCTAACCTTTACTTCGCTTTGATCGTATTTTCTTTTCTATCAATTGCCTAGAATCGGTTCCGTATCTCGAGAGTTTGTTTGTGCACCTATTCACCCCCCTCTAGGTGCTTATACTAGCTATCTCAAGAATAACCCTAAAGAGTTTGCCAACCAGCAAAACGGTCCGGGCTCTAAGATAGAACAGGTAGGGGATGCTCCCACGTCTCCAATGAGGTCCTAAGAGTCTGACTGGTAATCGAGAAAAGGTTTGCCACTGTCGCTTGTCTGGAAAGGCTAGAATTGTAAATTTGGGTGTTAGAGAACCACATGTTTAGGGGGCCTCTAAAGTGTCAATGGTCAAACAATAGAGATACAGAAAGGCCGTCCCCAATCCTCCACCGAAAATGATGCCAAAAATTCATTATGAATTGAAGAATCTTCTTCCAAGCCCACAAACATCTAGTAGGCTTCTTAGATATCTGGAAATTCTTCCTTTTTAAAAAGGTAGAATGAATCCACTTACACCACAACAATTCTTTGTCAGAAAACAAGATCCAAATGTGTTGAAGCATGGCTGCCGTATTACAATCATGCAGCCAAAGAATTCCAAGTCCTCTCTTCTCTTTTGGAAGACATACATCCTCCCAGGAAACTTTCGCACCACCACTACCAAGGCCTGGGCCTTTCCATAGAAACTATCTCAGAATTTCTTCTATCCAGTCTAACACAGCTCTAGGTAATATAAAAACATTGGCTCGATATGCTTGTGTCGAGTGAAGGATTGACCTTATAAGTTGCAATCTGTCGGCAAATGATAAGAAGCGCTGAGCCCAAGATTGCACCCTAGTTGTTATGCGGTTAACGAGGGAGCTACAATCAGGTTTCCCGAGTTGCGAGGTGATGATGGAAACCCCCAAGTATCGAACTGGTAAACTCCCTATGTGGAACCCCAGGGCGAAAGCAATTTGGTTCCGAGATAAGACAGTCCCTCCAACAAGGAATACCTCACTTTTGTCTATGTTTGGTCTCAGTTCGCTCCAGTTTGGGAAGGTATCAAGGCCTTCCTTAAGGAGAGAAATTGACGCCATATCTGCTTCACAAAAAAGGAAGACATCATCGACAAAGAAAATGTGTGATAAACGTGAACCTTCGCATCTCTAGAAGAATTTGAACTTCGGATAACTTGAGTGAAGGTATAACATCCCCGAAAAAATCTCCATAACCAAAGTATATAGATAATGAGAAATAGGGTCCCCCTATCGAAGACCGTGACCGCTTGGGAAAAAACCGTGAAATTCCCCATTCAAAGAGATGGGAAATTTGGGCATATGCACACATATCATAATGAGTTAGGTCAACTGGTTAGGAAAGCCAAAGGAATGGAGAACCAACTCCAGGAAGTCCCAATCAACGGTATCATAGGCTTTTTGGAAATCCACTTTGACTGCACATTTAGGAGAATAGGGGTCAAGATGGAAACCACTAAAGAGCTTTTGGGTCAGGAGGATGTTGTCCCTAATCCCCCAGCCTTTAAAAAATGCACTTAGAGGAGGAATTATGATGGATTGAAGCATAGCCATCACTCTGTTAGCCAAGATCTTGGTGATGCATTTATAAATTATATTACAGCAGGCAATGGGTTTGTAGTCAGAAAACGTAGACATATTGGGACTCTTTGGTACCAATACTAGGATGGTGTTGTTTATCTCCCGTAGCAATCTCCCAGTGATAAAGAAATCCTTGACCACTGCAAGAATCAACGAGCCTACCACCTCCCAGTTGAGTTTAAAGAATTCTACATTAAACCCATTTGGCCCTAGTGCTTTACCTTGAGCTAAGGAAAACAGGGTATCTCGTATCTCCACGTTAGAAACGGGGTGAGAAAGAGCTCTAACCTGTTCCACATTCAAAGGACACTGGATGACTACCTGAATCTCCTGCACCGATGGCCTCAAAGGCAGGTTTCACAGCGGCAAAAGCTCTTGGAAGTAGGTCACGAAGAGCTGCTGTACCATTACTGGGTCCGTGACTAAGGAACGAGAGGAATTCTTGACTGAAAGAATTCTATTCCTTAGTTGTCTTCTATTTACAGAGTGATGAAAGAACTTAATGTTCTAGTCCCTTTCTTTAAGCCACCTGACCTTGGATTTTTGCCTAAAGAAGGACTATTCTTGAGAGCACAAATCCATGAGGGTCCGACGCTAAGCTTTCTCCTACTCAACGAGTGAATCGTTGGTCGGGTTTTGCTAGAGGCCAACCTGCGTGACCCGTAGAGCATTCCTCGCCTTAGCTATAGTGGCAAAGATGCTAGAAAAGATTCCTTGTTAAGCTGCTTAAGGTGGCTTTTAAGGTTCTTCAGCTTGCACACAAGCCTGTACATTGGGACCCCCTCCCCCTGGCTCTCCCACACTTGAGCTACAATCGTATAAAAAGCTAGATGCTTCATCCAAAAGTTAAAGAACTTAAACGGTTTCCTATGATAAACAGGGTTCAGGACCATGACAACCATAGGGGTATGGTTAGAAATATCGAGTGTGAGGAATGAAGCTTCAGAGAAGGAGAAATCCTGGCTCCATTTAGAATTCTCAAGGACCCTATCAATCTTCCTTTGCTTCCTATTGGGTCAAGAAGAAGTTGCCCATGTGAATCGAAAGCCAACATATCTCATATCATCTAGATTAGTCTAAGATAAGTATTGCAAAAAGTCATCAAAATAAGGGATCCGAGCAATTGAACCACCTAACCGATCAGATGGATCCTTAATGGAATTAAAGTCCCCCTCTACTAGCCAAGGCGAGTTCTGCAAAATGTTACTCATCTGGATAAGGTTCACCCAAAGCGGCCGACGGGAAAGGAAGGTATGCTCGCCATAGACAATCGAGACGTAACACTCCAATCCAGACATAAGAAGCTTTAAACTCCCATGAATTGCCTGTTTGTCGAAGATACCTCAAAACAGACCATAGAAGGATCCCATCCTACCTAGATTCTCCTTCTTGGGTAGTGTTCATAGTTTGCACTCCAGCTCCAACCCATTAAAAGCTTCGAAGAAATGGATTGGAAAAAAAGACTCCGGGACTTTAATCTCCAACAAATCAACAAAATATAGATTGTTTGAGGACACAAGGTTCCGGACTTCAGCTTGTCTAATGGGATCAACTAAACCCCTAATATTCCAAATACCTATGTACATAAATAAGTATAAACATAGAACAGGGACCTACCACCGCTTGCTCGAATGCCACTGGCTAGCCACTGATCTAGAGTGGTCAGCAGGGGGCGGAGTAGGGCAGGGATTCTAAAGCTTGTCCTGTAAGGGATTAGTCTTCCTACTAGTAGAGGTAACTCTTGGAGATGGGGAGCCTTGCAATTCTCCAAAGTCCTCCTTCGAGCTACTGACCAGGCTAGCGAATCATCCGAGTCTTCCCCGAAGGTGGATGGGGTTTTAGAGGCAGAGGCACCCACTGTGTTAACTTTAGAAGCCATTGAGGGGTTAGTTGGAGTATCACCCATCAGCGTTTGCTCCTTTTGGCGCTTTAGGGTGAAACAAGTTAAAGTGGAAGGCTTCGCCGTTCTTGGATTGGCGCCCTTCAGCTCTAGGATCTAGCCAGCTTCACTAGATGGAACTAGAAGAGAGGGCAACCCCTCCTTAGGAGCTAGAGGTTGCTTTTTCTTCCTACCCATGACCTGATTCCAACCAGGCTTAGGATTTCCAAGGATCGCAGTTGCTCCACGAACAGGGGTCAGGGCCTAGTTAAGAAGAACCGGGGAGGCGCTAACCATGTCTTGTTGAGCAACTACCTCTGAAGTTGAAGGAGTAGGAGGCGTCGCACACTTGTGGCCAAAAGTGTCGTAGCTTGGGCAAGCAACAGGTCTCCACTCATATTCAAAAGCCATTGTATGAGATACGCCATTAAGGACAATGTCAACTGAATTACATCGAGGTTGCTTTGTTGAGATCTCTACACACACTCTGGCATAGGAGATCATCTTCATTTGTTCAGTTTGCAAATCAACATATAACAGTTTGCCCACTGCACTAGCCACAGCACTTATCCCCGGTGCAGACTAGAGAGCATAGGGAAAGTTTTTTAGTCTAACCCACACCGAAACAAATGAATGATTATCTTTTTCCTGCTCCAGTAGCGGCTGCCATTGTTGTAGGATCAATGGCACCCTAGCGATTGTAATTGGCCCATCATCCAGGATCTTCCTCTAAAACTCCTGATTCGGGATATGGAAGAAGTAGAAGCCCTGGTCATTTGCCAACACTTTAGCTAGCTTCGGTCCCCAAGTGTGCTTCAAGGCCGTTTCGGTGAGTTTGAATGAAAGTTTCTTCCCGACGTAATACCCGACCAGGCACTCGTGCCATTTCGGGTTAGTAGCCTCGAGGATTTCATCAAACAAGCTAACCACAGGCTTATCATCAATGATGGTTGGGGGAACAAACGAGAGATCGTACCCTTTTGTGGCTAATCTCACGACGTTGGCCCAGGAGTGGATAGGGGGGTTTAGAATTCATTGCTTGCTGGTCATGGGGCTGAGGGTGCTTGGATGAGGACCTAGCACGGTTATGGCCGCGAGAACTAGCTGGGCCTTAAGGGGCCTTAAGAGCATCATGTCAGCCTTCCATCGAGGGGGCTGAACTTGTCATAAACGTGTCCTTCTGTCCAACCATAGCTGAAGGCGGGTGGGCTTGGGGGGAGATGACGGGGTTTCGTCCATCCATCCCATCCGCATAGATCTGGGCTGAGCTTAACTGGCCAGACAACCCAACAGACGAAGAAGCCATAGATGTAGTGGAGACCCACAAAGAGACCCACAAACCCTAACACAGGCGGAGCATAGCAACACAAGAAGGGTGTACCAGGACGATTGCTTGGGTGAGGATATAGAGGGGGGCCAGGTGAGCCTTGCCTCCAAAAATCAGCCCAAACGAACGGCCGAGTCTCCAAGCAGCAGCAAAACACGAGAATGCAATGAATAGTGTATCGAGTGCCAGCTAGAGAGAGATCTGTGAACAATACTCGTGAGCGAACGGACGATTGTTCTTCACTTATTTTCTCAAAAAAGTGCAAATCTGCAACCGATTTTGGAAAATTCACATTAAAACTTCCCAATTTGAATAATTTTACTCTCCCAAGCATAAGAAAGTCGAATGATTAAGCTTTAATTGGAAAAATTTGAGTTGACCCATTCATAGTTATGGTTTAATTTCATAAATCTAGGTCTAATTTCAATATTAGATCTAGATTCATTTTTGGCATAAGCTCAAATACTTAAATTCAAGATCAATTTGTACACGATAAATGATCTTGCACATAGGTGGCTAATTAGATAAGGCAATTGCACCACTAATTGAACTTAGACACATGGACACCAAGAGTGCCATCACTTGCTACAAAGGGATACTTAAGTGCCAAAATTGGAGCAAAATGAATAACTTGAATGCCAATCTAGCCAAAATCCGACCAAAATGTTGACGTGGCGATTTTCCAGTGAGTTAAGTGCAAAATGACGTCGTTTTGCACGCTGACGTGGCTAGAAAATGCAAAAACGACGTTGTTTTGTCTTTGACCTGGTAAATAATTAATTAAAAAAATTTAACTAATAATAATAATAATAATAATAATAATAATAATAATAATAATAATAATAGATAAATAAATAAATAAATAAATAAATAAATAAATAAACAAATAAATAAATAAATAAATAAATAAATAAATAAATAAATAAATAAATAAATAAATAAAAGAGAGAGAGGAGGCACACAGCTAAGGGTTGAGCTCTTGTCGCCGCCACCTCACCGTTGTTGCCTCCCTGTTGCCGGCGACGGTGGGGGTAGCGTTGGCTAGGGTCGTCGGGCCTTGGCTAGGGGCTAGCAACCTTTTCCAACCGGCGGCAAGGGCCCACTAACTCTCACTGGATCTGGGGGAGGGCTATGACCCTTGCCACCTCCTCACCATTGTTGGGAAGGGTTGGCGATGGAGGGTGGAGGGTCGGTCGGGGTTGCCGGCCCTTGGCCGACTGGCGGTGAGGGCCTGCAAGCCCTCACCGAATTTGGGCGAGGGTTGTAGCCCTTGCCCACCCTCGCTGCTGGTCGGCTAGGGGCCAGCGACCCCGGCCAACCCTCCCTCCTCCATCGTCGGCCGTTTCCGGTGGCGACAAGGGCTCAGTCCTTAGCCGCCTTCCTTTCTCCCCCTTTTTCTTTTTAATATTTATATTTTTAAATGTTTTAAATAAATTTAATTTTATTAATTTTTTACCACGTCAGCACCAAAACGACGTTGTTTTTGTATTGTTTAGCCACGTCAGCATGCAAAACAAAGTTGTTTTGCACTTATTTCATGGGAAAATCGCCACGTCAATATTTTGGCCGGATTGGCAATTAAGTGATCCATTTTGTTTCGATTTTGACACTTAAGTGTCACTTTCCTAACTTTCGGTACTTAAGTGTCCATTTATGCCAAGTTTTGGCACTTGTGGTGTTCTTTTGCTATTGAATTTAATTTCAATTAATTTACAATTTTATCCATTGAATTGCAAATTTGATTTTAGTCATTTAAGCTCAATTCTAAGCACCCATCATTTTGGTTCATTATTTTTTTTGTAGCACGTATTTAATTAAGTCAATAAAAGACCCCTATATCACATTTATGAAGTCCAATTGCTTAAATCAATCACAATTAGGTAATTTTTTTTTGGTAAAGGTAAGAAATATATAGATAAAGCAGAAACAAACAAGAAAAGGGGGGGAAACCAGGCACCAACAGAGCAGACACTCAAGGCGACCAAAGTCGAAAGAGAGTGAAGGGGTGCCTTGGATCCAAAAAGCAGCAAAGAAAACCAAACAAGGACACCTAAACAACAAAGACTAAACTAGACCGAAAGACCCTCCATCAATTAAAGATAGACGGACTCAAGTTCCAGCTCAGTTGCAGCCTTCTGTTCATTGGGGTATCCAAGACATGCTTGAACGTCATCGCTTTGTCTTTAATTGCCTTACAAAGATGCATCTTCATCGCCGGGATAAAGTGAGTCTGATTCCGGAAGATGATGTTATTGCGCTCTTTCCATATTATGTAGCAAAGAGCACCAAAGCTGAATCGAGCCATAGAGTGATAGAAGCCCCTGTCCGAGAATTGTCTGGATGCCCAATCAAGATTCTCCCGCCAAGAATTGTTCCGCCACAAGACATTGAATTTCGCAGCCCAGAAGGAGGCGAGATTCCCCGGTATACGGCATGCGAAGAAGAGGTGATCCACCGAATCTGGCCTGCTTGAACAAAAAGGACACGAAGAAGATGCTGGAATCAACGCAAATGAGAGGAGAAGAACCTGAGTTGGCAACCTGTTACGGGTAATAAGCCATAGGTGGGTTTGGTATCTCGACGGCATGGATGAGCTCCACACAAACGAAGACCAAGACACCACATTTCCTTTGGGTCTGAAGAGATCCCAAGCAGACGCCGTTGAGAATTTCCCCGATGGATGCTGTAACCATTGGAAACGGTCTTCTTGTTGATTAAACACAGGTAGGGGATCCCACCAATTAGCCCTAACATTAATAACATACCAACCAAGAGGCGTGGATAAGGCATCAGCAACAGAGGCATCTCGGGGGATGCCGGAACGATTTATCTCCAGGTTGGAAAATAGAATATTGAGAGGGCCATTAGGGTGCCAAGGATCGAACCAAAATGACACAGCTTTTCCATTCCCTATCCTCCATCTGAAATGCTGCTGGTAAACATACCGAAGGCGAAGGAGTCTTTTCCAAGCCCAAGAACAATAAGTGGGGATAGGAGTAATCCAGAAATTCTTCCGGTTTAAAAATGTGGAGTGGATGCACTTACACCAGAGAGATTCTTTGTCCGAGAAGAGCTTCCAAATATGCTTGAGCATAAGGGCGAGATTATTTTCTCTTAAGGTCTGAATTCCAAGGCCTCCCTCTTCTCTCGGGAGGCAAACGTCGCTCCAGGCTACTTTGGCCCCACCCGGACCCATATTCGGACCTTTCCATAAGAATTGCCGAAGTATCTTCTCAATTCGATCAAGGACAGCACAGGGCAGAAAAAATACACTCGCCCAAAAGACTTGAATGGAATAGAGCACAGATTTAACGAGCTGAACTCTACCAGCAAATGACAAGAATCTATGGGTCCAAGATTGAATTCGAGCCGTTATTGCATTGACCAACGTTATGCAGTCCGCCTTCCCTAATCTTGCAGAAATAACAAGGACACCAAGATAACGAAAGGGCAAGGAACCAACCTGGAAACCAAGCATATTTAGTATGTCATTTCGAAGGCCAGAAGATCCCCCAGACAGAAATACTTCACTCTTGTTCAGATTCGGCACCAATCCACTCCAGCTGGAGAAAGAATCAATTCCAGATTTTAATAGACCAACCGAGGCTAATGTAGCTTCCGAGAATAAGAGGACATCATCAGCGAAGAACAAATGAGAGAGCTTAGTCGATTTGCATCTCCAGAAGAATCCAAATTCAGGGCGATTGGTTTGGATGTCCAATAATCCGGTAAATGCTTCCATCACAAGTGTGAATATGTATGGAGATATCGGGTCGCCTTGCCGGATGCCCCTTCCACTAGCAAAGAATCCATGAAGATCCCCATTTAAGCAGATAGAAAATTTGGGGGATCAGATACACGTCATAATGCGATCAGTCAGAATTTGAGGAAACCAGAAAGCTTGTAAACAAACTTCAATGAATTCCCAACTTACCGTATCATAAGCCTTTTTAAAATCAACCTTAATGACACACTTAGCTCGATATGGATCATGCTGAAATCCACTAAATAATTCTTGAGCAAGCAAGATATTGTCGATGATGTGTCTTCCCTTTACGAATGCATTTTGAGGTAAACTGATAATGGAGGGCAAGACACGAGCCAGACGGTTAGCAATAAGCTTAGTGATGCATTTATATATAGTATTGCAACACGCAATTGGCCTGAAGTCATGGACGGTCGAGGCATTGGGAATCTTGGGCACAAGGGCAATAATGGTTGTGTTAATTTGTTTTAACAGCTTCCCGGTCACAAAGAAATCCTTAACAGCCATGATAACCGAAGCACCAATAATATCCCAGGAATGTTTAAAGAAATCCACATTAAAACCGTCGGGCCCAGGGGCTTTACCGGTTGCAAGAGAAAACAGAGTATCCCGAATTTCAACGTCTGAGACAGGAGAAGAAAGGTAACGAACCTGATCTTCATCCAATGAATGATTAAGAACCGCTTGGATCTCCTCTTTAGCAGGGCAGCCCACATTAGGAGTAGCAGCAAGAAGAACTTGAAAATGATCAACAAACACCTTCTGGATTTCCGACAGATCAGATATAGTGGTATCTCCACTAGTTACCGAGGTAATTCTATTATGAAGATGTCTCTTGTTCACCATTTGGTGAAAGAATTTAGTATTACGGTCTCCCTCTTTCAACCATCGCACTCTAGAATTTAGTATTACGGTCTCACAATTAGGTAATTTCCTCTCAAATTAGGTAAGTTTTTTTTTTTTCAATTTGATCCTTGAGGGACTAAATTGCATAAATTGCAACCCACAGAAACCACAAGTAAGTGAACTAGTCAGAATCAGTTCAAATTGGTCAAGAACCGATCAAAAACTGGCCAAATTGGACTGAATCAGTATGACCGGCCTAATTGGTTGCTGGCAGTGTTGACTGGTTTGATCGCTTGTCGACTGATTCCAGACCTCTGGCGACCAGTTCTAGAGTTCTCACAATGCCAATTTCATTTATGCACCCTCAATTTCCTGAAATTTTGCGTATTAGTTCTCGAATTTCATATAATTGCAATTTGACCTCTAATTAGACATTGTGACGCAATTCTCGATTTTGCATCGGGTTTTCGCAAATCAAACCCACTACATAGATTACTTGACACCTCGAGATCATGATGCAGCTTTTAAAATCAAATTTTAACTGTTGGATCAAAATTTCGATCGTCGGATCGAACGAACGGTCGAAATTGCTCGATTTTTTAGGGGGCATATATACCCATTTTCTCTCCATTTTTGGGGGGGGGGTCATTTGTACAAAATTAATATCTCTTTAAAACATATTTCTCTTTTCTCTCTCTATTTTCCCGCCATTTCTCTCTCCATCTCTCGCTCATGAACTGAATCTTGCCGGTTGGAGTTAACCGGACGCACGCTGGCGGTCAAGCAGTCACCGTTAGCCCCCGTGATGGTCTGCATCTCATCCCCATCCTGACCGAAGCAACAACAAGGTTCAATGCTCCTGATCTCCCTTTGATTTGCCCTCCTCAGCTGCAAAGAACAATAAATTGGCAGCGGAATTGGTCTATGGTTCCAACCGGTTCATCCTTTGAGATCGGTGCCCAATAGCTATCATCGAGGTCTCAAACTTGTTCCAATGTGATCTCAAGTCCCTATTCAACCTCAAAGTGCTCGTAAATCAGTCGATCAGTGGCCGTAAGACTTCCGGCATCCATATCTTTCTCGACGTCCAAATTAGTCCTTCCTTGGACTGGTTTTTGTCGAAAACTCAACTCAGCGGTTCGATCGACCTGAAGGCAGTTTGAGGTATTCTGGTGTGTCCATTGGAGGTTAGATTGAAGTCCAATCTAGTTCCGGCGAGTTTGATTCAATCAATTGCGACTATAATCAACAAAATTGATCAAGGGTAATCCCTCAATCTCGAATCCCGTGAAGTGACCAAATTAACTAGTCGGGGTTAAGGTTCAATTTTATGTTAATATGCTATGTTAGATGTTGAATTAATGGATTTGGATGATGATTTATTGCAATTGATTATTCTTGAATGATGAACTTGAATGATTGACTTGAGTTTGCCGTAAACCTGCATTTTCATATCCTTAAGCTAACCCACTGTTTTGACCAAAATGAGGTCGGAAATGACTTTATTTAAACTTGAGTCCTGTTAGTCTTTGATAATACACATCATTAACTTCAAATCAATAGATCGCAAGCTCCAATCAAGTGACGTCTGATCTTCGAAAAACACCTCCGAAGATGAGCGATTCTGCAGTAGTTTAGGTTAGTTTTAGTTATGTGATTTTTCATCTGAAATGTGATTTTTCATCTTTGTGTTGATCTCTGTGTTGATTTTTGGAGGAACATGCCTTCATGAAAGTTGTTTTTTTTTTTTTATTTTCTTGTGCATTTTATGTTTTTCTTTTTATAGATTTTTTAGATATGATTAGCTAGGTCAAAACCACTCAAATTTGAGCCTAGGTCAATATGCTTTGTGTTGATTTCTCACTTTGTCATTTTTGTACTGATTTCTGTGTTGATTTTTAGTGGAACTTTCCTTCATGAAAGTTGCTCGTAATAGTGTGATGTATGTCCTATATTTGTTTGGAATTTTTAGATATGATTAGTTAGGTTAAAATTACTTAGATCCGAACATAGGACAATCTACCCTATACTGATCCGAATTGCGTTTTGATGAAATTGAGTCCATAAATGAGTTTGTTTTGTCTTAAATTCTTCATGAAAGATGAAATACATGATATATGTGTCTAACTAATGTATGATTTGCAATGTGTTGATGTTGTCTAGTGTATCAATTACATGAGTTAATGTGAAAAGATGCTGCAGCAATATATGGCTTAAATATGCACTTCTATTTTGTCATTTTTGCTATAACTCATGTGATTACATTTAGGTTTTGAACTTTTAATGAAAAATGTTCCTCATTACATTTTCTATAAGTGTGATTTTTTGTTAGATTTTTGCATGTCTTTAAATGATTGAAATCATGCATGTTCTGTGGAGTTAATGCTGAAACGAAACCTTATCATATATGCATTTTGTCATGCTTGTTCAAGTCATCTAGAGACCAAATCTTGCTATTATGCCTTCTTGACAATTGAACCACACGTTACAAGGTTTGCATATATGTTTAGATCATATCATTAGATCGTCATCTCGCACATTAAATTTGTGTTGCAAAAGTGTTCATCACATTTAAGATTCCCAAGCATATTATTATAAATCTTGAATCATTTCATCATTTCATTTAAATTGTATGACATTTTTGCATGTCGACTTAGGGTTAGATGATTATCTAAATTTTCTGTCGCATCTAATGCTAAGTCCCATGTGATTCCTTCATGCCAATTGTGCATTATTTGAATGACTTTGAGTTTCTCTAATACATACTTGAGTTTTGTTTTTCTTAGTTATTGACACACACAACTTTAGAGATCTCGATATTAGGGTACCAAATTTACCTAATTTGGACTCGAACCCTTCTAGAGAATCATAAGGCACACTAGTTTCCAATGCCACTAATTTTATGTAGATCGCTCATCATTTTGACCACTTTTTATTTTTTCAAAATTAGATTAGAATTTGAATATGGGATCAAATTTGAACCCTTGTTCTAACTCTCGTCTGGATAGACCTTTAATATTTTAGTTTCATTTTTTTCTATTAGGATTCTGCACTTGGTCCCTTAACGAAACTTGTTTATCATCATATTGGCTATGTTGTGTGTAAATTTGGTAATTTTTAGACATATTTTGATGGGAGAAATCCTTGTGATATTGGTCGAATGTCCTGCTATTTTGATAATTTTCTAACACATTGTTACTTGTTTTTCTGATTTTTGTAAAATCATGTGTAATTCGTTTAGGAAAACTTTCTATATGAAAGTTGTTCGTTATCATGTCATGCATGTTAGGAATTTTTTATTATTATTAGATTGTCAATGGACATTACTCAATTTTGTTGATTTGTCACATTTGATCTGAAATTTCCTAACATGAACTTGATAGTAATTGTTTAGATAAACTTCCTAGGTTAGTTTGTGCATAAACCTAGGTCATACTATTTTCATGAAAGTTGCTTTGGATACTTTGATATTTATTGTTAAATGATTTTTGACAAGCATTCTTTCCAAATCAAATATAAAAAAATGCTTTGATTTATGTGACGTTTCCCAAAATTAAATTTTCAAATCTTGATTTAGCTTAAAGAAAGGCCGGGATTTTGGCCATATTCAAAATGCCTATAACGGTTGTGAATGCATTTTCACGAGTTCCAAGCTAGCCTTGTCAATTGAATGTGCTCCATAACTTTGACATTCTTTAATCCTAAATATTTCCAAATTTCTCCAAACTTTGATTTGACAATCGTGAAAGTCTCAGTTTAGGTTGTATTCAAAATGCTTGCAGCGCTTGTAAATGCGTTTTTGCGAGTTTCAAGCTAGCCTTGACAATTGAATGCCTTCCATAGCCAATATATCACATTGTCTCAAAAGCTTTTGTAATGATTTCAAACCTTTTTGAAACGTCACACATACCCTCCATGCATATAATCTCGACATTCATTAGAACTTGCTAGTATTCGTGATTGGCGCATGCCATTGGTAATGAGTGACCCTCCGATGGTTTACTTTACTGTTTGATTGTTTGAGAAATAAAGTCTGAAAGACTTGCATGCATATTTCATTCCTGCAAATGCATTTGATTTCTAGATGACTGATAGACTTGATGCATGATATCAAGGGAAAAACTTGGGATAACATAGATAGTTTCATTAGGGACTAATAAGTGTTACTGGCCATGCGAGAATACAATTGGTCAATAATGGCTATAAGTCGTAAAAATGGATTAGGTAGGTGTTTTAGAGGAACCCATGCCTGAAAGACAAATGCCGACCTTAAGGCCCAAGTCTAATCTTTGCATTGAACTTTCTTTGAGTAATTGATCTTGACATGAAGCTATGTTTTTTATTGTTTTGATGTGTGTGTTTATCTATTTCCATTGTATGTACTGAGTTGTAGCTTTCCTAGACTAGGTTTAGAATAGGACCTTGAAGATGGAAAAGACACGAAGACAGTGGAGGTCAATGTCTATTCCGACCATTATTATGTAATCTTCATTCCCCGACATATGTCTCGGGTCCCTTTTGTTGTACAAAACCCAATGAGTTGCGAGTTCTTTCATTCTTTTATTCTTTTCGATTGTGTTTCTTTTATATATTCTCTAGGATTGTATGGTAAATTTACTGTTTTCTTTGGTTGCTTGCTTAGTGTACTGTAATTTCAATACAATTGATAGTTTTCTTTTCATTTCTTAGAAGTAGAATGGCATGAAAACGACCAATTATGCATAATCACCTAGGTAGGAGAAAAGATCTTAAAAAAGCTAAAAAAAGAAATGCATGGACACCTTAGTTAAACATGATATACTGTTTAGGTATCGAAATGGTGCTAATAGAAATATTGGCGTAACCTAAGTCTTCGGACCTAGATATCTAATTGTGTAGGAATTGAGGGAACATTCCCGATTCTCAATTGGGTTTTCTAGTCGACCCCCAAAAACGAGGCTAGTTACGACTCCCGTCTTATTTCTAGGATGTTTTAAACAATTAGATCATATAAATGAACCCGTCGTGAAGGGTATGAACCTTAAGTAAAGGTTCACAATTGTGGTTTAGCATACTTGAGATGGTAAAGCCAATAAAGATGAAGTGATGCTATCTTTGGTGGATGAACATCTCAAGAGGGCTATCATGATTGTTAGAAATATTCTTAAACTCACATTTACATTCGGATTCCTTTCAACCTTAAAACCATCGATCAAGATGTATCATGACGTTGAGTAGGCTCACGACACTTTTCGTCGTCACGCGGGATATGAGCTTGGGGGAGCTCGTGATTACGATTAAGGAAACTCACAAGAGGTTCGTCTAGGGTTTGAGGTGGCGACACCCTTATGGTTGAGGATCGTGAGGGAAATTTCTTAGTCAAGTATCCATAAACTCGACCTTTCCCCCATCAGTGGATGGCGAGATCAAGTTACGAAAAATATATGCTTCTTATCACTATTTTGTCTTAAGAAAATATAAAATTGACAAGGTTTGTATTTTATATTTTCTTGATTTATTTGATCATATACTGATTTGAATTCCTCCTTTTATCAAAGGTACTAAAAAAGGCTAAAAGGCGCTCTATTATAAAGATTTGCTCTCAAACAAGGATGGAGAACAAAGTTACTCAAGTCTGAGTGACTAATGTGGAAAATTGACTTGATGAAATAATCGCCACATTTGCAGATTTTGAAGTGTACATAACTCCATTGCTTCCGACCAAAACTACATCAACTCTTGAAGATCTTCATAATCAAGTAAATGAAATGTGTGGAATAATGATGTGTTTTATGGATCATGTAAATCGAATGGCTTTCTTTGCCGGAGACGATTGACTTTTATTCGAAGGGTAAAGGAAAACAGGCTTATGAGGAATAAGTATATGAAATTGAACTATCTTTTGAGACTGGAGATTGCAATCAAAGACATCCTAATAAAATGGATGCGGTTCATGTTCAATCGCGTCATGATTTCAATAAGAAGCCATGTAAGTGTAGCTTGGCTTGTCAGTTTACACCCGTACTGTGACATCCCGATTTTCGGGTTTTAATTTGACTGGATAATTAAGATCCTGTCTCATAGCTCGTCAATTTATTGACGGGTCCGAAATCTCAATAAAGAAATTATCGGAAGAAAAATTTGAAGCCCGAAAAGAAATAGAAAGGGAAAGAGAAAAGAAAAGAAAATTAAGGCTATTGTTTTATTTCTTTTCTCTCTCTCCCTCTCTTTTCCTTTCTTTTCTTTCTTTTTCTTTCTTTTCTCTCTCTTCTCTCTCCTCTCCCCTCCCCAACGTGCGGACAGCTTTCTTTTTCCCCCCCACCGCTCACTTTTCTCTCTCTTATCTCTTCTCTCCCTTATCTCTTCCCTCTCTCTCCTCTCTCTTCTCTCCCACTTTTTCCCCCACGTGACCGAAGGCTTCCCCTTCCCTTCGTTTCTCGCTCGTGAAAACCAGAAATGAGGAAGAAGAAGCCACACGGCTGCAGCTCGACGGAGCAGCTCGTCCCGCCGCCGCACCGCCGCCTGCACCCGCGTCCGCGCCATGCCCGAGTGCCCGCCGCTCGCCGTCGTCCCGTCGTCCCGCGCGATCCAGCCGCGGGTCAGCCCTATTTCGCCCCTGTCCGCACCGACCAGCCACCTCCGACCACCGCCCAACTCCGCCCGACCTCCCCGACGTTCCCCTCGCCCTCCGCCGGCCTTGCTCCGCCATCTCAACCACCGGAACAGCCTCGTTTGGCCATGAACAGCAGCTGGAAAAATGGGTTTCCAGCACTGTTCAAGGCCGTTTTGGGCCGTTTCCCGGCCCCGAACCCGAGCCGTGCTTTGGGGACAATCGTTCCTCGCGTCGCCGCCGTCGGATTGATCTGATTTGCGCGCGATTTGGTGAGTAATCTCACTAATCCTGGATTAGTTGGCTAATTATGCTTAAGGTTGGTTTAGTTTTAATTAATTATGTTTAGGTTGTTAGATTAGAATAAATTAGCAATTATTAGTCAATTGTGATGCGATTTAGATAAATTGATTGTGCAATTAGCAAGTAGATGTTGTCTACTAATTATTGGAAGTGCCTCGGGATTTTTCCCGACCCTTGGTGGGCTCTAATTAGGCTTTTCGGGCCTAAGTGGATTTTTTTTAGTATTTAAATATTAATTTCGGAATTAAATTAAATAATTATTTATTTTTCGAAAATTCAACTGAGATGGCTTGGAACCGGAAAATTATGCTGATGACCGTGGTGAAGTCCGTTTATTTAATTGGGCTATATTTTGTGCTAAATTGAATTTTTAGTAATTATTAATTAATTTTCGAAATTAATTAATTAATTAATTATTTTTCGGAAATTAAGATTTTGATGGCCGACGACCGAAATCTCGTACTGATCGTCGTGGCGTAGTCCATTTATTTATTTGAGCTCCACGTTGTATGGAATTAAATAAATTGTGATATTTTAGGGATTTACCCTAAATTGATTGGAATTGATTGAGATTGAATTATTGATTGGTAAATGGCCAAGTATGTTTATTCAGCATTTATAATGCTTTGTTGAGTTGTAAAGTGAGTAGAATTGTGAGAGTGATTTGAATATACTCTTGGCTAAGATCCATCAGGTATGTTAATATCGTTTGAAAATTGAGTGAGTTGATGAGTATGTGGGGATTCATCCCAAGATTGATCTGATTGATCAATGTCGGTATTCAATTAGAATTTGACTATGAGAGGTTGTGAGTTGAACCTCGGAAGCCGCCGAAGTATGGCTATGCTAGTTGGGTCGAGATTTGCCACCGAATTTGGAGTCGGTCGCGTCTGATAAGGCCGTAATCTGCCACCTATTAAAGGTCGCGCCTGTTAAGGCCGTAATTTGCCACCCGATAAGGGTCGCGCCTGATAAGGCCGTAATTTGCCACCATTAAAGGTCGCGCCCATTGGGCCGTAATTTGCTACCTAAAGATAGGTCGTGTCCTTCGGGACTGTAATTTGTTGCCAAGAAATTTGGTAGTCTATGCTTGTGAAGTCGTGAGTACGATTTGAACCTGAAAAAGGGAAACGACTGGGGAATGGTCGAATTGACATGAAATCGACTAGGTCGATGGATCGAGATATTGATCTGTGATGTAATTGCTTGGGTGCCTATTGAACTGTGCTAATATGCAGGTGGAGTCTGAGGCCAAGGTAAGTCCTCTGCCCTGTGCGTGTTTAGGCAGCCTATAGTATAATAGTTTACTAATCGGGCTTAGTGGGGGTAGAACTTGCTGAGATGTAGTTTCATCCCGGTTTGGGGAAAAACATTTCAGGATCCCGCTGAGGAGCTGATGAGGAGGAGTCTGAGAAGGAGAACTCGGAGGTGAAATTTAAGGAGAAAGATTTTTAGGAGAAGAAGATAATCCCGAGAAGGGCCTTGAGTATGGCCCGGATGGCTGAGAGTTTATCTTATTTTGAAATCTCCTTTTTGATGTGATTAAAGTTTAGAGTAAAAAGTTGTAGAGTGCTCTGGTTTGTGTTTTGTATAAAAGTTCGGTTATAAATTTCAATATGAAAAATATGGCTCTGCTTTTCTATCCCATCGTTTTATTGTCTGTGGATTTTAACTGCTTCCGCATGTGCTTAATAAACGAAAGGGTCAGTGATACTTTGTCCTGGGATATCGCATTATAAAATCGACCAAGTGAGAAGGATGTGTGCGTGCCCGAGGATCGGGGCGTGACATCCAGTTTAAGTAGTATTAGAGCGAAGTTGAAGATTGGAGTGATAAGGAGCGTTGACCATGGGATAGTTAGTAGGAAAAGCCTTTAAATTTATGCTGGTGCATGTCTGTGTTAGCTGGATGCTAGAATTGATTGTCGTGTGAGGATCGTTCATCTTCTAATCCAATGTGGATGTGGAAGACGGGTTTCAGTGTAAAGACTGAACCATGAGCGAGCAGGAGCTAAGAACTCCTAGTAAGAGGACAATGTCCTCTGTGACTCGGGATAAAGCACTGACAAATGTCGGTACCCGAGGTGATTGTGGCAGAGTGTCGGCTCTGGCCAGCTCGAGTGTAAGAGTACCACTGCAGGTTGGTACTAGTGTAGCAGCGTCGAATGATCCTAAGTTTAATAGGATCGCTCTGATGCAAGTACTTCTTGGGAACTGGATGAGCCAGTAAGCTTAGGATCAAGCCGCTGTCGTTGTCGTTATCACTACCGCCGTCAATGTTGTAACCGCCGTTGTCGCTTCACCTGCTGAGATTTAGAGTGGAGATGTGATCCGGGAGCGAGTCGTTGCATTCAAGCTGAGGTATAGATCCAGTTCAGGCAGAAATGGAAATCGGTCAGGGAAAAGATCGAAGTCGAGAGCGGTTCTAGCAGACCGATGGGACAACCAGAAAGAGTGTGTTGTCACTTGGCAGGAGATTGAAGACTCACCTGATGAGTGCCGAAAGTATGGAAAGAATGCATGGATTAATCCTGTGTTCGAGAATGACTAGAACATGCTTTGATGGTAGTGAGCACGGCCATCAAGTGAGGGACTATCGGTTGGGGTTTAATAAGAACACCAACACTGTTACTACCGTTGGAACACCAGCAAGATGGCAAGAGGAACATGAACGGAACCGACTATGCCTAATTTAATGAAAGAATATTTTGAGGTGATTTTATCAGAATAGTGCCAGAGAATGTTGGGATTGCAAGTGTGGAATTTTAGTTGTTTGTTAAGGCTGTAGGAAAAGAACCAATGCTGCAGATGTGAGGATTGATGAATGAGGAATTCATGCATATCAGTGCATCACTTTAGGGATCATCAGTTTTGTGAAAAGAGAAAGAAAGATGGTTCGTTGCAATTATGCATCAACTATAGTCGACCCAATCAAGTGACAATCAAGGATAAGTGTTCATTGTCAAAGATCGACGAATTGGGCAACTTGTTATAAAGAGTGTGGATGTCTTCAAGGATCGACTTGAGGACAGGTTATTGTCAGTTGAGAACCAGGAAGGAGGTTATACTGAAGACGACATTTCACACTTGATTTTGTCCTTGTGAGAATAAGGTAAAGCCATTTGATTTGACGAACGTTCCAGCCGCTGTCATATATTTGACAAATCGAGTGTTCAAAGAATATCTAGATCAATGGTGATCGTGTGGTGTAGCGACATTATAGGGTGTTCATTAAGTGTTGAGAATCACGAGATGCCCCTAAGAATGGTCGTGTGGTTACAGGCAAAGGAATCTTCATGGACCCAGCCAAGATCGAATCAGTTGTTAATGGATCGAGACCGACATCAATGTCAGAGATCAGAAGTTGTGGGGATTTGACAGATTACTACGGAAGGTTTGTGAAAGAATTTTCAGCATCACTATCATCATGGGCTTGACCTCTTGAGAAAGAAGAGAAATTCATTGGCATAGACAAGTACGAGGATAGTTTCCAGAGCTTCAGTAAGATTAGGCTACCGCACTTATGCTAAACTTTCATTTGGCTCTGGAAAGCATGAAACCTTTAGTGATGTGTCTTGCCAACGATTAGGTATGTATTGATACAACATGAGAAGATTATTGTATAACCGTCCCGCCAGTTGAGACCCAACAAGTTGAACATGAAACAGTGTCGTGAATCAGAATTTTGGCAGAACTATAATGATGTTATCTGGTATTATCTTGGGAGAATGAAAGAAGTAATTTATGTGTTGAGCCGAGAGTCTTCGATTATACATAGGCTGGCTAAAGTATAAACTTTACTTAAAAATGGTTCGAAATTTGGTTTTCAAATTTGAGGTAGGCTACCTTTTAAATTTTATAGCCGCCCTCAAAATTGAACCAAATGTTCAAGTTAGAATCGGCGCCTAGTTGACAGACAGAGATGTTCAGAAGATCTTATAAGAGGATACTGGCAAGAAAGAATCTAACTTTGAAACTTCTGAGGATGGAACGTTCGGGTTCCATGAGGAATTGAGTGCACTTGACAGTGTAGCACTTAGGGAAAAGATCTTGTCAGAAGTTCACTATAGTATCACATTTTTGACCAGATGGGGCAAGTAATTAGAATCGACGTCAGCTAAATTGATAGATCGATATGAAGATAGATATCGCTAAGCAAGTTGCAAGTGTCAAAGGTGTCAGTAAGTGGAAGTTCAGTAATGCAAATCTGGAAGATTTTAGCATCACTCGAGAGTCCCAAGTGGAAATGGAAATATATGGCTTACTAAGGATTCAGGGGATTACTGATACCATTTAAGAATAGTGGTTGATCGATAGATGGAGTTGGTCCCCTTTGGTACAGTACGAATATATCTTGTTTTGAGTCTATGACATCCAGATTTCGGGCTCTGATTTCGATTAAATAAATTGGGCATTTCATCGACGCGATTACAATGTTTTTCTCTGAGTTGGCCACTCATGAGATAACTAGACTAGCTGGGTGAGTTATTAAGGACCTTAAGGCAAATAGACTTGAGAATTCGACCATGGATCGACTTCTCGACCGTGCTCATCTTTAGAGATCATTGCGGCACAGTATAAAATCGATTTGAAATTAGAAATAGATCAGCTCGACTGAGATGAATGACCGATCGTGGGTGACTCCACTAAATTGGAAAATTCTCATTGACCGGTACTAATTTGATGTTTCTATCGTTTTGGTACCCTGTGTCCATATTTGAACCTTTGAGATTTTCACGACAATCGAGAGTCGCCAATGTGTCGAGTGGGTTCATTGTGGCTCGAAGAAAATCGACCACGGGTCATTTGTCCTAAAAAGCTCTGAACACTACCCGGTAGCCTAGGTTACACTAAAAGCGTGTCGGAGTGAAATTAACCGTCAATCTAAGTTCGATTTCAGAAATTGAAGATCCTATCTTACCACAAAATGGGTATACCGAAGTGTGTGTGTCTCGGATAGTTCACCGACATGGAGTGTTGAGGATGAATTATATTTCGAATCTAGATCAGAGATTATAAATTTGGCCAAGTTTTCAGAGAATTCTTTCTTAAGCAGTGTTATAGAAGAGGGTACAGAATTTCAGTGGTGAAAAGAAAATGAAGAAGATTTCAGGCCAAAGTCAGTACAGTAGTCAGTGATTGCAGTTGCCAAGATCAGTGCCAGAGTTATATCAGATCTTGACCAGAGATTCCCAGTTTCAGCAGATCAGTCAGATAGTTTCTTTTTAATCAGTGCAAAGCAGAGTGTACAAGATTTCAATTGGTTGAGATGAAATCATAAATCAGAAAATTGCAAGTCCAGAGTCAGCTCAGTGATCAGTATTTGTAGTTGTTAGATCAGTGTCAGAGTAAAAGCTGCTCAGAACTGTCAGAAATTTTGAATCGTTGAGGTTCGAAGGTTTATTAGGGAGTCGAGAAAAAGAGATCAGATGTGGATGATAGAATGTCTTATGTGAGAAGCTCAGTTCAGTTGTTGGTTCAGAAAGAGCAGATTTTGTGTACAAAGATGATCTCCTTGGTCAAAGTGGTTAGACAACGCCACGAGACCGAATGATCAGCGTGGAAAAGTGAGACTCGATGAGACGACAATACCCCCACCTTTCGTTTATGGATTGGTAAAGGTTTAAATTTCGAGGATGAAATTTTTATAAGAGGGGAAGAGTTGTGACATCCCGATTTTCGGGTTTTAATTTGACTGGATAATTAAGATCCTGTCTCATCGCTCGTCAATTTATTGACGGGTCCGAAATTTCAATAAAGAAATTATCGGAAGAAAAATTTGAAGCTCGAAAAGAAATAGAAAGGGAAAGAGAAAAGAAAAGAAAATTAAGGCTATTGTTTTATTTCTTTTCTCTCTCTCCCTCTCTTTTCCTTTCTTTTCTTTCTTTTTCTTTCTTTTCTCTCTCTTCTCTCTCCTCTCCCCTCCCCAACGTGCGGACAGCTTTCTTTTACCCCCCCCACCGCTCACTTTTCTCTCTCTTATCTCTTCTCTCCCTTATCTCTTCCCTCTCTCTCCTCTCTCTTCTCTCCCACTTTTTCCCCCACGTGACCGAAGGCTTCCCCTTCCCTTCGTTTCTCGCTCGTGAAAACCAGAAACGAGGAAGAAGAAGCCACACGGCTGCAGCTCGACGGAGCAGCTCGTCCCGCCGCCGCACCGCCGCCCGCGCCCGCGTCCGCGCCACGCCCGAGTGCCCGCCGCTCGCCATCGTCCCGTCGTCCCGCGCGATCCAGCCGCGGGTCAGCCCTATTTCGCCCCTGTCCGCACCGACCAGCCACCTCCGACCATCGCCCAACTCCGCCCGACCTCCCCGACGTTCCCCTCGCCCTTCGCCGGCTTTGCTCCGCCATCTCAGCCACCGGAACAGCCTCGTTTGGCCATGAACAGCAGCTGGAAAAATGGGTTTCCAGCACTGTTCAAGGCCGTTTTGGGCCATTTCCCGGCCCCGAACCCGAGCCGTGCTTTGGGGACAATCGTTCCTCGCGTCGCCGCCGTCGGATTGATTCGATTTGCGCGCGATTTGGTGAGTAATCTCACTAATCCTGGATTAGTTGGCTAATTATGCTTAAGGTTGGTTTAGTTTTAATTAATTATGTTTAGGTTGTTAGATTAGAATAAATTAGCAATTATTAGTCAATTGTGATGCGATTTAGATAAATTGATTGTGCAATTAGCAAGTGGACGTGGTCTACTAATTATTGGAAGTGCCTCGGGATTTTTCCCGACCCTTAGTGGGCTCTAATTAGACTTTTCGGGCCTAAGTGGATTTTTTTTAGTATTTAAATATTAATTTCGGAATTAAATTAAATAATTATTTATTTTCCGAAAATTCAACTGAGATGGCTTGGAACCGGAAAATTATGCTGATGACCATGGTGAAGTCCGTTTATTTAATTGGGCTATATTTTGTGCTAACTTGAATTTTTAGTAATTATTAATTAATTTTCGAAATTAATTAATTAATTAATTATTTTTCGGAAATTAAGATTTTGATGGCCGACGATCGAAATCTCGTACTGATCGTCGTGGCGTAGTCCGTTTATTTATTTGAGCTCCACGTTGTATGGAATTAAATAAATTGTGATATTTTAGGGATTTACCCTAAATTGATTGAAATTGATTGAGATTGAATTATTGATTGGTAAATGGCCAAGTATGTTTATTCAGCATTTATAATGCTTTGTTGAGTTGTAAAGTGAGTAGAATTGTGAGAGTGATTTGAATATTCTCTTGGCTAAGATCCATCAGGTATGTTAATATCGTTTGAAAATTGAGTGAGTTGATGAGTATGTGGGGATTCATCCCAAGATTGATCTGATTGATCAATGTCGGTATTCAATTAGAATTTGACTATGAGAGGTTGTGAGTTGAACCTCGGAAGCCGCCGAAGTATGGCTATGCCAGTTGGGCCGAGATTTGCCACCGAATTTGGAGTCGGTCGCGCCTGATAAGGCCGTAATCTGCCACCTATTAAAGGTCGCGCCCGTTGGGCCGTAAATTGCCACCTATTAAAGGTCGCGCCTGTTAAGGCTGTAATTTGCCACCCGATAAGGGTCGCGCCTGATAAGGCCGTAATTTGCCACCATTAAAGGTTGCGCCCATTGGGCCGTAATTTGCTACCTAAAGATAGGTCGTGTCCTTCGGGACTGTAATTTGTTGCCAAGAAATTTGGTAGTCTATGCTTGTGAAGTCGTGAGTACGATTTGAACCTGAAAAAGGGAAACGACTGGGGAATGGTCGAATTGACATGAAATCGACTAGGTCGATGGATCGAGATATTGATCTGTGATGTAATTGCTTGGGTGCCTATTGAACTGTGCTAATATGCAGGTGGAGTCTGAGGCCAAGGTAAGTCCTCTGCCCTGTGCGTGTTTAGGCAGCCTATAGTATAATAGTTTACTAATCGGGCTTAGTGGGGGTAGAACTCGCTGAGACGTAGTCTCATCCCGGTTTGGGGAAAAACATTTCAGGATCCCGCTGAGGAGCTGATGAGGAGGAGTTTGAGAAGGAGAACTCGGAGGTGAAATTTAAGGAGAAAGATTTTTGGGAGAAGAAGATAATCCCGAGAAGGGCCTTGAGTATGGCCCGGATGGCTGAGAGTTTATCTTATTTTGAAATCTCCTTTTTGATGTGATTAAAGTTTAGAGTAAAAAGTTGTAGAGTGCTCTGGTTTGTGTTTTGTATAAAAGTTCGGTTATAAATTTCAATATGAAAAATATGGCCCTGCTTTTCTATCCCATCGTTTTATTGTCTGGGGATTTTAACTGCTTCCGCATGTGCTTAATAAACGAAAGGGTCGGCGATACTTTGTCCTGGGATATTGCATTATAAAATCGACCAAGTGAGAAGGATGTGTGCGTGCCCGAGGATCGGGGCGTGACACGTACCAAGACCACTCTCTCAATTATTGCCCATGCTTTTGGAAGAGAGATTGGTGGCTAAGGAAGTTTCTAGAGAAAAACCTCCAAAGTTTACTGGATTCAATATGTCCAAAGCTTGCGTGTATCACGTGGGAGATAAAAGAACATGATGTTGATATCTACTTGGTTCTTACGGTCAAAGTTCCAAAATTTGCTTGATAAGGAGTTCTGGTTTTTAGGGATGTTGCACCAAAGGTATAAAGGAGTCTACCATTCTAGAGTTATGAATGTGATCATAATTGATGTTACTAATCCAATTGGAAGCACGCCAATTTCACATTTAGTGTAGAAAAATTGCTTTAATAGTTTCTCGTTCCATTAATTCTCCCTTACAAGGGAATTTCTATTTGTTCAATTCGTTTGTTCCAATTGTTCTTTCATTTGTCATCTTTGTAAACACTTGGATCTTTAGCCGTTGATCCAAGGTAGTATACTTTGTAATATGGCTTTATCATTTTAGATTCAATAAAGCATACGCACGTTTTATTAAGGACGTGTGACAATACTCCAAACCAGTCCTATGATAATGCTTTCAGGCTTGGATTGCCACACATTTCTTAGTTTTACAAATGGATTTTGGGAACAAGGATGGCTGAGGATATGAGGACGAGTTCCCTATCAATCATTTTTTGAATGGCATTCAAAAAGATTTTTTTTTTCCCATAAAAACAACATGCATTGCATTTGTTGCTACCATACTAACAATTTTCATTACATCTCATGCATAACACTTTGCATAGTCACGGTAATCAAATGCATGGCTCGAATTCGCCCCTTGAGAATATAAGCAGACTAGATTATTCTTAGTCTAAAGATAAAGACAATTCAAAGGTTATTGAAAGGGAATGACTCATACATGAAAAATCCAAACCTCCTACCACCGAGCAACCAATCAACGTGAATCTAGGAGATTCAAATAATCCTAAAGAAACCAACATTAGGGCAGGTCTTTCTCAGATAGATGCCGATAGATTGATCAAACTTTTGAAAGAATACCAAGATGTCTTCACTTGGTCGTATGTAGATATGCCGAGTTTAGATCTCGAGATAGTGGAACATGCGTTCCACTCAATCCAAATATTTCGCCCAAGAAGTGAAAGCTTAGAAGAACAAAACTTGAGTTATCTAGAAAGATTGAAGAAAAAGTCATGAAGCTATTGAAGGCGAGTTTCATTGAAGTCACCCATTATGCTGATTGGATTGTCAATATAGTCCTAGTCATGAAGAAGGATGGACGAGTCTGAGTATGCGTTGACTACCGTGACCTAAATAAAGCAAGTCCCAAGGACGACTTTCCGTTACCACATATCGATGTCTTAGTAGACAGTATGGTTGGCTTCAAACTTTTCTCCTTCATGGATGGATTCTCTAGTTACAACCAAATTCGGATGAAATAGGAAGACAAGACTAAAACGTCTTTTATCACCCCATGGGGGACATTTTGCTACAAAATTATGCCATTTGGCTTGAAGAATGCAGGGGCAACATATCAAAGAGCCATGGTGGTATTATTCCATGACATGATGCATACAGAGATTGAAGTTTATGTTAACGATATGATTGCTAAGTCAAGACATGGTGAAGACCACATAAAAGTCTTGAGAAAATTATTTGACCGATCGAGGAAGTTAAAGTTGAGGCTTAACCCCCACTAAATGCATATTTGATGCAAAGTTTGGGAAGCTCATTGAGTTTATGGTTAGCAACAAGGGTATCGAGATAGATCCTTCCAAGATGAAAGCCATATGCAACTTAAAACCTCCTTATACTGTTAGTGAAGTCTAAAGTCTACTAGAAAGATTCAACTATGTTGCAAGATTCATCTCCCAACTATCGGAAATTGCTAAGCCATTCTTCAAGCTGTTAAAAAAGAAAGCCAATGTCAATTGGGATGAAGAATGCCAGAAATCCTTCAAAGAGTTTAAGCGATATCTTTCACAATCTCCTGTACTGGTACTGCCTATCCAAGATGTGCCTCTGATCTTGTACCTTACCATCGACGAAGAGTCATTGGGAGCCATGTTGGCACAAAAAGGACCAAAGGATGGGATAGAGCGTGCTATATACCACCTTAGTAAGAAGTTCATTACCTTCGAGGTGTCATGCCCCGAACCTCGAGCTCGTACACATCCTACGGTGGTCGATAGAAATTTGCGACGTTCCCAGGACTTGTCGCCGACCCTTTCATTTTTATTTCACATGCAGAAGCGAATTACTAATCACTTGATAACAACATACATGGGATAGAAAAGCAGGACAACCGGTTTCAAGTCAAGTATGCTTTAATAAACACCACAAGTTTATACAGAAGGTCTATCTCATAAAGGACTACTGAGTCACCTATGCTTCTGACCCTTTCGCTACGAGCTTCAAGTTCTTCACACTAGGGACCTGAAAATAGTTATTCAATAATCAGTGAGATATAAATCTCAGCGAGTCCTACCCTAAGTCCCCAATTAGAACACCAACTTTACTCGAGGTATCTCACTAGAACCACCCCTCTAGCAAGTAACAACTAATAGTCGATTCGCATACAACTTTACCTGGTATGCCATAACCTGCACGATATCACTCAGCATGATACACACAAAGCTCATGGACATTAGATGATGCAGTTCATCAATCACACACGAGTCGCATCACAAGCGATCTCACCTAGCCATTATCACATCCTGCATGTTGTTGATTCATGTGTACATGTCATTAATAATGTGCTCAACTCATGCACATTAGTGTGCCATACAACACATATTAATCAATCATGCGGGTCTCGATTATAAGGTAAAATCGATGTGACACGTCCCATTCCGTGCCATACAATTTTACCCAATAATAAGGCCTAACCATCTCAACACTCATGCGTTCCAAATGATCACCGTCATAAAGGCATGATTATTGCCACACGGGCATGTTCCAATTGATCACTGCCACATAGGCTCGATTTTCGCTACACAGGTACGTTCTATGCCACACAAGCATGTTCTTATTACCGCCACACAGGCATGTTTATCGCCACACGGCATCTCACAAAGGAGCATCACCCACCCGACACATAGAGGGGATCATATTCAACCTAGTGATCACACCAACACAACATCACAATTCCCTTTTATCTTTGGGCACTTAGCCAATGCACACACACTTGCATTTACACTTTCAAATCATCATCTCCTCAAGGCGACCCATTTCGGTGTCCCTTGGACAAACCATTTTCCCCTTTTTATGAAAAACATACATTTCATACAGATGTTCATGCAATAACACATCCAATCACTTCATAGAATCAACACACATGAATTTTAGACACTTTTCGCATTCTGGATGAACAGTGCACGTGAACAATACTCGGTGAACAGTACACGTGAACCGTATTTTTGTGACTAGTGTCTTGTGAACAGTAATTTTTCATAATTTAATAAACCATAAATTAAATTTAGAAATCATTAAAACAATAATTAACTTAAGGAAATGAATCAATTAAACTAAACATGCTTAATTAACCACATAAGCATCATTAAGCTAATAAAGTAAAATTAAGCTAAACTAATCTTAGCCATTAATATAACCACCTATCTTAGGACTAATGTAACTTAATTAAATCACCTAAACTAGAATTAACACTAATTAAACTAACCCTAAGCAAGTTTAGGCTCTAATCAAAGGATTATGAGCTAAACTCACATGTTAAGTGGGCTGGAGGCATCGACGCGGCGGCGATGATGGTGGCTACGTACCGAGACCTCTACAACAATGATCCAAGGTGGTCCCAAGCTCAACACAATAACCTCAGCTCAGACTCCCATTGAAAACACTGAAAAATAGCCCTGCCGGAGGAGAAATTGAGTTGGACAGCTTGGCCAGAGCTCCGGCAAGGGGGTGGCTAGCAACCAGTGGCTCCTGAGGGTCTTGGGGTCTTGTGTGAAGTTAGGATGGGCAAAGGAAGGGTTGGAATAGGAGAAAAATGACCGAAAACGCGAAACAGTGTAGGTTGCTGGCGGACTGATGGACCGTCGATCGGTTTCTTCTCGCTGGCGTCCAGGCCGGCCGGTGGCTCCGTTCGGCACGAAACTAGGCTCATACATACGGTTTGAATGTGCTGAAGAGAATTGTGGGTGTTTTGTGAGCTGATTCGCACGAAAAGACCACTTTTGACTTGAGTTTTCACTGAAGGGTTAGCTGGAGCAAAAACTGGAAGAGAGGGAGAACGAGGGAGAGAGGAGCTCGACGGTTTGGAGGCCGAATGGGGGAAAGAGAGAGTGAAGGGAAAGCTGAAAGAACTCCTCATTAAGGCCATTAAATGGCTACTTCAAGTCCCAATGCATGATGACATCATCTTCTCTCTCTTCTCTAGCCTTTTTCTCCCTACAATTAGGGGTAATTTGGTCATTTCACTTTGCACAATTACCATTCTGTCCTTGGGTTGAAATTGGTGGATAGGCCTAAGAAATTGGGCTTGGCCATGAATAGGAATGGGCTTGAAATGGCTAAGAATTGGCCCATGGGCTTAGAAGATGAATAGTTGGTTTAGGCCCAATGGGCTCATTTGCTTGTCTTAGGCCCACTATGGTGGCTGTCCCACCTTGGGCCTAAGGCCCACACTGGCTTGACCCGGCCCACGTCCTCATGGGCTTGCTTCCTTAGTTCGAAAATCCCTTTTTTAATTGCTCGACGTAACTGGCGCTGTCGACTGTCGAAGTAGCTTCATCCAAAGTTCATCCCGGATGTTCCCGATAATTCAAAGCCCAATCTTTAGTTCTCATGCCATGTCAATTTCGCCTAATGCTATTTTGGGTACAACTCACACTAATGGGCGGCTTTGAGGATTCTCACGTAATCGACTTGTGTCAAATCACGTTCAAGACATCTCGATGCATGGATGTCCTTGACTACATGAAATTACAAAGGATAGATTCTTATTTCAAAATACACGATTACTGAGGAGCGACATAGGGTCGTTCGTGGGTTCGATAATGGTAAACGGAATCACCCGTCATTCCATTATGTTCTGTCCGCGAATTGACTTCTAGTCGTCCTTAGAATCGGCATGTCTATCTTTAGGATCTTCCTCACGCAAGTCTCACGGTGAAGTCGTTTTCCCAGGTCAAGTCCTTTAGTTATATGAGTTTTGCCTCATTAGCCTTTTCCCTCAAGGTTAGTATCTCAGGAGTGATCAATTTTGAGTGAGATCAACCAACAATGCATTAACGAAATTCACCATTACTCGTCCCTCAGAGGGCTCGAATTTCAGGATGTCACATGAGGTCTGATATCTCGAGGTGGAAAAGAACTATATAACCTTGATTTGGGTCTTACATCGATTGAGACGATATACTCTTCAACATCGCATTTTGTTGGTGACTGAAAATGACCCAATCAAATATCTTTTGGAGGAGCCTGCATTGGTCATTAGGCTTGCTAAATGGCAAATACTACTCTCTAAGTTTGATATTCGAAGCATGGCACAGAAGTCCATCAAAGAACGAGTTATATCTGATATGTTTTCTAAAAATCTTGAAAAGTCAGATGACTGGGATGAAGTTGATGAATGAATCCATCAAGTGGAGCATGTATTTTGATGGTGCTGTTAATCTTTCTAATTATGGTATTGGAGTAGTTTTAGTATCCTCAGAAGGTCAACATTACCCAGTAGCCGTGAAATTGGTGTTCACTTGTACCAACGATATTTCTAAATATGAAGCCCGTGTCCTTAGTCTGCCGTTGGCCATTGATATGAAAATTAGAAAACTTCAAGTCTATGGTGATTCCGCATTCATCATCCTCCAAACATGAGGTGTATGGCAAACACGAGATGCAAATTTGATTACTTACCATCAATATCTTGAAGATCTTATCAAAGAGTTTGAAGAGATCTTTTTTGATTATCTGTCAAGATCACAAAATCAATTTGCTGATGCCCTAACAACTTTATCATCAATGTCACAAGTAACTGATGGCTTGAGCATTGATCCCTTACAAATTGATATCTTGAAGAAACCTACTTATTGCATGATGATTGAAGAAGAACCTTATCGTTAACCCTTGTATTATGACATCATGAATTACCTTCGAGAAGGTAAATTCCTTCAAGGGAGTCAAACCAATGACTAAAAATACCTGATGAAGTTAGCATCTAAATTCTTCCTTAATGGAGGAGGCTTTTATAAAAGGTCTTTCGATTCAATTTTACTGAAGTGCTTGGATGCACAAGGGGCCAGACTCCTGATGAAAGAGATATATGAAGGAGAGTGTGGACCTCATATGAATATGAAGGAGAGTGTGGACCTCATATGAATGGTCATATCTTAGCAAGAAAAATCATGAGGCTTGGTTACCATTAGTTGACTATGGAAGCCGGTTGTATTCAACATGTGATGTGTTGTCACCAATATCAAGTCTATGGAGACAAAATTCACGTTCTTCCTAATGAATTGCATCAAATGTTCGAGTCCCTGGCCTTTTTCAATGTGAGGTATTGACATCATCGGATCAATTAATCCTAAAGCATCGAATGGACATCGTTTTATCTTAGTGGCCATCGATTACTTTACCAAATAAATTGAAGCCAGTTCTTATGCCCACATCACAATGAAAAGCGTGGCAAAGCTCATCCGTTGTGATATCATCACAAGATATGGAGGTTCAGAGGCAATCATCACAGACAATGGATCAAACTTGAACAACAAGATAATAGATGAACTGCTTGGAGAGTTCCACATTTATCACTTGAATTCTTCTCATTACCGCCTAGAAATGAACGGAGTTGTGGAAGCGGCAAATAAGAACATTAAGAAGATTTTAGCCAAAACAGCTAAAAACTATCACGATTGGCATGATTGGTTGCCATATGCTTTGCTAGCTTACTGAACTTCAATTTGCATTTCAACTGGGCAACACCATTTTCATTGGTCTATGGGATGGAGGTTGTGCTACCTATGGAAGTAGAGATTCCTTCATTGAGGGTACTTTCTCAAGTCAAACTTTCTGAAGCTGAGTGGATTCAACAAAAAATTGAACAACTTAATATGGTTGATGAGAATAGGTTAAAAGCCTTATACCATGGACGAAGGTATCAGAAATGAGTATTCAAGTCGTTCAACTGCAAGGTCAGGCCAAGACATTTTGAGATCAACGATCTCGCCTTGAGAAAAGTCATTCCCCAATGAATGAAATTTAACTAAAGTGTACTTTGAGAAACCTGAAAATGATTGTTAAATATGCCAAGTGATAGTGCCTAAATTGATGAAAGGTAATCCATTACCAAACACGTCCTTAGACACTCTTTGAGAGAATTGAGTGAGAACCATGTCCTAGGGCATATGATTCACTCACAACTAATACATAATTTGATATGACAAAGGCATTTCTTTCTCAATCCTAAATACTATTGATATCCCTTGCAAGCCACTTTGAGCCAAATAAGGAGCATTTCTAAAATAGCCATGTCAAGAACAACCCCACATTGGGGCAAATTAGGGAGTTCTCATAGAAAATTATTGAGTAAAAGATCAAGAAATTTTT
This sequence comes from Eucalyptus rudis, assembly GCA_019915205.1. NCBI lineage: Eukaryota > Viridiplantae > Streptophyta > Magnoliopsida > Myrtales > Myrtaceae > Eucalyptus > Eucalyptus rudis. Next base: position 6,216,210 of record JAHMTN010000003.1, on the reverse strand, counting down.
TATTGCTTTCACTTGCATCAATCTTCATGTGATAGCTTCAGGTGATTTCTCATAAAAGCTTGAATCATCCCAAAGTGACGAAGAGCATTCCATTCACTATCCTAAACACAATTACCTTTTGCTTAGCCAATTTGAGCCTTATGCAATTCCTTCATAACCCTAGGTGATGATATCTCCTTATACTGGGGCAAGGCATACGATTTACCAACAAAATTGAGAATGTTGGTCATGTTTGGAAATATCACTCGAGAGTCCTAAATACTCAATAGAGAGTGAAAACTATGGAGTATTAGAAAGCAGTGTACCTGGTAAATACAAGGTCGATGCCCATGAAAAAGCAAAATTCAAAGAAAAGCAAAATCAATGGTCATACAAACGATCCATCATTGAAAAACAAAAGAAAAGCTTTGCAAAACATGTATTACAAGCAATGTCATTAGAAAAGATAGTAAAGCTCTCATGTCTCAAGACAAAGTAATCAAAAGGACTCTCAAGATAGGTTAAATTTCAAGAGTCAAACTTCTGAAAAGTTGTGTGATGGTAATGATACCAAGAAAATCACTCACTTTTAACCCTTTGATATCTAAAAAGAATTCAAACCTTTTCAAAGCCTCACCCGAACTAACATTACAACTCTCATCCGAAATCTCTTTCAATCGGGATGGTTTGTGTTGAGATAGAAATTTCACATAGAAGCAACCATTGCAAGGAGTAGAAGCAATCATATCTTGTCTTATCTTCAAGATTCTCAACTTGTAGACCTGCCGAAGATATTGATTGAATATTCATTTCTTGGCCTTCAAGCACATAGTCTTTGTGTAAGCCCATGACCAAGCCATTATTACGGTCCTTTCAAAAAACATTTTGATTAGCGAATTATGTTCACTGTGAACATTTCCGAAAACTTTAGGCATAGGTTAAGTGAGACATCTCCAGTGAGATTTAAATAATTGTTCCCAAATCAAAGGATGGGAATAAAACCCATTTTGAGAGCGAGTATGAAAGACCTCTTTTGATTAGGATATTTTCATTTGGCATATTTGATTTAACCTTTAGACGGTTAGTCAAGCTTCATTTTGTTAAAATCCTCTCCAAATGGATATGACAATTTGTATTGTTTGCCAAGATATGTTTAAACGATTTCGCAAGATTGATTCTCGAGTATTCTCGAAATCCTTTTCCAAAAATATATGTTCTCCAGTGAACCGATTTTTGGTCATCATAAACCATAACCCTTGTCCTAGGTTTTTGGTAATTATAAACCATACCATTGTTTTAGGTTTTTGGTAATCTTAAACCATACCATTGTTTCCGATTTTTTGTCATCCTAAACTATACTCATTGTTTTAGGTTATTGGTCATCTTAAACCATTCTCCATATTTTAGGTTTTTTCGTAATCATAAACCATACCCTTGTTTCCGATTTTTTATCATCTTAAACCATAACCCTTGTTTTAGGTTCCCGGTCAACCTTAAACATCGTCCATTAGGTTCCTAGGCAACCTTAAATCTCGTCTTTTAGGTTCTATGTTATCCTCATAAATCTTGTCTTTAGATTCTAGGTAATTCATAAACCTTGTCTTTTAGGTTCTAGACTATCCTTATAAACCTTGTCTTTAGGTTCTAGGCAATCATTAAACCTCATCTTTAGGTTCTAGGTTATCCTAATAAACCTTGATTTTAGGTTCTAAGTGATCTTTAAATTTTTGTCATTAAGTTAGTAGTCATTCGTAAACCATTCATTTTTCCTTAGTGTTTTCATTTCCTTTATTCCATTCCATGAGAGAGAGAGAGAGAGAGAGAGAGAGAGAAGAAGAAGAATCCCCAACATGAGACCAAATAACTCAATAAGCAAAGGTAAGTGCCTAGGTATGTTTTTAACCAAATGTCATTTCCTTGTTATTTTCCATTTCCCAAAGTAGAGTTGACTAAAAATTACAAGTATCAATTTTGTCTTTAAATGGAACCTTTTCGAACCCCTACTCAAAGAGGGGCAACTGTTAACAGCTAATTTTTTGTCGACATATCGAAAAAGATCAAAAAAATTGAAATTTGGGTTTCTAATCGTGACAAAGCCCGTTTCTCAACCAAAAAGTGTCATTTTTCATTTCTTTGTTTTGCATTGTTGTCTTTAACCAATTTACAAGTCATTTTAAAGAAAAATCCGAAGAGTTAAATGGTTGACTTTCAGGTTGACTTTTTGGTCAACCCTAGGTCAAAATTTGGCATTTTACCCAAAAAAAAAATGGCATTTAGTCTTAATTTCAACTTTTTCAAGTCAATTTCTCAAGACATCAAATATTTGATCAAAAAATCAACCTGTTAGGAAAAGTTAACTAAATGGTTGACTTTTGGTTAAACATTTGATAAAAAAAATTGAAAAAAATTAAAAATGCACGAATACAATTTTTTTAGTGTCAATTTGACTTTTGTATCGAAAATTTTATGAAAATCAATTATAAACTATGTTTTTTTAAAAAAAATTTTCGGTTTCAAGTCTTAAATCGGTCAAAAATAAAATTACTTTTATTTTAGTCATAATTAGGTGTAATTCCTTATTTGACCTTTGGTTTGGGAACTATTTTAAATCCGCTTGTGCATTCAAATTCACAAATTACTAATTCAAAGTGTGAATTGCCATTTTGAGCCTTAATTATGGGGCCAAAATTGATTCTTCATGATTTGCGAATGGATGATTTTTCTTCAGTCATTTTCTTAGATAAGTCCAAATCTGAAAACGATTTTGGAAAATTCACATAAAAAATTACCAATTTGAAGAATTTTACTCTCACAAGCAAAAGAAAGTCAAACAATTAAGCTTCAATTGGCAAAATTTGAGTTGACCCATTCATGGTTATGATTTAATTTCATAAATCTAGGTTCAATTTCAATATTAGATCTAGATTCATTTTTGGCATAAGCTTGAGCACTTTAATTAGAAGCCAATTTGAATACGATAAGCGATCTTGCACATGGGTGGCTAATTAGATAAGGAAATTGCACCACTAATTGAACTTAATTTCAATCAATTTGCAATTTTACTCGCTGAATTGCAAATTTGATCATTTTAGCCATTTAAGCTCAATTCTAAACAACCGTCATTTTTATCCGTTGTTGTTTTTTTTTTTTTTTGTAACAATCATTCAACTAAGTCAATAAAATACCTCTAGATTACATTTATGAAGTCTAATTGGCTTAATTGAATCACAATTGGGTAATTTTCTCTCAAATCGGGTAAGTTTTCTTTTCAATTTGATCCTTAAGGGACCAAATTGCATAAATTCAAGCCCACAGGAACCACAAGTGACTGAACTAGTTGAAACCGGTTCAAATCGATGAAGAACCAATCAAAAATTGGCTAAATCAGATTAAATTGGTCTGACCGGCCGACGGCGGTGCTGATCGGTTCGATTGCTTATTGGCTGGTTTTGGACCTCTAGTGACCGGTTTTGGAGTTCTCACAAAACCAATTTCATTTATAAACCCTCAATTTCCCAAAATTTTGCATATTAGTCCTCAAATTTTATAGAATTGCAATTTGACATCTAATATGACATTTTGACACAATTCTTGATTTTGGCTTGGGTTTTCGCAAATCAAACCCAATAGATAAATTACCTGATGCCTCAAGATCATGACACAACCATTAAAATCGAATTTTGACCGTTGGATCAAAATTTCAACCGTCGGATTGCACCGATGGCTGAAATTGCTCGATTTTGAGAGGGTATATATACCCATTTTCCCTCTATTTTTGGGGGGCTCATTTGCACGAAATTAATCTCCCTCTAAAATAGATTTCTTTCTCTTCTCTCTCTATTTTCCTACCATTTCTCTCTCCCTCTCTCGCTTGTGAACCAGATCCCACCAGTTGGAGTTAATTGGTCGCATGTTGGCGATCGAGTAGCCACTATTAGCTGCCGTGGTTTAGCAATCGTGGTTTAGCATACTTGAGATGGTGAAGCCGATAAAGATAAAGTAATGCCATCTTTGGTGGATGTATATCTCAAGAGGGCTAACATGCTTGTTAAAAATATCCTTGAACTCACATTTATGTTTGGATTCCTTTCAACCTTAAAACCATCGATCAAGATGTACTACGACATCGAGGTAAGGTCATGACACCTTCCGTTGTCAAGCAGGATATGAGCTTGGGAGAGCTCGCGACTATAAATAAGGGAACTCACAAGAGGTTCATTCAAGGGACGAGATGACAAAACTCTTGTGGCTGAGAATTGTGAGGGAACTTTCGTGATCAAGTATCCTTAAACTCGACCATTCCCTCGTCCGTGGGCAGCGAGATCGGATCGTGACAGGTGTTTTACCATGCCTTCTTTCATGCAGAATTTGTTTAACAACTTCGAGCAAAATTTTATGCTACTGTTAGTTTGCACATGCTTGATCATCTTACTAGTTTCCTTTTCGATCAAAGTTCTCAATTACATGACAATGACATTGAACTTGTGCCCAAGCACAAACACCCATGTCTTTCTCGAGTAGCCATTAATAAATTTTAGCATAAATTTGACACTCTTCTTTAAAGGAAATTGCGACAACATATGGATATTCAAGTGAATTAACTCTATAATTTTCGTGGTTTCTTGGACAGTCGTGCTGAATTACATTTTCCCCTGTTGATCCAAACTAAGCACTTGCATATATTTTGTGACATCCTGATTTTTCGATTCTATTTTCAATAAATTGAGACGGGCATTTCGTTGGCATGCATATAGTTCTTTTCCTTGAGTCGGCCACTCATGTGAAAACTAGTTTATTGGGTGAAGCCGTTAAGAGTTTCTAATGCATCGGACTCGAGAATTTGATCAGGAAGCGACCTTTCGACCGAGCTAGTCTGCAAGGGTCATTACGGCACAATTAAAATCGATTAAAGATCGGAGATAGGTCGACTCGACATAAGCATGTGATCAGGTGTGGGTGATTCCATCAGATCGCACAATTCGTGTCGATCGGCACTGGACCGACTTTTCTATCGATTGGGTACCCTGTGTTAGTATTTGAAACCTTGAGATTACCTCGACAACCGAAAGTCGCCAATGTTTCAAAGATGTACATTGTGGCTTGAGATGATCAACCACAGGTCAAATGCATAAAAATCTCTAAAGGCTACCTAGTAGGTTGGGCCGCGCTAGTATCGTGCCAAAGTGAAATTAACCGTGAAATTGAGCCCGAATTCAGAAATTGGAAGTCTGGGTGTGTCACGAATTATTTTAAGATCATTGATTTATCTTCGGAAGATTATTCATGCAAGCCAAGTTTTTCGGCAATTAAATCAGAAAATGGCTAATTTGGCTCGAGAAATTAGTAGGCCCGCCTTTGGTCTTGCTTTTGGGACTTAAGTTGGTTCTATGGACAAGTGAAGATGTGAATTGAAGTGTGGTGACATTGGATTAATTTTATGAACTTCAATTGGACTCAATTGGACGATAATTGAATGGAATTGGAGAAATTAGTGTACAAGAATTGGACCCCGGCGGAAAATGAAATTGTAACCATTGAAAAATGTTGTGGGAGGTTTGGAGATAGTGGTGTATGACATCACTTGATGATGTCATGGTGGGCCATTGTGTGGGATTAAAGAAAGAGGAAAAAAAAAAGAAAAGAAAAAGGGTCCCATCTCTCTCTCCTCCTTCCCTCTCGCCCGTCGCCTTTCTCCTTCATCTCCATGGTGCGAAGACTAGAAAATTTGCAGAGGAAGAAGCCGAAGCAGTCCTTCGTCGTCCGCCTCCTTCGCCGCGCGTCCGCTCATCGTCGCCCTCTCTCCTCCATCTTCTTCTTCTTACTGCTCGAGATCTCAAATCTGGTCGGACGCCAAGCAGAAGTAGCAGCCAACGTCGCCCGGAGCCGTCGCATGCCTCCACCTGTCCCCGTTCGCCGCTGCCGTGCGTCGCTGTCGCTGCCTGTCCGCCCGCGCTCGCCCGACGCCCAGCTGCCTCCGCCCCTGTTCGCTCCTTCCACGAGCTGTCGGAGCTCGTCTCCGCCGCCGAAGGGTCGCCGAAGCTGCCGCCAATCACCACTTGAGCTGCCGCCATCCATCTCCGCCGGTTTTTGCGCCTCACCAGCCACCGGATTCGCTCCTTCTCGGCCCCAAACAGAAGCTGGAAAAATGGGTATGGCAGCGGACATTTGGCCCGTTTTGGCCGCCTTCCCGAGCCCGGATGCTCGGCCCGCCTTGAGGAAAGTCGATCCTCGCGTCGTCCTCGTCATTTTGGTCTGCTCGGCTCGCTAATCCGGTGAGTTTAACTCACTAAACCTTGATTAGATGGTTAATGATGCCCTAAGTGTGCTTAGTCTAAGTTAAGTAAGTTTAGGTGGTTAGATTAGTTTATTTGGTTGATGATTAGATTAGGGTGTTTAATTAAGTTAAAGTGTGTTTAGTTTAAGGTTAAGTATGTTTATTTTTAATATAAAGCCTTGATGTGACATAATAGGGTTTTATTTTTGAATTATTTAATGATTTCGAATTCTGGAATTTATAATGTTATATTATATTTCGAAATTATGAAAATATTATTATTTATAAAAGAAAATGGAAAAATCATTTTTGACCCCGATTGCTTAGAATTTCGTGTCGATCGCTGCTGTGCATTCGGATTTCGAAATTGATGGTTGGATATTATAAATTGAGCGTGGATTGTGAAATATATGGATATTATTATTTAATTAATTTTCGGAATAAATTTAATTATTTAATAAATTCTGAAAATTATTTGGGAACCTTATTTCCTTAGAATTTCGTGCTGATCGCTGCTGTGCATTTAGAATTTGAATTTGGTGAATGGATGTGGCAAATTGAGTGTTGATTGTGATAAATATGGATTTTATTCATAAAAACTCAAATGTGGGGCTTTGATGCAAAAATTGGATTTTAATGATTATATTAAATAGTGGGGTTTGAAAAAAATGAGATATTGACTTTTTGATTCGAAATTAGCGTGTCCCCACACACGTGAGTAATTTATGGAATGTTTTTAATATGAAGAAAAATGGCCGGGATCACTATTTTAAGCGGAAGCATTGAGTGAAATATAAAGTGTCCTGGGGCCGAGTATGCTTTGACTGTGTGATAACTAAGAGGAATCGTCCTGGGCTGTTGAGCTGGACTTGCCCCTATATAGGATGCCCACGCGATGGATGCCGGTCGCAGTAGAGGCTGGGCCGACTGGATTGATGCTCCTTCGGGAATGCCGTCGACGTAGTGACGAAGCCGTGCTCCAAGGGGGGAGACGATGCTCCTTCGGGAATGCGGTCGAAGTAATGACGAAGCCGCGCTCCATGGGGGGGGGAGGCGATGCCTGGCTATATGCCAGTAGATAGCCGAACTGTGAGTAGGCTATGCCATTGTGTGGCAGTGAATAACAATTGGAATGCATGTTGAGTGTTGTTGATGTGTCGGATTATGGGACGGAATTGTGTGGCATGGAATGGGACGTGTCATAACGATTTAGTCTTATAATCAGGACCCCCGCGGTTGTTGGATATATGAAAGTGAATACGTTCCGGTTGTTTAAGTTCCTCTTACTATCTGTGATTGAGTTATTTGAATTGTGCTAACCTGCAGGAAGGAACTGAGGCGAGGTAAGTCTTCTGTGTGACGTGGCTAGGCCACCCGGGGTGTATTTTCTTTCTAATAGGGGTTTAGGGGGTTGAACTTGCTGAGACATCGTCTCATCCCGGTTGTGGGATTAAAATTTCAGGTCCTTGGTGGACGGAGCGACCAGATAGCTTTGGTTGGCTTTGAGGAGTTGCAGAGATGAAGTCATAAGATTGGGGGACGTGCCCGACTTGTAGGTCATAGGACAATTCCTATTTAAGAGACGGTCTTGTGTAGACTTTTGGCTGTAGACCTCTGTTTGTAATTCTGTTGAATTATGAAAGTGTTATGTTGTGGTTTTGTTTCCTGCTTTTCTATCCCATATTTTATTGTCAGGGGTTTTATAATACGTTCCGCTTGCGCAATAATAAATAAATGGGGTTGGCGACACTACCTGGGAATGTCACATTTGTTCGACCGCAGTGGGATGTGCTCGCGCTCGGGGTTCGGGGCGTGACATATTTAGTCCATTCACACATAATCACATGGCAAATTTCTTTCACTTAAAATCTTCAAGCTTCTCTCGCCAATGTGCCTCAAATACATATGCCACAATTCAGACTCTCAAACAGATGCATCCGGCGTCCTCGCAGCAAAATCTATCATTGTCTTACCTTGAAGTTCATACATGCCACTATGCTTAATTGCTTTCATTATCACCAAGGCATCTTGAACAATTTTTAGATTTTCATATTCTGAAAAATATCAACACTCAGCTGAATTTAGGGCACTCAAGGAAATTATGTTCTTTTTCAACTTTGGAACATGTCCTACTCCAATTAATGTCCTTATGATATAATCTTGCATTTTAATTCTAACATTACCAATACCGACAACATCGCATTCAACATTGTTCCCCAACTACACTTTACCACCATCCATGCACTGATAAATAGTAAAACTATTACTCTTTGGTGTAGCATGAAAAGAACAACTGGAATCCATAATCTATCCATCAAACGACGAATCATTAGTAACAGACAAGACAAATTTAGCATTATCCAAATTACCATCAGTTACAGCTGCACCATCATCTGCAAAATTAACTATAATTCTCTTACCTTTCTTACTCTTCAGCTTAAGATAATTCCTTCTAAGATATTTCCTCTTGCCACAACTTCAATAGACAATGCCACCAGCCCTAGACTGACTGTGTCTATTCATGTTAAACCTACTCCTGCTAACACGTGTACTAGATCTTCCTCTATTTTCACCTACTAAAGTAATAGATATAAGTTCACTAGATTCTCTTCTATGGATGTTCTCACTTAGAATTAAATTTCAAACACCATCAAACTTGTTGACCCAAAGGAATTACCGATACTAGTAACAATATTATTCCAATAATCAAGCAATGAGGATAATAGAATTAAAGCACGTACCTAATCTTCAAAGTCAATCTCAATTGAACTCAATTGAGTAACAATTACATTGAATTCATTGATATAATTTGCAACTGATGCACTTTTGCTCATCTTTAAATTAATTAGACATAGCATCAAATTGACTTTGTTGATCGCAGAGGGCTTTTCGTATATATCTGATAGAGCTTTTATCAAATCAACAATTGTTTTCTTCTTCATGATGTTAAACATGACATTATGAGCCAATGTTGGCCGAATAGCACCCATAGCTCATCTATCCAGCAAATCCCAATAAGCTCACTTCATCATCCCTGGCTTCTTTCCAAACAAGGGCAAGTGCATTTTCATCTGGTGAAAATAATTTTCAATATGCATCTTCTAGAAATCAAGATTCTTCCCATCAAATCTATCGATTCTCATTTTTCCTTATTCTGTCATCATCGATTCTCTTCAATTTAGCCAAGTCTGGCTCTAATACCAATTGTTGCGGAACGCGAGTGATCAAACAATAAAATAGACCGAACTAGAAAAGAGAAGGACATAAAATTTACGTGGTTTGGTCGTAGTGACTTATTTCCACGGGAGAGTAGTGACCAATTCCACTATAAATTAAGCAATACAACGAAGATTATACACTTGAGTTATTCAAACATTCATGGTGTTTCCCTAACCCCAATTACATTCAATAACGCATATAATGTTTTTTTTTTTGGTAAAATAACGCATGTAATGTTTAGCCTCACAAATTCTCGCAAAATAATTTCTCAATCTCACTAAATAATTAACAAATTTTGAACTTGTAAAATTTAATCAGCTTGAACACTTGTATCTTCGTGGATGTAATTTACAAACAAACCCACGAAAATAGCCCACTGCTCAAGCACTCGAAAACGGTGCTTCGCTATTGCATGCATCAACGATGGGGTCCTTTCTTCTCCACGCACGGCCAAATATATAGCGGACTTGAGGATTTTCCGATTCTTGAAAGTGACTCCGACGTGGACTAGGATAGTATGTAAAAAACAAATCTCCCAAACCGACTTATGCAAGGAAAAGATTTCGTTATCTTTTTTATTCTTATCCCCTTCTCTGACATTGACCGCGTCAAAGTCTATCTTGGACTTTCTGCTTTTGATTTCGTTTGTTTTCTTTGTGCCAAGTCCAATGAGATTCTCATCTGCAAGAAGTCTGAAACTTGCTCAATGAACATCGAAAATTAACTCCAGGCTCGTAAATGAAGATTGTCATATTCTATGTTGCAACATTTTCGAACGTCCGTAAAATATTCAATTTGAAATATTTAGATTCTCGTTGCAAACTCAAATTCAAGACATGTTTTAACATATTAGATAACTGAGAAGAGACATTTAGGAGATAATTATATAAGGTAGTGTCAAATCAGAACTTTGGCTATGGACCACAAGTCTACGCGCAATTCAACTAAATTTACGGAAGAATTTGATTATGGAAGCCACTTGGGCTGCCCGTACCGTAAGTCGGTTAAGTCAACTTTTGCTGGAGTATTCCCTTCTTTTGTACGCAAGCGAAGACTTGCAGAGAACATTGAAGTCAAGGGCACGTTGGATCTCACGCAACGTGTGTAGAGTGATGGGCTAGGTCCGACTCATAGGCCCAGCACATCTTTAATAAGAAAAAAATTCAGAAAAGAAAAGAAAAAGAGGGTTGAACGTTTCACAGCAGTAGAGAAGCGAGAGTAGCGGCGTTTTCTTGCTGAAAAAGAAGCGCACAGCTTCAAAGAGGAGCAGACAAGGTGAAACCATGTAGGGATTGGCTGTGATTTTGGTATGTCAATCCAGTTTGCTCGTTGAAATCCTTCCCAAAATTGTCTCTTAATTTCCTGGATTGTGGTTAGAGTTTTTTTTTTACTCTTTTGTTAATCTACCCTTATGGTGATGATATATTGTTGTATTGGATACCTTGAGCCTCTAGCTGCTGGCTAGAGATGAATTATTATGTGTCATATTATTCTTAATGATTAGTTGGAGCTTTTTAGTGGCCTCGGGGTTTTTCCTGAATTGGCTATTCACATAAAGTTTTGAGCCTTGTTTTTCTACTTTGTATTTAATTTTCGGCATTATATTTACTTTTTGGGGTTGACAATACTGGAATATTGTAACTAGTTGCTATTAAGATTGATTTGATATTAGTTTGTTGAGTTTAGGGGGAAGATATTGATCCTGAACAGGTTTAATTTCTCAACAATCGATGTTGTCTTTCCCCAACAAAGTGGAATCAAAGATAGTATTGATGGAGGAAACCATTGGCACCATGCTTAAGTTAAATGCCTCAGCTTATTTTATTTGGATGTCTCATATTAAAGACATATTGTCTTGTAAAAATTTGTATGATCCCATCATTGGGGATAAAGTAAAGGAGATAAAAAAAGAAGAAGGAGAGAATCGACCAAAAAATGGTTGGCTTTATTCCCAATAGATTGATTATAGTTTTTTTTTATATCATGCTACTCACAAAACAAATGTTAAAATATTGTGGAAGAAATTGTAAGATGTGTGTAAGAGAAGGATCTCACAAAATAAAGCATTTTTAGTTAAGAGATATGTAAATTTGAAATACAAGGAATGGATTAGCATGTCTGAGCATTCGACTTAACCTTAAGATGTTGTAAATTAGTTGAAAAATCTAGAAATTGATCTTGGTGATGAGTCACACACATGCTTTTTACTTGGCATCTATAAAATCTAGAAATTGATCTTGGTGATAAGTCGCTAGCATGACATTTTTAAATTAATTTTTTTCTCCTACGAGGCATTTTTTTTATTATTTTCTTCTTCAGAATCTTATTTAAATTAGATTAAAAAACTAAAAGGCTAAAAATTTATTAAAAAACTGAAAAAAAAATAGATGGGCGCAAGAGGCATTGATGGGGGTTGTAAGCCTTAGGGGAGGGCCTATGTCGCCTAGAACCGGGCGCCCTCACTCTTGTTAGGCCTGGGAGAGTGTTAACGCTGCCCAAATCTAAGCACCCTCACCCAAAGTTGGCAAGGGCCGGCCACCCTTGCCCATGGCCGATGACCTTCGTTGGCCTCTTAGGCGATAGGTGGCAGTGCCCCACTAGCAAGCCCTATTCTTTCCCTTTTTTTGAGTTCCTTTTTTTAAATACAAAATTTTAGCATTTTTATTTTTAATCTAATCTAAATAGAGATTTGAAGAGAAAATAATAAAAAAAGCCACATGAGAGAGAGAAATTAATTTAAAAATGCTACATATGCATTTTTTGTTGGATAAATTGATAGTGTCAATGAAGAATTTGATTGCACCAATTTAATAAGTTTTTTTTAGTATTGATTATACATTTTGAAAGTTTTAGGATTCAATTGCACTTTTTCGACAAGTTTATGACTTCTAGTGCACTTTAGTGAAAATTAAATAGTCATTGGAAATGGAATATATGGAACTAAATTGAGTCAAGTTAATCTAACAAAATAGTCGTGAAATGAATTGATTGAATGTTTATGATCTTGTGATTTTTATCATGCATAACGTTACTGGAGCCATGGCCTTTTTTGCTTCTTGTTCGATGCCTCTATTAAGGGAGACTTGTCGCGACCCTCCCAATCAATAACCCTTAAGATGGTTAACGGATTAACAAGCGAGCACAGGAGATCCCTCTTGTGAGGCGGTGCTAGTAATTGGCCCAAGTTCTCCAAAATCCTAACAATTGCTCCAAAATCTCGACAATTGCAACTTGATTTCCTTGGTTAATTATGTAATTCTATTTTCAATTTAAGAACTACCACCAATCTATTAAAGGTTGGTTAGAGGGCAAGTAAAACATGGAGGTCATTTTACTTTTGTAAATTAGAGACTTGAGCTTAAGACCTTTGTAACATTCTCAATTTCGACCCTTCTTTTGGTTCCGACCAATAGGCAAAGGATCGGTACGCCAATAACGGGACTAGACCATTGAGCCCACAACCTAGGCCACCGACTTAGCCGAGAAGGCAATTTTACCTTCGATAACCAAACCAAGGGTCGCTTTGCCACGAACCTTGAGCGTGTCAGAATGGTCGATAGGGGATGTACACAAAAAGCCCTTGCTCGGTCCTAGTTGCACTTCCAATGGTCTATTTCTCATGTTTGCCATAACCTTTGGAAATGGACAAAAGAGAGTATTCTAGAATCCCTTAGGTAATTCATTAAGGGGATGACTCATTACCTTAGGGGGATATTTATAGATTTAGTAATGATTCTCAAATATTTGTCTTGGGGATTAAGTTGATGAGTCATAGCATAAGTGAACCAATTGGAAAATAACTTGGTAGAATATTCTAGAATACCAAACTTGGAGAGCAAGCTGGCCAAATAAATAAAGACAAATTAGTAGAAAATTCTAGGACACCAAACTTGGAGAGCAAGTTGGACAAGTAATGATGAGGTTTGAGCCTATAAATGGGAGAACCGTCTCATTTATTCTCACCCTTTGGCTCTCATTCTCTCCCTCCTCTCCTCTTACACATCTCTCGCTCATTCTTGGTCACTCACACCCACCTCCTCTCGATTGGCCATCTCCTAGTAAAGTCATTTCTAGTTCGTCGAGGTTCATGAAAGGTAAGTGAAAACTCTAATCTTTGGCTAGGGAGATGTATTACGTTGTTGAGTTTGGCGGTAAACATACCAGTCATGTCTTCGCATGAGTAAGTGAACTTCCTAACCCTTGGCTAGGGCGTATTATAACGGTAGAGCGAGTTGTGTTCTTAATCATGCTTATTTGTATGTATGCCTATGTTGAAGAGTAATTTTCTATGGTTTGCTCATAAGTTGCTCATGTATCATGTTTTGAATGTATGTTATATTGACGATGTTTTTCCATGGCTCGATCGTTTGCAAATTTTGTTTGATTTGCTCATGATTATGGGTCCGTGTGTGAAAGCATGCCCTGGGCCATGGATGGGTCTCACTTGGCCTTGGGTCAACGTTGAGGCGTGATGAACCGAGCCTCACTAAGCCTTGGATCGATAGTGAAGCGTGTCGATCCAAGCCTCGCTTGGTGAAGGGTTGGCGCTTAAATGGGTCGGTTTGAGCCACAAACCTTTTGTCTTGCTCGACATATTATGTAGTTATAGTATTGTAGAGCATGACACTTGTTGCGATAAAACGAGCGATCGAACAATAATATAGATAAAAAAAGAAAATAAATTGAACAACAGATTTTCGTGGTTTAGTCATAAAGACCTACGTCCATGGGGAGAGCAGTAGTAAATTTCACTATAAATCGAGTGATACAAGGACATTACACACTTAAGTCACTCAAACACTCTCTCGGTGTTTCCTAAGCCCCAATTACACCCAATACACCAATCTATCTTGGATGTAAATCACGAATAAGCTTCGCAGCACGAACAACGCGAAGACCCAAAGCCAAGCACCTAGCACCTATGAATATCTCTCACGAACATAACACTCACAGCACTCAGAGTAAAAACGATGCTTCAATGTGTGGCTTTCCTCCCTCTCGGCGGTGTGCAGCTTCTTGTGAATCCTTCGGCGGCTACCTTTTACGTAGGGTTTTCATAAAGCTGCTGTGATGAACAAGCTCAAAGAACCCCTCCTGGAGATTGCGATTTATATATATATATATATATATATATATATATATATATATATATGTGTGTGTGGTGTGTTTGGGTCCCACAAAACTAATGTCTTCGGCTTTTTCGGTCTCCTCTGTGACAAAAAAAAAACTTTGCTGCCCTTATATTTTAATTTATATTTCAAAATTTAGCAATTCTCTTTGAGCTTAAACTTGAGACATAATTTAACAATCTCCAACTTGGCTCAACGTTTGAGCCAAATTACAATTACTTCGTAAAAATTCAAATTTTGTTGCTACTTTCCCATAGCCCTCGATGGGCTCAATCGCCACAGATATTATCCAAGTCCAAGCCTCGCTTGAACTTCGCCATAACCGAGGACCTCATTAGAATACCAACTCCACATGCACCTTTAACTACTTCGCAAGGATTTTCTGACACAACCTCCTCAACCGCAGATAAAGTAAAACCATCATTGCATCCATATCTGTTAAGAGATCGCATACGAACCTTGTCAATATCAGCAGTTACAGCAACCATTGGCTTTATAAGCTCTACCTTGCTACAAGCACCATCTGTGTCGATTACTTTGCTAGTACTCATACTTGCTACCTTAGGAGTTTCTGGTCGCAACTCCACCTCAAGCTGAACACCGTTCAGATCCATATTAACACTGCCACAAACACTCATAACCAAAACTATCGGAGATTTGTCAAGGGTAACTTCTCTACTGTCAACATGTGAATTTATATCCGAGCACCACAACTGATTGCCCCACTCACCTTGTGCATAGGCATGGAATATGCACATTGCCCTCCAATCAAGCTTACCATCACTCACTCGAAAATAACGTGGGCAACCAAACATTCTAATAATAGAATAACCAGCAACGTTACCTCATCACACTTCTGTAGGAGTCCGCCTCTCAATAGTAGTTGATGGGGATTTATTCACCAGGTAGCTTACCGTACTTAGCACATCAACCAGGAATCTCCTAGCCATACTAGCACTAGAGATAATTTTTCGGGCCGTCTCTAGTAATGTTCTGCTCATTAATTCTGCAAATTGTTGTGATTTACTGGCATTAGTGTGATGTTTCACTATGTCATCTTTCATGCAAAATTTATGTACTAGCTTTGAGCAGAATTCCATGATATTATCAGTCCGCACATGCTTGATCAACTTACTAGTCTCCGTCTCGATCAAAGCTCTTGACTGCGTGATCCTGACACCAGCATCAAACTTGTGTCTTGGCACAAACACCCAGGTCTTCCTCAAGTAGTCAAAAGACTCTTAAACAGATGAATACGACGTCTCCGAGGCGAAATCTGTCATTGTCTTACCTTGAAGTTTATACAGGCCATCACTTGATTCCTTTCATTATCACTAGGGCACCTCGAACAACCTTCAGAACTCCATCTTTTGAAAAACACCTGCAACCAGCTTAATCTAGGGCACTCAAGGAAATTAAGTTCTTTTTTAATTCTGGAACATGCCTCACTCCATTCAATGTCCTCACGATACCATCATGCATTCTGATTTTAACATCACCAACACCCACAACATCGCACTCAGCGTTGTTCCCTAACTGGACTTTACCACTACCCATGCACTGATAAGTGATAAACCAGTTTCTATTTGATGTGACATGAAAAGAACAACCATAATCCATAATCCATTCATCAAGCGATGAATCATTACTGACAGACAAGACATAATCGGCATTATCTACTACAACTGCAATATTATCTGCATAATAAACTATAATTCCCTTACTCTTCTCATTCTTCAACTTAAGGCAATCTCTTCTAAGATGCCCCCTCTTGCCACAGCTCCAACATACAACATTAGCAATCCTAGATTGACTACGTCTGTTCATATTAGTACTACTGTTACCCACACGTGTTCTAGATCTTCCTTTATTTTCACTTACTAAAGCAATAGACATAGATTCGTCAAATTCTCTTCTACGAATGTCCTTGCTCAGAATCAAATCTTGAACCCCATCTTACGTCATACTTATTAACCCGGAGGAATTACTAACAGCAGTAACGGTAGTATTCCAACTATCAAGCAATGGGGATAATAGAATCAAAGCACGTACCTTATTCTCAAAGTCAATCTCAACTGAACTCAATTGATTAACAATCACATTGAATTCATTGATATGATTTGCAATTGACGCACCTTTGCTTATCTTCAAATTAAATAGACGTCGCATCAAACAGACCTTGTTGATCGCAGATGGCTTCTCGTGCATATCCAACAAGGCTTGCATCTAATCAGCAGTGGTCTTCTCCTTCAAGATGTTAAATGCGACGTTACAAGCCAACGTCAGCCAAATAACACCAATAGCTCGTCTATCCAACAAATCCTAATCAGCTTGCTTCATCAACTCTGGTTTCTCCCCAGACAAGGGCAAGTGCAGTTTCATCTCGTAAAGATAATCTTAATCTGCATCTTCCAGAAACTAAAATCCTTCCAATCAATTCTATTGATTCTCACTTTTACTTCTTCTGTCGCCATCGATTTGCTTCAACTTATCTAAGCCTAGCTCTTATACCACTTGTTGCGATAAAGCGAGTGATCGAACAATAATATAGACAAAAGAAGAAAATAAATCGAACACCAAATTTACGTGGTTCAATCGTAAAGACCTACATCCATAAGGAGAACATCAGCAAATTTCACTATAGATCAAGCGATACAAGGGGATTACACACTCAAGTCACTCAAACACTCTCTCGGTGTTTCCCAAGCCTCAATTACACCCAATACACTAATCTATCTTGGATGTAAATCACGAATAAGCTTCGCAACACGAACAACACGAAGACCCAAAGCCAAGCACCCAGCACCTATGAATGTCTCACGAACAAAACACTCACAGCATTCAGAGTAAAAACGGCGCTTCAATGTGTGGCTTTCCTCCCTCTCGGCGGCGTGCAGCTTCTTGTGAATCCTTCGGCGGCTACCTTTTACGTAGGGTTTTTGTAAAGCTGTTGCGACGAACAAGCTCAAAGAACCCCTCCTGGAGTTGCGATTTATATATATGTGTGTGTGTGTGTTTGGGTCCCACGAAACTAATGTCTTTGGCTTCTTTGGTCTCCTCTGCGACAAAAAAAAAAAAACTTTGCTGCCCTTTTATTTTGATTTATATTTCAAAATTCAGCAATTCGCTTCAAGCTTAAACTCGAGACATATTTTGACAACACGCATATGCTAGTATGAGCATTTAGGCCTTATATGCATGGGCTAAGAGGAAAAGTGATAAACCGGTTTGTGTGTTGTACAACGTGTGATTACTAAATAAATGATAAGAACCGTCGTCATATAGCGTTGGTGGTAATGCATAGTTCATAAGAACGGAATGCCTGATGGATTCCGGATGAACCGTGGGAATGGTTGAATTGATGAATGAATTTCTTTGTGCATACTTCTGTGTGTGTGTGTGTGATGCCCAAGTGGATTCTGGATGAACCATGGGAATGGTTGAATTGATGAATGAATTTCTTTGTGATACTTCTATGTGTGTGTGTGATGCCCAAGTGGATTTCGGATGAACCGTGGGAATGGTTGAATTGATGAATGAATTTCTTTGTGCATACTTCTGTGTGCGTGCGTGTGTGCATGTGTGTGCGTATGTGTGCGCGTGCATGTGTGCGCGTGGCCTTGGATCGATAGTGAAGTGTGTTGATCCGAGCCTCGCTTGGTGAAGGGTTGGCGCTTAAATGGGTCGGTTTGAACCACAAACATTTTGTGTTGCTCGACATATTATGTAGTTATAGTATTGTAGAGCATGACACGCATACATTAGTATGAGCATTCGGGCTTTATATGCATGGGCTAAGAGGAAAAGTGATAAGCCGGTTTGTGTGTTGTACAATGTGTGATTACTAAATGAATGATAAGAACCATCGTCATATAGCATTGGCGGTAATGCATAGTTCATAAGAACGGAATGCCTGATGGATTTCGGATGCCCAAGTGGATTCCGGATGTCCGGTGGATTCCGAATGAACTGTGGGAATGGTTGAATTGATGAATGAATTTCTTTGTGCATACTTCTGTCTCTGTGTGTGTGCGAGCGCACGTGCGCGTGTGTGTGGGTGCGTGCGCGTGCGTGTGCGTGTGCGTGCGTGTTTATTTAATAAGTTTGAGTTAGAGCATGCATTACGGTAAGTTGAAATGGTTCACATATGTATGATGCCTAGCTTAAGGCGGGATACCCTGGTTGATACCAGGAAGCCCCTAAAGGTACGGGATGCCTCAGTTGAACTGAGAAGAACAGTTTAAGATGATTAATGAACATGTTGTGTATGGTGCCGTGCATTGTTGATAAGCTTGCTTGGTAAGGTAGTTTGTTTAGTAAGTTGATGGTAGCTTGCTTGAGAAGTTGACGGTAGCTTGTTTGGTAAGTTGACGATGACTTGTTTGGGAAGTTGATGGTAGCATGTTTAGTAAATTGACGGCAGCTTATTTGGTAAGTTAAGGATAGCTTGTTTGGTAAGTTAAAAGTGGGTTATGCATTGAAGATAAGCTAGTATAAACATATACATATAGTCGAGGAAAAGTAACAGTTTGCTATTTATTTGCTATTGATGTTGTAGTGCGTGAGATGTCCACACGCTTGATTCGATGACGAGTCATCCTCCTAGATGAGAATTAGTGATTTTACTTATTGAATCCTAGACTCACTCCCTTATTTTTTAGACTTGTAGGCACAGAAATCTCACGTCAATTTTGGGAGCTATAGTCATGCTAGAGGAGATAGGATCCCTTGGCCTATGTGAAAAACTTGTATTGTGATGTAAAAAGAAAAGAGACCTCGTAAAGAAAGGACTTGTAAAAGTATTGTTATAATATAAATTAGTGTGTTCCATAGATGTATGTCCTAGCTTCCAACTGTTGTTTGTTTGGGGAGTTGTTTGTTCACATTTCCACATGTACATGATAACAAGATAAAATGAATAGGGATGGCAACGAGTCTGGGACTTCATGAAAATAATCCCCGTCGCTCAAGACCCTGGAGATAGATTTGAAGTCGTGACAGCCTTGATATCACTAGATGTCTATCTAACGCCTAATTTGTCATCTTTTCTTCTTTCTTGAAAACATTTAATCGTGCAATCTTTCCAACTTTTAAAATCCTAAGCACACACATCTACGTGACCACACATAATCAAAGTTGTATAGCACAATACAAGTACACGAACCATCAAAATGACATCATACCAAGTAAAATACTACCATATATCTAAAGCAATTTATCTGCAAAAAGAATACTCAATATGAGTTAGGCAAAAAATATTCATTGTCTTATTGTTGAACCTTGGAATAGGACTCCCGAGGCTACTGATGATTAAATTTGCAAATGGCCTAGATTGAGGAGTGCATGTCTCCTAAAGCTAAATGATGATAATAATGATTAACATGATTAGATATCTAAACTATACTACAAACATGAAAATTCTATAAATATGAAGTGAACATGCGAATGTGACTCGGGAATGATGCAACAATGCAATGGGACCTCCAAAACCGGCTGTCCAGCCCTTTAGGTGTGCTAGACAATTAAGCTAAATTTGCTCATTTGCCCTCTAAACAGTCCCAAATAACCATGGAATCTTAGCGATAGGTGAATGGTAATGTGTGTGTCGTGACCTAAATTTCGGATGCACCATCTAAAATTAGGTTAATGGACTACTAAGTCTAACTTAGCTCGGGCTCTCCCTTTTGGTACCTTTCTCTTTTATTTTGAAAAATGTTTGGCAGGCAGCTTAAATTAATTTTAATTTATTTCCCTAACATGTGAGGTGATCATGCGGGTGCGTAAACCACCAATTTAACACCAAAGAAAGCAAATAATAAAAAAAATGTAGAACTTACCTTATAGCAATGAAAGTATCTGCGTTATTAGATTAGAATTCACATTAACAGTTCTAGATATGATTTCTAATTAACACGTAAATTCTTTTTCTTGTTTTCATTTAATTAATGAGAATCATGCAATGCATGCTACTAATCCAACATGAAATGATATGACATGGTAGTATAGTCTAAACTATATGAATGAGTAAAATAATTTTTTCTGTGTTTTCTTAATGAACATGCAATAACTGAATATGCAATCTAAATTAACCAAAATGACCTAATCTTAATGACGGGTAATTTCTAATTAAATGAACCTAGCAACAATCACTAAATGGCGTGCATTTCATGAACCTAATTTTATATGACGTGCACATGATTTTTATTTTCTTAATAAGCATGCAATCTATCCTAATATGCAATGACGTGCAAAGAATGCCCTAATTCTAAATTTTTCTTTTTCTTTTATGAAATTCGAAATGAAAAATTGCCAAATAATTAAACGTGCAATTCAAATTTAAAACTAAAATCCTAAATGAATGCATTTTTTTATTTTTTATTTTATTTTTTAACAAATTCGAAATAAAATCCCTATTCTAAATATGCAAGATAACAATAGATATTCTAAAACCAACCTAATCCTAATTCAAATATTTTTTTTTTGGATTTTTCCTTTCACAAAAATAAAATTGACTCAACTAACATGACGGAAGATCAGATAAGATAGGATCAATATCCACAAATTGGCGAACCATATCTAACTCATGAGATTGGGTTGACCAATCTTTAAATAAATCGTGAATTGAATCTCGGGCATGAGATTGGATTGTCGACTTTGCAAGCGATTGTGAATTGGATTTTGGGCGCGAAAATCGGACTGTCAATCCTAAATTTCAGAGGTAATCTCATGTCGGACAATGTCAATCTTACATTAAGGAATAATTCTACTAAAAAAAGTAAATAACATAAAAAATAGAATAAAGCAAATAAAAGAAAAAAAAAGGCTACATAATTAGATTTTCCTTTTTTTCCTTCCACGCACGGCTTGGCAGCTTCGTGGTGGGTGCACCGTCGGTCGGGTCGCTAAGGGGGTTGGTTGTCGGAGCTCCGGCAAAGGGCGACAACCGGCGTGGCGGCAGAGCAGCGGTGTGAGCTCCCACTGCGTCGTTTGGTTGCTGGGTCGAAAGGGAGCTCGAGCACGTGCAGGGGCGATGGCGGAGGCAAATCGGTGGTGGCTTCACAAAGAGGGGTGCTGCAGGGGCGTTGGGTCAAAGGGGCAGCGGTCCGGCTCGGGTTCAGCTGCTGGCGACGATGATGCAGCAGGCAATGTCGGGCATCAGGTTGCGTAGAGGCCGAAGGCAAGGGCGTCGCTACTAGGCTTTGCGAACATGGGCATAACGGTGGCTCGGTGACAGGGCTGGGAGTGCGGTAACTGATGCGAGGTGGTAGCGATCGACGACTCGGGATCTGAAAATCGAGGGTCGCAGGCGAGCAGTAGCAGGTCGGCGATAGGCAGTTGTAGATAGCCGGCGTCGCAGGGTGAAACAGGAGCGGCTACGTGGCGTCCGACGAGTAGGGGAATTGGGTTGCAGTGCGGGCTCTTGTGGGTCGCTCGGAGATGCAGTAAGGTGGTCGCTCAGCAGATCTCGGCTGGCGAGTGGAGCTCAGATGGCTACAGGGGTGTGCAACGAGATTGGGAGTAGTGTGGCATCCCAAAATTCAAAGTCAAGCTATAAGGTGTGTTAAAGCCTCTAATTAGGTAATGAAATTACCTATGGTTTATGCTTTAGCCATTAGTCTTTTTAAGATTAGGTGATTTGTGCTTATGTTCATGAGATTTTAAATTAGATAGATTAATGATGATAATCTATGCTTGGCCATGCACTTTATAAACTAAATTTCTATAAATAAAATGCCATAAGACTTTGGCCATGTGGATATTAAAATTTAAAATTTATAGAAGAAATCATGAAAAGGGGAAAATTTAATTTTTATTTGGTTGGGCCTTAGGCCCATTGGCCGAAGCCTTGATGGGCCAAGCTAGTCGGCCCAATTAGGCCCACAAAGGGGGCTGTCGACCAGCCCAAGAGGAGGCCCAAGAGTGGCCGGCCCAAGCCCAAAAGCCCAAGCCCATTATGCATGAACTTTGACAAGTGGCAAGAAGGGTGGCATGCATTGGCCATTGGTGAGGCAACCTAATCATTACTAATGATGAGGTTTAGGGGAGATAAAAAGGGAAGATAGGAGAGAGAACGGCCGGTTAGCCATTCGCCCAAAGAGAGAGAGAGAGAGAGAGAGAGATTGTGCGAGAGAGAGGGAGAGTGGCCGAGAGAGAGGAGAAGCCGAGGAGGGAGTCGCCGTCGCTCGCTGTCTGTCCGCCGTGTTTGCCGCCGTGTGCCGCCGTTCGTGTGGTCTAGAGGCAAGTTGGGGTCCTTTGCTACTCTTGCGTGTGTGTGTGTTACATGTATGTTTGGTATAGTATCGAATTTGAGTGATTGGAAGGAGGAAAACCGAAGCTTGGATGACTTGTTCTTAAGCAAGGTTGCTGTTTTCGTTTGAATCCGCTCGAGTCAGAATGTTGTGTGAGCTTGCATGCATGTTTAGAGTCCGATTTTGGCTTTGATTTCTTCATGAAAGTTGTAGGGGACATCTTAAACTACAACATAATAAACTTTGGTGGAAAATTATGGAGATTTGAGAGGTTAAAATGTCATCCTACGGAGACCTCAGATCTGGAAAGATTTCATTGACCTTTTGATAGATTTGTGCTTGCATGTTGATTTTTGCTAAGAATATCTCTTCGATTTCTTCATGAAAGTTGTAGGGGACATCTTAAAATAAAACATACTCAAATTTGAAGTGAAATGAACAAGTATAACCTAGTAAATCGACTAGATCTTGAAGACAGAAATTCTGGAGATGTATTACAGGACACCCGAGACTTCATGGACCTAAATGTCGACTATACTATGGATATTTGACCTGGATCTCTTCACAAAACTTGTAGATAACATCTTAATTTAGAACATATCCAAATTTCAGAGGAAATGAAGAATAATAGGTAGGTAAGAACTCAGTATTTCGGAGAAGCATGTACTGGACGTTTCGGTGTTGGATCCAGAAGCTTCATGAGACTGTAGAAATTTATCTAAAAATAATCTGACTTGGAAGTCCACATGAAAAATGTACTTTAATGTCTTGGCTATAACTCGGTAAAATTTCGTAATTTTTAGAGATCGTATAGATATTTTAATCGAATTTCTTCGGAAACTGTGCATTCTGATTTCATCCGAAAATTATATGCTGTTTTGTGTGATTTATGGAATTATGTGAAATTTTATTTGGCCATGTATTTTACATGAAATCATCATCCTATTATCTTGTTTATCACTTGCCATAATTTTATGATTTTTGAAATTATATAAATAATTAAATTTAATATTTTTGAAAATGGCACAAGCTGGAATTTAAATAAAAAAATAAAAAAGGGGCATGATAAATGGATTATTTTAATTGGCATAAATTCCATGAAATTTATTTTATAAATAATTGTACCATGTAGTATGTGTGATGTGGTCTTGATGTATGCATTGAGATGCATGTGTGAATTCAAATGCTGAACATGATTTTTGATTTCCAATACATCATATGCCATGCTAAATTAAGACCAAAATTGGTGAACATGAATAATGTTAAATGAGGAGATGGTTGTGGTGGATGATGATGCTTGGATTGTATTGAGATACAAGGCCGGATGACCTTGGGAGATTCAGGATGCCCGGAATGTGGGGGGGGGGGGGGGGCGGAAGCCTTGTCGGAGGTCTTTGCTCGAGGGGAATGCCTCGCGATACCAGGATTGGGGTGCAGGATGCCCGGCCAGGGAGTGTAAATGCCAGAAGCCCTGTCGGAGGTCTTTGCCCGAGGGGAATGCCTCGTGATGCCAGTTGGGATGCGAGATGCCCGGAATGTGGGGGGCCGGATGCCCGGTGGCCTGGAATGGCTGAATGCCGGAGGTTTTCTTTCTCGCATGGGATGCGAGGGTATAATATGAGATGAAAGTGGTGATCCGAGGAAGGGTGATGTGGTGATCGAATGGAAAGTTAAAAGTGGAAAAAAAAAATTGAACCATGCATGATATGATATGACATGATGATGATTATCACCTATGGCATGATGATGATGATGATGATGATGATGATGATGATGATGATATAAGATATGGCATGATGATGATGATGATTATGATGATGATGATGATGATATATGATATGCATGATGATGATGATGATGATGATGATGATGATGATGATGATGATATATGATATGCATGATGATGATGATGATGATATATGATATGCATGATGATGATGATGATGATGATATATGATATGGCATGATGATGATGATGATATATGATATGCATGATGATGATGATGATGATGATGATATATGATATGGCATGATGATGATGATGATATATGATATGGTATGATGATATGTATGATTGTGACGATGATGCATGATAGTACGCGCGTGGCTTCAAGGTAAGTAATGTCTGAAATGCATGTATGACTTGTATGATGCATTGAGTGATTATTGGATTCCTTTACTTGCTATGTGGTTGTACTCACCCCTTTTGGGGACCAACATTTCAGATTAGCAGCATGCCACTCCCTGCCGTCATGCGATGTGTATTTTACGGTCTACCATCCGATGTCGAGGTTGAGTGCGAGGAGTTCAGCTGTCCTTCTGTGCCTAGATTGACGTATATACAAGTGCGATGTTTTGTCATGTATGACATAGGCCTAGCTGGGGGCTCGATTGTCCAGGAGTTCGTCTCCGTCCACGTTCGTCGCGACAGGGTGATGAGAGGGATGTTGCCACCGCCACTGCCTGATGCACCGGATTGGGTGTGAGGCCCGTGTGTGACGAGTAGGAGCTGAATCTTTTTGGGATAGTTATCCGACACTAATGATGGGGGTTGTGCACATGAGATGTAGAGGGTCAAGGGTTCTTTTTGGGGTTTTAGGCCGGACGTGGCTGAGTCCTGGCTTTTCCTTTTTGATGTATCGACCAAAGAAGTCCCATCTTGAAAATATATGTAAATAAAGTGTCATGGCTTGTCTATAAAATCATGATGATTAGTGGTGTGTATTTGTGTCATGGTTGGTAGGGGGAGAGATGGTGATGTTTTAATTTGCTTCCGCTAATGAGTTGCGCTAAGACCGTTTAAAAAAAAATGTGTATATGAATTACGACGCTTCGGCTAAGAGATGTAACTAGGTGTACCGCCAGGTGCCTGTGGCGACCCTAGGTGGTTCGAGGTGTCACAAGCAGCGACGACGAACGGGCTGCAATGGTATCTTATGGTCTTAGGTTGCCGCTCCAGTGCGGCGGATCGGACAGTGGCGGAGTAGGAGGAGTGGCGATGGTAGACGAATGCAAGCAGGGTGGTGACTCATGGATGACACTGTGTGGGGACTGGCGCATTAGAAGCTTCAAGCGGCTGCGAGGGCGAAGCGACTGTGGAACCAAAGGGAAGAAGCTAAATAGGACTTTTCTACTTTTTCCTCTTTACTCCTGTCTTTTCTTTTCTGCTGTTTGCACCCTTTTTCCTCGTTTTCTCTCTGCTTCTCTTTTCTGTCGTCAGTTTTTTTTTTCAACCAAAGGCACGGCTATCTTCGACCATTTCCCAAAGGACCGAAAGCCTTTTTGCTTTCTTTTTTTTTCCTTGACTAAGAGAAGCCCCCTTTACATGCGGCCGTGTGTATCAATATGTGTAGCCTCCAAAACATTATGTGAACAACGTTTTTATAGGCCAAGGATTAGGATTTCAAGCAATAGTACTTTTATTTTTCACATCTCTTCTAGATTTCTTTTGTAAAAAAAAAAAATGAATATTCCCTACTGATTTTTTCAAAATTGCAATAGAATTTTTTCAAATTTGAAATCTCGCAAAGATGAGTCCATAATACGGGCTTGGGCCAATTCGCTCTCGTCATGGGCTTAGTACAACCTGTCAATTTAAAGCTCAGAACCACTAAATCTAATGCAGTCATCAGTCTAATGCAAATGCAAAATAAATGCACCTAGAATTAT
Source organism: Eucalyptus rudis (assembly GCA_019915205.1). Lineage (NCBI taxonomy): Eukaryota > Viridiplantae > Streptophyta > Magnoliopsida > Myrtales > Myrtaceae > Eucalyptus > Eucalyptus rudis. Next base: position 6,189,691 of record JAHMTN010000003.1, on the reverse strand, counting down.
ATGCTATGGAGTTTTTTTTTTTTTTTTAGGGGAATCAATCCTTGATTTTTTAATGTGATAAATGACTAAACTGATTGCCAAAATTTAGGTGTCAACAGTATGACTCCACTAAAACATGAGATTAAACAATGTAAGTGGCAAAAGAAATAAGGTCAATCGCATCCAAGGACCAGTCCTTAGAACCGGTTGACGCCAGGTCTCAAACTTCGCAAAGATGGGATTCAACATAGGAATCAACATCACATCTTAATCTATCATAGAATATGATATCGACATGAGTAAATGACGAAGAAAATGAGCTTCATAGCCTAGGGTGCTCGGCCAAAGCATGGGGCGAGACACATTTGCAAGGTTTCAAGACAAAAAATCAAGGGAAACGGCTAGACAAAGCTAATAGAGGCCATGTCTAAGGGAGGAAGAAGTGGACCAGTAACAACAAACTTAAATCTAACATAACCCAAAAAGTTAAATCATATGTACTAGATGCCATAACCGTGTCGATCGACCGGTAGACCAAGGTAGTGGATTCCTAATGCATGCAAGGGCTATGCAAGCCGCCATATCTCTGCTTTTAACTATAATCCAAAGCTTGTTTATCTTTGGTGAGCAAGTGACAACTTCAAATGATTGAGGGACAAAAGTATTTTACCTTGAATACGTATTTTACCTTGAGCAAGTATTTTACCTTTACCCAAAAAAAAAGTATTTTACCTTGAATATGTGAAGCAAGGGGTCTTAAATTCTCACTCAACTCACAATATTTAGCAAAACCAACACCAGTTTGCTCCAGTTCCCTCAACCTTCACTTATTACTTAACGATTTTCGATTCCTCAAATCACAATTTTTATGATTTTTCAAGCCGAGAGAGTTGAAGGAGATGAAGACTAGAGAACGAACTAGAGAAATGAAGGTGGAAATGAGAGAGATGAGTTTAGAGAGAGGGAAAAGAATATCTTGAATCCCTCAGGATAATTGTCCAAAAAGTCATAAGCCTATTATACAGTGGCCAATTTAGTCCTAAACTTTTCAATTTTGTTAATTTAGTCCTAAACTTATTGTATGCCAGTCAATTTAGTCATAAACCTTTTAACCGTGCTAATTTCACTCTAAACCTTTTGACAATTTATCAATTTATTCATAAATCTTTTAGCAATTTTCTAATATAATTCTTCTGAATAAGTTTGGTTGGAAATTGCCGAAGGATTACATTGGCAAATCATTAAAAGGTGTAGGACTAAATTGACAAATCATCAAAAGATTTGGACTATATTGGCACAAATAAATAGTTTAGGACTGAATTGTTTATTGTGCAAAAAGTTCAAGACTTGTTGCAAGATTTTTTCTGAATCCTTTTATATGTTGACTGGCCTAGCCAATCCTTACTCGCTGCAAGGTTTTTGTCCAACATTTCAAGCTTGATCCATCGAGTCTTTGTCACTAAAATCAGTCAACTCTAGTCACAGGTTAGGCTTTGGCACACTATGCAATTGCACGGAAACGATGAATATGTAGTCATCATTCATCCGTTTTGACTGAAATTTGTAGTGGAGTGAGCTAACATGTACATTACAGTTATGTAAAATTTTCAAGCCAAATAGACATTGGAAACTCCCAATTTGATGCCCTCAGATCGCTGTTGATGACTATCGTCTTGTGCAAGGATAAGTCGACACCTTTGATTAATGAGAATTTGGGAAACTAAAACTTTTTGGAATAAGCCACGGGCCATATACCATTAAAAAAGGGTTAATGCCACAAAAAACAACATACTAGTACACCCAAGCCACATTTATCCCAAGTTAATTTTTGTATCACAAAAAATTTCAAACTGGTAAACCCATGTCACATTTATCATAAATTAATTTTTTATATGATAAAAAATCCCAAACTAATACACTTGTGCCATATTTATCTTAAACTAATGCACTCGAGCCACATTTACCCAAAAAAAAAAAATCCATATCTACCACAATTTGGAGTAAACATGGGGTACGGCTATACTAGTTTAGAGTTTTTTTTTTTTTTTTAATGATACAAAAGTTAGTTTGGGGTTGAATAATGGCATTTATATTAGTTTGGGAGTATTTTGTGGAAAAAAAAAACTAGTTTAGGATAAATGTGTTACGGGTGTATAAGTTTAGAGTTTTTTTTTTTTAATGGTATTAGCCAATAAAAAGTTAGACTCAAAGATGCTCATTGCGATACTTAACTTGCAAATTTCCAAGTTTGTTTGAGCCCTGAACCAAGTGGGAGAAGCTGCGACAAATTAAAAGAGAAAAAGGTTGAGTCCCGGTTTGGGTTTAATCTGCCCGTGAGCTCTGGCACCTTTGTTGATCAAAGTTCTTGCCGTCGAATCCAATATGATAAATTGGAATGCCTCTTTTACTACGTAGTAATAAAAGAAATGCAATAAGAAATGTAAATGCATGATGACGCTATCTCAGTGTTTTCAGTTAGGGGTCGAATTTTGCCATTATTAACGTACTCAATACTTAACCTTTTTGAAATGCATGTGTGATACCTCTCTCTTGACATAGAGTCCAAGATACTAAGACTACAATGTCCCTAGTTTCTAATCGTAGAGATGTGTTGATAAAATTGTCAATGCAAGATGACATAGGATCGCAGTTTTTGCTTAGGGGTCAAATTTTGTTGTTTGACAGAGAATTTGATCCTTAAAAATTTCAAATGCATAAATGATCTTTTAGGCGAAAACTTAACTATCAAATTCTCTTTAAAAGGAAGCTCTAACACTTTACTTCTGCATACAGAAGTTTCGAACTTTTGTGCGTCCTTGCCCACATAAAATTGTCCTACCAGAGAGCTGGCAACGCAGGTTCCCTCACAATCTCTATGTTTACATCATATATCCACATAAAAGTGCAAGAAAATATTGCATATCCAAGCAGCTTAATTTGGTGAACACTGAACCCCTGGAAAGACGAATTGATAGTGAAAATGCATTTGAAGATTTTATCTTCCTTCAACCGTAGTAATGGTTATGGTATTCATGGACCGGATGCTTCCTTCTTGTGATTGGACTTCATGAGCCAGCAAGCGTGAAAATGTATATGTCGGTTGCTTTGGTTGTGAAAGAATGGACTCCCCATTCAGCATTAGAACCACGGCCAAAATGTTGGGTCTATCTGCGGCATGGTCTTGCGTACAGAGAAGCCCTAACTGAATGCATCTCGTTACTTCTAACACCGAAAATGCATCAGCGATGGCTTCATCTATTAGGTCCAATCCTCTGCCTTCACACCACAAGTGCCAAGCCTATGACCACTAGTCGATTGTTAGAGTGTTTCAAGGGCTACCAATGGTTGGAAACTGAAATGGAGGTATACTAGTTTGAGGATAGATCTTGCACTTACATAAGCAACGAGATTGAGATGCTGCCCTTGGTAATCTAAACTTGTGTTCTTCTTGCCGCTGATAATCTCCAATAGCAGTACTCCAAAGCTATAAACATCAGATTTCTCAGAAAATATCCCACCCATGGCATACTCTGGAGACATGTAGCCACTATAGACAAAATAATATTAGTAGAGGGTTCCTGAAGTATATTTCAAACCAAAAAATCACAGACTAAAGGACAATGACATGAGAGATGAGAAAATTAGAGGGTGATAAACATCCAACTTCATGAGTAATGTATTTCTCATATATTTTAGCATTTGCATTGCGTATCTGGTCTATAATTACCTTGGAGCGAACTGAGATATTGGAACCATTGGATGTACATGGAAGAGTTTTCTCGGTAATAGCAAAGCAACAATTGGAACATGTATGAAGAAAAAGGTGAGTGCATTACACTGCTAATATGCTTTCTAAGGTGATATATTGCCTCATAGGTAAGTACTCCTAAGAGTGATGATAGAAAGCTTACAGTGTCCCCACAACTTTGTGAGTATTTACCAAAACTTGAGTGCCTTCAAACATCCGCGATAGCCCAAAATCTGAAATCTTGGGATTCATCTTTTCATCCAAGAGAATGTTGCTCACTTTCAAATCCCGATGTATGACTCTAAGGCAAGAATCACGGTGGAGGTAGAGCAGCCCTCTTGCAACCCCCTGGATAATGTGGAAGCGTACACCCCAGCTAAGTTTTGCCTTCTCTCTTGAATCTGAACAAGGTAGCAAACAGAAGAAATATCTACTTTCAATACCGGATTTTGTTGAAAGCAGGAATAAGTTCTTCAAAGAGTGAGACTAACCAAAAAGGAAGGTGTCCAAGCTCTTGTTGGGCAAGTACTCATACACTAGAATCTTTTCTTCTCCTTCAATGCAGAAACCGAGAAGTCTCACCAGATTTCGGTGTTGAAGTTTGGATATTAGAAGGATCTCATTCTTGAACTCTGCTATGCCTTGGCCTGAGCTGCTCGAAAGTCTCTTTGCTGCTATCTCCTTACCATTGTTCAGTTTTCCCTGTTTCACAATGAACAGCGTTATCAGATCTTGGATAATCTCCTTACTTCCCTCAGAGAAGGCTTTTCTTTTACCTTATAAACCGGGCCAAAGCCTCCCTGCCCAAGTTTGTTTTCCACGTTGAAGTTGTCTGTTGCGAGGCGTATGCTATCAAAGTCATAAACGATCAATTTCGATGCATCATCTTCCTTCATTTGCTCTTTCCAAGAAGTTTCCCTTAGCGGTTCTTCTGACCTAAGGAGCCTTGGGATTGTCATTTTCCTAAACCTCCCTGCATTTTACAGATAGAACGAAAACAACTCAAGATGAGCATGAGAACATCAGTAGCAGAGCAGTGTCTCTATACTACTTACTGCTTAGCTTCTGAAGCCGTGGTTTCACCAATAATTCAAGATTCTTATATTGCGGCTAGCACAAAATCACCCTTAAAAAAGCAGCAAACCGTACATTTTTTATTACCTCTCCACTTTGAAAGACCACAGACTGAAATACTAGCTCCAAATAAGATGATGCCAGAAATAGTACTTAGGCTGATGATAAGTTTTGTCCGCATAGGTACACCTGAACCATAGAAAATATATTATAAGAAGCACAGGAAGTGCAAAACCTAAGGTATATTAATTCAACCATTTCAACCTGTATCTGCACCCACACTCGCATCCACAAGTCGAATAAATAGATCTTCGCCATCTGTGGAGAATTGCTGAGTATCTAGGAGGTCTTTACTCCAAGCCATACATCCTATAGCATTCACATAAGAAAAGGCCAAGCACGAGCAATTTTCTAGGCACTGACTTTGACATCCTTCCACATTATCTATCAACAAATAATCAGCGGAATCAGGCAATTTTATTTGTCTCATTTGCCAGAACATATCTTTTTCCACAGTTGTTGAAGCTGCTGCGCTTGCAGGTTTCTGACAATTCAATTCCATTTCCCTAAGGCACCCTCTGGTCCAGTTTCCTCTGTTCCATTCTTCATCTGATCTTGGTTTAAAACCTTTTAAGCATCTACACATAGGTGAACTAAACGGGTTGCAAACTCCGAAGGGGCCACATACTCCATAAATTTCACAAGGGTTAGTTGGTGCCGGTGCCTTCCAGGATGTTAACCACCCGTTGGCCCAAAAAGCCAACTTCACAGATCCTTCAGAAGAGATGAAAGTATATCCAAAGATGGAGTTGTTATAATTATTGAGGTAAAAATATGAGGTTCCCTGGATGTTATCTTGCCGGATATCGTAGTATGTGTTGGTCATTGTCGGTATTCCGATGAACTTCGTTTTTTCCCACTGTCCACTTCTCCAGTAAGGACTTGATCCATTCCAAGTGAAAAGCTGAGGTGGTTTCTCCGATGTCACTCCCATGACAAAGCTTCCAAATGAGGGATCATCTTCACCTTTCCAGGAAGTCAAGTTTAGTTTCTTTCCTGTTTTCACATTTACTCCAATCTTCATGTTTGGCAAGAGAGTGTCGGTTGGCTCATCAAAGCTTTCCCACATTATATTCGCGTTCCTGTCTTGAAGAACAAAGTTTCCAAAGTCTGAAAGGAGTGCTTCAGAATAATTCGACTTTGCCATGACATTAGGAGACCACACAGTGTTTTGTCGCCCATCAAGAAGCTTCAGATTTCCATCTTCGCCAATTATTAAACTTGAAGATTGATCTGTATGTCCAAGTGGCTTGTCCCTATTGGCCACCCAAACAACTCTGGAGGGAGTCAACTTCTTGTACCATATTCCTATGTACTGCTTTGCTGATCCTTTGGGTGTGAAGAACCCGAGCTCAAAGATTTGACTACTAGAGACAAGGGTTTGATTCTGAACCAGTGGACTTGATGCAGTTATGCTGTAAATTGTGCTGCTTTGGAGTGCTTGAAGCAGGGAGAAGACAAGCAAAGAACACAAGTGCAGAGTCATTGGAATTATTTGGAACAGATTCAACAAGTATATTTGAAAAAATGCCTTGGGAAACTTCACCTCTAAGCATATCAAAATGTATAGACACGGAATCGTGAAAATGACATGACCAATGCCATAACTTTTGTACCATGCTTACTTTAGAGTAATAAATTTTAAGTCGATCACTTGAGTTTCATTACTTTAAAAAATGTCAAGTTTATGTGGGTATTGCCAGAACATCCAACATGACTTCAATTAATATAAAATCATTTGACGTGGCGCATTGGAGAAATAATGTCATCTAGAGTGTTCATAACCAATATCATTTAGCCATTCCTTAACCCAAATTGACAAATTAAGGCTAAATTCAAATCAAACCCTAAACCCAAATTAGGTCCAATGGTGGTGAGTCTTTATCCTGCGGGTGCCGCCAAAGGATACCCTTGGAGCGAAGGCACTAGAGGTGGCACTGTTGCTGATTTTGAAGGGCCCAATTCAATGGAAATCCTTCCAATTTGTGGTAATGTAGCTTTCTTCCTGTGGGCATTGGACTGGAATTTCGGATGTGATATCGGAGATTTTCCCTTTAAGGTTCATGGGTCCATGTGAAATTTGGTATTCTCTTGAATTGGTTCTTCCATATTCAAGATGTTTAGATTTGGGATGGGGTTGACAGTTCACAAATTTTGCCGATTGTTTTCTAATCAAAGTAAGGTTATTGCGGAATTATATTTTCATTTTAGTTACTTTGACAGCCACCTTCTTTCTTTCTCTTCTTTCTTTCTTTCTATCATTTAACTTCAAAAATGACTTGTAGATTGTTGTAGACTCACCTCTGCTCACCTCAAGAAGAGGCATCAATTGAAAGAGGGAAAATGATATTATACGTGTCATAACTTTTCAATCAATCGTTGAAGTGTCATAATTTTTTGAAAGATATCTGTTTAAGTGATTATGGTAATTTCTCTTGTCGCTAAACAAAAATGGTGATATTGTTCCTCCATTGAGCAATAATAATTGCTTCATTTTTTCAAATGAATGATTTGAAGACTTATTGATTCTATCAACTAATTGTAGAGTTGATTATTTGGACATTTCAATTCATAGAGAGTAACTATTAATACAAATAAGAGAAACTCTGTAATAGCCATTTCTATACATTCAATGCACTTTACAGATAAAGGAATACATAGAGTTGAACACGGTAAAATAAGAAATTAAAAGATTTCGTTGAAATTGTTTGTTTGGAAATTTCCTGAAAAGATAATCATAAGTTCTTCTCTCCATCGGAACAATAGGGCCATTATATGCTCATTACTAAACTTGTTGAGGAGATGAAATAGAACCAAGGTATATATATATTTTTATCAAAGGTTGAATCGATCATCAGAAGAAGAATTAGGCCAAAAATTAAGATACATTCTAGGAAAATAAAACTTCCATCGAAGAGAAGCAAATGAAAGGCTTTCATAAAAATTCTCCAGATCATGAATTAGTAACCGCATTCAATCTCCAAAAAAGTTCCAATTGTTTCGAACTTTCTATTTATTGAATCCCCATGAATGGGATCAAACCTTATTCCATGGTATTTATATGAGATTCCTCTTTCTTATTCTTAAGCAAGCTCCCGAGAGGGCTTAGTTGGATGTGGCATTAATTTGATATAAAATTATGTGACGTGGCTTGCTGGATAAGTAATATCATCAAAGTGTGTAGAAAGGATGTTGTTTTAACCCTTTCCTTGCACCAAATTGACAAGCAACTGATTGCTCGAGAAATTGAGATGAAATACGTCGCCACGAGCCCACGGCACACGCTATTCCAGATGGCCCTGATTTTTGCTGCTTGAGCTCGCAATCTCGAAGGGAAAATCTCCAATGTGAATACACATAATATCGGTCCATCCCACGAAGAGAAAGCTATGTTACCACAAATCAAAGGAATTTTCATTGTGGCGGCCCTTGGGGACCAGTAGCGGCGCCTTCTCCCCAAGGATGTTATTTGACAATACTTGTGGGACAAATGCCTTTGCATTTCCCTAAATATCTTTGAGTGAATGGGCATTCTAGCAAGGCAAGTGTGTTTGGAAGTGTATATTTTGCAAAGCAATTTTAAGGTGAAAAGAAAAATGAAAAAAAGTAAAGAAAAGAAAAATGGAGGAGGAGATGCAACTGGGTGATCGTGGGGGAATGGCTAGTGGTGGTGGCGCTAGTGGTGGTGGGGAGGCGATGGTGGCAGCGGTGGCGAGGGGGCAGCTCACCTGAGTTCGGCGACCTCAAGTGACGCCCTAGGTCACGCAACCTAGGCAACGCCTGAGGCCGCGAGGCTTCAGGCGGACCTCAGGAGACACCATTTGAGGTCGAGTGACCCAGGCGACGCCTGAGGTTGCCCGACCTCAGGCCACCTCGCCTAAGGTTGTTTGACCTCAGGGGAGGCTTCCCGGCAGCTAGATCTGGCCCCTCGGCGGCCAGATCTGGCCGCTCGCGGCTAAGTGTTGCCCACCGTGAAGAATAAGATGAACGGCAAAGAAGAAGGCGAACAGCGGAGGAAACGATGAACAGTGACTTGGTGAACAGAAGGTGTCACTTGGGTCGCTCGACCTCAGGCGGACCTCAGGCGACGCCACCTGAGGACGAGTGACCCAGGCGACGCCCGAGGTTGCCCGACCTTAGGCCACCTCGCCTAAGGTTGTTTGACCTCAAGCGAGGCTTCCCGGCAGCAAGATTTGGCCCCCCGGTGGCCAGATCTGGCTGCTCGCGGCTAAGTGTCGCCCACTGCAAAGAATAAGATGAACGGCAAAGAAGAAGGCGAATAGTGGAGGAGACGATGAACAGTGACTGGGTGAACAGAAGGTGTCACTTGGGTCGCTCGACCTCAGGCAGACCTCAGGCGACGCTCGAGGTTGCCTGACCTCAGGCCACCTCGCCTAAGGTTGTTTGATCTCAGGCGAGGCTTCCCGGCAGCTAGATCTGGCCCCCCGGCGGCTAAATCTGGCCACTCACGGCTAAGTGTCGCCCACCGCAAAGAATAAGATGAACGGCAAAGAAGAAGGCGAACAGCGGAGGAGACGATGAACAGTGACTTGGTGAATAGTGAAATCGCATCTCCGAAATGTTCAATGCTCAAAGTAGCCCTACCCCAGCATTGGGCATTTAGCATTGGGAATGCTGGCATTGGGCAATTGGGCATTCAAAAACATATGCCAAACACAAAATATTTTCCCCAAGGGGCTTTGGGGCTCCTAAGCCCCTTGGGAAAGTCCAACCAAACGAGGCTAAAGACTGGCCACTGTTGGACCTAACTTAGGGATAGGGTTAGGGTTTGAGTTCGACTAACTCCCACTTCATCAATTTGGGGTAAGAAAGGATTAATGACTCATTTTTGCACGCCTTTGATAACATCATTTTCCTAGCGAGGCATATTCAATAATTTTATATTAAATTATTAACATGTTAGAATTTTGACCGGTAAAATTGTTGATGTCACTTAAGTGAAATTTCCTTCAAATTTATGATATTTAAGTGATTAATTAAATATTTATGGCACCGTGTACAAGGATTATGGTACTTATGATTTTTTTCTACCATTTTTATTAAAAGGTTCACTCCACTTATTCGAATTATAAAGTAGGATGAGTAATTCACAGGAAAAAAAAAATTGGACAGATCTTTCTGTTATAGCAGAAGACAAATAACAAAAACAAACATGTACCTTTACGTCTGGTCACGGGAACAGGGGGAGAACGAAGGTAGGACGGCGGAGGCACCAGGGCCGCCATGGCCGAGGCATTGTAAAATGGATACAGCTCGAACCTCATGCTGCAGCTCGGAGTCAACAACCTCCCACCTTGCTTCCCCTGTGGGAGACCCGCGATCGTTGCCCGGAGGCACGTGTTGCACTCCAACACCGTCAAGTCTGGCGTGCACTGTGCGAGCGTGTACAGCTTCTGTAAGCCCATAAAGTTTGCCTCTGCGACTGCGACTTTCTTCCCCGACTTGCCGACTGAAGCCCTCGCGGTGATGTCGTCCATGGTCTCTCCCACGACTTGCATGAACTGGATTGGATTGGTGATGTTCCTGGTGTGGTACATCGTGAAAGAAGGCACTTGTTTCATGACCGAGTAGATGGACCCATCGGAGTACCTCAACATACACTCATCGTACCAGATCACGGAGACTCGCCGGTTGGGGCATCTTTGGAGTATATCCTGTTTTCCAGTGGCCACGCAGTCGCTGCATGTGGCAGTGTCGACGTCACCACGGCAGAGGAAGAGCCCATAGACCTGGTCGGGAGGGTTTTGGCCGACAGTAGCATTGGCGAAGCCGTCAGCACCATCGGTGGTGGCGGCAGAGGAGAGGGAAGAGAGGAGAGTGTTGAGGTTGGATTGGTAGGCGGAGTTGGGAGTAAAGAGGGTGGTGTTTGGGCAAGCATGAAATAGATAAGTGGGTGCAGCTTCGGCACTGAAAATTTTGATGAAGAAGAAGACGAAGGAGAGAGAGAGGGAGATGGTGAACCAAGAATTCATGATTAGCTAGCTTGACGGAATTATAGGAAGAAGAGAAGGATGGTCTGCTCTCCAAGGTAATTTTTTTCGTGAGAACTCCGCAGAGTCTCAATTTTGATAAATATATATATCCTAAGAGTAGATCTGGACCGTCGCGTTTGACCAATAATTGCAGCATGAACAGTACCAGGTGGACAAGAAAATGTAATAGTAAAAACCACTTCAAATATGGGGTTAGTTTTCATGCTCTTAAATTATGTAGCTGCTGGGTTGCCAATATTTTATCGTAGTTGTTGATCTTCAAATGATGGCGGGCATCCAATGACTACAAATGCAAGCAAGGTCCAGGTCAAGTGGAATTCTAGTATCTAAGCTAATCACTTAGACATCGTCATATTCCAAATTCTGTTTCACAAAGCATTGGTAATAATGCTTTAGAAAAGCATTAGAGATACAGACTCCTTCTATCAATGGCTTGTGGTAGGAAATTGCAATTATTACGTAGGACTCGCTGTCCTCACTATTTCTTAATATGTGATTAATATAGTTAATTACAAAAAGTATCATGTAGTCTACACATTGATATTTAATTGATGAGTGATATATAATCTGAGCAATTTTATAGTCACCTATTTTTTTAACAACTACTGGCGCCTGCTAGCTCTGATTCCATCCTTACGGTTCAGGAGATCAGAGAGGTGCTGGAACACTCCCTCAATGGTGATCAGGTGCGGTCTCTATCTACACCTATTACTGAAGTCGAAATTCACGACACGTCGTTCTCCCTTCCAACTGGTCAAGCCCTTGGTCCTGATGGCTTTAGGGTTGAATTCTTTAAGCACAGTTGCGACATAATTAGCTGATCTGTTATTTTGGCGGTCAAGGGCTTCTTTAGGTCGGCCGGATCTTATGGGAGATCAATAATATTTAGTCCTTGTATCAAAAAGGCCTAATGCTACATCTGTTAATGACTATAGACCCAATGCATGCTGCAATACTGTTTATAAATGCATTACTAAGATCTTGGCCGACCGATTGGCTTCTGTTCTGCCAGCTATTGTCAGGCCACCACAAAATGCTTTTGTTAAGGGATTTCGTATCAGTAACAATATCTTACTAGCGCGGGAACTTTTTTTCAGGTTTTCATCTCAATCCCTATCTACCTAAGTGCGTCATTAAGATAGATTTTCGGAAGGCCTACAATACTCTTGACTGAAACTTCTTGGAGTTTGTGGCATCCTAATTTTCAACCCTGTTTCGATTAAATTAAATGGACTTTTCATTGACGCGCCTATGGTCTTTTTTCTCTGAGCTAATCCCTCACGAGATAACTAATCTATATAGTGAAGCCACTAAGGGATATAAACGCGACAAATTTGAGAATTTGATCAGAAATTGATTGCTCGACCGTGCTAATCGACAAGGGTCAATACGGCACCGTTACATTTGATTAGAAATTGGAAATAGGTTGATTCGATAGAATGTCAAAATTAAATTGTGGGTGGTTCCACCTGATTGCAAAATTCGTGTCAAACGACACTAAACTGATTTTTCTGTTGATTCTGTACCATGTGTTCGTAATTGAAACCTTGAGATTTTTACAACAAACCGAGAGTCGCCGATGAGTTGAAGATGCACAAACGTGGATCGAGAATTATCGATTACGGGTTAAATGCGATAAAATCCCTAAAAGCTACTTGGTAGGTTAGGTTATGCTAAAATCGTGTCCGGTCGAAATTAACCACAAAATTTAACTCGGTTTCGGGAATTGAAAGTTCAAGCGTGTCACGATTTATTCTTAGGACATCATCTCATCATTTGAAGAATTTTCGGCGAGCTTGGAATTTTGGCGGAAAATCAAAATTGGGCAATTTAAATTCAAGAAATTCGAAGGGGCATTTTTAAGTGAAATTTTGGCCTTCAAAATGGATTGATTTGTGAAGTAAATTATGGAAATTCGTATGGGCTAAGTGGGTGCAATTTTTGGCCATCAAATTGGAGTTATTTGTGAATAAATTGAGGTGAAATTGAGTGGAAATTCGTAGGCCTGTTGCTGGCTGGTTGCATTTGGCCCTCAAATTGGCTAAGTTTCATGAAGTTGTGAAGGGAATTAAGCTTGTGGAGGAAGCTTAGCCAGCTAAGGTAGAAGAATTTGGTGCCAAAGGCACTCAAAGTTCCTTTTTCCTCCATTGTTGAAGTTGCAAACACCTAGTACCAAGCCAGCAGCCCCGCAAGCCACCGCTAGTCCGCCCGAGCTACCTACACGCCCGCCGATCATCCGCTGGTCCAACTGCGACGCCAGCTCCTTCTCTAGCCCATCCCCCAGCTCACCGCCAACTCGCGTTGCTTGCTCACCGTCTCCAATCCCCACAGCCATCGTGTCCAACTCCAGTCGCTTGCCTCGCCACCTCCAGCCTTCATGTTGCAACTCCGCCTCAACCAACCAAGCTAGCTCGGTCTAGGACCAAGCAGAAGCCAATTGGGCCATGAGCCTAGCCAAGCCTTTTTGGCCCATTCCAAGCCTCCTTTGGTGTAGCCGTAGGCCTGGGTTTTGGTCACTGTCACGCTGTTGTCGCTGTGAATCGGTTTTCATGCTGAACCAATGAGTTTACCTCCTAATCTCTAATTAGGATGCTAATTACAATTAAGGGTGGATTAGTGGGCTAATTAGCGGGTTAATTACGTTAATTATGATTAGTAGGCTTAGTTTATGTAACTAGATTGGTTAGGTTTAGTTAGTTAGTTTAATTGGTTAGTTAGGTGAATTAGTTAGGGTATTTAATTAGTCTATTATATTAAGTTAGTTAGGTTAGTTAGATTAATTAGTTAGTTCAATTAAATTAGCCCGGTTAGCTTATGATAATTTAATTAAGTGATTTAATTTATGAAATTTGCAATTTATTTAATTAAATGCAATTTATATAATTATTTGTTAATTAGCGTAAATTATACTGAGATAGCCGGTCGTTAGAATTTCGTGTTGATTATCGTGGTTGCATTGGTTTGTGTAATTTATTGTTAATTTATGCAATTGGATGCTGGGTGATGATTTTTGGATTATTATTTTAAACATATGGAATTTTGATATGTAATTAGAAAAATACCGGGTGTCAGTTTTTTATGCTAAAAATATTTTAAGTACTATATAAAATCGTTGAATTTGAAAAGAGAGTATCATATTTTATGGTCCAACTTGATTGTGTGTCCATGCACAATTATTTTACCGGGTGTTTTTAATATGAAGAAAATACGTCAAGTACATTATTTGAAGTTGAGGCAATTGAGTGTAAAGCACAATATTATTAGCCGAGATTGGATGTGTGCGTGATCACATAATACCCTGATGTGTTTACGTGGGGTAGTGAACCCGTCTTGATGCGTTTATGCAAGATATTGCTTGATTAAGTTTAGATGCCATTGACAAGGGATGCCGATAGCAGTGGAGGCTGGGCCGATGCTCATTCGAGAATGCCATCTAGGGGTAGACGTTGCCGTGCCCGACGAAGTGGAACGACACCCGGTTATGCTAGATGATCGCCAACTGTTGAGTTGGCCGTGGCCGTTGGGTCGTAATTAATTGGAACGCTTGAATGAGTGAGACCGCATCTGATTATGGGACAAAATTGTGTGGTACGGAATGTGACGTGTCATAACAATTTGGCCTTATAATTGGGACCCTTGTAATTGATTGATATATGAGTGGAAGTGTTCCAATTATTGAATGCATTTATTGTATGCATATGTTACACGAGCTGTACTAATGTGCATGGAAGTGTTGAGGCGAGGTAAATCTTATATGATGTGTGTTTAGTCTGCCTTTAGGTGAATTATCCTCTTAGTCGGGGTTTAGGAGGTGGACTCACTGAAATATCGTCTCACCCCGTCGTGGTTTAAATTTTATAGATCCTTAGATGGAGGTGTGTTACGTTCGTTTTGGGTGGCCATGAGAGGCGAAGATCGAGCGTACCATACTCCCTATCCACGGGAACCCTGACTGGACCCGGGAGCTCATCGTGACTACCATTTGGGTCGATAAGGGCCTACCTCAGTTGGTACCTCACCGATTCAAAACGTGGTTCCGTCACGGGCCCAACGGTGTTTGGGAGGGTCCCTTGGATGGCTTCGACGGACCTGCCGTTGATGACAAGGATGTGGAGGAACTTGACCTTGTCCTGGATGCCAATATTATAGCTGATATCGAGGTGAACTAGTTACCTGAGGGTGAAGAGCGCACAATAGAGAAAGCTGGCCCACTAGACATCGATATCCCTGATGGTGTTGTGGTAGCCCGGATCCTAAGTAGATAGGGTTCGAGATAAGGTTAGCCCGGTAGCTTCTTTTGGCTTTAGAATTCTGCATATAAACTCGGTTTGTTTATAGAATATGTTTTGTGTAAATTGGTTGTCCTACTTTTCGATCCCATGTTTGTTTGATGTTTGGAGATTGTTATTTCGCTTCTGCATGTACATGAATCGATTGGGTCGGCAACGCGTCCTGGGAACGTCACAATTTAGTCGACCACCGAGGGATGTGCACGTGCCCGGGGTTCGGGGCATGACAGAGCTGGTGCTCAAAGCTTTTGGTTTTCCCTTGTGCTTTATTAGTCTTATTATGACTTGTATTCGGTCGGCCAAGTTCTCCGTCTCGTTGGATGGGAGCTTCACGGTTTCTTTCCTAGTGGAAGAGGTATTTGGCAAGGGGATCTTATGTCCCCTTATCTTTTTACCCTGGTGATGAAGATATTCACGGGTATTCTCAATTTACAAACCATTTAGCCTGGCTTTAAGTATTTTTGGAGATGCAAACCAACTAGGCTGTCTCACCTCATTTTTGCTGATGATGTGCTTATCTTTGCCAAGGCAAATATGGCCTCCATAGCCCACTTAAGGATGGCATTTCTCTATTCTCTCTCTGGACTTCTCTTATCCCGAATTTGGAAAAGAGCGAGATCTTCTTTTCTGGAGCTCCGCTGGTAGCACGTAACCACATCAAGGAGGTCCTTGGTTTTCAGGAAGGATCCCTGCTAGTTCAGTATTTGGGAGTTCCTATCATTCCTTCTAGGCTTCAAAAGGCTGATTGTACCGCTTTGGTAAATGCGATCACGACAAGGGTGCAGTCTTGGACCCAACGCTTCATTCGATCCAAGCTTATTGGGCAAATGATTTTATCCTGCCTAGGTCGGTGCTCAATACTATTGAGCAAGTGCCTAGACAATTCCTATGAAAATGACCTGAACTTGGAGTTGGAGGGGTGAAAGTTGCCTGGACAAATGTGTGCCTTCCTAAGGATGAAGGAGGCGTACGTATTCGAAGACTGCGAGAATGCAACAAAGCGGCCATGTTAAAGCATCTATGGAATTTATTCATGGACAAGGAATCCTTGTGGTGTAAATGGATTCACTCTAATTTTTTGAAGATAAAGAATTTTTAGGTGGCCCAGAAACCGACTTGCTACTCTTGGGTGTGGAAGAAACTCCTAGACCTCCGTCAGGATTTTCGCCACCTATTCTCTTGGCGTGTGGGAAATGGACGTGCTATCTCCTTTTGGCACCCATGAGGCCCCCTGAATTTGATCTTCTTTGATCTGTACATCTATCACTCCAGTTTGCCTTGACAAGCCACGATTGCTTATTTCTTCTCTTCCACTGATGTGGCACCTACTATTCGGGCCACCTTTGCTTCCTGGCTCAACCCATTATCGACTCTCAACCATCATGCCGACTGCATCCGCTGGATAGGTGACCACTCCGGTGTCATCTCGGATCCCTCTGCCTGGAATGTCAATCGACCAAGGGGGCCTTTCGTGCCTTGGGGTTCCTTTATATGGAATCGCTCCTTAGCTCCCTGTTTCCAGTTTCATTTGTGGCTAATCACTCGGAATAGGTTGCTCACTCAGGTATTGCTTCTCACTTATGGTAGGATCCCGAATGCTAATTGTGCCTTTTGTACTTGCCGTCCTAATTCTGTCGATCACCTATTCTTTGGGTGTGGAATTACTGGGGCCTTGCCAACTCTTGGGCTACAAGATGTAACCTTGCTTGGCATAATGGTCCGTGATTGGATAATCTCCACTAGGCCATTAAGTATTTATCGGGAATGTCCTTCCACCACTCTCTTGCTCGATTTGCCTTTGGAGCTTTATGCAACATTATCTGGAAAGAAAGAAATAACATCCTCTTCCGTGATCACAAGCTGGTTTTGCCGGCCTTGAAGAATCGCCTTGGTAAGATGGTCAGAGATAAGGCACTAACCTTCCATCAATTGCCGAATACCCCAGCCAATAGGAGGATGCAACAGAGCTAGAGCCTTAGCCCATCTATCTTTTCTTGAGCTGAGGCCACCCTTGTTTTTTCCATCCTTTTGAATGAGGTTGCCGTGGTGGCCTTACTTGTTTGTATATTTGTTTTGATGGAGGACGTGTAACCTTTGGGTTTCAGGTCTTTCCTGTTTTCATTTTGTGGGTCACCGCTGTTTGTCTCCCCCCCTCCTTTCATTTTCTTCTTGGCACTCTTCCACTCGTTTTGACTTGTTTGTCTTCGTGAGTGCAAGTTTTATTGGTGCCAAAGCTCTTTTACTGTATAGCTTCCTTAGTTAAAAGTCAATATATATCTCACATTTACAAAAAAGAAAAAAAAAAGAAATCATTAGGTTCGGCACTAGAGTTGAAAGCTTGGAATGTGAAATATTATCTTGTTTTTTAAAATTTATTGCAAAGTGCATCATTGCAAATTGAAATTCAAGGATCATGTTTTGGACAATTAAAATTTAAATTTCATTCCTCGTCACATATCTAAAAGTTTTGAAACATTCGGGTCGTTAAATCATGAAAAGCTATTGCATAGTTTGAAAGGTCAAAAGGGATTTTTTTTCTTTTTGACTTTGACAAGTCAAGACAAACCGGCTTCCTTAAAGTCCATTCCGTGAGGATAAAGGTTCAGGAGGTAGGCGTAGGTGGGCCATCAATACTTCCGGGGGACGGAGGAGTAAGACGGACGGTGAGGATGGAAGATGGCATTTGCCCCTCGTACGAGGTCGTTGACCGAAGCCAACTGCGTGGGTGGCATTCTAATTTGGCTCCAAGTGGAGACTGGAAGGAGAAAAGCCAAAACGTGTATCATCCCAGTGATGTCGTTGTATAGAGAGAGAGAAGACAAAAGGGAGTTTTGGTGGTGCTTATAGCTTTGAATTTTCCATCAAAATTACGGTAATAAAAGTAATAATTTCGAAATTTGAAATTTGATTCGTGCAATTTGATTCGACGGCATAAGGAACGATCATACCCATCTGAAACATTTCACTCAGGTTATGCCTATTTAATCGAGAGAAAAAATGCAAATGATTTTTTTTTCTTTTTGGTTCGTTATGTAAAACTCTAGTCAAATTTACTCAAGATGTTATCCTGATTATTTTATTGTACATTGACTCCAACAGTTATGTCTCTAGAAGGCCACTAAATTTGATTGTGTTTACAAATGGGCCCGATGCCAAATTGAATAATTTCTTGATAAGACGCTTTTTACAAATTATATTCGAATCTATGTGCATTATCCAGAGAACTATCACCTCTTCAGTGGGCGAGTTTATATATTCCTTCCTCCATCGCAATTCCAAAAGTCCAGTGAATAAATTATTACGTAAACATAATTTATATACAAGATTGGATAGCAAGGAATGAGCTCATGAGAGAGCTATTGAATCTGACGGTCCGATTTCATTTTAATATATATACTAAATTAATTCAATGACTTTGTTCACATAAGCGTTGGCATTAAAGATCACATGACTCGTGTCATGAATTGAATTAGACGCAATTCTAGAAACGGTGCCGTGGGTTTGAAAGATGTGGAGTGAGTTTAGACTTTTTCGTCCTCAACCTCAAGTGGAGAGTTGGGAAGATAAGTCAAGGATAAGGACGTAGACGTAACTGGATGCTAGAGAGAGAGAGAGAGAGAGAGAGAGAGAGAGAGAGAGAGAGAGAGAGAAATGGAAGACATTCATGCTACATGCAAACAGCGTAGTCAATTTAAATAGGTTTCCATCGAAGAAAATGAATTCTCTACATTGAGTTCCATGTCATCAGAAATTACTTCAATAAATTATTTAGAATTAATTTGCAAACAAGGACTAATTGGACTTCAATCCACTTACAATATTTTGTGGAGCTGTTGGATATTCGACTACCAATTTTCTTTGTAATTTAGTATTTTCTTCCTTCTTCATATAGAAGTTCTTCAATTGTGAATATTTTTAATCAACATCGTACAGTGCAATATGTAGCTTTTTTTTTTTTTTTTTGTCTAGTCAAAAGTAGGAACCCTGGTTTTCATGACATAATCGATAAATAGATACGTAAGCCCCATTATTATCTCATGACCTCGGTTATTTGTCCATAAATCCATAAATAATTAATTATTTATAATGAGATCAACGTCTTTTGTACTGAAAAAAAAACCTATAACATTATTGGATTTAATCTCTGTACTTTGAATGAAAGGAAATATTTGTTAAATGTAGAAGCTTATATAGATAGCTAGATAAAAATACATCTCTAACACGCCAGTTATTAAATGAAATCTCCCTAAAGTTTTATAAGATAATGACAGATAATTACTAAAGGCTTAAATTGATAACTTAATTTGCTAGGCAGACTCGCTTTTTGCATGTGCGTGTATGTATTTATGGGGAAGGCTAGATCTAAAGATGGACTAATTGTACAAGCAACATAATTAAAGTTGATCTTTCCACGTGAATGGCGTTTATACGATCTTGAAGCTGCCTGGTCAAATTAAGGTTTTCTAGAAGAAGGTTGCGAGAAATTTTCTGGTTATCTGTTGTGGGCCAGAATTAGTTGTAGTTGTTTGGTAAAATTTGACGGTTTATCGTACACATGGTGAATTATTTGCTAGATCCTAACTTAGGTACAGTGATAGGATGGCCCAAAAAGCCATAAGGCCCATGACCATGCCATTGATGAATCCAAATAAGCTTACGCTAGGCTTAACACTCCCCTGGCGGCAACCATGGATGGTCAAGCTTCGGCAACTTCGATGACCGACTAGATGTGACAAATAAGCTTCTGCTAGGGTTATGGCGAGGAAATCCACCACCAAGCTACTGAGTTAGTTTTAGAGATGATAAAGATTGAAAACTAGGGGAGTGGACGTTGTTGGATGTCGGTGCTAGGTCACAAAGGCAGTAACCATAGGGAGGTGTTTATTCTTGTGTAAACATTGGTAGATGTATCGAAATGAGTTATAAACCCATTTCTTAAACTCATATTTGATGGGTTTATATGGCTTAATTAAATTCAATAAATGGGTAATAAATTGATTTAGAATGGTAAGGCCTAAGAAAATGTGGGTGTTACATGGGTTCACAATTTACTTAGGCATAATCCATATCTGTGATTCGTTCTTCATTCTCTCACTCTCTAACCTGACCTCGCACTTGCTCACACTGCATTATGAATATGAGTTTTTCTAAGTTGGTTAAATATATTAGTATTTTAGTTAATATGGATAGAATAGGACGTGAGCTATTAGAGTTGCATTATATAAAAATGAATCAAAACAAATTAAATGAGTCAATTTAGGTCAGGTCATTTTCAATTCGACTTAGCCGTTTGACATAAGAAATGTGCACATGAATTTGCTTGCCTTTATGTCGCAATCAACCACCAACCAATAAAATCGAGGAAAGGTGCAAATGCATATATCTGTAGGTGAGGTCTACGACCTAGATTTCAAGTACCGTGATGGAATTAATGCAGCACGTGTACGTACAAATATGTCTTATCATATATCATGGAAAGTACTATAAGCAAATGACGCCACTCTAGTAGATCTAATCATGATTTGCCTCAAGGAGAAGACACTTTTACTTATAGATATATATATCAATGATCGAACTGGAACGCCAGGGATCTTAAGATCAAGGTCTTATGAGACAATCACGAAGAAAGACTTCAACTCCCATTACCGTTCACCAGGGGTATATTTCGGGGATTGACATCTCATTGATCGACATTGCCATGGACCTACTGGTGGATTGGTCCAATTCGAGATCTTTCATTAGTCTCTCTGTCCTGCTACAGAGGAAGAACGCCGGTTGTAGGGGCGGTGCTGCTCAACATGAGGACTAAGTTTGCCATTGTGGGTCTATCCATTGGATCTTCCTGAACAACAAAGTAGATCAATGTGGAGGCATCTAAGAACCTCATCCCTTGAATACGAGTCTCCAATGGCAGCATCTCACACTTCCAATGGTGTACCATCCCTCCAATTTTTCTAGGCCTAAATAGAATTCTTTGGAAAAAAAGTCTCATTACATGCGATTTGCTCAGTTTTGTAAATGCTAGTATGAGCACCTAGAGGGGTGAATAGGTGCGAAAATAAATTTTTATAGAGAATATTGTAAAACTTTACTTTTAACCTGAGTCTGTTTAACAGAAGACTTTGAAAAGGAAATGAGACTCTAACAATTAAATAAAGTTACGAGAAAAGTAAATAAGTTTAGGGAAGAGAATAAGAACACAAGGTTTATAGTGGTTCGGCTTAATCTAAGCCTACGTCCACTCTCTCGCATTAACAGCCACCAACTAGATTCCACTATGAATCAAAAGAGTCGTTACAGTATCACTTCCTTAAATCCACAGTGTAGAGACTCTGCTACACTTCCTCAAAGTCTCACAAATGTATAAACTCTCTTTTGAGTACAAATATACGCTCAACAATTGAATTAGCAAATAATAAGGAGATTCGGACTTTGGAATTTATCTATCGCACACACTTTGGAATAACCAGAGCATCTTCCTTATATATTCCTCTATGCCTTCATAACCGTTGGCACCTTCCAAAGGAGTTCTTCCAATCTACTCATTGGACAGAATCAATGTCTCGAGTTATCTAAGGAATATGACAATAGACCACCAATCCTACTCGTCCATGCAATCAGGATTTAGGTTTCCATAAGTAAAACCTTCCAAGTATGCTTCGCCATTCAACGGATCCAAATTACTCGAATGAATTTCAAGACGAATAATAGATTCCGAGATGTCATTTCTAGCCGTGAGATCTTCTTTAGCCGATAGAATCAAATCTTTAGAGAAATATTCAATTCTGGATAAATCTTCTTCTACGGTCTAGAAACTGTCAATGAGAGCAGACTTTGAGTCTTAAGTTTGGTGGTCTGACGGTCTTCAAACTTTGACTAAAGAGTCTGCAAGTCTTCAGATTAGACTGATGGAAACGTTTTGTCAACTTGAAAAAAATAAGGAAGTTTTCTCCAACAATCTCTCCCTTTTTGATGGTGACAAAACTTTCTTGCAGATTTGGATATCTTTTTTTTTTTACCTGCAAGACAATACTCAAGCAAACAAGGATATCTCATAAAAGATAAATGGATTAGTAAAGATAGTATTGAATCTACGTCCACATGAGATAAGTTAGTCTTGTAAAAACAACTATCTTTGCCATGAATACCAAATCAGTACTTAAGATACTGCAAGCATTAAACGATCAAACAATCCAAATCCAAACCAATCACAACCAAACAACCAAACAAAAGTAAAGTCAATCAAAAGGCAAAACAAACAAGAGTCAAATCTCAAATCTGCAGCATCTCCCCATTTTTGTCAGCAGTAAAAAGGTATAGATGAAAAGAGAATAAAATTATGATTGTTTTGGAACGCGAACAAGTTGGAAATATCCCATCGACTTGACAGTCTCCTCCAGCTTTTTCAAATCCTCTTTCAGTTGCGCCACTTCTTCACCCTTGGCATTTGCTTAAACTTGAAGATTAAGGGCCTGAATTTGATCATGCAAAGAAACTAAAGAGGCTTGACTGGCATTCTGCATATTCTGAATTTCGCATCCCAAGGCATAAATCTGTCCTCGCATCTCCATAAGAACATCAAACAATTTTCGAAAGTCTGTTGAGTTGTCAGTTTGAGTGTTTGCTTTTGCATGTTCAGTTTGAGGAGTATTGGCAGATGATGGCATTTCAGCATGAGCACCCAGATTTGGAGATGAAACCTCATGACCTTCCTTAGGGAATTTAGAGGCATATACATCTTTTGGATCTACAAGTGAACGGCTAACATCTTCACTAGTAAAAGCAATTGAAGAGGTACCTCTTTTCTTAGCAACTCCCCCTGTTTCAGTGCCTTCAGGTGGAGAGAAGTACTCTTCATGCTTTGTCTCTTCTTGTTCTCCTCTGCCCTCTTCTTCTGTAGTTCTCTCTTCCTCTTCTTCTTTTCTCATCGATTCCCTCTCTTCACTCCTTTGTTCTGTCTCTTCTCTGTCTTGATCCTCTCTCTCCTCTGTCTTCGGAACAAAATGTTGTAAACTTTTTAAAGCAAGAGCGGAAATGATGACATCTTCCTCATCTTCTTCAACCTACAAGATGAGTGCTCTTTTTTTCTTGGATGGAGCTGTCATGGGCTCATTTCCTTTCCATTTTGCAGCCATAGAGATTTGATGAGTCTTGACAGGTGTTTTATCCTTAAATCGCTCCAAAGCCTTATTCAGCTCCCTCAGACGCATTTTGGAAACCATCTTCAATCCCACCACCATTTGATCACAGGTTTGAACACATAGAATCTTGGGAGGCTGAATATTCAAATGTTTGAATAACTTAGTAACAAGTGCTGAATAAGGAAGTTGGCCCTTGTCCTTCACCATCAATCTATACATGTGAAACATGATAGTGTGTAGTAGAGAAAACTTTTTGCCAGCGTTGATAGCATACATCAGCTTTGCTTTTGAGTTGGAGACATCAGTCTTCGAAGTCAATTTATGACTAAGGCAATTGATAACAATCTTGTGAAGCAAAATATTTGAGGCATTCATCCTCAAGTATGAAATTTGTCCTTCCGCCATTCCATCCCGAACAAGCTCTACAATTGCACGACCAATAGACATACTAATTGATTGGAACACCCCACTCTCTACTCCAATCACATCAGCCAGAGTGTCCATATCAACTACATAGTCCTGGTCTCTAACATTGAAAGAGAATCTATTTGCATCCAAAAAACTCATATTTGAATAGAAATACGCAGTAAGTTCTGGATGAGCCACTATTGTATTTCTCTCGCAACTTCACGTTTAGAGAGTCGAGAAAATCAAAGTCCACACTCCTTGGGTTCATCACCCCTCCCTTCAGCAACTTAGAGTAAAGTCGCTTGTGTTCCTCAGAATGAAACAAGTCCGTCCTTTTGCTTCGAATATTCGCTGCAATACCCATTTTAGGCTTAAAATGAGTGAACATCTTTTCATCATCATTTCCATCAAGTTGATTATGTCCTCCAACACGTGGATCACTTGGGATATTCACAAAAACTCTTTCTGCCGAGCCCGCAGGAGCAATTCCCAAACGTTCCATCGTTCACAAAAAGTGGGTTTTATTTCGGTACCCCTTTTCTTTCAAGAATTCATCGATAAAGTTCAATGGAGAGCCTCCATTCTTTAAGGGAGAGTAGAGTTTGTAGGTAAAAGCAGGCTTTTGAGTTCTTACAAGTTCTAAGTTCTACATTTTCAATAATTTCTTCCTCCGCTTGATGTTGAACATCCTGTGGTATAGTATTAGGAGAATGACGCGATTGAGAATGTTGTGGACTCTGTTGCTGTCTTGGAGATTCTTCTTCCTCGGTGAGGTCAAAATGCATAGGACCTTCATGCATATGCTGTGGTCCCCTGTTTGCGATCCTTGAATACTTTCTTTGGGAAGCCATTCTCATAGTCTTTGAGAGATTCCAAACTCGATTCGCGAGAAAGATGAGAACTTTGAAGATTAAATTAGAGAGTAAAAGTAAGAAAGTGATGTTATGTGCTTCTAGGATTTGCAAAGAAGACGATCAGTATATAAATTAGTCGAAACGAGGTATACGAATCATCGTAAAAGGAAAAATAAAAAATGCATTTTCAAAAATCACTGCCTTTTTGAAAATAGATAACTGTTATTTCAAAAGATAACTTCTTTTTCGAAAATGAATGATTGCAATAATTATGAAAACTGGGGAAGATAACATCAATCAATTACAGATTAATAGACAAACGTACCTTTTCGATTTTTTATCCGAAAGATAAATTTCTAAAACAGAAATAACTTACAGTCGTGATTCTTGATCTTCTAAGTCTGAGCATATTTAGACTTTTTATCCCTGAGTTTGAACTTCTTCAAACTTTAAGATATTAAGTCTAGATCAAATAAACTTGAATTGACTTTCTCCAGTGGCTTTGTAAAATTATTTGCCAACTGATTCTTTGAGTCTATGAATGGAATCAAGACTTCTCCATTTTGAACATGGTCTCTAATGAAATAATGTCGAATCTTTATATGCTTTGCTCTTGAATGAAGAATTGGATTCTTGGTGAGATTAATCACGCTGGTGTTGTCACATTTGATCTTAGTGTATGAGTCTTCTATTCCAAAGTCTCTTAGCTGTTGTTTTATCCACAAGATTTGAGAACAACAATTTCCAAGAGCCACATACTCTACTTCTGCCGTTGAGAGAGTTACGATACTTTGCTTCCTTGAAAACCAAGATATTGTCCTGTTGCCAAGCAATTGACAAGTGCCCGAGGTACTCTCTTTCTATCAACTCTACATTCTGCTAGGTCTGCATTTGAATATCTAAGGAGAGTAAAGTTTCATTCTTTAGGATACCAAAGACCCAAATTAGAGGTTATTGCAACGCATTTGATGATAAGTTTTGTAGCGCTTAAATGAGATTCTTTGGGATCTGATTGAAATCTTGCACAAATACAAACACTAAACAAAATGTCAAGTCTAGAAGCAGTAAGATAAAGAAGTGAACCAATGATACTTCTGTATAGTTTCTGGTCAACTTTATTTCTTCCATCATCTTTGTCCAACTTCGACGAATTTGAAATTGGTATATCAGTCTTTTTGCAATTTTCCAAGTCGAACTTTTTAACAAGTTCTTTACCATATTTTTCTTAGTGAATGAAAGTTCATTCCTTCAATTTGTTTACTTGAAGTCCGAGAAAGAAAGATAGTTCACCCATCATGCTCATTTCAAATTCATCATGCATAGACTTAGAGAATTTCTTGCACAGATTTTTGTTAGGTGAACCAAAAATAATATCATCAACATAGATTTGAACAAGTAAAAAGTTTTTGCTTTTTTTTTTTTAATAAACAAGGTAGTGTCTACTTTACCTTTAACAAAGTCATTTTGGATTAAAAACTTACTTAGCATGTCGTATTAAGCTTGAGGTGCTTGCTTTAAACCATAGAGTGCCTTTTTCAGTCAGAATACAGAATCTGGTTTCCTTGGGTCTTCAAAACCGGGAGGTTGTTCTACATAGACTTCCTCTTGGATAAATCCATTTAGGAAAGCGCTTTTGACATACATTTAGAATAACCTAAAATTCTTATAACAAGCAAAAACAAGTAATAATCTAATTGCTTCTTACCTTGCTACTAATGCGTAAGTCTCATTGTAGTCTATCCCTTCTTCTTGCGTATATATCCTTTGGCCACGAGTCTTGCTTTGTTCCTTATGACTTTTCCTTTCTCGTTCATCTTGTTCCTGAAAACCCATTTAGCTCCAATAACAGATTTATCTTTTGGTTTAAGAGTCAATTCCCAGACATTATTAATATTGAATTGCCTAAGTTCTTCTTGCATAGCTTCAATTCAACTTTCATCAGTTAAAGTTTCCTCTATGCTTTTGGGTTCTATTTCAGAAATAAGAGCCGTAGTGCTAGACTCTTCACGCTTTTTGGATCTTGTACGAATCCCTTCATTAATGTCACCAATAATGAGTTCTTTGAGATGACTAGACTTGTGCTTCCAGTTGCTAGTTGGTTTGACAGACTGTTGATATTTTTCTTCATTTGATTCATCACTAATCGTTCATTGTTCTTTTGAAGTCTGACCTACTTCTAGGGATTTAGACTTTGTAGAGTCTAGAGCAGGTTCAGATTCTTTAGGTTGAGTTTGGATCGATTGATTTTGTATAAGGTCTTGAAATTTGACATTCATCGATTCCTCCACCGATTGAGCCTTTTTGTTGTAAACTCTGTAAGCTTTGCTGATGGTTGAATATCCAAGGAAGATGTCTTCGTCTGATTTTTCTTCAGACTTACCAATTCGATCATTTGCATTTTTCAATATTAAACATTTGCATCCAAACACATGAAAATAGGAAACAATTGGCTTCTTTCCTTTAAACAACTCATAGGGAGTTTTCTCCAGAATAGGCCTTAAGAAGACTCTATTAATAATGTAACATGCTGTAGAAACTACCTCAGCCCAAAAACGAGAATAAATGTTCCTTTCAATTAAAAGAGTTCTAGCCATTTCTTGCACCGATCTATTGTTCCTTTCCACAACTCCATTTTGCTTTGAAGTGTATGGTGAGGAGAACACATGTTGAAAGCCAAATTCATCACAGAATTTAGCAAAATCTTGATTTTCAAACTCACCTCTATGGTCTGTTCGTATACTTGAAATAACATACCATTTCTCATTCTGTACTTTCTTAGTGAACTTTATGAAACAAGAAAAAATTTCAGACTTACTTGCCAAGAAATATACCCAAGTGAATCGTGAATAATCATCCACTATTACTAGGCAATATTTCTTTCCACTAATGCTCTGAGTCCTAGTTGGTCCGAAAAGATCCATATGTAGGAGCTGCAATACATGATTAGTGGAAACTTGATTTATTAGTTTGAAGGAATTTCTAATCTGTTTTCCCAACATGCATGGTGTGCATAGATAAGATTTTTGGTATATCAGGTTGGGTAGTCTACGAAGAAGCTTCTTTGCAGAAATCTTGGCTATTTGCTTCATGTTGGTGTGGCCAAGTTTTCTATGCCAGAGATTAGCTTCCTCTTGAATTGAAATAAGGCATTGGGATTTTTCTGGTTTGATGTCCAAAAAGTAGATATTCCTATGTCTTCGCCTTATGAAAGTCTGAAAAGAGTCTTTACTGGTTCCTGAACATATTTCTTCTTGAAAGTTTATTTTGAAACCCGTGCACAGTTGGCTGATACTCAGTAAGTTGTAGTTGAGTCATTCTACTAAGGAAATATGACTGATTATGAGACTTCCAATCTTTACGGTTCCGTATCCAACAATTCTACCTTTGCTATTTCCATCAAATGAAACTTTTCCACCATTAACTTCCATAAAATTTATCAAACAACTTGAGTCTCTTGTCATATGTCTTGAGCATCCACTATCCAAGTGCCATTTAACCTTTTTCTTGATAGTGACCTGCATTTAAAAAAGAAACTCAAGCTTTCTTTGGTACCCATATTTCTTGGGTCCAATGGAGTTAGTGTAATATACGGTCTTTGCCCAAACTTCTTAACAGGTTTCCAAATCATAGGAAATTCTTTCTTAAAATGTTCTGAGCTGCTGCACTTAGAACATTTAAGAGCACTATGGCTTCCAGGTTTTACAAAGACTTTTTGAAAATGATTTCTATAAAAGTCTTTTATAGCTCTTTGTTTAATTCTTTCCTTTACTTTTGGAAAATCAATTAGAGGAATGATTTCAGTAGTCATTCCTAAGCTTGATTTGTTAAAGTAAGGTCTTTTCGCTAAAAGAATCTTTTATAGTTTCTCAGATCCTATAGAAGACCTTTTTGAAATACTTGAAATATCATTTTTCAAAAGTGCATTTTCTTTTGAAAGAGAGTCTGCATTTTCTTTCAAAGTAATAACAATTTTATCTAAATTTTCAACCTTTTCTTTCTAAACAATCTCCTGTTGCTTCAATGCAGAATTTTCCCTTTTTAGTTCGGAAATCCTCTTGAGAGGGGTTTTGAGACTAAGACATAGTTCATCAATATATTTAGAGACTTTAGTAGAAATTTTTAAATTACTTACCTCGATTTCACTATCTGAGTCTGAGTTTGTCTTAGAGTCTGAATTTGATTTGGATTGTGCCATTAGACAAATATTAGCATAATCATCATCACTCTCTTCACATTTGGTATCACTCCAAGTTTTTGCTTTGAGAGTCTTTCTGTATTTCTCAGTTTTTCCTTTTTTTTCTTCAGCAAGGGACAGTTGGGTATGATGTGTCCCTTTTTCTTGCATTCAAAACAATTTACATCTTTATTGGATTCATCGTCCTCTGCCGATTTATTTTGAAACTTTTGAGAACTTTATTTCTTCAATTGAATCTTCTTCCCTTTTTGTTCAGTTTTCTGAACATTCTTATCATGAGAGCAAGCTTTTCATTGTCCATATCGTCTTCAAAATATGTAACATTAGAATCATCATTAGATTTTAATGCAATAGATTTTTTACCTTTGGGATCTTCATCTTCATTGATTTGCTCCACTTCATAAGACTAGAAAGTGCCAACTAATTTCATCGACGGAGAGTGGCATGATCCTTTGTGTCTCACTTATTGAGGTCTTTATGTGATTCCAATCTTTGGAAAGTCCACGCGGTAATTTGTTAACATTCATGGGTCCAGAAATTGGTTGACCTTGATACTCAAGACCATTCACGATTTTTGTAAAACGACTAAACATGTCAGTGATAGATTCTCCTGATTTCATCATGAATGCTTCATATTGACTGAGCATAATATTGATTCTAGTTTCTTTCACTCGATCGGTTCCTTCATAGGTGTTGTGTAGTCTATTCCAAACTTCTTTAGCTTTTTTACAAGAATATATCCTAGTATATTAAGTAGGAGATAATGCACAATATAAGGATTAAATTTCTTTTGCATCAAGAGCTTGTCTCTTGGTTATCTCTTCTTGAGGCATCTCGCTGGACTCAACAACTTCTTTTCCCCTTTCTGAGATTGTTATAGCTTTAGGAATGATTCCTTTGTCTACCACATCCCATTCCAAAGGATCTTTTGATCTTAGGAATGCCTTCATCTTGTTTTTCTATATACTGTATTCATTTCCATCAAAATAAGGCGGTCTGGTGTTGCTTTGTCTTTCAACCAAACCTGGAGCCAACATACTAACCATGGATTGTTAACTCTGAAATAAAAACACTTCAATTTAAATGAGTACACAGACTTTGATACCAACTGTAAATGCTAGTATGAGCACTTAAAGGGGGTGAATAGGTGCGGAAATAAATTTTTGTAGAGAATAGTGTAAAACTTTACTTTTAACCTAAGTCTATTTAACATAAGACTTTGAAAAGGAAATAGATTCTAACAATTGAATAAAGTTACAAGCAAAGTAAATGAGTTTAGGGAAGAGAATAAGAACACAAGGTTTATAGTGGTTCAGCTTAATCCAAGCCTACGTCCACTCTCCCGCACTGACATCCCATCGGCCAGATTCCACTATGAATCAAAAGAGTCATTACAGTATCACTTCCTTGATTCCACAATGCAAAGACTCTGCTACACTTCCTCAAGGTCTTACAAATGTATAAACTCTCTTTTGAGTACAAACATACGCTCAACAATTGAATTAGCAAATAACAAGGAGTTTCAGACTTTAGAATTTATCTATCATGCACACTTTGGAATAACCAGAGCATCTTCCTTATGTACTCCTCCATGCCTTCATAACCGTTGGCACATTCCAAAGGAAAACTTCCAATCTACCCGTTGGACAGAATCTATTAGGGAGATCTCGAATTATTTAAGGAATATGACAATAGCCCACCAATCCTGCCCGTCCATACAATTAGGATTTAGGTTTCCATAAGTAAAACCTTCCAAGTATGCTTCGCCATTCAACGGATCCAAATTACTCGAATTAATTTCAAGATGAATAATAGAGTACGTCCAGTCCTCCAAATTCGACCAGCATCCTATTCCTACTACTGAAAAGGAGTACTTTGTTACTCTCCAGATCCCTCCTAAATTTCCCAGACAATGGGCTCAACAGGGAACACTCATGTTCATTATGGAGCTGTTTGTCTTGCTCTCACTTTCCATGGTCGTAAAGGTTTGCCAGTTGTGGCAAGAATCGCGTTGTTAGATATCAGATTTTTACAATACCAGCATGCTTGCATTGGTACTGTTCAAACTACTTTGAATGCAGGAACAGTATTTGTCACTCTATATCCAAACTTCAACATCGCCCTTTCAGATCCCTAGTTACTTTCTTTTCTGAAAGTCCAAGTCCAACTTACTGGAGCCCCTCAAACTGCTGACTCTGTAGCTGCAACACTACATTACCAGATGGTTTATCGAGTGCAGAACCATGCACTTGACCTCAACTTCAACAATGGTAATGAAGATGCTTTGTTTATCTCCATGCAGAATGACCAAGTATCATGTATCCATGTTCCTAGACAGATTCCGAAGGATACATTGGCCAAGCTCCTTTCAGAAACTTGGATTACCAACTACGAAAAGCTACATCAACACAACAAGCCTTTCCAGTCTATGGACTCAGAGTTCGTACGGAAAAAAGATGGAATTGTTTCCATCAAATTTGGCAAGGAAAAGGAAGAAAGTCATTCTATCTTCCAAACCCTCTTCATGATTGAACCATGTGTTCCTCAATCTATTTCTGAGCCAGATCCAAAAGAACACGTTCGGCACTTTGATGGTGATGGACATCCGGTTCATTACTATAAAGATGACTATGGTAATTGTTTTTGGGATCACTTTTGTCAATGTTCTTATCGTACAAATTCTCCTGACGAGGTAGACCATTTTGCAAGATCTCCACCTCGACAGAAAAGGCCAAAGGATAAGGTATACCAAAGGTACTTAGACGGAGATTCCTCCGTTGATACTCTCGGTGAATGTGACAAATACCAATTCATGGTTTCTTATGCACCACCTCCTCCACCAGAGTCTAGTACTACATCCCAAGCCTTACCAGACCCACCAAAAACACCACCATCTCCTCCCCAAAAGAAGCAAGCTCTCTCTCCATTTTATAAGCCAATACTCAAATGGGCTAAGAAGCACTCTTACCCCCTTGAAGTCCTAGAAGAAGCACCACCCACTTCTTCTATCGCTATGTTCTAGGATATCGACTTTCCTCCTCTTGTCAAGGAAAGTTCTAAACTCTCGTTCCCTGCTGCAGAAGAGTTTATTGATCCCCATGGCAGATATCGCCATGTTCCTAAAATCCCTACTCCCACTGATGTGGATGAACATGGGAGACAGAAAAAAACCTCTGCCGCTGAAGCCGTTCTAAATTGGCAATCAGAGACTCTGTTGGCACAAAACAATGCCTTCAAGGAAATTGACTCCAAAATTGGAAATGTGCAACAAGATCTCAGAAGGAATGATGAAAGTACCAAAAAGATACTTTCTGAATTCCAAAAAAAGCTTCACCCCTTGGAATTAGGACAACATCTTGGGTACCATTATCTTGAAAGTCCAAAGCCATAAATAGAGAAACTCAAGAGGCAAATCCAGCTTCTTGAAGAAGGAAGGTTCAGACCGTTTGACCCATTGGCACCTCCTGTTAAAACCGGGTATTTACCACCACGCCACAAACATCCATTTTTGCCACTATTCCAACAGATCCTTATAGAAGAGAACCGGATATGGCAGACATATGAAATCACCTCAAAGCCCTGCAGAAGGAAAAAGGGAAAAGAAAAAATACCACCTACAGAATCAAGTTCCATTGTTATAAGAGAAAGGCCAGATCAGATGATGCTATCAAGTCCATTAGAATCTTTTCTAAAGGATTTAGGCACCCAAGAACCTGACCCTGTTATCCAACAGCCTGAATAGCCTGATCCTGTCATTCCAGAAAAACAAATTTTGCTCCCTGTAGAGAAAACTTCTCATGATACTGAATCAGATTCTTCAGTATCCCTCTCCTCTTCTTCATCCTTCTCAATACCTACAGTTGATTCCCTCCCCATCGCACCAATAACTTCATCAATATTCATGGCTAACCCTCCAAATGATGAAATGGAATCAAACTATTCTGAACCAGAAATTGGTCAGACAAGCAATCCTGCTCAGCATGTATCCATAGCGTCAAAACAATTCTTCACCATTGATGATATTCCTTATCACAAATGGCCAATAAGGCTTGAAGAATTTCACACTTGGTTGAATACCCAGTCTATCACTAACCATGATATGAATGACATCCTGTACAACTTTGTTACAAGGTTCACGAGAAGCTTAAAACTCTAGTGGCAATCAATTTTAGAACAAGACCAGATCCATTTTCTGATGTCACCAAATTTCAGCCATGCCATCACTCTCTTATATCATGTCTTTGTGGGAAAACCCGCTGATCTCATAGAGATAAAAAGAAGAGAGTTTTTCAAGAGAAGATGCTGCTCCCTCCAGGAAAAACATCTTGATAAGCATTATCGAATAATGCTTCAGCTTTTTTATCAAGTCGAAGCATAGCCAAATCTGAAGCATGTTTTTCTTACTTCCATCCCTAAAAAACTGTCCTAGATGGTTGAAAGATCTTTCTTTGGAAAACAAAGGATAATACAAGATGTTCCCTTAGGCGAAATACAGCAAGAAGTTCATTTACGTCTTGAAGAATTGTGCTTAAAGCGCCAGATGGTCCGTACTTACATCACAGACGACAAGCGCCTTAAATCAGCTTGTTCTCGTCAGAAGTTAAAAATCAAATGCTCCAAGAAAGACTGTGATGGTACATGTAGCAAATATTCTCAGAAGAAGAAACATTACAAGAAGTTTTTGATAAAGAAATCCAAATATGGCTCCAAGCACTTCCGGAAAAAGAAGAAATGACGATACCTACGCAAAAGGAAGGATCGCACAAGCCACAAAAAATCAAACCGTTGCTACATTTGCAATCAGAAATGACATTTTGCCAAAAACTGTCCTTAAGCGAGAAAAGGTCAGAATCATCTAATTCATCACATTGAGAATGAAACAGGTATTTCTCTTGAAAATGATGATATTGAATCCTTATTCTCTGCCGATGAAGAGCCATCTGAACAAACTCTTTGTGTCATTCCCTCTTACCAAACTTCCAGTGAGACTAAGTCAGACTCAGAGTCTGAAGATATTTTCCATATATCATCATCATCCCCAGAACCAAACCTTGACATATTTTCAAGTCAAACTCATTGTCGTCATTTTCCTGTAAAAATCCTCACTTCGAAGTTTGCCAAACCCATCACTGTTATTGCTCTCATTGATACAGGAGCAAGTTGTTCAATATTAGACACAAAAGTTCTTCCTGAAGAATTCTGGACTCCTTACACCCGATACTTCAATTCTACTTTAGGAGATACTTTCTCCACAAATGTCAGAACCACTCCTGTAACTGTCCAGTTCTTCCCTCAGTGCTCTATAACTGCAAAAATCTTTGGATCAAACCTTCCCAATAAAGATCTGATAATTGGGTGGGACATCATGACTCAAATCTCTCAGCTTCGCATCATTCCTGGAAAAGGTCTTAGATATAAAGATCAATTCTCTGAGTTCGTCAATATTCAGAGACTCTTTTCCATTCAGATGAGTCTACTAGATCTAATTATGCAAAAGTTGTTAGAATCTTATTCAGAATCCCATGCAGAATTCGCTCAAAAGTGTTCCCATCCTTTATGGGAAAATCCAGAGTTCTTTGTTCACCTTCCTTTCAAGAAAAATGAAGACATAAACCCAACCAGGGCGAGCCACATGGGAATGAAGCCATAACATCTGGTTTTAGCTCAAAGAGAATGCTCGGAACTATTGCAACAAGGCCTTATTGAAATCTGCGATTCACAGTGGGCTTGTGAAGCCCTTTATGTCAATAAGCACGCCAAGCAAAACAGAGGAAAAATAAGATTGGTAATCAACTATCAACCCCTCAATCTTTTCCTCCAAGATGATAAGTTCCCTTTACCATCTAGAGATTCTCTCTTTAGTGGTCTAACCAAGGCCCACATCTATTCCAAATTCGACCTCAAAGCCGAATTTTGGCAATTGGGCATCCATCCTGAAAACAGATCCAAAACAGGATTCTGTATCTCGAACCAGGACTTCCAATGGAAAGTTCTTCCTTTTGGCTTAAAGGTGGCACCATCCCTCTTCCAAAAGGCCATGTGTCGTATCTTCCAACCGATCTTATCAAATGCAGCCATATACATTAACGATATTCTGCTCTACAGTCCTGATGAGCAGTCACACTGTCAACTCCTTAAACAGTTTGCAAAAATCGTGAAAAGGCATGGTATTATGCTTTCTCAAAGGAAGATGAATATTGCCTAGACATAAATCGAATTTCTTGGTATGCACCTTAACAAAGGTACATATTACCCAGGGCCATATATTGCTCAAGAATTATTGAAGTTTCCTCAAGACAACTTCACAACAAAGCAAGTTCAGCAATTTCTTAGGATAATTAATCATCTCAGGGTTTTTGTCTCAAACATTGCAAAGCTTCTGATTCCTTTGCAATCCATGCTGAAGAAGAATTCCCCACCTTGGGGAAAAGCTCAGACCAAAGCAATCGCTGAACTTAAGGAGATTATGCAGAATCTCCCACCATTACAAATACCATCAACAGGCAAAAGGATTCTCCAAACTGACGCTAGTGATGAATACTGGGCAGCTGCCCTTTTTGAAGAAATTGATGGTAAGAGACACCTCTGTGCTCATAAAAGTGGAAAGTTTTCCCAAGTTGAAATGCATTACCATTCCATTTTCAAAGAAATCTTAGCAGTAAAAAATGGAATCAAAAAATTTGAGTTTCATCTCATCAGCCACTACTTCCTGGTGGAATTAGACATGGCATCTTTCCCTCAGATGACCAAGTTTAAACAGAAATAGATTCCAAATTCCCAACTGCTTCGATGGGCTGAATGGTTCTCAAAATACTCCTTTGAAACTAAGCATATTCCTGGAAAGAAGAATGTACTTGCTGACTTCTTATCAAGGCCAAAAGCACCAGCCGAAATCAATATGTTCATCAAGAGACCTGCTTTCCATATGCTCAATCATCGAGTGAAATACAAAATTGAGAACATCAAAGATTCACAAAGCTGGAAATACCCCCAGGAGATTATTCAGCAAATCCAGAACGACAGTCTTGCTGAGAACCTGGAGAATATCATGTGGCAAAGCCACACAGACCTATTCAGATTCAACGGAGGTTCGATTCTTTATCCTTTTGGGTTAAATATGAATTATCCATTCATTCATCCTCTTATCTGGAAGGAAGATGATTTCCCTGAACAGCTCAAAAAGTTATTGTGGTACTTAACCAATAAGTACCTAATAGCTTTTGAAATTCCAACCAGAAGATTCATTACCAACCTCACAAGGATATTCCTGCTCGGAAGAAACATCGAAAAAGAATGTGATAGAAATCTTTTAGATTTTCTAAATTCAGCCGTGAGATCTTCTTTAGCCGATAGAATCAAATCCTTAGAGAAATACTC
Organism: Eucalyptus rudis; assembly: GCA_019915205.1. Classification (NCBI taxonomy): domain Eukaryota; kingdom Viridiplantae; phylum Streptophyta; class Magnoliopsida; order Myrtales; family Myrtaceae; genus Eucalyptus; species Eucalyptus rudis. The sequence goes on along the minus strand of JAHMTN010000003.1, from coordinate 6,153,552 downwards.
AATTCTTGATAAGTTTTCTTCGACGGTCTAGAAACTGTCAATGAGGACAGACTTTGACTCTTGAGTTTGGTGGTCTGACGGTCTTCAAACTTTGACTAAAGAGTCTGCAAGTCTTCAGACTAGACTGATGGAAACGTTTTGCAAGCTTCAAAACAAATAAGGAAGTTTTCTCCAACAAGTTTAACAATTTTCAAACTAGTTATAATAAGTTTGCTCAACTTACATAGCTAGCAAGATCTACGCCCCCATCTTCTTCAAGGATGAAAATATTCCTCTTGCCACTAATGAGCTCAAGAAGTAGAACACCGAAACTATAGATATCGGACTTCATGGAGAATTGCCCATGCATCACATACTTAGGTGACATGTAACCATTGAAATCCATAACACATGAGCAACATAAGTCTACACAAGCATAAGAAGTAGAGAACAAAACATAACAATACTTACAAAGTCCCCACATTTTATTGGTATTTGCTTGTGTTTGGTTGACTCCAACGAACCTTGCCATGCTGAAATCTAAAATCTTTGGGTTCATTTCATTTTCCAACAAGATATTGCTTGCTTTTAGATCACCATAAATGATCCGAAGTTGAGAGTTGCAATCCCACATACTATCTTGTAATGTCTTAACCAATCCAATCCCTTGCTCATTTTCAGGACTTGCATGTATGCATGGTTGAAATTGTAGGTATTTTCAGTTGATAAATCTTCTTGAACAGATTTTATGCAAGGAACAAATTTAGGTTCCTAAAGCTAGTGAATATATAAAAAGGCAACATACCAAATAGACAGTAGTTAAGACTTTTGTTCGGCACAAACTCATAAACAAGTAGTTTTTCTTCACCCTCCAAACATAACCCAAGCCACCGCACAAGGTTGCGACATTGAAGCTTCGCTACCAGACTTCATTCTTAAATTCTTGGGCACCTTGTCCCGAGCTTTAAGATAGTCTCTTCACAGCTACTTGTTGTCCATTGGGAAGCCTATCGTGGAAGGTTAGTATCTCGTTGTCTAACTAGACATGAATAGCTTCTGATCACAGCTTTTCAATATTATGAAACCAAAGATCTTCAATTTTTTTTTTTTATACTAAGGATCTCTCCAATATATTTAAACCATTCTCAATCTAGTTTCTGACTGACCATACAGAAAATTCACCGAATCCGCCCTCACTCAACTTGTTTTGATGAGAGAAATTGTCTGTGGTGGCTTATATAGTGGCTAAATCATACTGCAAGGACTCGGCATTTGAAATATCACTCGCGCCTACATGACAAAACAAGACTAAATGGTCATTTTGCCAAAAGCTTAGACATAATACATCCCCGTTTGTATTGTCTCATCATTCAATTCACGTATACGGCACAGGTACATATTCCATACCACTTTGATCTCCTTGGACAGCTTCATATGTCTTAGCTGCTTTCCTCTACCTGAAACAATGAGCGAGGAAGGGAAGGACCATGCCTACACCAACAGCAATAGCGACAGCAATGATAATCATGGTAGTTTTATTCCTTTTGCCTACATTTGTGCAACCATATCTTAGTAGCATCAGTATATGTGTTCATGACTGTCTAGGATTCTAGAAACTGGAATTGCTACCATAAGCCAAAGCAAATGTAAAATATAGAGTAAAACGAAAAGGGCACGCTTAAAGAGCAAATGTCCAGAAGTGAAGCGTAATCCATGATCTATACTCACAAATCTATCCTTTCTCCTAAATCCCATGCGAGTGCACAAATTGTTCATAGGGGATTAACCATTAATTTGATTAAAAGTGACCTTTAACCAATTGTTATGTAAATAAACTAATCTTGTAAGTGGATGTAGAACCCACCTAAGAAAAAGTATTCACCTAAAATATACTTCATCACGGCTTGGTACCATTAGAGACTTGAAAGAACTAATAGTACCTTTCAAATTGTCTTTTCTGTCAATACTTATAATACCATTCAACCTGTTGGAGAAAACTCCCTTGAGTGTTTTGAAGTTGACAAAACGTTTCCATCAGTCTAGTCTGAAGACTTACAAACTCTTCCATCAAAGTTTGAAGACCTCCGTACTGCCAGAATCAAGACTCAAAGTCTATCCTCATTGACAGTTTCTAGACTGTCGAAGAAGGCTTATCTAGAACTGAGTATTTTGTTGAGGATTTGATTCTATCGACTGAAGAAGATCTCTTGGCTGGATACAGCATGTCGGAATCCATTATTCAAATTGAGATTGGTTCGGGGATTTTGGATCCGTTGATTGATAAAGTATACTTGGAAGGTAATACTATGGAAACCTAGATCCTGATTGTATGGGCGACCATGATTGGTGGGCTATCGTCATCTTCCTTAAATAACTCGAAATCTCCCTAATTGATTCTATCCAACGGGTAGATTGGAAAAACTCCTTTGGTAAGTGCCAATGGGTGTGATGGCATGAAAGAGTATATAAGGAAGACGTTCCAGTTGTTTGAGTGTGTGTGTGATAGAAGAATTCCAAAGTCTGAAGCTCCTTGTTCTTAGTCAATTCAATTGTTAAGCGAAATCTTGTACTCAAAAGAGAGTTTATATCTTTGTGAGACCTTGAGGAAGTGTAGCAGAATCTTTACATTGTGGAATCAAGGAAGAGCTTTACTGTAACAACTCTTTTAATTCATAGTGAAATCCAGCCAGTGGGCTGTCAGTGCAAAAGAGTGGACGTAGGCTTGGATTAAGCCGAACCACTATAAACCCTATGTTCTTATTCTCTTCCCTACGCTCTTTTACTTTGATCGTAACTCAATTTGATTACAAGAGTCTAATTTCCCTTTCATAATCTATTGTTGATTAGAGTTGCACACATCTCTCAGGGAATTTGTTTTTGCACCTATTCACCCCCCTCTAGGTGCTCGTACTAGCTTTCACACAGCCCAGCCAACAGTTTTCTTAAAGAAAAAGTTGCAACATCATCATTGGAGTCACCACTCAAGCTAAAAGCCCAGGACCAACAAACGCACCAAACACTAGAAAGTTTTGTATGTGATCCTCGATCACCTTGCGTCTTTTTCTTAGGGAATTATAGCTACTCACTCTCTCATATCAACGATGTATACAACCGCTTGTATAATGATTTCTTTTCTTTTAACAGATGGCGAATATCATGATCAATCAAAATTGAATCCAAAAGCCAACTAGGAGAGATTAGCTAAATCTGAGTACATATTTTTGGCCTGCTAAAGTTACATGTTAGGGATTTCAGTTGTACTATCATTATTATTATTTATTTAATGGCAATGATGTATTCATTCATTTGTCCAATTATTTTATATTTATGAATGATTCCATAAGATCAGTTGCAACTAGACCTATTCTTGAGACATCAAGAATATACATAACAGGTTCATAGTTAGGCTAAATTTTTAAATCGTTCCTGGTCAATAGATTATTGAGTGGATATTTATAATCCTATTGAGACCGTTGTGTTCTTAACTTCACCATTAAGTATTGGATACTTAAGGGAATAATGAGTCGCATGTCATTGGGTATTATGATGCCTGAGTTAGAACACATGTGTTTGTACTAGACAAGTTCACTGAACGTGATGCATATGGAACGATTAGCAACATGGAAGCTTTTAGTGTGGTAAATGTCTAATTGTTCATGCTTTGTTCTTGTGTAAATAATCCTTAGACCTGAGGCACGGTGTTAACTTGTGTGTCGAACAACTACGGTTCCCGGGTGCACATAATGCCGGGTCGTTGATCTATCTTTATACCTGATGGTCATAGTTTGTTCATAAACAAAATTGCACGTGTACTCAATATGGAATCCATCTCCTTATTATAGGCAATGTATCATAATGATGTCCTATGCAATCTTATAACACGCATTGAAATCTTCGGTCAGGGTTGTAAACGAGAATAAATTGTTTATATCTCGAATAAAATGCATGTTAATTAAAATTGTGCATATGATTGAAATGGTAGCTTGAAAAATATTTCATGGTCTTTATTTGATCGGGACATAATAAGACAGAGGGATTGAATTACACTGTAGCCAAAGCTGATAAGTTCATTATGTTCTTAAATGAATCACACTATATGGGTAGCCATGACATATTGCTAGATGTCCATCATGGTTTGTAGGACCTAAAGAATAATCGGGACAATTAATTCTTTTAGGATTGCTAATGTGTTAGTACAAGTCTTGCTATCGGTTTAGTGATAAACCTAGGGATGTCACACACCATAAATAATTAGGATAACATGGAACAAGAGAGAAATAATGTTGCAAATGTGTTTGCAATTACTGTAATCAAATTGAGTCGACGTGAAATTAAATTAAATGAGATTTAATTTAATTTGTATTATAGTCACGAACCTAATTGCATATAATACACACGCATGCCCAAAGTGAATATATGTTAATGTATTCCAAATGCACACATAAAGATGATGTATTATTATTATTTATTCATTTAATTAATTGATTAATCAATGAGCACATGGTCAGCAATTGTTGTTGACCATGTGCGTGTTTAATAAATGATATTAAAAAAAATAGTAAAGCTATGTGCATGAGTCAACAACCGTTGTTGACCATTCATGCACGATGCTTATGCATGAATGGTCAGCAACAGTTACTGAACGTCCGTTGCTGATCGTTTGGTTTTTTTTTTTTTTAAATGCTCCTTAATGAAGGGCATGAAAAACGTTTTGCCAAAAAGGAGAGAAACATGTGTGTGTTTTGCATGTTGGTACGTGAGAAAGAAAAGGGATTCTCTCTTGTTCGGGTCATGGCTAAAACATCAGGGATTGTCTCCATGAGATTGCTAGCACGATCATAGTGGCAATTATCCGAAAGTTCTCTCTTCCATTTGACATCCGTTGTTGGTGTGTCTGAACTAGAGGTTCGACGTTTGTGGGGCTCGAACTGTAGAACACCCGAACCAATTCATTTAAAGCACGCTTCGAGAGGTAATTCGTTTAACTCCCTTTTTATATTCAGATTTTTTATTAAAACGCATGAACAACGCCTTCGGAGAATCATGTATAGAAATATATCATCTTTGTTTCCGTTGTGTTTTATTAATTTTTACCTATACATGATTCGTGCAACCCCAACAGTGGTATCGGAGCCAACCTTAGGCGTTTTTTCCTGCGTTTAATTTATTATAGTTCAAAGACACTTTTGCTTTCTAATAGCCAATTTATTTTTGTTAAGAGAATTTCTTGTTCTTATGTGGTATAGAAATTGATTAATTTATGTGATAAATTTAATCAACCAAGTAAAAAATTAAAACTAAATCAATTTTGAATCAAAAATCCGTAACTTGTTATACTATGTATTTATATTCTGCGAATGATTCGCAATTGTGAATTTAAAGTTGACAACGCAATTTCCGTTCGGAATCACGCTTGTGAGCTTTGTTTCATCGATTTGATTTCTTGACGTAATTTGCATTGTTTGACTTTAAATTTGTTTAGATGCATAATTTTATCTATGCCTTCAAAAGCTTTAAATTTTGAATTTATGGCTCATAAGGAAGGGTGGTGATCATAAAAAAAATCTCTAATCATTATGATTGTTGTATGGATGAATGTATGATAATTATAGGTATTCATTTTTGGGTTGTAATTATTAAATGGAGGTTGTGTCATTCTTTTTATTTTATTTTAATTTTTCATGAAATGTAATTTTAGCTTAATTTATTACATCAATTGTTGATGTAAATGCTACAAGTTCGAGAGGAGCCATTGGAGGAGCCATCAAGCCGGAGAGTTATATGGGCCCGGTCTTTAAAGAGTTCAAAGATTGAACAAGAAGTGAAGAGCATGTCCCTATTATTAAAACATTAAAATGGCTAAATAGGTCTCATTGGCTCAAGACCCATTGAACCATAATTTCATGATCACCACGTAGGATAGATGTTTATATGATATCTATTTATTTGTGTGTTTATGTTATCGTGCATTTTAAACCAGTTAATGTGCAAAGTGAGACCATTAATAACGACCCAAATCTCCTTATTAATAATATTAAGTCAAAATGGGTTTTGGACTTGTGGCCTTCCATTGTCGTGGTTTGATCCAATATTATAGTGGTTAACTAACTAGCTATGGATACATAAGGGTTAATTACCATTCATAATATTGGACCACTCCATTATGCATGTGATGTTGTGGGGTTAGAGCCAAATGATTTCTAATAACTGTCGGGTGAGGAAATTGTTTGTGTTTTTAATACTTGCATGAGACGATGGGCTAGATTTAACTATGATCATGATGTCAATAACTGTTAAGTGAGGCTGTCATAGTCTAGAGGCTGAAGTTATGATTGGGATTCGCATATGATGCGTTGAACAAGTTGGTTCACTCACTAAGTTCATAGGACATCAATAGCTATTAGGTGAGGTGGGCTTTGGGCAAGTGGGACTCCAATCCTCACTAGTAATCTTTACCCAACAAAGATTACCGCTTCCCATCTTAAGGAGTATGGGATTTGAATATAAATTTAAGTGGCACCCCGAACCACCTTAGGTCGCCACAGGCACCTAATGGAACACTAGTTACATCTCTTAGTAGAAGCGTCGTAGCTCATAGACATTTTTTTTTTAAAACGGTCCCAGCGAGACTCATTAGAGAAAGTAAAATTTAATTTCGCCATCTCTCCCTCCAACAACCATGATACAATGCACACCACTAAGTACCATAGGAAAAGATAGAGCCATGCCACTTTTATTTACATATTTTCGTGATGGATTTTTCGCAGGTCAATACAATAAAAGAAAGCCAAGATTTTCAGCTACACTTGGCCCATCCCAAAAAGATACTACGACCCCTAAAGTAATCACATGACGTCCTCCATATAACAACGGCGGCTACTCCCAAAAAGAAACGCCAGTTCTCTACCCCTCACGCAACCATCACACCCATCCTAGTGCGTGTGGTGGTGGTGGCGGCAACATCCCCCTAAACACTCCGTCTCGGCGGACATGAACTAATAGAAACTCCTAGATGATTGGGCCCCCATCCAGGCCCACATCGTACATAACCAGCACTCACACTCGCACAAATGCCAGTCCAGGGATGGTGACGCTGTCGATCTCCGTACATTCTACTTCTACATTCAAGGGGAGGCCATAGAAGGTCCCTCGCGTGACGGTAGGGAACGACATCTTTCTAATCTGAAATGTTGGTCCCCGAAGGGGTGAGTACAGCCACTTAGCAGGTAAAAGATCAAATAACCACTCAATGCATCACACAATATAATCATAACATAGTACATGCCATTCATGCCTCCAAGCATAACTTACTTTGCGGCCATGCATATACAAACACACTATATGTACATACATCTTCATATACTCATCACAATCATATCACATACATATCATCATGCCATAGGTGATCATCATCATATCGTATATGCATGTCATCATGCCATAAGTTATCATGATATCATGCATATAGGTGATCATCATTATATCATATATGCATGTCATCATGCCATAGGTGATCATCATCATATAATATATGCATGTCATCATGCCATAGGTGATCATCATCATATCATATCATATATGCATGATTCAATTTCCACTTTTAACTTTCAATTCGATCACCACATCACTCTTTCCCGGGATCAATAATTGCATCACATACTTTATCACTCACACCCCAACTTGGCATCACGAGAAAAACCTCCGGTACACACCACCGGGCATCCGGCACCCTCACATTCCGGGCATCTCGCATCACGAGGCATCCCCTTGGGCAAAAACCTCCGAGGCTTCCGGCACCCAACCATTCCGGGCATCTCGAAACTCCCGAGGACATCTGGCCATGTATCTCAATACAATCCAGGCATCTGGCAGCCCCCATCCCGGGCATCCCGACACTCCCAGGGCATTATCATCCGCCTCCAACAGTTTCATCATTTATCGTAATTTATGTTCATCCATTTATGTCTCAACTCAGCATGGCAAATGATGTAATGGCAAACAAGATCACTTTCATCCTTTTAATTTTTATATGCATTTCCAATCATCATCATACATGCAGCAAGATACAATTACTAGAGACAATATGATCCATGGAATCCATACAACTTATAATAGTTCATAATACATGCCTTTTTGAAACTTACTAAATTCCAGATTGCACAATTTTGGAAAATATTTAAATTAAATATTAATATGACCCTCAAAAATCACAAAATCAGAGCATGTACTAGATAAGACATAGAGGTAACAATTTCATGAAGAACACATGCCCAAAAGAGCTTCACACAAAGAGACAGTTCACACATTGCAACATGCGAAAATTCGGACAAAGTCAGATTGCACAGTTTTTGAAATATTTCGATTAAAATACCCGAATGACCTCCAAAAATTATGAAATTTTACCAGGTTATATTCAAGACCCTAAAGTAGATTTTTTATGGAGAAATATAAGCCATATTTGTTCTAGATAATTTTCTACAGACGGTTGAAGCTCCTGTTTCTAGCACCGAAACGCCCGGTTTAGCTATCTCCAAAATATCGAGTTTTTGCCTACTTATCCTTCTTCGTTTCCTCTTAGATTTGGATATTTTTTGCTTCAAGAGGTCCCCTACAACTTTCATCAAGGTATCTAAGTAAAATTTCCAAAGAATGGCCACCATATGGGTCCAAGAATTCTCGGGTGTCCAGTACCGTGTTTCCAGATTTACCATCTTCAAGAGAAAGTCGATTCACTAGGCTAAACATACTCATTTTACCTCAAATTTTAGTATGTTAGTATTTAGGATGTTCTCTACAAGTTTTATGAAGAAGTCGAAGTGAGATTCTCGGTAAAAATCAACATACAACCCACAAACTACCAAAAGGTCAGCAAAGCAGTTCCAGATCTAGGGTCTTCGTAGGAAGAGGGTTTTACCCCTTAAATCTCAACCATTTTATCCCAGATTTTATTATGTTATATTTTGAAATATTTTATACAACTTTCATGAAGGAGTCGAAGTTAAAATCCAGCTCGAAACATGCATGCAAGCCTCCACAAGTTTCTGGGTCAGGCGGTTTACACGAGATCAGCAAGCATTTTCAAGAACAAACCACATTAGCTCCGGTTCCTTGCCTCTAAAAATCCTAGATTTCAACCACACATGCAAGAAATACATGCAAGAGTAGAAAGTGGATCCTAACTTGCCTCTAAGGTCAAGAGACCGACAGCACACGGGCGGCGACGGGCGGACGAACGGCGAGCAGCTCCTTCTCCTCCTCTCTCGGCCTCACTCTCTCTCGCGCAACTCCCTCTCTCTCTCGCAACTCTCTCTCTCCCTTTGGCTTGGATGGAAACCCCTCACCGGCCACTCTCTCTCTCCCTTTTATTTCCCCAAAACTCCATCATTAGCAATCATGGTTTGCCTCTCCACAAGCCAATGCATGTAATCCTCTCCTTGCCACTTGGCAAAGCTCATGCAAAGTGGGCTTGGGATTATTTGGGCCGGCCTCCCTTGTGGCCGACGACAGCCCATTTGTGGGCCTCAATGGGCCAACCACCTTGGCCCATCAAAAGTCCACTCTTGGGCCTAAGGCCCAAACCTAAATAAAAATCAAAATTTTCCCTTTTATTCTTTCTTTTATAAATTTTAAATTTTAAATTCCACATGGCCAAAATCTTGTAGCATTTTATTTATATGAATTTAGTCTATGAGGTGCATAGCCAAGAATAGATTATTCTCATTAATTTTTCTTATAATACTAATTTAAAAATTCATGAACACAAGCATATATCACTTAGTCTTAAGAGAAAACTAATGGCTAAAGCATAAACCATAGATAATTTCATTACCTAATTATGGGCTTTAATACACCTTAGAGCTTGTCTTGAATTTTTGGGATGCCACAATTTAGTGGGAGGATCTATTTCATTTAAAGGCCAAAATGAAATAGTTATTTTTGAAAGATACAATAGCTAACAATTTATTTTCTGCAACAGATATATTATTACTCTGAAAATTGTAAACACAAACCCATTCGCTTCTATACTTGACAAGAATTGTTTGACTGGACCCAATTTCACTGACTGGGTGAGGAATTTGAGAAGTATTCTCAATTTGGAAAAATTGGGTATGTGTTTGATGAAAAGATGCCAAACTCCTTTCCTGAGGGTGTGACCCAAGAGGGGAGTGTCACTTATGATTAGTGGCATGACAATGACTTAAAAGTTAGATCATATATGTTTGCTTCTATGAAAAATGAATTACAAAAGAAGTATGAATCTATGAAAGATGCTAGGTCGATCATTTTGCACTTTTGATGAAAATGGTCGAACCTTTAGATATGAGATATCTAAGGCATTGTACCATATGAGGATGGTTGAATGATCATCAGTTAATGATCATGCTTTGAAAATGATCTAGCACATTGAAGAATTGGCTAGGTTAAATCTCATTATGGATAACAAGTTAGCTATGGATTTGATCCTCCAATCTTTACCCAATTCCTTCTTTGGTTTTGTCCAAAACTTTCATATACATAAGATGGAGAAAACTCTCACTGAGTTACATAGCATGCTAATAGTTTATGAGAAGAAAATGCACAACACGAGACCAAATGTAGCGGCTATGGCTAAGACTTCTTCTTCAGAGGGTAAGACTATTTTAAAGAAAAAGAAACGAAAGAGGCTTGTCAAACCTGTTGTGCAACCAAAACCCAAGATTGATAAAGGGAAATGTCATTACTATGGTGTAAAAGGGTACTGGAGGAGGAACTGTAAGAAGTACCTCACGAGCTTGAAGGTCAAGCCCAAGGACTAACCTAATAAAGGTGTGGTGTCTATGCTTATGAAACTAATCTTATGGTTAGTGCTGAATCTAGCTCATGGGTTCTAGATTCTGCCGCAACTTCACATATTTGTATGTCTTTGCAGAATCTGGAAACAAGCAAGATGCTAGGGCGAAATGAGATTGTCCTGACATTTGCCAATGGAGCAAGAGTTGTTACGTTAGCTATAGGGGCTTTGCATTTATGTTTGCCTTCTGGACATGTATTGGTTTTAAAGAACTATTTGTATTATAAAAATGCTGTCAGGAACATCATCTCTATACCTCGTTTGAGTAAAGAGAATTATGAATTTTCTTTTACTAATGATGTATGTTCTATTTATCATAATAGAAGATGTGTTGGTTCTAGCTTATTAACCAATAATCTTTATACCATTATAATGTACGGTAATGCGATTACTGATGTCAATAAGCAAAATAGAATTGATATAAATGTCATAACTAATAAACGCCCTAGAGATAATCCAAATAAAAAGTATGTTTGGCATCTCCGATTAGGTCATATTGGAGAAGACAAAATTAACAAGTTGAGTAATAATGGGTACATTGATCCAGCAAATTTTGAGTCATACTCAACTTGTGAGGCGTGTCTTCTAGGAAAAATGATCAAAGTGTCATTTGTGGGACATAGTGCGCGAGCCGCTGACATATTAGGATTAATACATATAGATGTATGTGGACCAATTAATGAAACGGCTAAAGTTGGTTATAATTACTTCATTACCTTCATTGATGATCAGTCACAGTATAGTTATTTATACCTTATGAAGTATAAATTCGAATCCTTTGAAATGTTCAAGGAATTCAAGGCCAAAGTTGAGAAACAAATAGGAAAATATATTAAGGCTCTTCAATAAAATCAAAGAGGTGAATACCTTAGTAATAAATTCCTTGACTATCTTAAAAGGAATGGCATTTTATCACAATGGACACCTCCTGGAATTCTAGAACATAATAGTGTATCTGAACGAAGAAATCGTATTTTATTCGATATAATGTGATCTATGATGAGTTACACCGATTTACCAATATCCCTTTGGGGATATGCCCTTAAGACAGCTATATATATACTGAATAGAGTACCATCCAAATCTGTTCCAACTACACCCTATTGGATATGGCACAGTAAGAAATCTAGTCTTAACAATATTACGAATTGAGGTTGTCTAGCTTTCGTGAAAAAGATGAAAATGAAAAGATTGAAGGCAAGATCTGAACAAGGTCACTTCATTGGATATCAAAAGGAAACTCTTGGATATTATTTCTATTTTCATTTAGACCAAAGAATTTTGGTGAGCAAGCACGCTTCTTTTTTGGAGAATCAGTTCATCCAAGAAGGTGGTGCTGGGTAAAAATAGTCTTGCAAGAAGAAAATAATGAAGTACCAAACAACCGAGTTCAGATACCAATCTCTGATTTAGTGGGAGCTTCTGATACACAATCTCTTAGGAGAAGTGCGAGAATGTCTTGCCCACCTTTCATTATAGACACTCGGTTGATCATATTGAATCATTATTCATTGTGAATGATAGTGATCAACCTGATAATCCTAAAACCTATGAGGAGACGATGTTGGACATCGATTTGGTAAATGGCTAGAAGCCATGAAATCCGAAATGGATTCAATGTATTCCAATGAAGTTTGGACCTTAATCGACCTGCCTAATGATATTATACCAATTGACTATAAATGGATCTTCAAGAGGAAGATGAATGCTGAAGGTCAAATTGGAACTTATAAAGTATGGCTAGTGGAGAAAGGATATCATCAGAAAGAATGAACTGATTATGACGAAACTTTCTCACCTGTAATCATGCTAAAACCATTCGGATTATGTTGGCTATAGATGCACACCTTGATTATGAGATATTCCAGATGGATGTCAAAACAGCTTTTCTAAATGGTTTTCTCGAGGAGGACATCTATATGGAACAGCTACGGGGTTTTGAACCCAATAGTGAAAAACGGAAGGTGTGTAAGCTTTAAGAGATCCATTTATGGACTCAAACAAGCCTCTAGAAGTTGGAATATCAGTTTTGATGAGGTAGTCAAATCATTTGGTTTCATAAAAAATCCGAATGAACCTTGTGTATACAAGAAGATCGGTGGGAATGCAATTATGTTTCTTGTTTTGTATGTCGATGATATACTTTTGATTGGAAATGATGTACTGATGATATCATCGATAAAACTATTTTTGTCACAGAAATTCCTCATAAAATATTTAGGAGAGGCAACCTACATTTTAGGTATCAAGATCTATAGAGATAGCTCAAGACGATTGATTGATCTCTCACAGTCTACGTACATAAACAAAGTGTTAACATGTTTTAATATACAATGTTCCAAAAGAGGATTATTGCAGGCAAGGGATTCGTCTTTCTAAGAAGATGTGTCCCAACACTTCTAAAGAAAGAGAGTGGATGACAAAGATATCATATGCATTCGCTATTAGAAGCATAATGTATGCTATGCTATGTACTAGACCTGATATTGCGCATGCTATAAGTATTACTAGTATATATCAATCTGATCTAAGACAAGAGCATTGGATAGCAGTCAAGAATATTTTTAAGTACTTACGAAGGACTAAGGATTTAATTTTGATATATGAAGGAGAATTTAAAATTATAGCTTATACAAATTCTAATTTTCAATCGAATCCTAATGATTATAAGTCTACGTCTGGGTTTATCTTTACATTCATTGGTGGCGCAGTTAGTTGGAAAGTTCCAAACAAAGCATAGCTATCGATTCCACCACTGAGGCAAAGTATGTCGCTGTTTCTGAAGCAGTTGTTGACACCTAAATTTCGTTATTTTATTTAGGACTTAATCATGTACAAAATTAGAAATTAGTCACTAAAAAAAACAAAAAAAAAAGAAAAAAACAAGAGAAAAAAGAAAAAAGAAAAAACAACACAAAAAAAAACGCCTAGGGGTCGGGTCGAGCCAGATCTGGCTTTGGCCCGGCTCGTCGCCTGCCTCTCTTTCCCCTGCGTGACCCAAGCCCTCTCCCTTTGGTCCAGCCCACATCCCACTTGTCTTCTTCTTGGTGTCTTCATGTGCGAAGCCTGCACCAAAAGAAAAGGAAAAGCATCAATGTCAGAAAAAAAAAAAAAAGGAAAAAGAAGAGAGCGAATAGGAAAGGAGGGAGAGAAACAGAGGAGAAAAGAGAGGAAGACGAGAAAGGAGAGCATGGGGCACAAAGAGGGAGAAAACCAAAAACTAGGGAATAGAGAGAGAGATACAGGGAGAGAGCTCGAGAAGAGGGAGCCGTGCCACCGCCACCGTTGCCAACGAGCCACCCAATCGTCACCGTTCGCCACCGTCTTCCCCAGAACCCAAATATGAAGAAACGGAGGGGAGGAGGGTAGCGGCAGTGCTGCCCAACGCCATCCGAGCCAATGTCCTCCTCGCTGCCTCAACCCGACACCGCTTGACCAACCGAGACCGCCATTGTCTTCCATGGAACCTAGATCTGGAGAAACTGAGGGAGCAGCTCACCGCCAAAGCCACCTGCAAGTCTACCCATTCTCCCCGACGCCGAGCCGCCGTTCTCTACCGCTCGAGCGATGCCCACACCTTCGCGCCGTTGTTGCTGAAGCGTCAAACCTTTGCCAGCACCGTCAGTAGAAGCCCGAGCCACTGCTGCGCCCCACCACGACGCTTGAAGCCGCGCGCATCTCAGCCCATCGTCGACACCACAGCAGCTCGCCACCGTGCCTAAGTGCTGCCCGCCTCCATCGGCGACGACCCGCCACGCTCTGCCTGCAACTGTGAGGACCGCCGCGTCTCTGCCCCTACTCTGCCACGCCTCCACTTGTAGAACCCACGAGCCCTGTAGCAGCTCGCCACTGCCTGCCGCATCTCTGTTGCCACCTATTGCATCACCGCCGCCACCGTTGTCAGCGCCACCAAGAAGCCCTAGGGCTACGGCCATGAACCGGGTCATGCGAGTCGAGCGCGGGTCACGAAATGAGTGTTTGAACGATTTGGGCTGAGTTTGGGCTTGAGCTGTTTTTGCTTGCGAGCTTAGGGATTTAAGAACTTAAGGGCTTAGGGAGTTGTGGGCTTCATTTTTAAAATAAAAGAGATTGGGCTAGATTGGGCCCATTGGTTGGGCCCAATCCAAACCGAAGATAGGCTCGACCAAGGCTGGTCGGGCCGGTTCGGCCGGCCCCCTATTTGGACTGAATTGGGGTCCGATTGGAGACCAAACCTAATCCGCGTTGACCAAGTTGGGTCGAATCGAACCTGACCCGACCCAGTTCACCTTTTTTTAAAATCAAAATTTAATTTTAAAAAATTTTAAATTTTAAAAATTTGAAAAATATTTTCTTTAAAAAGTTAAAAAATCTAAACAAATTTTGAAAATTAAAAAATGTAGGCTTTGATTGGAAATGACCATGTATTGTCAGTATAGTATATTTAGGCCTTTAATTGCTCGTATATTGATTATATTGCATGTTTAATTTACTTGTTTAACTATGTTTGCAATTGCTTAGTGGCATGTGTTAATTTTACTGCAATTAGGATCTTGATAGTTATTATTGTTACTTTAATGATTGCGCACCCACATGATTACCTTACGTGTTATTGGATAAGTATAAAATCAATCCAAACTGCTTGCCAAAAAAAATCATTTTGTTAAAATGAACAAGATTAGGTACCGAAAGGGCACTAATTGGTCAATTAGTGTAATCAAGTCCTCGACCCTAGATTCTTTGGTTGCGTAGGAAGTGAGATACACTCCCATATCTCACTTAGTTTCTAGCCGACCCCAATAGATGTGGCATCCGAAATTTTGTAACGACCCTTAGATATACGATGGTCCACGACTAAGTGATGAGAGTATCATCGGATTATGACATTGGCTCATAGCATCATTGGATCGATGAGTCACATGTGGAAATAGTTTGATCGTCGAATAAACTACAGATTCATCAAAGTCTCCTTAAGGTCATTAGTGGGACCAATCTCAGTCATGTCTAGCCGACCATGGAACAATAAAAGAATTTGGATCATGAAAGAGTACATTTGATAAATTGTTGAACCATGAAACCCTGGGATCAAGAATGCCCCATGTATGTGCAAGATCAAGGATTAATTCTAAGGAATTTGGGCCACTAATTTGCTGGCCCAAAACAGCCCAAAGATCCCCATACTAGTCGACACCCTAGTCAACTATGAAGGGAAATCATTGACCAATGATGCCACGTTGCTTTCCCTCGCTCGGCTAGCAGATTAGGATTAAGAAGAGAATTAGTTAAATTGCTGAAGACACGTGGCAAGGAGGAGCAAGGTGTCGAAGGAAGAAATGCATGCTGGACACGTACGAATCCAGCTGCCCTTCATGCGGCCAAACCATGGAAAAACTCCCCTTAAGTTGACTGGTTTTAAGTAAAAACCAGCGGCCATGGTAAACGGTAATTGAGAAGCAAGGCCAGAGGAGGCCACGTTGCTTCTTGTGGAGCAACCAGCGAAGGCCAAGAAAACCCAGCTGGAGACACGCTTCCTCCACTTGTCCTCCATGCATGCATCCACCGAAAATCCTCCTCTTTGTTGGCTAGTTTTTAGCAAAACCAGCAGCTAAGCTGCTCGTGTAAGTGAGCTAAAGAGAGTGACCGAGCAGAATCGAGAGAGAGAGAGAGAGAGGAAATTCGCGGGTGAGCAGCAGGTGGGTGAACAGCGAAGAGGAAGAAGGGACCGCCTTCTTTCGTGCTCGAGCTGCCGCCACCTCGCCGCCGGTTCCCGTCGCTGACCGGCCAAGCCGCGACCCCTAAACCTCCATTTTCAGACAGCTACCGAGTGAGAGAGTTTAAGGCAAGCAATTGTTCTTCATTCTATGTTGTTCCAAGCTGTTTTGCCTAGAAAAGAAGTGAAATAGGTGAGGAGAATGGAGTACTTGAGCTGCATGTGGAGTCTTTGATATGTAGGAGGGTGTTAGATCAAGAAAACTGGTTGTGGATGAGGTGCATGTGCTGGATTTCGAATTTCATGAAGTGTGAGTGCTGAATTTTTTGAACTTGCAAGTGAAACCAAATGAATTTGAGATTCTGACCATGAGGAATCTTAGTGATAATCATGCTGTGGTAAGGTGTATTGTGTGTATGGACAAAGAGTATAATCACAGGAGGTCGAAATCTAATGTATAGGAGGAGTTTTGTGAACTTGTGAACTGTTTTTGTGAAAATCAGTGTGATCTCAGGCGACATTTTAAATTTTCTGTAATTATCTGACCACAATTTCATTTCGAACCCTTGATGAAAGTTTTAGAGCACATCTTCATGAATAACATATCCAAAATTCAGAGAAAATAAACAAAGTATGACCCTCGACATAATTTTCCTACAAAAATATGAAATCTGGAATTTTACAGAATGTTGGGTAGGAAGAAAATCGATGTTTTAGCCTCGGTGCCTATGGAATCTGACTTAGTGTTCTTCTTGAGATTTGTTCCTCTAGGTCTTATCGATAACGTGTCAAAATTTCATAATTTTTCTGCGCCCGTTTAGTAATTAATACGAATTGTTGCTAAAACTGCGCAATTGTAGAAATTAAGTTACTGTTTTGAGATTTCTATAGAATTGTCCTATATGAAGTATAGTTCTCGAATTGCCATGTGACTTAGTGATGCCGATGGTGGGAGGTTTGTGACTTGATGATGCTGATGGTGGGATATTGTGATTGATAAAAAGTTTATGAGATATCTTGTTTGACATATGATGATGCATTTGTGAATTAAAATGCAATTTGTTTGATAAAAGGGTTCATGAGATATCTTGTTTGACCTATGATGATGCATTTGTGAAATTAAAATGCGATTTGTTACCCATTGAACCCTCGGATTAATGATGCCCCGGGAGTCGGGATGCCCAAAGGATCGAGTGAGTCGATGCCTTGTGGATGCCCAGTGGCCTTAAATGGCTGAATGCCGGAGGTTATTCCCCGGGAGTTTTGGGATGCCCAGTAGTATGCTAGTCGGTACGTAAATCCAGATGGCCAGGGTAACCATTTTCATGGGAGGCCCTCGAGGTTCCTCGTGATGCCAGGTGGGGTACGAGATGCCTGGAGGCGTGATTCTCTCCAGATGCCCGGTGGCCATAAATGGCTGAATGCCGGAGGCTTTCGCGATGCCTGGAAGGATGTGAATGCTGGAGGAATGCAAACTGTTAAAAGTATGCCCTAAAATTAATTAACTAATTAAAAAAAAATTAAAGCTTCATGCATGTGCACGAATTCGTGCACATGCACGAAACATAATGGTTAGCGGTTGCTGACCATTATGCACGAAGCATGGATGGTCAGCAACCGCTGACCATCATGCCAAGATCGTGCATGAGCGGTTGCTCATGCACGATCGTGTGCTTTGGACGATCAGCAACGGTTGCTGATCGTCCATTGATTAGCAACCGTTGCTGGTCAGTTTTTAGTATAAAACAATTGAGGGATGAGAGAAAATGGGCTGTTGAAAAACAGAGAAAAGTGTGGGCGTGCTTCTTGTGTTTTTACAAACATACGAGAGTAATTTCTTTTTCTGAAAAAGAGAGCAAATTGTGTACGTGTTCTTGTGTCTTTGAGACGCAAGAAAGAAGAACGTTATCACGTTCGGGTCGTGACTATTATACATCAAGGATACAACGGTTTGTTTCCACGTGATTGCTAGCACGATCGAAGTGGAGAATATCCGAAGGTTCTCTCTTCCGTTCGACGTTCGTTGTTGGTGTGTCTGAACTAGAGGTCCGACGCTTGTGGGACTCGAATTGTAGAACATCCGAACCGACTCTTTTCAAAGCGCGCTTCGAGACGTAATTCGTTTAACTCCCTTTTATGTTTAGATTTTTTATTAAAATGCACGAACAACGCCTTAGGAGAATCATGTGTAAAATATATATGTGTTGCCGCTGCGTACTTTATGTTAATATTTCTTATACATGATTCATGAAACCCAACAGTGGTATCAGAGCCAACCTTAGGCGTTTTCGTGCGTTTAATTGATTTATAGTTCAAATATATTTTTGCATTCTAATGGCCAATTTACTTTTGTTAAGAGAATTGGTTCTCTTGCTCTTATGTGGCCTATAGAAGTTGATTGATTTGTGTGATAAATTTAATCAACAAAGCAAAAATTAGAACTAAATCAATTTTGAATCAAAAATCTGTAACTTGTTAAACTTGATTTTATATTTTGCAAATGATATGCAGAATTTTATGCATGTCTTCCAGAGCTTTAAATTTTGAATTTATGGCTCGTAAGGAAGGGTGGTGATCATGGAAAAATCCCTAATTGTTGTGATTGTTGTATGGATGAATGTATGATGATTACAGGTATTCTTTTTGGGGATGTAATTATTAAATGGAGGCTGCGTCCTTCTTTTATATTTATTTTTACGAAATGTAATTTTAGTATAGTTTAATATTTCAATTATTGCTGTAAATACTACAAGAGAGGAGCCATTGGAGGAGCCATTAAACCGGTGAGCTCTCTGGGCCCAGTCTTTGAAGAGTTCAAAGATTGAAGAAAAAGTGAAGAGCATGTCCATATTATTAAAACATTAAAATGGCTAAATTGGTCTTTTTGGCTCGAGACCCATTGAACCATAATTCCATGATCACCACATAGGATAGATATTATGTGATATCTATTTATTTATTGTGTTTATGGTATCGTGCATGTTAAACCGGTTAATGTGCAAAGTGAGACCATTAATAACGACCCGAATCTCCTTACAAAGAATATTAAGTCGAAACGGGTTTCGGACTCGTGGCCTTCCATTGTCGTGGTTTGATCCAATATTATAGTAGTTAACTAACCGGTTATGGATACATAGGGGTTAATTACCATTTATAATATTGGACCACTCCATTATGCATATGATGCTGTGGGGTTGGAGCCAAATGATTTCTAATAACTGTCAGGTGAGGGAATCATTTGTGTTTTCAATACTTGCATGAGACGATGGGCTAGACTTAACTATGATCATGATACCAATAACTGTTAGGTGAGGCTTTCATGGTCTAGAGGCCGAAGTTATGATTGAGACTCGCATATGATGTGTTGAACAAGCTGCTTCACTCACTAAGTTCATAGGACACCAATAACTGTTAGGTGAGGTGGACTTTGGACTAGTGGGACTCCAATCCCCACTAGTAATCTTTACCCAACAAAGATTACTGCTTCCCATCTTAAGGAGTATGGGATTCGAATATAAATTTAGTGGGAGGATCTATTTCATTTAAAGGCCAAAATGAAATAGTTACTTTGAAAGATACAACGGCTAACAATTTATTTTCTGCAACAGATATATTATTACTCTGAAAATGGTGACCACAAACCCACTCGCTTCTATACTTGACAAGAATTGTTTAACTGAACCCAATTTCACTGACTGGGTGAGGAATTTGAGAATTGTTCTCAATTCAGAAAAAATTGGGTATGTGCTTGATGAAAAGATGCCAACCTCTTTTCCTGAGGGTGGGACCCAAGAGGAGCGTGTCACTTATGATAAGTGGCGTGACAATGACTTAAAAGTTAGGTCATATATGCTTGCTTCTATGAATAATGAATTACATAAGAAGTATGAATCTATGGAAGATGTTGGGTCGATCATTTTGCACTTAAAGGAATACTTTGATGAGAATGGTCGAACCTCTAGATATGAGATATCTAAGGCATTGTACCATATGAGGATGGCTAAAGGATCATCTGTTAATGATCATGCTTTGAAAATGATCTGGCACATTGAAGAATTGGCTATGCTGAATCTCGTTATGGACAATGAGTTAGCTGTGGATTTGATCCTCCAATCTTTACCCGATTCCTTCTCTGGCTTTGTCCAAAACTTCCACATGCATAAGATGGAGAAAACTCTTGCTGAGTTACATAGCATGCTGGTAGTTTATGAGAAGGAAATGCATAACACGAGGCCAAATGTAGTGGCTATGGCTAAGGCTTCTTCTTCAAAGGGTAAGACTGTTTTAAAGAAGAATAAATGGAAGAGGCCTGCCAAACCTGTTGTGCAACCAAAACCCATGATTGATAAAGGGAAATGTCATTACTATGGTGTCAAAGGGCACTGGAGGAGGAACTGTAAGAGGTACCTCGCGAGTTTGAAGGTCAAGCCCAAAAACCGACATTTTGAAGGTATGGTGTCTATGCTTATTGAAACCAATCTTATGGTTAGTGTCGAATCCAGCTCATGGGTTCTAGATTCTGCTGCAACTTCACATATTTGTATGTCTTTGCAGAATCTGGAAATAAGCAAGATGCTAAGGCGAAATGACATTGTCCAGACGTTTGCCAATGGAGCAAGAGTTGCTGCATTAGCTATAGGGACTTTTCATTTATGTTTGCCTTCTGGACATGTAATATTTTTAAAGAACTGTTTGCATTATAAGAATGCTGTTAGGAACATCATCTCTATACCTCGTTTGGGTAAAGAGAATTATGAATTTTCTTTTGCTGATGATGTATGTTCTATTTATCATAATAGAATATGTGTTGGTTCTAGCTTATTAACCAACAATCTTTATACCATTACAATGTCCGGTAATGCGATTACCAATGTCAATAAGCAAAATAGAATTGATATAAATGCCATAACTAATAAACGCCCTAGAGACGGTCCAAATAAAAAGTATGTTTGGCATCTCCGATTAGGTCATATTGGAGAAGACAGAATTAACAAGTTGAGTAATGATGGATACATTGATCCTTCAAATTTTGAGTCATACTCGACTTGTGAGGCATGTCTTCTAGGAAAAATGACCAAAGCGCCTTTTGTGGGACAAAGTGCGCGAGTTGCTGACATATTAGAATTAATACATACAGATGTATGTGGGCCAATTAATGAAACTGCTAGAGGTGGTTATAATTACTTCATTACCTTCACCGATGATCAATCATGGTATGGTTATTTATACCTCATGAAGTATAAATCTGAATCCTTTGAAAAGTTCAAGGAATTCAAGGCTGAAGTTGAGAAACAAACAGGAAAATGTATTAAGGCTCTTCGATCGGATCGAGGAGGTGAATACCTTAGTACTGAATTCCTGGACTATCTTAAAGAGAATGGCATTTTATCACAATGGACACCTCCTGGAACTCCGAAACATAATGGTGTATCCGAACGAAGAAATCGTACTTTATTAGATATGGTACGGTCTATGATGAGTTACACCGATTTGTCATATCCCTTTGGGGATATGCCCTTGAGACTGCTGTATATATACTGAATAGAGTGCCATCCAAATCTGTTCCAACTACGCCCTATGAGATATGACATAGTAGGAAACCTAGTCTTAATCATATTAAGATTTGGGGTTGTCCAGCTTTCGTAAAAAAGCTGAAAATGGAAAAATTGGAGGCAAGATCTGAACAAGGTCGCTTCAATGGATATCCAAAGGAAACTCTTGGATATTATTTCTATTTTCATTCAAACCAAAGAATTTTGGTATGCAAGCACGCTTCTTTTTTGGAGAATCAGTTCGTCCAAGAAAGTGGTGTTGGGCGGAAAATAGTCTTACAAGAAGAAAATAATGAAGTATCAAACAACCGAGTTCATATACCAATCTCTGATTCAGTGGGAGCTTCTGATACGCAACCTCTTAGGAGAAGTGCGAGAATGTCTCGCCCACCTGCTTGTTATAGACACTCGGTTGATCATATCCAACCATTATTCATTGTGAATGATAGTGATCAACCCGGTGATCCTAAAACCTATGAGGAGGCGATGTTGGACATCGATTCTGGTAAATGGCTAGAGGGCATGAAATCCGAAATGGATTCAATGTATTCCAATGAGGTTTGGACCTTGACTGACCTGCTTGATGGTATTGTACCAATTGGCTGTAAATGGATCTTCAAGAGGAAGATGAATGTTGAAGGTCAAATTGGAATTTACAAAGCACGGCTGGTGGCGAAAGAATATCGTCAAAAAGAAGGAATTGATTATGACGAAACTTTCTCACCTATGGTCATGCTAAAATCCATTCGGATTATGTTGGCTATAGCTGCACACCTTGATTATGAGATATTTCAAATGGATGTCAAAATGGCTTTTCTAAATGGTTTTCTCGATGAGGACATCTATATGGAACAGCCACAGGGTTTTGAATCCAATAGTGAAAAACAGAAGGTGTGTAAGCTTAAGAGATCCATTTACGGACTCAAACAAGCCTCCAGAAGTTGGAACATCCGTTTTGATGAGGTAGTCAAATCGTTTGGCTTCATCAAAAATCCGGATGAACCTTGTGTATACAAGAAGATCAGTGGGAGTGCAATTGCATTTCTAGTTTTGTATGTCGATGATATACTTTTGATTGGAAATGATGTACCAATGATATCATCGATAAAACTATTCTTGTCACAGAAATTCTCCATGAAAGATTTAGGAGAGGCAACCTACATTTTAGGTATCAAGATCTATAGAGATAGATCAAGACGATTGATTGGCCTCTCACAATCTACGTAAATAGACAAAGTGTTAACACGGTTTAACATGCAATGTTCCAAGAGAGGATTATAGCCTTTTAGGCAAGGGATCCGTCTTTCTAAGGAGATGTGTCCCAACACTCCTGAAGAAAGAGAGCGGATGGCAAAGATACCATATGCATCCGCTATTGGAAGCATAATGTATGATATGCTATGTACTAGACCTGATATTGCGCATGCTGTAAGTACTACTAGCAGATATCAATCTGATCCAGGAGAAGAGCACTGGATAGCAATCAAGAATATTCTTAAGTACTTGCGAAGGACTAAAGATTTATTATTGATATATGGAGAAGGAGAATTTAAAGTTGTAGCTTATACTGATTCCGATTTTCAATCGGATCCTAATGATTATAAGTCTACGTCCGGGTTTGTCTTTACATTCAATGGTGGTGCAGTTAGTTGGAAAAGTTCCAAACAAAGTATAACTGCCGATTCCACCACTGAGGTAGAATATGTAGCTGCTTCTGAAGCAGCAAAGGAAGCCGCTTGGATGAAGAAGTTTATTTCTGAACTTGGAGTCGTTCCTTCAATTGAGCAACCGATCACATTGTTTTGTGACAACAATGGGGCGATAGCTCAAGCTAAGGAACCAAGGTCTCACCAGAAGTCCAAGCATATTGAGAGACGCTTCCATCTCATCAGAGAAATTGTTGGGAGAGGTGATATCGCCTTGCAAAAAATTGCCTCAGCAGAAAACGTGGCAGATCCCTTCACTAAGGCCTTACCTCAATCTTCTTTTGAAAGACATATTGACAAAATGGGTTTGAGGTACCAGACAAGTTGGCTTTAGTGCAAGTGAGAAATTGTTAAATGTATGCCCTAAAGTTGCTATGTAATAGTTACATATTAGGGATTTCAGTTGTACTTTCATTATTATTATTTAATTAATGGCAATGACGTATTCATTCATTTGTCCAATTATTTTATATTAATGAATGATTCCATAAGATCAGTTGCAACTAGAGCTGTTCTTGAGACGTCAAGAATATATGTGACTGGTTCATAGTTAGACTGAATCTTTAAATCGTTCCCGGTCGATGGATTATTGAGTGGATATTAATAATCCTATTGAGGCCGGTGTGTTCTTAACTTCACCATTAAGTATTGGATACTTAAGGGAATGATGAGTCACATGTCATTGGGTATTATGATGCCTGAGTTAAAACACAGGTGTTTGTATTAGACAAATTCACTGAACGTGACGCATATGGAACGATTAGCGACATGGAAGCTTTTAGCGTGGTCAATGTCTAATTGTTCATGCTTTGGTCTTGTGTAAATAATCCTTAGACCTGAGGCACAGTGTTAACTTGTGTATCGAACAACTATGGTTCACGGGTGCACATAATGCCGGGTCGTCGATCCGTCTTTATACTTGATGGTCATAGTTTGTTCATATATGAAGTTACACGTGTGCGCAATATGGAATCTGTCTCCTTGTTATATGCAAGGTATGATAATGATGTCCTATGCGATCTAATTGTGACACTGCATTGAAATCCTCGGCCGAGGTTGTAACCGAGAATAAATTGTTTATGTCTTGAATAAAATGCATGTCAATTAGATTTGTGCATATGATCGAATTAATGACTTGACAAATATTCCATGGTCTTTGTTTGATCGGGACATAGTAAGACAGAGGGATTGAATTACACTGTAGCCAAAGCTGACAGGTTCATTATGTTCTTAAAGTATTCACACTATCTGGGTAGCCATGACATATTGCTAGATGTCAATCGTGGCTTGTAAGACCCAAAGATTAATCGGGACAATTAATTCTTTTGGAAGTACTAATGTGTTAGTACAAGTCTTACTACCAGCTTAGTGATGAACCTAGGGATGTCACACACCATAAACAATTAGGATGACGTGGAACAAGAGAAAAATATTATTGCAAATGTGTTTGCAATTACTGCAATCGAACTGAGTCGATTTGAAATTAAATTAAATGAGATTTAATTTAATTTGTATTATAGTCACGAGCCTACTTGCATATGATGCACACGCATGCCCAAAGTGGATATATGTTAACATACCAAACAAGTTGGCTTTAGTGCAAGTGGGAGATTGTTAGAAGTATGCCCTAAAATTAATTAACTAATTAAAAAAAAAATTAAAGCTTCATGCATGTGCACGAATTCGTGCACATGCACGAAGCATAATGGTTAGCGGTTGCTGACCATTATGCACGAAGCATGGATGGTCAGCAGTCAGCAACCGCTGACCATCATGCCAAGATCGTGCATGAGCGGTTGCTCACGCATGATCGTGTGCTTTGGATGATCAGCAACGGTTGCTAATCGTCCACAACCGTTGCTGGTCAGTTTTTAGTATAAAACAATTAAGGGATGAGAGAAAATGGGCTGTTGAAAAACAGAGAAAAGTGTGGGCGTGCTTCTTGTGTTTTTAGAAACATACGAGAGTAATTTCTTTTTCTGAAAAAGAGAGCAAATTGTGTGCGTGTTCTTGTGTCTTTGAGACGCAAGAAAGAAGAACGTTATCGCGTTCGGGTCGTGACTATTATACATCAAGGATACGACGGTTTGTTTCCACGTGATTGCTAGCACGATCAAAGTGGAGAATATCCTAAGGTTCTCTCTTCCGTTCGACGTTCGTTGTTGGTGTGTCTAAACTAGAGGTCCGACGCTTGTGGGACTCGAATTGTAGAACATCCGAACCGACTCTTTTCAAAGCGCACTTCGAGAGGTAATTCGTTTAACTCCCTTTTATGTTTAGATTTTTTTATTAAAATGCACAAACAACGCCTTAGGAGAATCATGTGTAAAATATATATTTGTTTCCGCTGCGTACTTTATGTTAATATTTCTTATACATGATTCATGAAACCCAACACAAACATTGGTCCTCCGGGGATGAAACCTTTTGAAAAATAAAATGAATGATTTGACTATAAATGTGTGGGGCAGAATATGTTGTCATCATATTGAAGGGTTTCATGATTGTGATCTGATTATGTGGCATATGATTCTTATAGAATTTGCAATTGCTTTAGTATTGAAGAATTCCATGATATTGATATCCATTTATCCCTTGTCTCCCTGCCTTGTCTATCTTGTATGAAATTAGATGATGATTGTTATGCTCGATATAGCTTGTTGAATCTTTTGCTGCTGAGTGGTCGTACTCACCCCGTTTGGGGACTAACATTTTAAACTAGACAAGATACCTCTACCACCACCGCCACCAGCAGATGGATTGAGTGGTTGGATATGGCCGCGAGGAGGAGGACAGCAAAGGAAGGAACTTTTGGACGCGGACAATGATCGATGGACTTTAAGTATATGACTGTTGGAAGAGATATCGGTCATCTTTTGAAATATAGCCGAGTATAGAAAACTTTGGCATTTTGATATACCGACGAATGACGTCCATCAAGTTATGTAAATAAAGTGTACGGCTTTAACTTTCATAAAATGTTTAGTTGGTGTGCACTGTTTTCTAAATATAGGAAAGGGAGTTGTTGGATACGCTTCTGCCATATAAATTGCGTAGGGACCGACCTAAAAGATATAAACCCCCAGGATTGATGGACCTTCAGGTCACGGAAGAGAAAGGTAAGCAAACTGTGGCGACCCTGATAGATCGAAGGGCGGTTCGGGGGGGTGCTACAATAGACTAGTGGCAACTTCTTTTGTGCACAATTTCTAAAAAATATCCCAATGTCACTCGGGGTATGGGCTTGGGAGAGTTTGCGCCTAATCATGGGCCTTAGGCCTGTCCTTTGGGCAGTACCCCTAAACTTGTTCCATCCCCCTGAGGGTAGGTCACAACAGTTTGGCGACTCCGTTGGGGACTTGGTTTTAAACTTTAGTGGACTTAGGCCAAAATTAATCTTGTTCAAAAATATTTTTGTTTAGCAACGAAGTTATTATGTGTATCCATAACATGTCGAATATTGAATGCTTATGAGAGTTATAAGGGGTGGTGATTTCTAACCTTTGTTTTGTAGGAGGTGTAAGAGTGAATGGCTTATTTATGTTTGAAGTGCCGATTGTTTTTAAATGATCATGCATGAGTCCCCTACATTACACTACACTATAGTACACACTACCTGCCGCTGGACCTAGGCTGCATAGGATCACTTACGATGGTGTTGAGATGGATACCACTCCAACTACAAGCATGTAGTACGAGTCATCCATCTCATCCCTGAAACTTCTTTCTTGATGTCAGAGGTCCCCACCCTGGTCTGCGAGCATGTGACACAAATCGGTCCTTTGACGAAGCCAGAGTCATGGGTAACACAACCTAGCCGCGAGCTTGTTGGTTCAATCTTGTGATCCCATGGCTCCATTTTAGGCCGTCTAAAGTAGAAATCGAACCACTGTCCATGCGCATGTCTATGGCATTGACATCACCGCTTAATGAGTAGGGTAAGTTTTTGTTTGAATTCTCTTCTTCACAATTTACTTATTTGCTTTCCTTTTGGTCAGTCCATGATTAATTAGGTCGATCATACGATGGGGGTACCCGACCTTCGCTTCATCTCCGTCTCGAAAGTCGAGCTTCGCGCGTGGTGGGATAAATTGGATCTAATTGGCTGTAATTGGGTGCGATCATATGTTGGACATTTACTTCCCCTATTAGAGATAGAAATTTATTCTGGTGTAGTAAGCATTAGCGCATGTTTGGTGCCCTGAAACTTGCACATTTATACTCGGTGATCACAAACTCACTCCAACCCTTGAAGAATACAGTGTTGCCATTGGAAAGACCTTGGTGTCGGAGTTAGCTAGTCCACCTGTTGGGACTGAACATGCATCGACATTATCTGAGTTCCTTAGAATTAAGGGAGAGGACATGAGAAAAGTTTTGTAAGCCAATCACAAAGCCTGCCTGTTTTCATTCCTAAATGAGCTTTTTCAAAACACCCCATTTTTCCAAAAGAATATAATCTTCCTATTAGCTTTCTTCGGGTTCGTGATATTCCCACATTGTAGGAACGCCATTAACTCTTCCATGGCATGGGCTGTTCGTGAGGCGTGTATGGGAAAGAGCTTTGTTAATGCCATCCTAACCGAAACTTTTCTTTCCCTTACTCATTTTAAAGAAAGTAAAAACAAAGCTTTCCATGCTCCTCCTGAACTCTTGCAAATTTTGTTCTTCTCTCACATTTAGGGATTCGGTAGCTTGATGACCGTGAGCGACATTTCTAACTCTAGCCACCATATCCTAAAGTTTAGGGATAGGAAAATGTTTGCCCCTGATTATCATTATTCTGAGAGGCTAGTTTTCATGACTAACCCCAGACCTGAGGATTTCCAATTGCATGCCAAATGGCTTTGAGTTCAAGAAGCGCGGTTCATGTGTGGGCTTACTGGACCTATTCCTTTGTTGGGAATCACTGGAGTCACCGAATATTACCCAACACGAGTCGCCCGTCAATTTCAAGAGGTTTAGCAGCTTTTGCCGGCGATTTAGAAGGACCTACTCAAGATAGAATTCCCTGACGAATGCTAAGATCAGGAGGATACCGTCGCGTTGGTCAAGTCGATGTGGGATATGTGCCCCTCCTGAAAGCTAATTTAGCTCGAAGAAGAGTTGGAAGGGCAAGAGAAGACTTACTATGCCTCGATGGAATACATATTTAGGCATAAAATCCTAAAGAGCCTATGCCCGAAAATTCCTGACGTGCCATTAAAGACCATCCATTGAGCCGAGATCAAGCACCTCAAAAGGAAGCTTGAAGAAGCCGAGGAGTGTGCCTCGAAGTTGACTCGAGTTAGTGGGGATGTCACAAGCAGGAGCTATCCTCATTAGTTAGATTGAGTCAAGTGCGATATGTAATGGGCCCATGCTCACATATGTTTCAATGTTAAAGAATTTGTCTCGTGTCGCATTATTGGGAGATAAGAGTCATGATTAGCTTTGTTGTTTAGGGGTTTTCTCTTATGTCTTCTCCTGTGTTATATAACAACCCTGCTTTCAATGAAATGAACAAATTGGGGCAATTAGATCTTTGTCATGGATTGACCGCCTAATCATTACTCCATGCTTACATAGGCTTATCTATCCTTGTTCAGGTACTAGTCGATCGATTGTTTTTTATCGATCATCAACACGGCCAAGCGAAGATCCCCAATTCGCATGCACGCAAAAGTCAAAATGGAGAACGAGGACACCAACATATGCATGGCCAAGATGGACGATTAGTTGGCCCAACTCACCACAATGATGGTTGAAATAAGCCAGAAGCTCAAGGAGCCCCTACTGTAGTTGTCACGGGAACATCCACTCCGATGTCGACGGAAGACACGCACGAGGTTGATCCCCCCGGGAAAGAAACTTGTGGCATCCCAAAATTCAAAGTCAAGTTATAAGGTGTGTTAAAGCCTCTAATTAGGTAATGAAATTACCTATGGTCTATGCTTTAGCCATTAGTCTTTTTTTTTATTAGGTGATTTGTGCTTGTGTTTATGAGATTTTAAATTAGATAGATTAATGATAATAATTTATGCTTGGCCATGCACTTTATGGATTAAATTCCTATAAATAAAATGTCACAAGACTTTGGCCATGTGGAATTTAAAATTTAAAACACATAGAAGAAATTATAAAAAGGAAAATTTAAATTTTATTAGGATGGGCCTTAGGCCCATAGGCCAAAGCCTTGATGGACCAAGCTAGTCGGCCCAATTAGGCCCACGAAAGGGGGCTGTCGACCGGCCCAAGAGGAGGCCCAAGAGTGGCCGGCCCAAGCCCAAAAGCCCATTATGAAGACAAGTGGAAAAAGGTCTTCATGCATTGGCTTAGAGAGGGATGGCATGCATTGGTCAATTGGAGTGGCAAACAATGATTGCAAATGATGAGGTTTGGGGGAGATAAAAAGGGAAGAGAGGAAAGAGAATGGCCGGTTAGCCATTCGCCCAAAGAGAGAGAGAGATTGTGCGAGAGAGGGAGAGTGAGGCTGAGAGGGAGGAGAAGCCGAGAGGAAGGAGTCGCCGTCCGTCCGCCATCTGTCGCTGTGTTCGCCGCCGTGTGCCGCCGTCCATTGGTCTAGAGGCAATTTGGAGTCCTTTTGCTGCTCTTGCATGTGTGTGTTACATGTATGTTGTAGAAAAGTCGAATTTAGGGTGATTAGGAGGGGAAAACCGAAGCTTGGATGACTTGTTCTTGTGTGATGTTGCTGTTTTCGTTTGAATCCGTCCGAGTCAGAACTTTGTGAGAGCTTGCATGCATGTTTAGAGTCCGAGTTAGACTTTGATATCTTCATGAAAGTTGTAGCTAACATCTTAAAATAAAACATACTAAAATTTGGTGGAAAATAATGGAGTTTTAAGGGGTTAAACTCTCATCCTACGGAGACCTCAGATCTGGAACGACTTCACTGACCTTTTGATGGATTTGTGGTTGCATGTTGATTTGTGCTAAGAATCTCTCTTCGATTTCTGAATTAAAATTTTAGGGGACATCTTAAGCTACAACATACTCAAATTTGAAGCAAAATGAACAAGTATAACCTAGTAAATCGACTGGATCTTGGAGACGGTAATTCTGGAGATGTAGTACAGGACACCCGAGACTTCATGTACCTAAACGACGACTATACTCTGGATTTTTTACTTAGATCTCTTCATGAAACTTGTATAAAACATCTTGATGTAAAAAATATCCGAATTTCAGAGGAAAGGAAGAAGGATAGGTAGGTGAAAACTCAGTATTTCGGACAAGCATGCACTGGACGATTCGGTGTTGGATCCAGAAGCTTCGTGTGACTGTAGAAACTAATCTAAAAAGAATCTGACTTGGAAGTCTTCATGAAAAATGTACATTAGTGTCTTCGCTATAACTTGGTAAAATTTCGTAATTTTTGGAGGTCGTATGGATATTTTAATCAAATTATTTTGGAAACTGTGAATTCTGATTTCATCCGAAAATTACATGCTGTTTTGTGTGAATTGTGGATTGGTGTGGAATTCTATTTGGCCATGTATTTTGCATAAAATCATTATCCTATTGTATTGATTATCACTTTCCTTAATTTTTATAATTTTTGAGAATTATATAGATATTAAATTTAGTATTTTTGAAAATGGCACAAGCTGGAAATTTAAATAAATGTAAAAAGGGTGTGATAAAGGGATTATTTTAATTGGCATAAATTTCATAAATTTTATTGTACCATGTAGCATGTATGATGAGGTCTTGATGTATGAATGACAATGAATTGAGATGCATGTATGAATTCCATGCTAAATATGATTTGATTGCCATTACATCATATACCATGCTAAATTGAGACCAAAATTGGTGAACATGAATAATGTTAAATGAGGAGATTGTTGTGGCGGATGATAATGCCTGGAATGTATAGAGATACATTGCCGAATGGCCCTGGGAGTTTCAGGATGCCCGGAAAGTTGGGGGTGCCGGAAGCCCTGGAGGTCTGTGCCCAGGGGGATGCCTCGCGATGCCAGTAGGGGTGCGGGATGCCCGGCCAGGGAGTGTAAATGCCGGAAGCCTCGGAGGTCTTTGCCTGATGGGATGTCTCGTGATGCCAGTTAGGATGCGAGATGCCCAGAATGTGGGGGGCCGGATGCCCGGTGGCCTAGAATGGCTGAATGCCGGAGGTTTTTCTTGCGATGCCAGGATGAGGCGTGAGTGTATAATATGAGATGAAATGGGTGATCCGAGGAAGGGTGATGTGGTGATCGAATGGAAAGTTAAAAAGTGGAAAAATTTAACCATGCATGATATGACATAATGATGATGATCACCTATGGCATGATGATATGCATGATATGATATGACATGATGATGATGATCACCTATGGCATGATGATATGCATGATATGATATGACATGATGATGATGATCACCTATGGCATGATGATATGCATGATATGATATGATGATGATGATGATGATGATGATGATGATGATGATGATGATGATGATGACGATGATATGATATGATATGATGATGTCATGATAACGATGATACAAGTATGACATGATAGTATGCATGTATGTGTTATGATTGTGATGATGATGCATGATAGTATATGCATGGCTTCAAGGTAAGTAATGCCTAGAATGCATGAGTGACTTGTATGATACATTGAGTGGTTATTGGATTCCTTTACCTACTGAGTAGTTGTACTCACCCCTTTTGGGGACCAACATTTCAGATTAGCAGCATGCCGCTCCCTACCGTCACGCGGGGTGTGTTTTACGCTCTACCATCCGATGTTAAGGTCGAGTGCGAGGAGTTTGGCTATCCTTCTGTTCCTGGATTGACGTATATTCGAGTGCGCTGTTTAGTCATGTACGACGTGGGCCTGGTTGGGGGCCCGATTGTCTAGGGGTTCATCTCCGTCAACATTCGTCATGATGGGGTGATGCGAGGGATGTTGCCGCTGCCACCGCTTGTTGCACCGGGTTGGGTGTGAGGGCCTGTGCGTGAAGAGTAGGAGCTGGATCTTTTTGGGGATAGTTTAGCCGACACTGGTGATGGGGATTGTTGCACGTGGTGTTGTAGCGGGTCGAGGGTTCTTTTGGGGTTTTAGGCCGGACGTGGCTGAGTCCTGGCTTTTCCTTTTGATGTATCGACCCAAATAAATCCCATCTTGAAAATATATGTAAATAAAGTATCGTGGCTTGTCTATTAATCATGGTGATTAGTGGTGTGTATCTGTATCATGGATGGTAGGGGGAGAGATGGTGATGTTTTATTTTACTTCCGCTAATGAGTCGCGATGGGACCGTTTTTTTTTAAATGTCTATGAATTATGACACTTCTTCCAGAGAGAGGTAGTAAGGTGTAACGTTGGTGCCTGTGGCGATTTCCGAAGGGTTCGAGGTGTCACAGCTCCCCTTTTTGGTATTAGAGCGAATGGTTATAGGTGGAGTGATAAGGAGCCTCATTTGGAAATTGAGGAACATGATGACAATGCACACCATAGGATATAAAACGAAATAATTGGATAACGGGTGATGAGTATTCACTCGTAGATCCCTAGTAGTTCATTTTGAGTTGCCTTTAGGTACCAGTAACATGTATATGTTACTTATGTAGTAGCAGTAGTTGCTTTGAATGGAGGCAGTGAGTCTCAGATTATTCTTGAGGCAATGCTTGGAAATTGCAGGAAAGTCATGGTGCGAGCTGGAAGTGCTCATCCATCGAGGGCTGAAGCCTCTGCTGCAAGGGCTAAACCTCGAATGGAAGACATCCTGCAGGCATTAGCCAATATTGGAAATCTAATGGAAAGGCAGGCGTAGCAACAGCCCGGAGCAGAACACCGTACTCAAGGACTGGTGGAGCAATTTCTAAAGTTGAAGCCACCTAAGTTCAATGGAATGGGAATTCCTGAGGAGGCGAAGCAATGGATTGATGGAATGGAACGAATTTTCCAGCTGTTGGACTGCACTAATGCTGAGAAAATAGTTTTGGTAGAGTACCAGCTTGAAGGAAATGAGAAGTTTTGGTGGAGAGCTTCGAAGGATATAATCTTTCCACCAGGTATTGATGTTAACTGGGAAGAGTTTGTGAGAGCTTTCAATATGAAGCATTTTTCTAATTGTGCTAAGGATAGGAAGATTACAGAATTTGTTCAGCTAGAACAAAAAGAGCTGACAGTAGATCAGTATGAGGCTAGATTTTCTGAACTGTCTAGATATGCTCCTAGATTGATTGAGGATCAGGAGGAAAAGACTAAGAGATTTCTGAAAGGGCTGAGGACTGACATTAGGAAGCAACTGGTGCCTTTGAACATAAGAGATTATAATGAGATTTACGAAAGGGCACAGTTAGTGGAGCAGGAACTGTTAAGACAGTGGTCGGAGTTTAAGAAACCGCTGAATTTTAATGATGTGAGAAGGGGTAAGAGACCTTATTCTGGTTAAGGTCAGACCTAAAAGGTGAAGAATAAGAGTAATTTTGGAAATTTTGGAGGAGCAAGAAGTGGTTTGAATATAGGGAAAGCACCCTATCAGCCTAGTGTTTGTCAAAAGTGTAATGGGTGACATGGCCTAGGACCTTGCAATGGATGACTGAAGTGTTTTGGTTGTGGACAAGTGGGTCATCTTAGGAGAAGTTGCCACAAGAGAGGTCGCAAGTGAGTGTTGGCTCGGTGTGACAAGGATATCAAAGTGCTATTAGATCAAACCCACAATGAAATCCTCAGAGGCCACCAGCACAAGGAAGGGTATATGCAGTCACCCAAGAGGAAGCGAAAGCTTCCAAAAATGTTATCTCAGGTACGATCCTTATTAATGGTGAAAAGGCATATGCATTGTTTGATACGGGTGCAACGCATTCATTTGTGTCTGAGAGATATAGACGTTTGAATAAGATAGAAGTTATGCCTCTTGAGATGCCTCTTTGTGTTTCCACGCCTTTAAAGGATATGGTATTGTCTATGCGGGTATGTGGAAATTGTAAGATATCAATGGGAGGAAAAGATATGGAAATAGACTTGGTTGTAATGGCCATGTATGATTTTGACGTTATTATAGGAATGGATTGGCTTCGTAAATATCGGGCTAGAATGGATTGTTATAGAAGAGTGGTTCGATTTGTTTTACCTGATCAGTCTAGTTGTGAATTTTTAGGAGGTCAGACCCATCTTCCTGTAGCACTTATTTCGGCAGTAGAAGCCTGTAGGTTACTTGACAAAGGATGCCAAGGGTACCTAGCCATAGTTAAAGATTATGCAAGGGAGGAGCCTAAACTTGAGGAAGTTCGTGTAGTTAACGAATTTCAAGATGTATTCCCTAAGGAATTGCCTGGATTGCCACCAGAGCAGGAGATTGAATTTGAAATTGAATTAATGCCTGGAACGAGACCAATATCAAAAGCCCCATATAGGATGGCCTTAGTTGAATTGAAGGAGTTGAAAGTGCAATTGCAGGAGTTGCTTGACAAGGGATTCATTAGACCAAGTGTTTCACCTTGGGGTGCACCAATCTTATTTGTGAAAAAGAAAGATGGATCGATGCACTTGTGTATTGACTATAGGCAGCTGAACCAGGTGACCATTAAGAATAAGTATCCTTTGCCTAGAATTGATGACCTGTTTGACCAACTCCAAGGAAGTTCGGTCTTCTCTAAGATTGACTTGAAGTCGCGATACCATCAGTTAAGAATTAAGAAGGAGGACATTCCTAAGACTGCCTTTAGGACTCATTATGGACACTACGAGTTCCTTGTTATGCCATTTGGATTGACTAACGCACCGGCTACATTTATGGATCTGATGAATAGAATATTTCAGCCTTATTTAGACCAATTTGTAATTGTGTTTATTGATGATATTCTGGTATATTCAAAAAGGCCTAAAGAGCATGAGCAACATTTGAGGATAGTTTTGCAGACCTTAAGAGAGCATAAGTTGTATGCTAAGTTTAGTAAGTGTGAGTTTTGGCTAGACCAGATAATATTTTTAGGGCATGTGGTATCAGGAGAAGGAATTGCAGTAGACCCAGCAAAAGTTGAAATGGTAGTGAATTGGCCAAGACCGACGGCACCTACTGAAATACGAAGTTTCTTAGGAATGGCTAGTTATTATAGGAGATTCATTGAAGGATTTTCAAGGCTGACAGGACCTTTAACTAAGTTGACCCGAAAGAATGTAAAATTTGAATGGAATGGGGAATGTGAAAGGAGTTTCCAAGAGCTCAAAAGGAAATTGACTTCAGCTCCAATCTTGACTATACCTATTGGACCTGATGGTTTTACAATGTATAGTGATGCATCTCACAAAGGACTGGGATGTGTTTTGATGCAGCAGGGCAAGGTCGTAGCCTATGCATCTAGACAACTGAAACTCCATGAACTGAATTACCCAACGCATGATTTAGAGCTAGCAGCTATAGTGTTTGCCTTGAAGATATGGAGACACTATTTATATGGGGAGAAGTTTGAGATTTATACGGATCATAAGAGCTTGAAGTATCTGTTCTCACAAAATGAATTGAACATGAGACAAAGGAGGTGGATGGAGTTGTTAAAGGATTATGATTGTGAGATAAGATATCATCCAGGGAAAGCAAATAGAGTAGCGGATGCTCTTAGTCGTAAGTCAGCTATGGAAATGGCCAGTTTGAGGATGGCAGAATGGCGGTTGTTAAAGTCTGTAGCAGACTCATAATTTAAATTGGAAATGGATTGTCTTACTAGTATGCTCAATGCATTAAGAATAGAACCCGAGATTATCCAGAAAATTAAAATATTGGAAGAATCTGACCCAGAGATTTTGAAGGTAAAAGATACAATATCTTTAGGAAAAAGATCAAAATTTCAAGTCTCTGATGATGGAATAGTAAGATGTCAAGGACGACTTTGTGTTCCCGACAATGAAGAATTAAGGAAGGAAATTTTGTCGGAGGCACATAAGAGTAATTATAGTATCCACCCAGGTAGTACAAAGATATACAGGAATTTGCGTCGGCAATTTTGGTGGAATGGTATGAAGGCAGATATGGCTAAGTACGTTTCTCAATGTTTGACGTGCCAGCAAGTAAAAGCGGAACATCGTAAACCCGCAAGACTCTTGAGACCATTAGACATTCCTGAATGGAAATGGGAGCATATAACGATGGACTTTGTGCAGGGATTGCCAAGGACATCAAGTGGCCATGATTCTATCTGGGTAATAGTGGACCGTTTGACTAAATTAGCTCATTTCTTAGCGATTCACATGGACTACCCAATGGATAAGTATGTGGATATATATGTAAGTCAAGCGGTACGCTTACATGGTGTTCCAGTGACTATTACTTCGGATCAGGATCCGAGATTTACTTTGAACTTTTGGCGAAGTCTTCAAATTGCATTAGGAACTAAGCTTCAGTTTAGTACTGTTTTTCATCCCCAAACAGATGGTCAATCAGAAAGAGTAATCCAGATATTAGAGGATATGTTGAAGGCTTGTGTAATTGATTTCAAAGGAAATTGGGATGAAAGATTGCATTTGGTGGAGTTTGCCTATAATAATAGTTTTCAGAAAAGTATCGGCATGGCTCCCTATGAAGCATTATATGGAAGGAGATGTAGGACTCCTGTCTGTTGGAATGAAGTAGGTGAGAGGTAATTGACAGGACCTGAACTGGTACAAGTTACCATTGAGGCTATTGAAATATCAGAGAAAGACTTAAAACAGCTCAGAGTAGATAGAAAAGCTACGCAGATAGGCATAGAAGGCCTTTGGAATTTAGTGTAGGAGACCATGTATTCCTTAAGGTATCTCCAATGAAAAGGATATATCGATTCGGGATGAAGGGTAAGTTAAGCCCTAGATTTGTTGGACCTTTTGAAATACTTGAGAGGATAGGGGATGTAGCTTATCGCTTAGCGCTACCTCCTAAGTTAGAAAATCTGCACGATGTGTTTCATGTATCGATGTTGAGGAAGTACCAGCCGAATCCTGGTCACATACTCAATCATGAAGCCATAAAAGTGGATGAGAAAGTAAGGTACATTGAAGAACCTGTGCAGATATTGGATCGAAAGGAGCAAATTCTTAGGACTAAGAAGATTCCTTTGGTTAAGGTATTATGGCAACATCATGATATGGAGGAAGCCACATGGGAAAGTGAGGATCAGATGAAGGAAAAGTACCCTTATTTTTTTCAAGAAGGCACGAGTGGTGTCTAATTTCGAGGACGAAATTCTCTGAGGGGAGAATTGTGGCATCCCAAAATTCAAAGTCAAGTTATATATATATATATATATATATATATATATATATATATATATATATATATGTATGTATGTATGTATTTTTTTTTTGTGACCCAAGGAACCTCGTGCGCTGCTTCGCGGCGAAGTAAACCCTGGGGACAGGTTGAGTCACCACCACCCTTGCCTGCTGGGTAAATCGCTTGACGACGCCGTGGATCGAACTCGGGACCTCTCGTGAAAAGTTCCCTTGCCCAACCACCTATGCCACCACCACGGGTGGTTCAAAGTCAAGTTATAAGGTGTGTTAAAGCCTCTAATTAGGTAATGAAATTACCTATGGTCTATGCTTTAGCCATTAGTCTTTTTTTTTATTAGGTGATTTGTGCTTGTGTTTATGAGATTCTAAATTAGATAGATTAATGATAATAATTTATGCTTGGCCATGCACTTTATGGATTAAATTCCTATAAATAAAATGTCACAAGACTTTGGCCATGTGGAATTTAAAATTTAAAATACATAGAAGAAATTATAAAAAGGAAAATTTAAATTTTATTAGGATGCGCCTTAGGCCCATAGGCCAAAGCCTTGATGGGCCAAGCTAGTC